>OX381717.1:30440736-31040736 GCA_947462335.1 Harmothoe impar
GGGGGGTAGAGATACAAGCTGCCATCACCTCTGCCTCCCGGGGCCGCAAGAAATAGAAAGCTGTGACTATCAGTATCCAGGGGTATAGGGTGCGTAATTATGGCATCAAAGTGCAGTTATGAGTTAGCAATAGCCCATTGCTAACTAAAGTATCAGGTCGCCGAACTACCTATTGAACACGTATTTTTAACTCAATATGCCTCATAGTATCACACACTTTATATACTGATATTATTAAAAAAGTTCAGTGCTGGGAGTTGGGCATCATTTCTTGAGTGATGGTTTTCAACAGAACAGGCTCATTATATTTCACAATAGATTTCAAACTAATACCTAAAAAAAAAAAGAGTTCTGTTCCGGTAACTTGGCAAAAATTAAACAGGGTCTATTTTATTTTATTTGTTTTTACTTCCCATTATGGTAAAAAACTTTTTAGTATCTGTAAAAATGTCTAAATTGGGATAACATTTTCAACAAATTTCAAATATGTCTAAAAATGATTTAGGGTCTGCCCCAATAACGGTGGGGTGGGTCGGGATACCGGAACACAACATAGGTTCTTTTAGTCAGAAGGCAACTGGAGGGGGCCGGGAGCATGAGGGAGAATTTTGGCGAGCCCTTTACTGATGTCGCGCAGCAGTTCCCGCTCAGAGACCGTCCCACGCTCGTTGTCGACCACTTTCCCTTCCCCGTTTGTGTAGGGTGTGTACAATAACTTGAACATGGTGGTCCCCGCAACCTTTTTCAGACTTTCAACGGTGGCTGAAATGAGATATGAGTGAATGGTACAGTTACATTTGTTACATCTAGTATACCTGTCATGTGATGTTAGACGCCTGGTATGACTTTTTGACTATGCAGATAGAATTTTAGGTGTTATATATGTAAATAAAATACAGTTACATTTGTGACAACTAATATATGTGTCGTGTGATGTGATATGTCTGGTATGACTTTTGAACTATGCAGATAGAATTTTAGGTGTAATATATGTAAATAAGGTAGAAAGAGGGGGTATTATGTATGAGAAGAAATGAAATCTGTCTAGGATTGGCTCACCTGTGAACATGCTATAATTATCGACCTTGTCGGTGCCCATGGCAAACTGCCGGGATATGAGGTCACCGACCTGCAACTGTGGTGGGGGTGTGTGGGACGAGTGGCCATGCCGACTTCTCCTGGGCCGGGCAGCGCCTATGTGGAGAGCAGTGGGGCAGGAGGGGATGGAGTGAGCGGGTAGGGGGGGAGGGGTGGGAGAAGATGGGTGGGAGGGAGTATTTGCCGTCCGAGTGTGGGTAGCGCGTGCGTGCGCAGTGGGAGGGGCATTGGAAGTATCGGAGTGTCGCGGCTTTTTGAGATGGGCGGAAGAAGGGGTAGGGATGGCGCGTGTGGGGGCGGGGGGAGACTGTACACCCACATCTGCCCTCCTCTTCCTACGACGTTTGGGTACAGAGGGTGGTGTAGATGTGGGAGAGTCGGCCGCAGATATAGTGGGAGGAAGGGTGTGGGCAAGGGGGACAGTGGTGGGGGCCATGGCAAGTTGACCTGGAGTGGCAGGTGAGGGGGGGGAAGCGGAAGATGATGTGGAAGAGGGATTTTTTGGAGACTTGGTGGTGCCCTTTCGTTTGACGTGCGTTTTAGGTTGGTGCTTAGCTTTGGTGGTATACTGTCGTTTTTTAGCCGCTGTGTTGTGTGCTTTGTTACTCTCTCTGCGGAAATGAATGAAACATTGTAGAACATAAACATTTTCGGGCACTGAACATTGTACATGTTAAAGGAAAGATAATGAGTATTGAGTTGCCTTAATAAATACATAACATAAATAGTATTGTTGTACTTTAAGATGTGCTGAAAGGAACAATGAGTAATAGTAATACATACTAAGGATATATAGATTATGCATAGAATATTATGTGCATTGCACATAGTTACAGGAAAATGGCACTAAACATTGGGAAGGGAACATTCACAAATTACGTCACCTATTTTTGGGCCATTTTCAGGACCCGCCCCCCCACCCACCCTGGTCATCTTTTGTCACCTACCAGCAAAAAAAACCCTAAGAAAGACGTCACTAATTTCTAAGACCACCCCCCCCTTGGTCCACCCCGGCTATATTAAACCCTCTATATGCTCAGTCTCCCACAGATAATAATTAATACCAGTGATTCATGCCTGACATTGAGATGCAAGACTGGTAGATATAAGCACAAGGTTTTAAAAAAAGTCCGGTGCATGGCAACCTGTTTCAAAGTAGGGAGGACTAAGGGGTATTTTGACCCTTTTTGACCCCTATTTAGTTGACCTTTTTTGTTTGCCCTTGTTTGGCATTGGTCAAAAGTGATTAGGATATGTCCCCTGCCCGGTAACCCCTGCCCCCCCCCCTTGCCACACCCCTGAATTAAGCACTGGGCTTGTATAAGTGCCAAGGGGTATATGAGTCTCCAAACATTTCTTGATTAAACACTGAGCCGCGGCTTGTACGGGAGTGAGACTCAGCTTTCTTTTGATACCAAACATGCCTATATAGGGTGCGGCTTATACGAGAGATTTTATTAGTATACTACAGTACCAAAATCGTAATATTCAGACCCCCTCTGCGGCTTATATAATTTGTCAAAGTTAGGGGTGCGGCTTATACGCGAGTTAGGCTTATACGCGAGAATTTACGGTATGAGTGGAATTCCCTCAGCCTCATTTTCATTACATTTTTATATATGCTCTATACTGGTTTTTTTTCTATTCATAAATATGTGTGAACTTGAAAAGGTGATGTCACACAGACCTTGACGCCCCACCCCCACCCCCATGTCACTTTTTGTCACGAAACCCAAACACCCACCCACCCACCCCATAGCAGGTGACGACATTTATGAAAGTTCCCAAAGGGACGTACTTCTCAGTTGTATACACTAACCCCTAATAGACACATTTTGGGGCAAAAAATATAGGTAGGTAATGGTGACTTACAGTATATCAGTATGGCGTTTGTCACGCTCCTGCTGTAAATTAAAATAAAATAAACGTTTTTGTCTTTTTTTAAAGACTATGGATATGCTGTTATATATTTGGAACAGAAAGTTGACCCTGTGCGAAAAGATAACCTACAAAACATAGAAAGCTAGATGAAATTGGGAGAAAATGCGTGCGCCAATTTCTTTGAATTTAAGTTGGTGCAAAGCTGTAGCGATAATACAAGCAAATGCAAAGGGAAAAGTAGGCTTAACATGGTTTACTGTACGTGAGATACATGTATGTACTTGGGTATTTTGTGTGAAATTAAGACCCGATATATATACTTACTCTTTGCTTGTCAGCGTTCATGACAAGCAAGCTCTGTTGGGGTGGAGGACTGAGGAGGAGCTGCGTCGTGACATGTGGGTGTGGGGTGTGGGTGCTGGAGAAGGTGGCCGCCAGGTGGCCGCCAGGCGCGGGCGCGTCGAGAGATACGACGGAAGAGTCCTCAGAGTTGTCTACCTCCTGACGGAATACCTTGTTGCTACCTGGTGAACAAAGACAGGGAATGAAAGCAAAGTGATGTGTCCACATAGCAGTGCACAGATGCATTAGTTCTCTGCTGAAAGAACTGTTGAGAATCACATTGTAGAGACTTGTTATTCTTTAACGTATACAGGGGTTATCAGTACTGTTTTTGTCATAGCAAGAATTTCCTCCCTTTCAAATGATGACAATTAGAATAGTTGAAGGTGATAAGGTACTCCTTTCCCATTTGGTGATAAGCTAAAGCAGGAACAGAAACTTTTTTGGCCTAATGATAATACACAGGAGCTCCCTGTCTGTTACAATCATATAAATAGTAATAATATGCCAATTACTGGACACACTACAGAATGTTAAAGATAATATAAATTTTTGTTTTTTTTAGGCTGTAGAAACCTTAAGACTGGTCAGATCTACAAGCAGTAAAAAATGGTTTCTAGGCAAGGATCTGCATTTTACAGCCAATTTGCCAGATATAGCCCGTGTCCGGCAGGCTGTTATAGACAGGTACTGGGAGACTGGTGTTCCCAGGGCGCTCAAAAAAAGCGACGGCACGGTTCGGCATAAGTGACAGTTACTCACCTACTAAACGGACATATTCGTGGTCGGCTTGGGATTGGGAGCCTGCAGGTGCCTGTTGGGATGGGGGGGACGCAGCTTGTTCTAGGTTGTGGTGGGTGGCAGGGTGTGGAAGAGATGTATGTTGGGCAGAATTGTAACGGGGGGGAGCGGGATTCCTTAGGCCTGGAGGGATGAGAAGGGCGTCGCCCGTGGGGTCGAGAGAAGGGGTAGGGGAGGAGCAGACAGAGCCGGACTCGCTGCGGTCCACGGCTAGATGCCAACCCCGATCGTCCTCATAGGACTGAGCACTGTCCTCATGATAATGAGGAGGGAGAGAGGACGAGTCGTCCTCTGAATCCCGTTCAGGGCCCAAAATGTGTTGGGACCACACATCGTCATTAGGGGAGGGGGAGGGGGGAACAGTTGGGGGAGTGTGGCGGGAGGGGTGTGGTGCTGAGCTGGATTGCATGGGCAATTGGGCTGGAGGGGAGGGTTGGGCTGCAGAGCCTGATTGCGCTGCTGGTGCAGAGGCAGAGGCTGGGGATTGGCCTGGAGGGGAGGGTTGGGCTGTAGAGCCTGCTGGTGCCGAGGCAGCGCCTGGGGGTTGGGTTGTAGGGGAGGGTTGGCCAGGCTGGGCTGATTCAGCTGCTGGGGATTGGGCTGGTGTGGAGGGTTGGGCTGCAGAGCCTGATTGCGCTGCTGGTGCCGAGGCAGCAGCTGGGGATTGGCCTGGAGGGGAGGGTTGGGCTGGAGAGCCTGCTGGTGCCGAGGCAGCGGCTGGGGATTGGGTTGGAGGGGAGGGTTGGCCAGGCTGGGCTGATTCAGCTGCTGGTGCTGCTGATTGGGCTGATGGTGGTGAGGGGAGTAGAGGGGCAGGCAACGCGTAACCAGGTGTGCCTGGGAAGAAAAGAATAATATTATTCTACAAAAACACCAAAAATAAACCACGTTGAATGCTAAGTGTGTTGAAGCTGCACCCCACACTAGAAAAAATCACTACAGAATGATGGATTACAGTTAAAGTTGTACAGACTTCACCTTCTGCATGTTTATTCAGGAGGATATAAAGCATCTTTACAAGTCGCAATTATCTTATTGTCATCAGTTTTGATATTAAAAACTAAACCCTTTGATAGGAGTGAGGCCATACTTTATTAATGTATGGTTAATAAATCAGATAAGGCGGGACTCATTTACATTATGTATGATGTGGTGAAAAATTTTTGGAACTAACATTGGCTGTGGTATTTGCCGTAGCTAGCGCTCAAGTTGGCAATGTCCCCGATGGCCAGCTTCATGAAGGCCAGCCCACTAGGCGTTCCGCCATGACACTCCGAGAAGCCCGGCTGGACGATGAGGGTCATGGCACCGACCCCAGCTTCGTGCAGCATGTCGTACTTGAAAAATAAATAAAGAAAATGGGTTGGATTATAACAGTTTTATAATTGGATTATAACAGTTTTATTTCAATTATTTTCTACCCGAATCAAAAAGTTTTTTAAGGGGTTGTATTTAATAATAATATTATTATAATTAATAAAATTCGGATTTTTTCTTAAAATTTATGTTTAATTAGGAGAATAATATTCTAATATTTTATTTAAATTTATCATTAACTAGGAGAATGCTATATTACAATAACTTATTATTACCCAAAAGGCCATGCTCCGCACAATAAAGTCGACGCAATCATGCAGTTTCTCGACTTCACCCGACCGGGCAAGACTAGCGGTGGAGTCAAACCGCGAAAGCTCCGCTGCGCGTGCATTATACACGGCCCGGTACCCAGGGACCTCCCCCCGCCACTCAGCGGCCCACTGCCTTGAACGCTCTTCGAACGGAATGGTCTTGTCTTTCGGGTGGTCTTTCTGGTACAGGGAGTACCCAGAACCCTTCTGGGGTTTCCCTGTACTTTTATAGTGAGCACTGCCCTTCCGATTGCCGTTCTCTTTGGATCGGTGGTTTCCGATCCAAGCCTGTAATAAGGTAAAAACTAGGGCTAGACACCAATTCTATGATAGATAACCATAAATTAACATAAAGTGGACTCGGTGTTACGTGTTTATAAGATGGATAAAACAATTTGGGAGTTATAATATGAGTCTGGCATTGTGATGGATGCATATTATTAATTCTTACTGTGGTATACCCCCTATACGAGAGAAAAATAAAATTTGTTCTGTTATGCTCTCTGCATACTAATCAAGGCAGATACTATTGCACGCTGCCATGTGTATACTGATTTAATAGTTATATTGTTTCCCTGTCTGGACTTACTTTGACCCAGGCAACGGTGACATCTGCATCTTTTGTGGCTTCTCTAATGCGATCAAGACAACGTACCCCCGATGAATTCATTCCCAGATCGAAGTGATAGGTGAGGATTGCATCCTTGACAGTACCCTGCAAAGGAGAGTGTTACAACAGTGATGTTAAGTGGAAAAGTGATTCATATGGGTGTGGACCACGAAATTCGACATGGCGACATAGCTATTTCTTAAAATCGACAAACGACATATAAACGAGGGTCAAAATCATAATGACAGGCAAGATGAGCAATTATTTAAATCGACATGGGACATGGGCATTATCAAGCGACATTTACATGTGACATGGCCTTTTTTTAAGATCGACATTCGACATGGGGACCCCCCCAAACAGCCCCCCCCCCCATTCATGAACAGACAAAAATTCAATCTGAGGAAACTGGGCTTTTATTACATTCTATTAAAGAAACTTAGGGGTGTTTGGGCTTTGGGAAAACTTGGATAATTAGGAAAGTCATAATTGCAATCGTATGTACGCAGTTCATTACATCACAAAAAATTTTGACACATTTTGAAGAAAACCCCTTGACTATACATGAGTTGTGGGAATTATCTAGATTTCAAAAAAAATGGTATGAGAAGTGGATACAGCATGACAATTTAAAGGACTTACAAGGGGCTTTGACTTGAGCATCTTGGGCAGGGCATTTCGGGGTCGGTAGATTTTCTTCTTGTGCCCTTTTTGGTTCAGGGGTTCGTACAAAGCTGGTTTTCGGGTGACCGCGGAGGAAGAAGATGCCTGCAGATGTTCAGGGCCATTTTCCGGAGAGCCTTGTTGAGAGGTGGACGACATGTTTAGTGTTTGTAATCCAATGGTCGCGTCAACACGTCCACTTTGTTTATTCACCGGCGGGGTACTGTGAGTGACGACCGTTGGTCAGGTATCAGATTCCCGCGCCACGAGCCGGAGTGACCGGAAATTGGGGGGAGCAGATGAGAGCGATGAGTGGGGGTAAAGGTCAATCTCCAAACATAACTCAGATGTCAGGAGTAGGTACCGCAGAATATATGGATGAGGTACTTTTTGATATGCGGTATTTGGGGGAGAATCAGGTTAAGGTTACGGCGGGATTACGTTGAAATGAACATAAAAATATAAAATATATCATGTAACAGGTAAAGTAGGGTATTCGTTGGGTGGTGGTTATGGAACAGTGGTCCACCTGCTGGGAAAAATGTGCAATAGGATGAAGGTAAGGGGGAGATATCGCTGTATAGAGAATAGAGGCGGAATTGAGTACCAAAAACACACTAGGTGACAATATAATATTACATTTCCCGATAGAAATGTGCCCAGAAGAGAGAGGAAAGGGCCAGAAATGCCTATATAGGAAAAAGGAGGGGGAATAGGGGGGGGGGTAATGGCGGGCGCGGGGTGCATGGTGTACCGCGGGTGTTGGCTTGTTCCGCTAGGGGCTGGGTGGCGCTGATGACACCGATATGTCTCTCACTGGACCTAGGCGAGTGAGAGGAAGGTAGACATCACACCCATACATACTGTGATACCTATACACATAGAACTCTCGTACCTTACAAGTGAGATGTACCGGGAGGGGACCCTGCAGTGTCCTCAGTAATGTGGGAGGCGAATGACACAGAAGCTATGTGGAGTGATTCTGTGCACACTATTGAGGCACAAGTTGTTGATAGTGGTAACTATTCGTGTAGAGCAAAGAACATCATTGGTCCTTCCCTTTACAAGTCAGCTATGATAGAACTTGATGTTAGCCATTTCTGTAAGTATGATTCATTCATCACATTCTCCTCATAAAAAGATTATTGCACATATCTTCAAAGGCAGCATAAATATATTAACTGCTGAGGTTATGATATCATGTAAAGATGCAGAAACTAAACTTATGGTAAAACACACATGCCAAATAGTTTTAAATTGTCACCATTTTCTAGACAATCATTTTCTACTTTGTGGTATAACTTGGTTGTCTCTACTGCCAATATCCAAACATATTTTGAATGGCAGTAAACAAGGCAAAAGGTAAGAGCTGATGTTATTGTTTCAATACATCTTATGATTTGAGGTAATTTAAATGACAGTTGGTCAAAGAATTTGAGATACGTTTTTACTGATCTAAAATGATTGTTTCATTTTTTTAATCTTTTATGCTTATCTTCCAGAAAATGTATTTTACCTACTTCCTTCATGCCAAATACTACCTTATATCTCCAGATATCCCCCATGGCAATTTAAAGATGGAAATTACAGGGTTAGTTCACAAGAGTCATGCTAAGATGAATAAAAGGGTTGTGTTTACCTGTAATGCTGATGGTATACAGGCAAACCCCTCAGAGATTGACGTGACCTGGATGAAGGGTGATACCAGACTTGACTGGCCTGACTTTGAGCAGACCATAACTGTATCTAGAGATGATAATGGTACCTATAGATGTATTGTCAACAATACAATTGAAGAATTGTCCTCTATGGGTGTTGAATTTACTGCCAGTGAGAACTGAAAGTCTGAGATTGAAATTGTTAGATTTTTCTTTTTTTTAACAATGTATCACAGTTAATATATTTGATAACCAGAGCTCAACATCGTATTTGAAATGGGACTGTTCTGTCATACTGTATCGAAGAGAGGATAGAAAGTCAAGGAGACCATATAGGACATAGAATTACTGCTGTGTGTAGCCCCACTATGTTTGCAAAGTACATGTGACAAAGAGGGCAGAAACCAATCTTGAATCACCCATACCTAATGTAAACTTACATTATGGTAAATTGATTTGCGTCATTTATTTTACATCCAGTTGCACCAACAGTTAAACCTGTTATAGTATCTGAAGGCGGTACACTAAATGCAGGAGAAGAGTTTGAGCTTTCCTGTGGAATTGATGACAAGGAGGCTTTCCCAACACCCCACGTGGTTTGGTACAAGGATGGTGTGGCTAATGATTGGAAGGATAAGATAGTAAAGCATATAGTGACAGTAGAAGACAGTGGTAACTACACATGTTGTGCAGAGAACTTTGTGGATATTTCTCTGTCTTCTGATGCCATTGTCCTTCAAGTCAGAGACAATGGTGAAGGTACCCAATAGCTTCTACTTACTTTTGGGTTAACATTTGTCAGAATATCCATATGTAAGCCCTCAAATCTATGGTGAATGCTGATTAAGTATTAAACGCAAGTGGATCTGATACCATACCCTTGTGATTAACTAATACAGATGTATTCTTCTATAATTCTCAATAATTCTTATTATTGTAGGCGATGGCGGAGGTCCATCAAACACTGGGGTCATCATTGGTGTTGTTGTATCTGTTGTTGTGGTTATTGCTGCTGTTATTGGTCTACTTGTATACATGAAGAGAAGGCATGTCATGGAATCTACGAAGGGTAATTCTTCTCAATAATTCTCCTTAACCTTTCATTTCTCCCTAGTAATCAAAAATCTATTGACATTTAAGTAAGACAGTTTATTTGTCATTGTAATCCTGTCAAGTAATAATTTTAACACTAGGAAATGTCCATAGAGATGACCATCTGCATCACAACAGTGCATTTGAAGATGACAGTGTTGCCAACCATACATATGAGGAAGTTCAGGAGAGGAGGCAAGATGTCCCAGATGCAGGTAATGATATTATCATGTTATTGAAATGTATAGTAAAAGCCATTGTATTCATGATTACAATTTAAAGATGTAAAATGGCATATATAACTATAATTACATGTAATAGTTAGATGCTTACACCTACTAATTAGAACAGAGAATTGTCTGATGTACCACGTGTGCATCCTTTCATGAAAGGTTATAGGAGAGGGTCATGTCCACAGCAACGACAAATAATATATCTACAGTAATATGCATGAGTTTTCACCTTCAAGCAGAAACCTGTCTGATGTGCAGCATGTCTGTCCTTTCAGGAAAGGTTAGCGGGAAAGAAGATGTGCACACCAATAACGAATTTGATGGCTACAGTAAGATGTATGAAGGGATAAAGGGAGAGAACAAAGGAGGCCCAACTGAAGGTAGCGTACTCAGTTATACAGATACCCTAGTGATTTGTAGATCATCAATTAGAGTCCTCCACGAGGCCAAATAACAAAATAAAATGTGTTTCAGGTAACCCGCCCCATGATTCCAAAAAGTCTCGTCTTTTTTTTGTAAATATTGGAGAAATCATTCATTTTTGTAAATTATTTTTTCCCTTTATTTTTGGTATGGACTAACTAGTTAGTACTAGTATTGATCAACAGGGGGTAGTGCTAGCTTTCCCACCTGTGACTCCGTGATGTCACTGCTAGCTACTCCTTCCAAACATGGACGATTAGAAATTTCTGAAGAATCAGGAGTCAATGTGGGAATTCATGACTGATTAATTGTTCTCTCCAGATGTAAAGAGGGGAAAAAATCCGACCTACATACCCTAAAGTTTCTCTTAGCAACATTCTGCTGAAAGGAGTCAGCCCATATATAGATGACATTAAAACCTATTAAAACATTGTTCTTCCTGACTAAGATTTCATGTCAGGGAACAATATGCTTAAACTTACTTTATGTCTTCAGCAAATGTCCTGGCCCATGGAGTTGTTGGTGAATATCTCCATCCAAGTGATGTGAATGGTGAGTAACTGTACACTATTCCCAGGAGATTGCCAAACATGGGTGTATCTTCAATCAATATAGTATTCAAGACTCAGAGTAAATTAAGTTACATCATCTGCATTAAGTTTGATGGTTACATTGGTGCACACAAACAGGACAAAAAGGTTGGTGCACACAAACAGGACAAACAGGTTAAAAACAGGGACCTGATGTCCGGTTGCGATGACAATGAGATATTGGGGCTCTTGTTAATGTAACGTTATATTCAATAAGAACACAAGGCCAAAGAGCGCAATGCAACATAGCTGAATTTAAAGTACCAGGCATTAAATCTAGATGAAAACCAGCTTTTCCAAATAAATAAATCATTGATTTCTAAACCACTCACAAACAGATTGTATGATTACATGATTATAGGTAAAACTGTGGAGAAGGAGATACCCAGTGAGTACCTGGCGGTTGGGGAACCCAGCGGTAAGTGCGAGATTACATTTATAGAGGATATAGCGAATAGACAAACGCATAAAGATAGGTTCCGTTCTAAATATTTACTTGGAATCCTATGAAACAAAATAAGCAAATATGAAGAGTATACATTACTAAATTACTTTTAAGTTCATGAATTAAAACCCTACCATTTCTCTTAAAGTATTTAGTTCTCATTGTTTGTAGAGCAAGTAGAGCAAGGGCATGAGGTGCCTGTACCAGAGGATCAGCCGAATGCAGGTGACTCTCTTCTTTCTCTTTTGTAAAACTATTGATATAATACAAGTACATGGACCACACAAGAAGACAATTTCCATGCTAAATACCTACTTATGTGGTACCCACGTTGGCATTGCAAAATAGTGTTTCTCGTTAAATCATAAAGCTCTGTTCCTAGTGAAGAAGATATATGTAACATATATAAACCATGGTTCCTAATAGTGCTATATCATCTCACTTACTTCAGACTTTCCCCCTTCTCAGAAATGGATCCTCCCAACACCTACAGTAATGTACTCTCCCATATGCGATTCATGCACTGTTTTCTCACAAATTCAAATACTGAGTCATTTTACAACCTAGTGTTGTTATAAGATCTACATCATGTTTTACTGTCATGTCTCAATACATCATTGACTACCCACACTTGTCTCCTATTCAGGCTAGGCAGGGATGAAGGTGGCTATCAGTTTATGAGAAATGTATTTCATCATGATGATGTAGTAATTGTAGGGTGAATTACAGTATCATCTTCTTCCCTTCAGGTGTCTACCAGCAGCTGCACACTACTGACGACGGTTATCAGAAGTTGATCTGTAAGTGTGAGACACATAGAGGTCTATACTGAGTCTAATAATGATTCTTTAATGATCTATCTAAACCCTTACAACATAAGACCTCTATTCATGGTACAAATGTATTCCTATCATAAATATTTTGTCATCTCTGAATGGATGGCTCTCTCTTTATTCAAACCTGTACCCTGAAAAGCAAGATTTTTATGGACTAGATGATAAAAAATGATTGACAGCCTTTTTAATATATCATTCAAACATTACCCAGTAGTTATAGATCCATAAGTTGTCAGCTTTGGGCCAATGCTAATTGGACAATTGGTACCAATAATAATATTCAACTATTTGAGCTGTATTCCATGGCTCTTTTTCATTTCAGTTAACCCACCAACAGTCTAGGTCTTCATCAAACCATGGACCATGTACAAGTTGTATTTACTTTGATGGAATTTAGTAATGCAAAAGCTGTATAAAGGATTCCTGTACTGCCCTAATAAATTGATGTAACTACAAGGTGTACAATACCTATTGTCGCACAATAACATTGCTCTCAGGGCATTACTATATTTTAAGGATTTACTTCACAAACATTTGGGAACACATGTTCTTCATTAATTCACTCTTTTTGGGTTATTTATAACTTTAAACTGGCCCATAAAGAGCTGTATACACCCATGAGCAGGTGGGTGCTTATCATGTTTAATAAGATATATAGGTATAGTGAGATCAGCTTCAGGAGGTTTGAAATCATAGTATTTTATACCAATTACTTATGAATGTCTAACATTTGGTCATCCCAAAATCTGGATCAGCAATATAAGATTTGTCTTAAGCATGTATTTCACTGATGTAAATAGGCCAAGAATAAGTTGTCGGGCAAGATTCGTCCATAAGTTAAACATTATAAACTTTATCGGATGATGGAATTTTTGCCGAACGACGCCAGTGGAATGCTCCCTTTAAAAAGAAACTGCATACATCAGAAGGTGGTTCTCAGAAGTACAGTGCCACTCTGCATACAAATATTCTGATGACAGACTTTTCCATTGTTAATATCTGAATTACCTTCTCTGAAATATCAGCAGGATGTAAATGTCAAGCCTCCTTTGCCCTATGTACAGTACTTCACTCTATGTAATCTGATGTACATCCTGTCTCAAGTTAAAGGAGATGAAAGCAGTTGTATAAGGGAGTGGTCATATCTTAACAACAGGGGAGGGGATCGGTGGATTTTTGGGCAAGAGGGTCAGAATTTCTTTGGTACCCCCTCCCACGGCAGGGGTTGACATTTTCCAGTCCATCCCGACCAGTTGACATCCAAATTCACCAAACCCCTCTGTAGTAAGAAATGACCACTCCCTAAGTTTGTTATCTATAAGTGAAGTGGATTGGTTTATTATATATCAAAGCCACACAGATGTTCACATACAAGAAAGAGGGAGTCAGTTTGACTCTCCCACCCAGCCAACACAGCCAAATGGGCCCCATATGGGCGTGTCTCTGGGTACCCTGGGCTAGCCCATATCTGGGTATTTACCGGTATTTGTCAGGGCTTCAAGATAGGACCCATGTGGGCTCAGCCCAGAATATCAACATGTCATTTTTCCACTTCAATTTATGGTCATTTCTGAAAATGTTCAATTAATTGTAGGCATGAGGCCTACCTTATGGCACTATAAATACCGGTATGCATAGATATTGGTTCTCCCCCAGTTCACCAGAGGGAGCCACGGTCATCAGGACTGGGGGGAGGTGCCGCCCTCTAGGGGGATCAAGCTGGACTACCTGTAAACATTGCTCTGGCGTCATTAGCAACGCAGAGCGCGCCGTATGAACACTGTAAAATTTGTGCATATGAATAGAGAGACAAGGAGCATTCTGACACTGACACCTTTTCCCCAGATATGACATAGTACAAGACTCCCTCCGGTATCACTATCAGACTTGTAGGAACTCTGACTGTGTTACCCAATGTGACCAGAGTTGTAGTTAGTCAAACGATGCACTTTGCTTTTCCTACTTAAATAAAGGGAAGAGATGACATGAAAATTAATTGACCCACTGGAATACTTGTTGGTAACTACTCTTATCATATGGTCATCAACTACATAACAGCTAAGCTTATAGCTAGAAATGAATTGTTTCTGTCCCCCCAGCCGCCAGCCCCCAATTACGTGCTCCGCAACTGAAGGAGCCCACCTGGGTCCCACTTTGATCTGAACAGGGCCAGCCCACTTTAAACCTGGGCAAGCCCTTCTTGGCCCCACCTCATAGCCCCGAACAAAGCGGGCCCCAGATGGGCAGCCCATAACGGCCCCATCTGTGACCCACCTAGGGCCCACTAGGGTGTGTTAGCTAAAGTGTACTGGTAGCATCCCAGGTACAAGTAGATTGTGTTTGTGGGTTGAACAATGGAAAACCTCCAGGCTCCTCTTTACTCAGTATACTGCCACCTGATGGCTTTTGTCAACACTAGATAACCAAACTCCTCCAGAATATACATAGTAGTTGAGGTTGGAGTCCTGTCCAACATAATATTAAGACTTTCTTGTCAGAATAAAAGACGCATAATAAGAGGCCTAGGCAATATGATTATATAATCGTCTGGGAATCAAATGCGGAAAATGTAGGTTTGAATGTATGAGGCGGTATAGCAGCTTTAAGCAAGTTTCAAGGTTTAAATAAGGGAAGGAATCATAGAACATACATATACTTATATGGCTGTGTCAGATTATGTAAGTTAATCAAATCAGCTGGGATTGAACAAATACAAGGAAGTCAAGACATGTGCTTAAAGGTGTTTATTTCAGGTCATCATTGCACAGACAAGCATCTGACCCCTGAGGATACTTCATAGATCTAGGAGGTGGTTTCACTCAGTGATTCACAAATACAGAAATTTACACAACACTCATTGTTATAACTCATCAACAATTCCAGTCTGAATAGGTGTTCTTCCCATTTATAACAGCATTGTCCTAAACCTGTCCTGTTCCTGTTAACAATAAAATGAACAATATCCTACTACAATATGTGAAACAGATTATGGAATTCTAAGGAAACTGTTTAAGGATGAGAGTTGTAGGTCCAGATATTGTGTAAACTAGAAGGAGAGTTATCAGGGGAATGATATAAGGTAGTTAGGGACCACAGTGCTAACCACTACCCTTTCCTGGACAAGGTGATATGAGTATTGTCCAATTACAAGCTATTCACAATACCTGCACCCTGCTTGTACCCTAATCTCAGCCACGAGATATGGCTGAGCTTGTTTTTGCAGAGCAAAGGGTTATGATTGTGACCAGTGGTCCAAAGGTGGAGCAACTGTATCTCGCTAATGCGGAATATACCTAATTTTTTTTGGAATATGTTGCCAACAACCTGCCATTATCGTCCTATTCTATTGTGCCAACCATTGGGTTCTCACTGAGGCTGAACTTTCAACATTAAGAAATAACTGATAGCATGTTTAGTACATCTAGACTTGTTTCTCCATTGTCCCAGCCTGAAATTCCTCGACGTCATTTTGATTTCCAGAATTTGCTCCTGATGTCTTTCGACAGCAGTGACAGAGAACTTCTTTGAAGGCTGCACGGAACTGTCTGGAAATATTGACTGTCATTAGATCATCAAACTAAACAAGCATACACAACTATGATATTCACATCTCTTTCATCATCCACAAATAGGGCTTTTGGTCACTTTGATTATTCAAAAGATCTGTTAAATTATCACAAAAGTGTAGCTAAGGTGTTTAAGGTTCATAACAAGATGGAAGACAAGCAATATATTATGTTTCACCAAACTCTGGTATTATTCCATACTAAACTCACCTTGAAATGATTGCATAAACTACCACGTTAGTCCAGCTGTTCATTCCTCTCACCATATCAATGGTACCCAAAACCTTCTTCCCATAGATGAAGCCAAACTTGCGAGATGGTCCTATCTCCAACTTCATATATGCATCCAGAATCCTGCCTGGAGTCACGGTGATGATGTAGATAACAACAAGTGCTATCATCATGTAGGTCAGCTGCAGGAATAATGGAATGTGATTGTACTGACCGTATTGCTTATTTAAATATAGAGGGGTGCTATTCAAAAATCTGCCAAGGGGTGAACGGTTTTCTGATCTACTTTTGTACAATCAGAGTATATTGAGATAAATGATCCCCTTTACTATTGTATTGTAATTCCAAATAATGCATTGTTAATTATTATACTGTTAACTTCTTACCTTGAGGCGAGCCTTTTCAGCATTGGTTTGGGCACTATAAAATGAAAATAAAACAAGGAACAAAATTGACAGTATTTATTATGAAACCACATATTAATGAAGCATAATGGCAGCCCCTCACTATCAAAGGATGATTAGATCAAGCTACATGTAAAATAGTCAGATTCTGTGTGAGAAACTCCATTAGATGTTAGACTGATAACCCCACAAAGTTAAAATTATCAGATTTTGTTCAAAATTGTAAATAGATATGTTTCAAACACAGCAAAGGTAATGAAAAGGGCCCAATGAGAATGACAGATTAAATAGTGGGAAGCAACCTTAAAATGAAGTCCATACGATAACTAGGCTAGAAGAGACATACCTTGAGTCTCCTGTCATTTCCCGGGACCTCTTGACGCTGGTGAGCAGGCTCCGTACAGTACAGATGTAGTTGAAGCACAAGATAGGTATTGGCAGAACCAGGTAGACTGATAGGTTGTAGATGACACGAATCCAGGCTGGGTATAGTGAGGTTTTGTGACAATAGTATTCAGGACGAGTAGTAAAATTTGGGTTGAACTGAAGAAAAAGATTTGGCAAGGTAACACACAGTATTGGTAATCATAATCTATACAAATGTTGTGTCCTGTAACATTGACAAAGACATCCTATGTTTCACTCATTATATGGTTCATATAATCATGGTATTTATTGTATGCATATCATCTTTGCATATTCTATGCAATGTTCATGGGCATCTCACACCTTAATTATTCTAGCAGTTCTAATGTTCCTATATTTATTCCTTTATTAGGCTTGGTACCATCAGGAATATTCATAATTGAGACATGAGACATGTTCATGTCAGTACTGGCTATGATAATTAATACATGATATTCCTGACATTTTAATTAATAGAATTGAGTTCTGTAAATAATGTAGTCTACAAATTGTATCCAGTACTAGCACACTATGTAAAATTGTCATCTATTAAGAGGAATGAAACTGTCATCGAGTGAGTGTGTAATATAATTCTGACCAAGACTAGGATTGAGACCGGGATGTTTTCTGATGTAATAAAGTTAGAAAACTTACTTCAAATGTGAGTACAAGATATCCAACAGCCTGCACTCCTGCTATCACCCAGTTCGCAATAATGATCAGAACGGTTTTCTTTTGGGTAAACCTGAGGATTGTCTTCATTGGCCAGCAGATTGTAAAGTATCTGAAACCAAGAATTAATGAAAATAGACTTTTTGTTTTAACCTTGTTTTTCATGTTGTTGACAAAAAATCCCAAGAACGGGAAGGTATTGAAGTTTTATCTCATGATGAGGGAATATCCTCCATGCATATACTTATTAAACAAGTTCTGTCATATAATCAGGCATTCTGTGGGTAGGTCTAAATCTAAAGTCTATCAATTGGGTGTTCCCTATAATGAGTGAGACTTACTTTCGGTCTGCGATTGTCTGGCATATGGTAATCTCGGCAGTTGTCAAAGTCAAATATTTTTCTCACTGGAATTGTGGTATTATAAATAGTTTTCTCATCTTCCTTCATGCTGAACAAATCATTTTTTAGTTTGTTATGTCCTTTATGAATTATCCAATTTAGCCATCACATAACTTAGCTTATGAAGCACGTTTATTCTATAACATTAATGCACCATTCATCCACTAAAGTGTACTGGACACCTTCCCTCATTTTACCGGGTGCCTGATCACGGCAAGACGAACGACGCCCCATTGTGACTGGTGCCTGGGAACTGCCTTTCCAGCGGCCAATCCGGCATAGGCCTTTCTAGTGCTGGAGGGGGAAGGGAGGGCAGAACTATATAAAATGATAGTCTTACCATGTCTTGGGGGGGTAATACCACAATATGACACCGGTATCCATCTACGTGCAGTATCCTGGCAGGGGAGCCGCTGGTCATTTTATACTTACCTCTCAAAACTAAGAGTTACCAGATGGTTTACTGCAGCAAACTGACTGAACTCCTGCAGGGTATTTACAGCTGCACAGCCTGTATGTTGTAGAATGTCATTTGTGATCGTCCAGAGGAAGGTATCCAGGTACTGTGTTAAACAAACTTGTCTCTGAGCATACAGAAATGTTTAAAGCTGCTGCCATCATGAAACAGTGACATTTTAGCAATACGTAGACAGGATTGACTTAACAGACTTTGGGGCTTCTGTATCTGGTATCAATTTTTAAGTATCAGGCTGCAGGCCCTTATAGGGCCGATACCTCCTCGGTGAAAAATTAGACTTTTTGTCTGTGTTTTTTTCACTGAATTAAAGCAGATGATGACTGAAGCACTTCCGATTATCTAACTACACAGGAAAAACAACGTCCCCCTCTAGGCATTTGTACTTTACCACATGACTCATGCATAGGGTTAATACCACCTCTTTTTATCCCAAAGCCTTTCTCAGATTTCATGGTTTTACGAATATCAAATATAAACTCTCGGTTAAGATTTCATTTTACTATTTATTACAGCCACTCAACAGGGTGTATGTCCTAATATATGTTCAGTTAATTAAAACAATATATATATAGCATTAGACCTTACCCCATGAAACACAATGGTTATTGAGTTCAGACAGTCAGCCACTGCCATACCAACCAGGATTAGGTTAGTTGAAGACTTCAGCTCTTTCTTGACCAACACTGACACAACAATCAGAATGTTTCCTGTAATATTCATAGAATATGATATAGAATTTATTTCTATATATATAATAGCCTTACTCGATGGTATCATGTGGTCTATTGATGCATGTTTGTGTTGATACAAGCACAGTATTAAGATATCACATTTGCAAATCACATAAGTTATGCAATCAATACTTAACATATTTTCACAACACCATCTCAATCCACCACAGATATAATTTTCCCATATATTTAAGTGAACTTGATACGATCTAAGGATACTGAATTAACCACTTACCAAATATTCCAAGAATCAGTGAGAAAAATGCTAACACTGCATTAAATACGGATAGCGGGATATTGTCTCTCAACATCCCAATTGGAGAGTTTTTCCATTTATCAAGGAATATTGTAGAATTACCAGGCATGCATTGTACAGAATACTCTCCCCAATGTGGGTAGTAAAGAAGGAGGCAGTATAACTGTGCACGGAGGATTGGGTCCATTGCTATTTCTTTGGCCTTGTTTAACATAACCATTGTATACGCCATTTGACCATCATATTTTGAAGTTGATGGATGAATATAAGGCCAAGAGTTACGCAGCCCTTCCTGAAAAATAAGTGTATTTCATGTTCAGCATGGAATGAATTAAACCTTCAGAAATACTAGTAGTCTATACCATTGTTGACATATTTATAACAATGTGACATAAAAGAATAACCTCTTCAAAAAATGGTATACCATATTCAACGTGATAAGCGCCCTCTCCGTATTAATCACCCCATCCCTTTCACAGACTTTTCCAAGATCATTTTAATGTGATCCTCCGATTTTGTTACTGTCTCACATCTGCTTTGGTAAATGCACTCTTGGTGACAGTAGTGATGGTTTAACGTGATGAATATGATTCAAAAACACTAACCAGTTTTGTCTCACTGTAGCACAGCACATGGCAGAATTTAGCCTTCCTGAGAAATGCATTATTCAGAATATCTCCAGGTGGAAAAGGGCTCCAGTCTTCTTCTGTAGTTGGCACTGATACATCTGTGGTTGTTGTCGGTAGATCTGTGGACAAGTCCGTGCTTCTCCCTGACATATTAGATGTTCCATTACTTTCTGCAAACAATACAGGCATAGAGCATAAAATTATAAATATGGCTAAGTCTCACCGGATCAATACAAGTTGATAGTCTATGACTGTGTGACCTATTTTACCGTCAAGCATCAAAACAGCTGAAATGGGGGCTATGTAGATAGAAATGCCGGGAAACCAATTTAACACTATACATTACAAGTTATAGTTCAATTTGGTTATAATTATATGCATTTTCATGCTTGCTGATCAAAAGCTCACCTAGGCAAAGAAGTCATCCAGTCAAAGAGGTCACCCATTCATAGACTATTGGCTTGTATTGATCTGGTGAGACCTAGCCATGTACAACAGATTAGGAAATTGCGAAATAGGTAGAAACCCTTTCACAGTGAACTCTCACCATTTTGCCTTTTTTCATATTATTCTCTTTTCAAGTCTTTTTAAAGTCCTTTCAAAGTCTTTTCAAAGTCTTATCTATAAGGATTCAAGAACAAGGAGAAATTGAGTTATGATTGAGACAGTGCTAAGACAATATTAAAAAGTTACATACCATGATTTTCTTGTTTTGTAGTTTGTTTAGCCAAAACACTGGCTATCAGTGTTAGTATTGAAGCAGCTGCTCTGAAAGATCCAATAAATTAATTATTATGTATGAGGCTAAGTCGCACTAGATCGAATCAAGTTGATAGTCAATGATAGTCTTTGTGAAAACCTTCAGGACAGTGGCAATTTCCACCTAAAATGCCACCGATCCAGCAGATTGACTGGAGCAGGACCGAACGTCCAGTCACATGTTGGACTTTTCTGAACTAGAATAATTCAGTTGGACTTTTATTTTTGAAATATGTTTGTCAATATACTGTGTAAAACTACATATCTATCCTCATTTGGCCATGAATAATTACAAGTAAAATGTGTTTTTAATAAACAAAACTATTTTATACTTAAAATGCATAAATTGTCGATAGGTGGCTATTTGGTCCTTTAAAATTGTGGCCAGTCCTGCAACATTGAAGATTTGCAGAATGGAATGTCCTGTTAGATAAAAAGGTTTTCTCAAAGACTGCTATGACAGTGTGATATCTATGACCGGTTGACGTCTATGACCGTCACATGTCATCTATGACCGCCCCCTGGTACTCAGATGGGTGCCAACATAAAAATATACTAGATACTTTACAAGTTCGGGTTTAATACTTTCTAAAATCTGGTGAAATAAATTTATAAAATGTATATGTTAATAAACTATATATAAGCCGTTTTCAGTCATTTTCAGTTCTCCGATGTCTATGACCAGAGATTGTCTACGACCGGGTGACATCAATGACCTGGTGAAGTCAATGATTGGCTCCTGATACCTAGATTGGTACCAACATAAAAAAACAAAATGGTTTAAAAGCTAAGGTTTGTTCATATCTAAAACTTGGTGAAATAATTTCATTAAACTTCTGTGTACATGTGCCTGATCTTAGGCCTTTTCTTGTTTGCTGGTCATAGAGATCACCCATTCATAGACCTTACCCGTTCATAGACGTCACCGGTAAGAGAGGTCACCTGGTCATAGTCTATCAACTTGTATTGATCTGGTGACACTTTTAAAAACATTCCTTGAGGTATGGTTTAGTTTGCCATTTCACATAAACAGACTTGTACACAGTCACCAGGCTTATGGCCAAACTACCAGACAGTTGTCACTCATCTCTTACCACTGTGCACGGGTGCGTGATAATGAGAAATAGTGCCATCTTTGAGGAGTTTAAGGCATACGAGCATGAGCAGTAGGAAGGCCACACTAGGAAGAAGAGAGCCACGCATTAGATTAATTACATGTTGTATGACTGCTATTCTCATCGATACAAAGTCTGTATCTTTAAATGAATAAAAAACATGAATAGAAGTTTAGAGACATCAACTAACTTTTCTAAATGTAACTTACCTAAAAAACTGCATGTTGAGGGCATTGAACTAATGACCGTTCTCCCACAGCAGAGTACAACACGGGTGTACCTGATACAGGACCAGCAGCACTCTGACCACCGTCCTCCAGTAGCAGAGTCCTGAACAATAATACATGGGTGTAACCGGCAATAACACGTTTTTGTCAACAAGGGTGTATCAAAGTGGCGAGTCCTTATACCTGTGTGTCAACAAATGCAACATACAAGTATGAAGTATACATGACACCCTCCTGAATTTATCACATGATAATTGTGTTATCTGCTACAGTGTTCATACCTGTTAATGACACAGTAAGGGTGTGTCTGCCATTCACATGTGTGGAATCCATAGATATGATCCACCACTTTTCAGATGGGAAATTAGGCCTGGAATTCTCTTTGTTCTTAAATAATTTTTCATTCTCCTCTTTCATCATGAACATGAATCAGACCACATGGGTGTGTCAGACATGCACTGAATGATGAACCCATAGGAGTTCACGGACATAAAGGTAAAAGGACTTCTGAAAACAACAAACAAAATATCATCTGTTTTCAACAGAATAGCCGAGTGTTACTCTGCTTTAGAGGGCCTGTGCGAACACTAATTTTTTACCAATGGTGGGGAGGGGAGGGGTAAATAAATTTGACCCCTTGAAAGGGGGATGCTAAAAAAATTGTGCTTTTCAGAGTTTCAAAAGTAAGTATGACATTACAATTCGGCCGTGTAATACATTATTTAAGAGGAAATTGTGAATTCAGTACTGTAAGATGGCTGCATGTGTCAATAGCACAGACATTAGGTGGTTAAGATCACGGTGTGTACGGCAACATATCCGTGTAACTTCATCAGTCATGTGGGGGTACATTACAGTTTTAGCATCGAACCTTGAAAGGGACATCAGCCCCTGGCGCTCTATGTGGATTGGCACAGACACTAAAAACGTCCATGATGATAAACAACAACCCCACAGGTTCAGATTTTAATGTGGAAATATATCTCTTACATGTGATACTGGACCGCACAAACTATTTGCCATGCACCAAGACCTTGTTTGTAAATAAAATTTTGAAATCTTAACTGCCATGTCCAAAATTGAAGTCCAAATTCAGCTTACTATTTGTCCTTTATAGCCTAAATTATGGCATATTCCATTAGAGTAATGCATCCTGGTAGAAGTGCAATTGAACAGGATCCATATTTAGTGAAGTATACTAGATTTCTGGTGGTAAGATGGGCGAACTATATTTTGTAGGGGATGTGTACACAGGGTTAGCTGTAAAATGTTTCACGAGGATACACCAATAAAGTGATCTGGCCTACATTACCATGTCTAGTCCGGCAGAGTTGGCCCGGTGTTATCATATGAATATACAAGGGCAAGAGTAACACCTCGAGGCATAAAATTAACAGTGATGCTATTGTTTTAGAACAATAACGTATAGCATAAAAGGACTCTGGAGGCCTTTTGTTTTATACTTTAAAATCTTACTGCAAGTATATTCTACAAATATTAATTGTTTGTGGCGAGAAGGCAAGGCTACCATGAGCACCACTAAAGGCTGTGTCATCTTTGACCAGGTGTAGTCTTTGACCAGATGTAGTCTTTAACAGGGTGTAGTCTCTGACAGGATGTAGTCTTTGACCAGCAAGTTTCAAAACTGCTGAAATGGGGGCTATGTACACAGAAATGCCGGGATATGTTAATGGATATTTCAGCACTATATCTTACAAATCCCTGTTAAGACATTTTAAAATAGCAGTAACCATCGCCCTACTTCAAGTATCATTTTAATCCGGAGAATTAGATAGAATTAGGATGTTGGCGTGTCCTCGAGTCCATATCTGCACTGTAAAAAGTTGTTGCTCGTGAACAGCCAAATTTGCTGTAAGTGTACAGTACTTTAGCTGTAAATAATAATACAGCAAATTCTACTGTACATGTACAATTCTGTCACTGTAGATGCAGGTTACGGTCGTGACTTATAGATCTACAGTACTTTTCCCTGTAATATGTACACGAGAGGTAGTGGGATCAATCCTAGGTCTAGCCACCTCTCATCAGGGATCTTTAACAACAAGGCTGTAGCTCATTTAATACAGACATGGCAGAGGTAGCTTATATCCCAATATGACCATTTGTAACACAGGCTCTGTGGCGCAACAGATCAGTGCCTGCCTCCAACACCACAGGTGATGAGTTCAATCCTTGGTGGAGCCACTTCTCTTGTTTCACCTACATCCACCTTAATTTCGTTTTTCCCTCACATGGATGATTAAAAATATCGCCAGCACCGGGAGGCGAACCCCAGACCTTTACAAATTATTATTAATCAGTTGAGAAGTAGAGTAGAGATATATCCCAATATGAATGTTTGTAACACTGGCTCTGTGGCGCAACGGATCAGCACCTCTCTCCAACACCACAGGTGGTGAGTTCAATCCTTGGTGGAGCCACTTCTTTTGTTTTACCTACATCCACCTAAAATTTGTTTTTCCTCACATGGATAGTTAAAAATGTCACCAGCACTGGGAGGTAAACCCAGGACCTTCAGACTATGATTTACAATTAATTTTGCTTTACAGAAACAGAAGGTTCTGCTGTCCCTATACAGTACATAGTACTGTAAATATACAAAAGCTCACTTGCTGTAGGTTTACAGCACAATCTACTGGAACCAAAGTTGCCCCCAGTATTTGGTGTACAGAAACACTACTTACTTCTAACAGTGTGGGCCCTGGGACGGCACCTCGAGAGGCCCCACAGGGGACTCGAGACGTGACGTCCCAGGGCCCAGATATGGACGAGAGGACATGGCAACCACCTAATTCTATCTTTATCCCTCGAGAAAATGAGGTAAGGGTCAAGGTCATAAAGTATCAAAAGGTTTGAAAGTAAATTAGGCTATCAAATTCTGGAATAAAACACGAATGTATGGCCTCTGAAGAACCCCCTTCAGGGCCCCAATGTGCATAGCCCTTGGAAACAGAACTGGGTCATGTTGCCAAGGGTCACTGGGAGTTGTTTACAGCGGTGCCTCCGATAGCATCGGTAAATCACATTTTACTCCAGTTTAGAGTTGGAATAGCTCAGAAATTACTGAAAAATCGAAGAGTGTGGATAAAAATACCCTGGGCAACTTGTTTCTAAGTCTTAGTTTGAAAGAGTTTACCCGAAAATTGCTAATTTAATTCGTGACTTCCTGAGGATTTTATCGAGGATCGTTTTTGTGACGTAGGCTTCATTCATGCCTAACAGCCAATCAGGACGTTCTGATTTTACTATCTTGACAACATAGTAAAATATGCACAATAAATGGCTGAGCTATCTATATGGCGAAAAACCTTGAAACTTATCAACAGAATGCAGGAGTTAATCAACAAGCCCCAGTCACTACAATGGCACAGGCGCTGACGTGTACGGGAGAATCTAGTGTCACTGCAACCCTCAGTGAGTAAGTCCCTACCCATACCTGCAATGTTAAAATGCTACATTCTTGTCATGAAATATGAACTCTTTTGTTGGGAGTTACTAAACCCAGACAATAAAAATATGTGATTTGACGTCAAAAAACGTTTCTAACGTTTAGTAAAGTTTTAGTCCAATAAGGAGCCAAAGAGAAATGGTATATAACCTTACATAACTTTATTTTTGTTTACTGGGGAGTCTAATCCTGAATTCTGTTGATAAAAACAAATCACCAGTTGCACTTATACACCATCTTAGAGCGCACTGGAGGATAAACTGACCAACACCCACATTAAACTGGACAGGAAAGCAAAAGAGCATTCCTATCCTAAAGCTTACAGTGATGCTAATATTATGGAATAGAGAACATGCATTTATTCCATGTGGAGAAACAAAGTTACTATGCTTAAGTACTAGAACGGCCGTTCTCCACACCCCGTGGAGAAACTGATGCTCATTCTCCAGAGCTCCATTCTAAGTGGTATAGTTGTGAAACCAATCTTGAAATATTGTTTTAAAATGGAATTGATCAACTTTCACATGAAATAAACATCCACTCAAAACAGTCTGAACTCCTTGTTTCTCCACTCTTGAGACCTTGTGTTGCATCACACTCGGCTGTGCCTCGTGTGATACGACCCAAGGTCCCACTCGTGGAGAAACCTGTCTTTCAGACAGATTATCGTGGACCTCTGTCTATATATTCACAACATGCATCAATCATTTATCTTATAATTATCAAAACATGAATCTCTGAGTTCACTGAGAGCCTAGCTTTCACTACCTATTTAGCCCTAAACAAAAAAGGAAAACACAGCCCTCGTAAGGTTTCTTATGGTGATGAGGAACAAGGATATCATTTGTAAGTTTGTAAAATCATAACATTTGTGAGATTTTGTATTCATTCCAGTTCTCACTGCAATTTTAATAAGATGAAAAAATGACGGGCATGTACATTACAGTGATAGTCATGTTGTAGATAAATAACTGAAACAGTACTTGCACAAGTTCTTTGGGGGGAGTACAAACTACAATACACAAATGGTACATCCGATTTTTCTTGAAATTCTTAATTTTACTCAAATGTTTTACCAATACTGTAAAAGTATAATATTAAGAGACTAGAGGTCAATTAAATGTCATTTATGGGTGTTAATAGGTCACAAAGTATCCAATGTCCCCTAACCATGGGCTTTTGTAGTGTATTTTCAATGGGGGGAATAAAAATGGGGAATGGAATTTATAGTAAGTCAAATTTATTGTTTGTGTACATTCTGACTCATTTTTAGAGAAATTCATGTATAGCAGTAGATTGTGTGCTTGGTGAATGACAGTGAGATCATGTTTCGCTGTTATACCAATCAGCTGATACCTGAGTGTCCAAGCATCAAACTTTGTTTTGGGTTTTAGGACTGATCTAGAAGTGACTGTATAATATTATTGGGTGTACACAACCTCCACTTCCATATTGAATATGTGATAATAATCATGGAACATTCATAGTTTCCTTATTAACAGCCATATAGAGTATTGCCTGGCAGCTGATATCCAGCTATATCCGGCTGAGCAAAGAATAAACACCTAATGATGACATTTGTTTATTAAACTGATCTGCTCCTTTAAAAAAGGAAGAAAAATAATTTAATGGATTTTGTGAGCATCATATCAGGTCAGCCTTTATTGAATTTGTTGTCAGATGTGTTTCAGATGGAAAATCTATCTACGCAGGAACTACAAAACAATGTATTCAGCTTTGCATAGACTTTATTGAAATATATGTTATCATTTTAAGAGCGTTAGAGTATATATAAAAGTAACCAGAGTCAGATTACCCAATAGAGAAATTCATGTTATGAATATCTCAAAAATGTCTCATTTTAAATTTTTATTCTAAATTCTAAATCACCAACATCTGTAGCAACAAAGAAGATGAAAGACCGGGGAAAGTTGCAGAGTAATGCCAAGAAGATTTCTCATTTGATCATTGGGTTTTTGAATCAGCTGCATCAGTTAGCTGGTTTCAGATGAATCCAATGATAATCCCAACACCTGAAAAGCCCATCACAGGAGACATACTCATAATCCCCCCTAACCCTTTTTTGGATAACAAGCTCATGAGTGTGGCGCCATGACTCGGTACTCGTGACAGTGACAGTCGTACCGGCTCCTTCAAGATACACTATTTGCTCATCGGTCAATGATACATAATGCATATGACTCCCCAATGTCTCATACTCTGTCGCATACAATTTGTAAACCTTTGATGTGTCGGGGACAGTCGGTGGGGCCTGAGTGGTCCAGCTGCCAATGGGGAAGTCTTCATAGTACATGTCGTTCTGGGAGAGTGGGTTTAGCGCGATGTCTTTGAGTGCCTCTATCTCCTTCCAGACGGCGCTGCCCTCCTGGTGTGTGGGCATGACCGGGTACCGCGTCCGCAGAACGCCCACACCCGGGATGTTGGGCAGCATGATACGCGTCCCTGAAGCTACCACTGGTTGTGCTGTTGGAGTAAATGGGATACTTTTGATGATGTAAAATTCATGCGTTAAGGGTAGATTCACCTGCAGTTGGACACATTATACAGTAAAATCTCGTTATAAGGAGCACCTTTTGTCATTTTTGCTTGTTGTAACCAACCTTCCTTGTAACTGATTTCGGTCATTGACAAGTCATGAGAAAGCCCTCCCCCCTGCCCCATCCTCCCTCACAGTTCCGCACATACACCCGTATATGCCCCCCACATCACAGGGGAAGTGCTGATACAGCCCCTCCCATTCCCTTTTTATTATCTGAATAAATAATGACTTACTGTCTTAAAAATATCTGCTCCTTAGACACAATTTTTGGCCAGAAATGCTCGTTCTAACAGGTTTTTTTACTAAAGAAAAGTATAGAAAAGGATTTGGCCAAGGAAATATGCTCCTTATAACTGTCTGCTCCTTATAACCATCCTCGTTATAACGAGATTTCACTGTACCTGAAAGGGGCAATATCACCACTCACATTTAACCACATAGTAGACTAGAACAGTACTAGAAAATGTGAATGAGACACGCTCGGTGAGAATGACAATTTAAGACCGACACTTGATATTTTGGTTATTAAAACTCTTTGTTTGTAAAGTTTGAGTGTTATCCTTTCCAAAAGACAAACACTAGAACTTGTAGTCTACATGAATATCCTCAAATGTCTCTCTGCGTCTAGAGGGATGTGTCTGACTGATAATGGCATTCTCAGAATGGATTCGTCAGTCATGAAAATAAAAAGTCCACCATAAACCCTAGAAGAATAAATTCCCAGGTGATACTACCTTAAGCCTAACTCGTGTACAACCTGTGTACCTAACTTTGGGGAACCGTATAAGTCCATAACATTGGGGAACCGTTTAAGTCTCTAACTTTGGAGAACCGTATAAGTCCCTAACTTTGGGGAACCGTTTACGTCCCTAACTTTGGAGAACCGTATAAGACCATAACTTTGGGGAACATGAAAAGGACATTTTGAGTTGAAAAATTGTGATAGAAATAGTTTGGAATAGTTTTGAAAATTAAAGCTGGTATTACATTAGAACTATGGAGACATTTGGTATGTTAGATGAAAATTAAATATGCCAAGGAGTTTTTAATGTCATCAATCTATACACACCAGAATCATCATGGCTCCCCTGCCTTAGATGAAAAAATAATTTGGCAAATCATTATTACTCAAGGGGCAATCTCACCACTCACACTCAACCACGTAATAGGCTATAACAATACTAGAATTGTGAGTGGGATATGCTTGGTGAGAATGCCAGTTTAAGTTTGACACTTGACATTTTGGTTATTAAAACATTTGAAGCTATTTATTTGTGGTAAAGTTTGAGTGTTATTCCTTCAAAAATACAAACACTAGAACTTGAAGTCTACATGAATATCCTCAAATTTGTTTTATACTTACGTGTTCCTGCTTTATCAAGAACGTGGATGGCACCCTGCGCAGTGTCGGCGGGATCCCCAGAGAGGTCACTGGACCCAAAGAAGCTGGCGGGTGTGCGGTAATACAGCCGGTTGTTTGTACCGTTGTAGGCCTGAGCTGCGTCTTCCCCCCCATCACGACCGTCCGCTGTCACGGTCTTACCTAGCGTACTCCATCCGTTACCCTGCCAACAGGAATGCTCATTTAACACTGCATACAGTTTTTGCGAAAACATGCAGGACAGTGGCAATGTCTTCTAAAATGCCACCAGTCCTGCAAATTTGCAAGTGTAGCAGGAATACAGGGACATGTTGGGCTTTTTTGAACTAGAAGAAATCAGCTAGGCTTCTAAAGCTGAGCTATGTAAGTCAATTCACTGTGTAAAACTAGATGTCTTTCCTGATTTGGCCATAAATGATGACAAATAAATTGAATTTCTAATAAACGTATATGCATGTGGCTATCCAGTCCTCCAAAAATGTAGACAGTCCTTCAATATTGAAAATCTGCAGGACCGAATTTCCTGCGGGGTGAAAAAGTTTGCGCAAAGACTGCTTATAGCTAGGGTTTGATAGATGAGATGAATTTCTGCTACTGCACTCAAATCTAACAAGGTAAATTTGTTTACAGATCAGCCTTGGTGTTCTGACCTATGTCCCCCCGGGGGTACACTCATGACACAATAATCTAATTATTTGTTAAAAATCCCCTATGCTTCAATAGGTCTTTGCATGGATAATTCTATCCTGGGTAATCAGACCATTTACTCTGATTTAACCTGAAAACATTGTAATCAGGAATAAACATCATGAAGATAATACACAGTCTATACGAAAACTTTTTCACCATTCAGATTTTTTGTTGTCGCAGGCCCGGCACAATTTTTGCAGGCCCGGATATCCGAGTACAATCTTCTTATTCAAAAGTAAAATACACTTATTATCAAAGCCATGAAATTAACTCTGTACTCACGGCCACAATATCATGAAAATGAATAAAATTTGTATAAAACTAAGGAAAATAATAAAGCAAGTGTTTGTACTAATAAATATATAGAATATGGTTTCCCTGTATGTTTCATTTATATAAATCATTTTAATACGAAAACTACTTTTTATGCTGTATGAACCTCCGATTTACAACCCATAAAAACTGGAATGTAGGCAAAGATATTAGACTACTGCCCAGCCGGTACGAGCCACCTTTTTGCCAGAACAGGAGAGTCTTTGCAAGCAATAGTAGGTGTCCGTCAGATATTTGTATAGACTGAAATACACAGCAGAACACGATGCCATTTTTGAAGTATCAGCCACCTTTGTCCTTTATCAATGAATAGGGTGGTGTCAGAAGTCCAACTTACTTTGAACTCTATGTCATACGGGTTCCAGTTCCACAGGGGAGTTTGGTAGATGACCTCGAGAGGTATGGCGTAGGTCCAGCTCTGGGTGTATGTCTTACACACATTGCTTCTGTCACAGCGCTTCATCTAAAAAAATGTCATAGTGAAGCATGTTAAATACACCTCTGAGAGCTATTTATATCAACAATCCTTCATATAAAGATTCCTGGTGCTAAATGCATTGTTTTATATGCATTTCAGTCGGCTGTTATTAATGGAATAAGGAATCTCCAACAGGTCATCTCACAGTCAGATTATTTTATTTATTTCATGACCCTCAAAGGAAGGTATTTTGGCCAATATACTTATCAGCATCGAGTGTAGTTCTCTAATTAATCCTTAATCAGATTATCAAACAATTGGAACTATATGTGACCTGTTTTAACGAAATTCGTACACATAGAATGTTCTGATATTGCCATTTGAACATCAAGAGCTCATCAAGAGCTTTCATTTGATATAATGACAAGTGGTATATTGCTCAATATTCACTCTTTGGCGATATATTTGATACTTTTCTGTTGATTTAAATGAAAATTAATTAAAATGAGATGATTAACATTTACATTAGATATATTATATCATACAATACAATTGAAATCCCATGGCCATCATTTAGGGGAAAAGGGGGTTAGAAATTAGTTTTTTACATTAGTTTGCCAGAAGATAACCGGGCAGAGGTTGGTGGATTTTGGCACGGGCGGGTAAAAAAATTGTTTGGTCCCCCCCACCAGAGGGGAGACCCCTCAGGCAAGTTGATATTGAGCGCTACCCTTTTGAGCTATTTTAGAAAAATGTCAAAAATGTCAAAAACTCATTTTTCAAAATGTTAATATTTTTTCCATGATACTTCAAATGCTCATATCTAGACATCCGACCCATTTTGTTAAGGGGTCGCAATAGGTTGGTTCAAATTAACACATATGCATGCTTTATTTTACAGTTGTAGAATTTGATGATTTCTCATTAAAAATGTCAAAAATCTCCTATTTACCCCTGTTTTCAACAATTTTCAACAATTTTCAACAATTTTCAACAATTTTCAAGTGACTATGCTACTTTGAACAGCTCTGTAGAGCTTGATAATTGAGATATAGCTAGGAGAAAGAAAAGGGTCCCAGGGATTGACACCTAGATTAATCTCCAGTTATCAAAAGTTCTTTTCACATCCCATTATGCTGTTCTAAGAAAAAAGAATGTTTTTGTTCCATTTGCACTCCAGGGCTTCTTAAACCTTGCACAATGGTACTAATCTAATAAAAAAAAAATATGATCAATTTGTTGTACAATATGTATAGTCTCAACATATCTGTGTCAAATAATCCATGCATATGTGTTAAATCGAACTAACCTATTGCGACCCCTTAAAACGGGTCACATATAGACAATATCTCCAACAATTTATTGTCATAACACCAAGTGTGATATGATGCAAAATAATTAAACTATCAAACAACACTGAAAAAGTAAACTTGTCTCCAGACTCGTTGAAGTGACCATCATAAGATCAACGAGTCAAAAGTTGTCTAACCTACCAGGTTACCATCCCACAAATAGAATCTGGAGTTGGCTAATGTCGGGTTTTGGGCTGGCACATGCCAAGTGGGTCTCCAGCTAGAAGACCCGCTTCCTTATCACTTAGACGAGTTTTTGACACGTTTATATTATGACAGTCACTTGGAAGAGTCTGGAGACAAGTTTATTAATAAAATATTAGCCTTACACTCATGGCGGGTATCTTTGATTGTGACGTCATGGCCATGTAGACGTGTTCGTCAGAGAAGGTGCGGCACTGCTCGGTGCTGCCCATCGCGTCCTTGTCAGCCGTGCGGAAGACGCGGTGGTAGTAGCCTGTGTTGAGCACCTCGTCCTCACGGATGTAGTGCTATGGGAGAGTTAGTTCAGTTAGATGTTAGACATTTAAAATCGCTCTGATGCTAATAAATGCGTTAGCAATCTAGATTGGTTTAAGTCAGGATCCCTGTAATATTTATAGAGGTCCCTTCAACCTGTATGGATGAAAATGTAAAATTCTTACTCGGGCTTCGTTCAATTTGTTAGATTTGCTTATATACATTAAACAACGCTATCATTTTTCCCAGCCCACATTATCTTTTGGAGAAACTCCATGAAGAAGGTGACCTGCCTTATCGAATCAAACCGCTGCCCAGTGGGCACAAAATTCAGTTTAATGTTGAATCGACATTGCATCAACAGTGAATCAACATTGACAACTCTTTATCAATGTTGATTCAATGTTCTGTGACCACTGGGTGTGCGTACATAAATATTGTTTCTCTGTTTATATAATACATGTTTACCCATCAAGAGTCAGATGGAAAATTGTGATGTTGTTCAATAATCAATATCTATAATTATCTGCTCAAATTCTGAATTGTGAAAATTTTTTGATTTAGAGTTGTCTCACCATGACTTTAGTGCCCTGTGAATCGTCGAAGTGGTCAGCGACATAGTTGTCCTTGCCTGGGATCTCCTCCATGATCTCATCCATGATACCATATACCAACCTGCCTTCCTTCCAGTCAGATGTGTCTGAACCTCCCAGCTTCATGGAACACAGACCCAGGTATATATACACTCATATTGCAATCCAACCTGTCATGTCCAGTATGGAAGAGCTACATAATGCACCTGTGCCTTACACTGGTAATGTAAACCTTTCTCCAGATTCTGCTCGGTGATTGTCATAAAATGAACAAGTTAAAGGTTGTCTAACCTATCAGATTACCATCCCACAAACCTGTCTCCAGACTTGTCTCAGTGACAGGGAAGCGGGTCTTCAGGCTGGAGTTGTCAGGTAGAAGACCCACTTGCCATGTGCCAGCCAAAAACTCAACATCTGCCAGCTCCAGATTCTATTTGTGGGATGGCAACCTGATAGGTAAGAGACGCTGTAACTCATTTATTTTATGACAGTCATTTAGATGAGTCTGGATACAGGTTTACCTTTTCCCTGTAATACACTGAGTAACCCCGAAGGTGCACCCCAACCCCATGAGCCCTGCTGACTGCACACAACTATACCAGTGGCAAACAATCATGGTCTGTCACTCACGGGAAGAAAAGTCCTAAAAGAAAATAATTTTGATAGAACTCTATTTCATGAAACACAGTTGGAATCAGAATGCTCTCTTATCAGAAGGATGAATTTTTATTTTTTTCATATCCCTAGATCAAATCATATCCAGTCAAAGGTGGCAAAGACAAAAATATTGGCCCGATCTCATTAGGCACAGCAATTAAGTGTTGCAGTTATGCTGCTTTAAATTAGAGCACTACATTGTAAAGCCTGGTAATTCAACGCTGCCTAGGAAACGGGGAGATACATTACCCTTAAAGAACTTGCAAATTAATTTGTGGTTGCTGCATTTTCGAATCATGCAGACCATGCATGTCAACCCTATAGTGTTTACCTGATGCATGGATGCTGCAGTGGCGAGTCACTTGCCTGAACTGCATCCCTGAATTATCATCAGAGACGCTGCGGCAATATGTAGCCCTGACATTGTCAGTCTTGCTACATTGCATGAACATTGTCATCAAAGCAAATATTGCACTGCTGAAAGTCACACTTTAAGCATGTTTAGGGAGTCGTCATTTTTTTAAAACAGGGGAGGGGTTGGTGGATTTTCGCAAGGGCGGGTCAAAATTTGTTTGGTCCCCCCCCACCAGAGTGGAGACCCCTTAGGCAAGTTGATATTGAGCGCGACCCTTTTGAGCTATAGTAACGTGCGGGTTTTTTCCCCCAAAAAAGGGGTCCAATTTTTTTGGTTCCCCCCCTTTCAAGGGGTCAAAAAATTGTTGGTCCCCCCCCCAAATCCACCGACCCCCCCCCCCCCCCCCCCGTTGTTAAAGATTACCACTCCCTCAATTCAAATAGATGCTACTTCCGGCCTTCTTACTTAGTTGTACCCAGTAAACACCCTACGTATTTCCAACGTAGCTCTGAGGTTTCTCTAGGTAGTTTTCCAACCAAAGGTTTGAGATTGGTAAATTTGGAAGGTTTGTAGACGTCAAAACATGAAGGTTTATTTACGTTCAACAGACGTAGAAGTCTGATTTACGTTTATCTACCTCATTCGGACGTAAATTTACGTAACAAATCTACGTAGATCTACGTTAAACTACGTAATTTTAAAACTTGAATTCGGTATATAGCTTCTCAGTTTCACACTAGGTGGCAGCACTTTCAACTGTGGAGAGAATATGGCAGCTCTTTAAAGAATCTACCACATTCAAGCAGTAATTTGTCATCAATTATGAATTAAATGTTATGCAAATGAACCATATACAATTTGATAATTATATATTATGGATAGCAGGTTAAAGAATTAAGCATTGATATGCACATTAAAGCACTTTACTGGGCAGACACCACATTGGTGGTAATGGAAGAAATACAAAGCCTCTCTGCAGCCAAAACTATGCAATAGATCTATTCTTTCAGGCTGTTCAGTTAAACTATAAAGATGTACTATATATATAGAAAGAAATGTGATTAAGAATGATAGTAGATAGTTTGTATAAATATTGTCTGTTAATGTAAATGTGTCTGTGATATCTTTGTCTGAATCCCACTATGTAATATTATATTAATGTGTTTACAAAGTTTGACGTAGATTTACGTCTGAGCTACGTAAGTCAGACCTGCAGGTTTGAGATTGGTAAATAAACCTTAATGTTCTAACGTTGATAAACCTTCCGAAATTACATAGTTCAGACCAAAAAGCAACGTTAATTTACGTCTGACCAAGGTAATTGTGTTTACTGGGTATGAACTCTCCATAACATGGACATGGCATTTACTGGACCTAAAGCTGCTTAAAATCTAATTTTTTAAGTAAAAGTTTGCTTTAAGCCAACATCCATTCATACATTCTATGATACACTACCTTAAATCTCCCTGCACGTGTCTGGGCATATTCCGGCATGGTCATCTTGTGGGCCATTCGTGCATGTAGATCATCAACAAGGCGTAGACTTGATGGATGGAGCTCACGCTTGATTGGATGGCAGACTATCCTGTTTTTAAAAAAAAGCCATTTTACAAGATTGTTAGTTAAAAGGGTGAATCCGTCGGATAAGATGAACCTTCACAATCTTAAACCTATATACGAATCTTGTCCGATCCGACGGATTCACGTCCATGGATTTGCCCTCTAAGATGGTCACCCGATGCTAAAGTTAAAGCTTGAATTACATTAAAAAGTGAATTTTAGTTGAAATTGATCTCTGAGCAACTTAGTTGCTGAAAATCTCATTGTAATGTGGTTAAAGGGGTTAAAATGATCATACTACGATACATAACATAATTACTCATCAAAATTTAGTCTCGAGATGGTAACCTTTTTACTGGTAAACTTAATACTATATTCAAAAATAGATATCATTTCAGCATGGAAATTACATCGCCCACACTATGTCAATATTTTAAACTTAGCATTTTAAAATGCCTTTAAAGGCGCACTAAACCAAGGACGTCAACATCGGCAGGGTTTGGTCCTGGGTTGAGTGCCCCTTTAAGGACTGTTTTAAACAGATTTAAGCCTATAAATGCCACTGCAATGTCCAAAAAAGGACATAAAGCTATTGAAGTGGATTCAAGCGGCATTTCTAGTACTGTTCTAGTCTGCTATGCGGTTTAGTGTGAGTGGTCATATTGCCCCTTTAGGCACATTTGATTTACTCAAATGCAAGACTTGATGCAGTGGAAGTCACACCCTACACTGATATTCTTTGGCTCACCATACAACCAATCTCTCAGTCACAATAGTGCCTTACCAACTTTGTAATTTTTTGTCTTCCTATATTGCCAACCTAGTTTAGTTAATATTGTCAGATTGTCAGGTTGGTCCATACTGACTAACTCACCTCAGTCTTTCCATTTTAGGCTAAGTCCCTTTGAGTAAGGCATAAGTCATTCTTCAATAGCACTTGTTCATGCCTGACAAATGGCCCTGAGAAAAAATCTGGGATAGCCACTACAGACTAAGGGCTGGAGAATTTAGATAATATGTGTACCTGTAGTTCCACTGCGCGAGGTGCAGGGTCTCTTCCAGTTTGAGGATGGTGGTCGGCAGACTCGCATAGTTCTCGTTCAGGTCTTTCCTCCCGCTGTAGGAAGCAAACCGCACCTCAACAACAGAAAGGGGACACTCAAGAGGGAGTGGCCACTTTTTTTATAACAGGGAGGAAGTGGATTTGAACCCCTTGAGGTGTAAACAATACTGGACTCTTCTTGAAGGGGGGCAAACATTATTCAAAAGGGCATTACTAAGGCCAGTCCAAACTTTTTGCATGTTTTACCCAATAAGACGGAAACTTTTATTTGACCATGATTGATCATGAAACATTGTGCTATATTATGATCTTTCCCATGACAATCCTTGATGCACCAATGTCACCTAGACCACTTGGGTATTTGGTATACTCGCTCCCAAGAGTAACATATATATCAATGCACAAATTGAATTAGATTAACATGAGACATTTAAAAAATGAAAAACAACAGTTAAAGTGGTACCTTCTCTTGTAGGTCCAACCAAGATGTGGCATCTATAAAATGGCGGTCACTATCGAAGGATTCATCGAGTGTGTTCTGGTCAGACGTGGTCCAGGCACCCTCCAGGTAGCACAGCAGGGGTTTGAAGTAGGCAGTGAAGTTCCTGTGTGATGGGTCATTGTCATTCCAAGCCTTGAAGTACTCTCTCATCTCGACAATCTGATAAACGAAAATTCATGAGAATCTAAATAGAGACAACGCTGCATGAAAATCCGTATTAAATAAATCTAGCATCCTCACAGGTTACTTAAAGCAGTCTTTAACCAAGTAAATGGCATGTCAAGCCACTTAAATGCCCTTTTGACCTCAAAAGACATTTGTAAACATTAAGATGTTTTAACTGTTCCTTAAAGTAGTCTTAAATGTGCATGAATGCAAACAATCATGCGATGTAGTTTAAGTTATTATTGCAAAAAACTAGTTTTTTTAGGTTCTGCTGAAATTACAAACAGTCCTGAATCAAAAGAACATTTTTCTCAGTGAACTTCATGACTATAATGTTCTTAACTCAACAATTCTCTGTTCCTGTAGTAACAATTATACAGCTGACTCCCCCGCAGCCAGACACTCAAAAGGTAGTTATCCTTGAAACAGACCTCTCTCCGGAAGAGGAGCCATTTTGACGCTTCTTTATTTGTCTTTGTATTGTCTATGACTTGTGGCTTAGTAAGATGACGACGAGAAAAATTATAGGAAGTATGAAATAAATTTCAACGTGCTTTTATCTCTTCTCTTGTCTCTACTTGTATTTCTATATTAACAAAAAACACTGAATCAATTTGATTCTGATTGATCTAAAGATTACACAGTTCTAAAGACATTACCTGTTCATCCACAGTTGCCTTGTCTTTGACAGACTGGGGGACCTCCGGGAAGGGGATGGGTTGGGTCTCATGGTACTCAGTAGACGTCGGGTGCGGCATCTTAAGCTTGTAATCATTATGTCTTGTCTTGAACTCTACCCCGTTTAGCACAGCTACAAACTCGCCCATACCGAGGGTCCTATCGTTGTTACTGTGGTCGTGTATGGCTGCCATCCGGTTACCTACATAGGAGGTGGCATGATACGGCTTGCTGCCCAGCTTGGTGTTTCTGCTTTGCTTGATACCGGACGCACCATCAGAGCGCACCCGCTCCTCCACAGCGAAACCTTGCAGCGACACTTGGCGACTCATGTAGCCAATTAGGGTGAGCAGCTCGTTCGCCTCGGTGGATGTGAACCCCCGGTTGGCCTTGTTGAGGAGCTGACTACTGATGTCTAGTGTGTTAGAGGGGAGGTGGCTGTGGGTTCCCAGAGCAGTGGTAGTAGGGATGGCCATAGAGACCAGCAGGACTAGTGGTAGGAGGCAGGATGCTGCCATGATGCCTGGTCTGGACTCTCAGCCAACTGTGGGCTTCACTCAATGTGACTTGTATGTTGACAGTCAAAACTGTCTCCGGTCAGCTCTATAGGGGCCCTGTGAAGCTAATCAGCCCTCAGCTGTGTTGGTTTTAAAACTATTCTCTCTCTATCCCTCTGATGACTGGCAATAGAAGTCGAGAAATAGGGATCATGCGATGATGATTTATATTCACAGGTGGTGCAAAACAACAGCGCGACCAGTATCAACAGATCTTGTATGTGTCAATGAATTTAGCTGATAACCCTTGAATGATTAGAAAAATGTGGATAAAAATCACAAGTTCGATTTGCTACATATTCATGCTAATCGCATGTATCAAATGAAATGACAAGATTAATTTGCAACTCAATATCATCTCATTTACATATCAGCTATTGACATCCTCGCAACAGTTGTTGAGATTATCACATGCATTTGATATGCAATGTGATAAATGGTATAGAATTGATATTTGATATGGTCAGTAACCAGCTTGAAGCATCCAGGGTATATATTGATTTAGAATACAGGCAGCCCCATTTTTAGGAGACAGCTCTTACATATTAAATGTATAGATATTTCCTACTTTATTACTTGAATTATCTCATTTCATTAAGCAATAACACCAGTCAAATACTGTGAATTACAAATTGAAATACATGGATTGGAATGAATTTGTGCAATGGACAATGCATGATCATAATGGAGTTATAACAATGGTGTAAAATATTTGATGCGTTTAGAGTATCATGTTCTATATTGAGTTGACTTGCTGCTGTCATTTTATTGTATGCAGATTACTCCCACTGTAGTGTGGAGCCATCTGTAAAATCTCTAAACATAGAGAGTCAAAGCTGGGTCAGGGTCGCACTCACGGCCATAGAGTATACGACAGCTTCCCTATACATGCATGCATCCCCTACCCCAACCCCTCATTACTCTTTCAGAACAAATGCAAATTGGGCTTTTTATTCTCTATTTTCACTAAACAATTACAGCAAAACATGAGCAGGGGTAGAACTAGGTGCCACCTTCCCTCTCTCCAGTATCAATAGGGGTTTCTCAATACACCCCTGTTTGATATAGAACAATAACTTAACTGTCAAACTAACATATGAGGCCTATCGAGCTGCATTTAAAGGCCCAGCACCCCTATATATAGAGCTGAGTACCTGTCCCAACTGCACTCTGACTGTAACTGGACGTACAGTAAGAACTGCCGGTTTAAATGGCATAGCAGTGCCATCTATAAGTGTGGGCAGTGTCAATTATGCTTTGTTGTTGGTATTCATACATCGGTGTCCTATCTCTGGGCTTCTTCTAAGTGCCAGGCAGATGTATACCATATCCATGCATTGTTGATCTAAATTACTATCTGTTGGCCTATATATATTCGTCGCCTCAGTATACAAAGGTCGTAAGTGGAAAATTCATGTTTTGAGATATGAGCAAAATAAGATAAATCAATGTGATCATTAGGCTGTAATTTCTAAAATATATGGTATATTGCCCAAGAAATCATCCTCTATGTAAACAGCAATAACTAAAAACAAATTATATGAATGATACTAAAATATCTTACCTAATTCCTTAGTTAATATGGCAATAATTAGGGAAAAAAGAGGAAAATTGGATCACTTACGACCTTTGTATACTGAATTGCATGTATACTTTTGTATATCTATTCAGAATACAAAGGTTGTAAGTGATTTCCTCAGTTCAAAATTGTAAATAAATGCCCAAATATTTGATTAATTCAAGCCTAATAGCCACTAAATGAATTGTTTATATTTTTAGTTACTTATATCACTTAAAATAATTATTTACAAATTGCTGTTGCCTAGCAACAGTGAAATTTTGGCTAAAATTAGCAATTTTAGTCATTTTCCCATTAAATTCACCTCCTCTACACTTCAAAGTTAGCATATTTTTGTAAAAATATCAAAAATGTACCTATACAATAGGAATTATATAAAATGGTTAGAAAGAACACACAAAATAAGTTGTTTTAATGACAAAATACATTGGAGTTACAATTTCCACATCACTATCGACCTTTCTCAGTTACAACCTTTGTATACTGAGCTATAACCTCCCAGAATAAGGTCATTTTAGAAAAATTCCAAAAATTGTCGAAAATTTAGTGGGTAAAGAAAAGTATTAAAGAATAAAAAAAAATCCAATTTTTTCACTTACGACCTTTGTGTACTGAGGCGACGATATTATGCCTATTTACTCTTGTAATGCCTGCACAATTCGGAAATATATTCTTGTTAGCCATGTATCTATATGTTTCTCCTGGTCACTTACATGCAGCCAGTTTAATGTATACCATATTTACATAAAGGTAATTCAAACGACTTATTACAATTTCTTATAAAAAGTGGGGTCATAGTACCCCTTTGATTGCATTATCATCTTTGGAAGTCACCAATAGGAATAAAGAAACAAAAGCAAAAAAGAACATGCACTTTATGCGTATAAACATATCTCAGTGGATATTGCTGCTTAAACAGGGATTATATTTTGAAGCAATTTACTCATTATGCAGGTATATTTATATGCATGTGTGTTGGCCAAGTTAAAAGAGAATCATTTACAATGTTATGTAGAATAGCTAATGGTAACAGTTGGCACATGGTACCAACTATGAAAAATAAATAATACATAATGTGTGAATGATAACATTTTGTCAGTCAATACAAACTGATGATTCTTGTCTCTCCGTTTACAAAAAAAGTGAACTAGCCAGCTGATATGCTATACATATAATGTTTAGCTTACTGAAGTGCCCTCATTCTCCGACAGGTAGCATTTGGTCACCATGAGTAGCCTACTAGGCCTTATAGGCATCTTAATGCTTGCCATAACTATCCAGACATGTTACAGTTTCAGTAATACTGATCCAAATGGCGCCTTTAAGGTCTACAACAAGCTGCAGGGCAAAGCTAAGAGAGACCTCACAGAGGAAGAATCCACAAGCCTCTTATCTCTGCTCGAACTGCTCACCAGGCAAACCATGCTGCAGGAGTTTAAGGTCCAGGTTAGTATATAATAGGGGCTCAAAATGAATCTACCTAAAACATTAGTCAGGATGTTCATACTTCACTTGCTGCACGTGTTATGCTATGTCATTTCCTTTATAACTGCTTGTATTTGGATATATTCCTGAAATTTATGGCCAAGGTACACATTTTGGATGACACAATCGTGGAGATGGCATATCAGCATAATTGCCTGAAGTGGTATTTACTCAAATAAAATATTCTCTAAGTTTAAGCAAATTTGATTAATTCAAATGCAAACATTCATCCTTTGAGGTTGATATTGTCAAAGTGTATGGAAAAACTTTAGTTAGGATTCAAAGATATAATTTTCTGACCCTGCATGAACTTTTGCATTCAAGCAAAGAATGGGCCACTTTAAGTAACACCTTAGGCGTATTCAAGTAGTAAATGCCACTTAAAGTCGCTTAAATGTCATCATGACTATTTGGTGAACTTAAAGCCCCTTAAAGGGTGACTTTAAGCTATAAAATATTTGATTAAATGCCAATGTCTATGCAGTGTAATGCACTTATTTTCAGGAACGAGTACAAACAGAGGGTGCATCTGGAGTGAAGCAGTCGCGGCAGTATACCCAAGGCGCTAAGACGTACCACGCCACCTCTTTCACCGGGAAGCGCCTTGTTGCCATACATGAGCACACTAACAACAAGCTGACGGTGGGGATGGGGGAGTTTGGTGCCGCGCTAAATGGGGTGGAGTTCCGCACGAGACACAATGACTACAAACTATACCAGCCCCATAAGGAATCCAGTGACTACCATGCGGTGCAGGAGATACCCTTCCCTCCCGTCCCACCGTCCGTCAAAGACAAGACTACGGTGGCAGAACAGGTATGTACGCTGGCCTTCAAGAGTCAACAAAATAAAATATTACTATTCTAAATGATTTTTTTCCCTAATTTTTCTGGGCAGTTTTCTCAAAAATAAAAGTGTTGTTTTTTGCTGTCAACCACGAAAATGCTTGCTGTCAACTGTCAACATTAGCCCAGAAAAGTGAAAAAAATGTATCCTAATATAATATTGATTTTTGGTGACCCTTGATGGCCACCGTAAGTATGGTGTATTGTGTAAAAGGCTAACACTGCATTGACATCAAGATTCAAGCAAACTGACTATTGCTTGAAGTTCTTCTTTCAACAGCTTTAAGTTCAGTTAATGCCATAGAGACAAAAGGTCAAAATAACATTTAAGCAGCTTTTAGTGACATTTACTGGAATAAAAGATGCTCAAGTGTGACTTGAAACGGTGCAATCTCTGATTAAATGCCAACAGTTATGCAGTGTAATGTCTAATGTTGTTACTTTGTTTATTCTAATAAGGATGGCATGTAAAGGTTAGTAACTCATAGGGGCTGCATCAGTACATCATACCGATATTGTGGTAATGAATAAAGTTTAGATTTTCTGTGTGATTCTTAAAAGCAGCATTTAGCATTTCAGTGTTTGGTCAAATCTATATATGATAATTATGGCAGGGAATTTATCAAAAGTGATGCTGTTATATTTTAACACTGATTTATGTATTTGAATGCACACACAAATATGATTATAATATTAAAATTGTCTTATCAACTATATCTTAAAAGGATTGCATGACCTTTCAGATAGCAGAGATGAGGGAGTACTTCCGTGCGTGGAGTGAGGAGGACACCTCTATCAGGGACTACACCGACTACTTTAAACCCGTGCTGTGCTACCTGGAGGGGGCCTGGACCGTCTCAGACAGCGACAACATTGAGGAGTCCTTCGATAGTGACAGGCATGCGCTCGATGCCAAAACCTGGTTCGATCTGCAAGAAAAGGTATATTTTTTTTTCTGTAAACCTTCTGTATTGGCACTAGTACAAAACAAGTTTCTTCTTTAAATACCTGCCAAGTGTGCAGGAAAAATCCAGGATGAGAAATTCATGATATTTCGGATAATGATGATGAGTAATTAAGCAAATCACAATAGACATCAGGCAGCAAAAGTTACTCTGATACATTACTATTTTAAACAAGCTAATTAACAGTAGAGATACATAGACAAAGGCGCACGCTTTGTCTCGTGAAATAACCCTCAGAGAGGACCTCTATGAGTGTTCCTTTGTGTTTACTCCATTTCATTAGTATCAATATTCGTCAAAATCCCACTTATTTGCTCTGAAAAGCTATTTTACAGTGGGAAAATCAATTTTTTAAATGATTTCACAGGCCATTAAATACGGGCAAGAGTTATTTCACGGGGGAGGGGGGGGGGTGTTAAATATAGCCTTCATTGCTTAAGTCGATGGGAGTGCCGTATTCACCATGACATAAAACCAAATATTGTTTTGCCATGAGACTATTGTTTCCTTGTGCACTAGATATCTAGGCAACTAGTACCATATTCATCAAACCACAAGTTAGCCAATGCATTTCTCATATCGATGTCAAATGGCTACCACTTATTGGAATTCATCTTTTCATCAGTAAATTCTGTATTATATCTCATGCAAAGACAAATCTCCACGACATTGACATAGATGTACATTATACTTCGCAAGTTGAAGCAGGGGCATATCTTATGAAGCCTTCTGATACGCTGCAGCTTCAATGAGTGATGTATACATCTATGTTAACAAATTGAGTTTTGTGTTTATTAAATGGCCCTACTATGTTGAAATGAACAAAATTAAAAGACTTGGATGCCATGAAGTATGGCTACACTGTATGGAGCGCCCATAGGTTTAACATAGAGAGGATCATATTGAGCATGTAATATATAGACAAAGGTTCACAAGTTTTGGTCTGTTGACAGGGTTATTTCACGAGTTGGAAGTGGGGCCATATTTCAAGAGGCCGTAGGCCGAATGAAATGCCGCCCCACCTCCAACAAGTGAAATAACACTTCAACAGACAACAACGAGTGTGCCTTTGTGTTTATTTTTTATCTTTTTCAATTCAAAATACCGAAATTATGGTAGGGGGAGCCTAAAAAGGCTTCTTTCTACACAGTTCAAATGTAAACAAACCGCCATATTGATGACGTCACAGGACTGTGAAATACCGCTGTGGGTAATTTCACGGGGGGTGTTAAATACGGCACTCCTTAGTTAAATCAATAGGGCTGCCGTATTTGATAAAAAATAAATCATAATAATAATTTCAATTCATATTTTATAAGCAATGTCTCAATTCCTTGTTTTTTTAGATCCGCTTCACTGGATACACAGGTAAGAAGGACCGGCTGGAGAACTATGCCTACCTGCCTACCAACATCCTCAACACCAAAGACAGGAACCTGCAGCTTGCCCAGTGGAACTACCGTATTGCCTGCCACCCACTCAAATACAACCTCAGACCTTCACGCCTCCATCTTGTCGATGATGTAAATGCACGCATGGCAATAAAGTACAAGCTGGAACACTTTGAAAAAACGAGGGCTGCTAGGTTCATGGTAATGGTTTGATTTTTTTCTTTTGCACCTTATTATACAAAGGTTTATAACAATAACACAAAATCCCACTATTATAGATTTGTAACAATGTAGTGAGTCTGTGTCTAGAAAAGAGGAGATAGAATAGAGAGGAGTAAAGTAGAAAAGTAAACCTTTCATAGCAAACCTTTCATCAGGACTACTTGAAGTCACACTGTAAGGACTCTCCGCACCTTTTCCTTTGAATCAAACTCTCCGAACTGTTTTAGTGCAATTGAGGTGCTGAGAGTCCTTACACATTTTTGAGTTTAAAACATACCATGTAAATGTCATGAAACGGTTATATCATCATTTCAGCTTCTTTGAATGGCATTTACAGAGATCAGTCCACTATTTCCTAAAATACCAGCATTTATGTAGTCTATATGTTTTTATATATTTATATGTGTATATATATATATATATATGTATGGTATCTGGACTGGATAACAGTAATATATTTGGGAGCGGCGGCAAATGGTAGTTCATAATATATAATCCAGGGGGCGCCCCAAGCTGGCCTCACCTGTCTTCCGCCCACCGCTCAGTCAGTCTGTGGTAGTTAGCCTTTGGAATAAGTTTATTTTTTCTTTTTGTTTCATAAAGAGGCCTTTGTCTTGTCAGATTGTACGTCAAGAATTTAGGCAAAAGTGTATCCATGTCTTGTCATCTATGTCATCTCATTCTAGCGCTACAGTAACATATATATATATATATATATATATATATATATATATATATATATACATATATTTATATGTGTATGTTGATATATATATATATATATAATTATATATATATGTCCTTGTACCCCCCAGGTGGCCCCGGTAGATAAGGAGACATGGACAGACCAGCTGTGTAAGCACTGCCTACTGGACATACTGATGGAGGAGATACCCGGGATGGACAACTACCGCGGCAACCTCACAGACAAAGCACATAACAGAGTCGCACAGGTAACCAGTACAATATTATAACATGGATGCTTCGAGGCTCAGGTGTAGTGGCTAGCCAAGGTTAGTTATAGGGATATTTGTGAGAATATCAAACTGATATCCAAAAATGGCTGAGACATTATTTCCCTCTCTCAGTGCCATTAAAATGACTACTTATTAAGTAACTAACACCTCTCATTTCCATCTCTCTTAACAACCATAACTAATGCTTATGTAGGCCAAGATGGCCGTAACTTTTTTATTCAAAATTACTCAAATTCACGTTCTCTCAATTTTGCCAATTACATCAGGCAAGTGTCACAACATCAGACACACCTTTTAGGCCCTTTATTTAAATGTAACATAACTTGTCCTTTCACTTAAACTCTGAATTATGTATTATGTATTATGCTGGATTATAAGTAAGACATGCCCTAGGCTACTGTAATTTTCCAGGATAAATAAAAGAAATTTCAACTTCAACTTCAACTTCAACAAAACAGAACGTGACTCATACCTTACTCTCCGTAATACTCATAAAGAAATGGAAGAACTACGGTGTGTTGGTGGGCGCTGATAAGCCTGACAGTATCCAAAATTGGGTGGTATAGGAAGCCAAAAATCGATGAACTAGGTTAATCATTTGAGTTGTTAATCAGAACTGTCCAATAACTGTTTAGGGTTCAAATTAACCATCTTGATTTGTTTCTCGTATAAAGGCTCTGTTAGAAATCCATCAGAACCACATTTAGTATTTCTGCTTTGTGCTGTATTGCTCCATCGATCACCAATCTTATTCATTTTCCATCAGCAATGTATCTTTTTGACCACCGTTCTTAGCATTATAAAACAGGAGAGACACTGAACACAGCCTACTACCACCGATGGTTTAAGACGGCTGATAGGGATGCGATGGGCGTCAGCTTTCAGCAGCGTGGTTATTCTGACCCCAGCGGCTTCATGGCCATGACGTCACAACCTCACATCGCACCCATGACTGTAAGTAACTCAGGTTATACAAAATTTTCACCCTGCAGGACATTTGGTTCTGCAGATTTTGTTCTTTGCAGACCCAGCTTAATTGTTTGCAGGCCCCAATATTGGAGTACAATCTTGCTATTTAGAAATGAAATATATACAGCAATTGTTTGTACTTATAATGGTTTAGTATTTTCTGGTTAAATGCTCAGTTCGTTCTGCTAAAACTGCTTGTTCCAGCTATTTGTAACTTCAAAGATTGTTGAATATTATGAATGGTCGTCTACTTAAGATGTTAATCAGAGACTAATATCAAGCATATACAAATTGTACCTCATTGGCTCTCATATGAATCTGTGTAAGTTGATAACCTTTTGTATTTTTCCTCCAAAATAGTTAACAAAATGTGACAAAGACGATGAGTGTAGTAGCGTAACACAACGGTGGACCTATGCCATACCTCTTGAGATCATCTACTTGACTCCACTATACAGCTGGAACCCCTACAACATTGAGTACAAGGTAGTTTAAATCTAAATCTTCTAATAACCCTAAAGTTTAAATCAGTGATGCTCACTAAATGGCTTAGCAATAAATTACAGTGACAGGACATGTCACAATAAAATGGCAGCTCTTATTTAGAATGCTATCATGGGATACCCCAACATGTTCATGAAAGTGAGAAGTGAACCCATTAAAGCCAATGTTAAACCCTGTCTGTAAGCCGAATTGTATCGTTGAATTGTGTTGTTTTATTTCCAATTCAAACTCACATTCAACCTTAGGGGAGGGGGGTTGACAAAATGTATATTACAATGAGCTTAGGAAAGAAGACATGTTGGTGATTACAACTTACATCTTATATACTGTTTGTAATACAGTACACATAATTTGTGAGTTTAGTTTAAGGTGGCGTCGGTCTAATCAAATCTTTTCTAAAAAAAGAAAAAGTTCATTCAAATTGGGTTGGGAAGGGTCTCAGATGTGGGCTATAGGGTCCTAAGACTCCAAAAGTAGGCGGTCAGCTCACAGGCCAGATGCTCAAAATTGACCAAGTAATTTCTTATTCCAAATTTTTGACATTGCTCATTATATGTCCTAAAGGGTGATCGTGGAGACCCGGGGGTTAATATGGTTATGGCCGGAGGACGTAATGGGGAACAGGATATGCCCTTCAATGGCACCAACTACAGGGCCTACTACCAGACCCCGGTGGGGTTCTACAGCGGGCTGGGCATCTGAGAGGACTCGGCAGACACAGGAAAGGCCAGCCGCTGGGTTCTGGATAAATCAGGACAGGGTACGTTTGATACTTTTGGTGAATCAGTTTCGATCTGTGAATTCTAAGGCCAAAAAAATTAAAGGTGTGTTTCAGGCAACATGGACGAAATAATTAGAGTAATTAGGCATGTGAGCTGTTCTTTCTGACCAAAAGATTGCAAAAATATTCAAGAAATTATAATGATATCCACATGGGAACATTGGCCGATTTAGCCCATACATTCTTAATTGTTTCAATCCAGTGGATTCTGGCTACAAGATAGTATATGTACAGATTTAATCGTAGAATAATCATATCTATATATTGCATGGAATTACGATGATCCCATGTATGAATCAAAACAACTGATATAGAGTTACATAAGACAAAATATTGATGTATGTTATTATAAGTATAATGCTTATTTGAGTTTGAACTTTACTTTTGGCATTGGCTTTTCATTTAATTACCAAGGGATTTATTTTGCAAGATCAATCAGGTACTAACAGTACAGTATAGTTTTAATGACTTTATATACCGAAGGTGACACCTGCACCTAGCTGAACTGTTCCCTTATCTTTTGAGACGATAACAACAATACAGATAACAAAATATTTGGATTACTACAATGGCCTGATATCTCAAGCAACATCATATATACTATTAACAGAATGACTGCAATCAGAATTATTACTGCTTTAAATTTATTATTTATTATAAGTGAAACAACCCACTTATCAAAGTTGGATTTATGGAGGTTTCATAACCACAAGTGGTTGAACTCATTCTGTTATAAATATGTATGATGTTGCTTGAGAACATTCATAATGGCATTCAAATGGGTTTAAGTGACATTTGCAGAAATTGAATATGCTTAAAGTGTTCCCTTGAACATATCTAATTTACTTGAATGCAAACTTTCATGCATTAGATTCTCATTCATGATCATTTGAATTGTATCATGTTTTTACATCACCATGTGAATAAATACTTTTCAAACTAAAAGAAAAAGCAGTTCAACTTGCCTCGGTCTACCCTAGAGTTTAAAGACAAAATATTTATGTATGTTCTCATGAATATAGTATGAATATGAGTTTCAAGTTTAACATCCGGCATTGGCTTTTTATTCGATTTTTTAGCAAGTTCAATGAGGCACCAGGAGTCCAAAGAAGTTTTAGTAGATTAAATGACCAGATGTACTGGAAGTGAACCAGAAACCAAACTTAACTCATTGCATGAACTATTGTATTTAAGCAACTTTAAGTACAAATTAAAGTTGAAAAATGGCCTTCTGTCAGCAGCCTGAGGAAACTTAAAGCACCTTAAATCTGAAATACAATTTAAGTAGTGTAAATCTGATAGTTCATGTAGGAAGGGCGAGACTAATACAACTGTAAACCTGTTTCCCCGTGCTTACAGCCCATGAAGTGGTGGCTTCAGGAACTAGAATCATGCTGCCGGACATCCCCGGGGTCGGCCAACTCCGCACACGCTATCCAATCATGCCTGTGTACGCTGAGGATGCTGCTGTATTTAAAGAACTCACAGCCCTCAAAGACATCGTCCTGTCCCCTGTCTCACAACAGCGGATGTTCTACGAGGAATTCCCCACCGGCGACCCCATCTTTGAGGAATGGACGCCGCCTGCAGGGCAGCCTGCGACTAGATCGGTTGTCCTGGATGTGGCACCGTCTGATGAAGTTAACGGGTTCCACACCCACACGGTTACACTGGCTGTAGATGAGGTCTTGTATCTGCAGACCATAGGTAACACTGTCACCCTGACTACTTCAGTGGATAATGGCCACTCCCATGAGATGGTCATATCCGGCAGGGACTGGGGTAGTTTTAAGCACATTGAGTGTGACGGTAAATGGGACTGTCCTCATCCTCATGAGCCCCACCTCCTGATTCCTAAAGCTATTCCATAAAAAGATGAATTGAGTCTCAAGTGAGATACAAATTCATGAATATGTTTTAATGATCTGATATATCATGTTTTCATGTAGAATGATAATTTCAAGATGAAATAAAAACGTATTTGCTTGAAATAGCATCTGAGATTGTTGTTATTAATTATACTAAAAGAATTGACATCGAATTTAGAAAACAAAGAACATTCGACTGCACAAAATTGAATGTACTATTATCCCAAAGATCCCATGAAGAAAAAGGCATTTATATTTGCCACGAAGCAGCCAAAGCAAAGCATCAACCAGCTTAAAAAGAGCCTGGATGAAGTCTAGCATGAAGCTCATGAAGTGAGCTGGTCTCAAAACAATTCAGAATATATTGTATTCATCTTCATTATAATGGCAGATAAACTGCAATTATTAACGTTTATCACTCCTGTGCTAACTCACTGACCTATTCAGTGTAAACTGGGTCATGTCGCCACCCCTGCCTTGGTTTGTCTGTTTTTACAGAAACAGGTGCATGTATACATTATCTTACACCAGCGTTTTTTTTAACGTGGATTTATTGGATTTAATCACCCTTTCAGGCGAAAACTAGCTTGGGTGCATTGCCCTTCTGCCGCCAGCAAAAACGTTGGCTGAGAGAACTTGACTCTAAAGTCTATTTCCCGTACATGGCCGTATGTGGATGCCGTCCATTGAGCACCCCGTCATACTGAGTGTAAGTCAGATATGAGACAGGTGACTAGCTATATAAGTGTTATAAGCCTTGGCCAATTGTAATCATCTGTGGCTGGTGCCTTGAACAATCACCCTGTCCTTGGCTTTCAACATTTATACAGCAAGTAACTTGTACCATATCTATTACATGGTAATAGTCACTCACTTCACACAACCATACTTGTGTAACTCTGGGTCCTGATCACATGGTTCAGGCATTAATCCTTTAAAGGCCACTTAATGTTAGTGGTTCTTAAAAGGTTAATAATCAGATAATCAAACCATACGAAAAAATATAACCCTCCCCATATTCACTTACAGCCAGTTATAAATGACTGGCCACACATTTGAGCTGAACAAGGTAGCTGTGATCCCCTCCTGAGGAATGTGCACATTAATCCCTTTCCCTCTGACCCTCAAATTTCAATAAACTTCTCCTCCCCCTCCTGCTCTACACTTCTCTTGTTTTTTTACTTTAAACCACCGTTTGGAAACCTTCCTACACCCTTTATTCAACATGTGTGTTCAGCCAACAAAATACCCCCTTTTTGATAAACCCATGAACTTGGTCTCTAAATATACCCCATTTTCTCTTAAAAATGAGAAGTTTTTTGGTCAAGAAATACCTCTTTTTCTTAATTTCTTGGCCATTGGAAGAGGGTGAAATACACCCTTATTTCTTGTTTTTGGGAACGAGCTTAGAGGTCACTTCTGTCGGAGAGTGCGGGGGCCGGGCCTCTGACCCTCTTCCTGAAAACCTACTAATCCTTTATTTCACCCTAATGCAACTTCAGAGAAAACTACAGGTATACAACCAGAATTACAGGCCATTGGCCAGGGATAGAGTCTTCCCCTGTATATTGTCTTGGTAAGCACCATACAGCATTAATACTACGCCAGGCTGTGTTTACTTTATACAAAAAGAGAACCTTTAAGGGCAGCCGTCTTATTGCAGCCATGCTGCATCCATGCAGCCCTGGTCAGTAAGTCACCATTGCTGCATTCGTGCACCATGCTGGCCCCATCGCTTTGAAACAGTGACCAGCATGATGCACCGATACAGTGCTGGTGATTTCCTTAGCAGCGTTGTGTCGGTGCACCTTAAGTAAACAAGAGTCCGTACAGGGTTAAGTGTAAACCAGGTCAGCCCTTGCAGTATTTACTTAACTGTGGTTCACAGGGAGGAGGATGAATCACTGGGTGTAGATGCATACAGACTCACACAGACACAGACGGGAGCAGACACACGTAACACCCAGCCAGCTAACTAGCACAACATAAGTATTATACACAAGGATTTGACACCAACCTTACTCAAGCACGTAAGATATATACACAACCTCACTAGTAACCAGTATCTATCTTTTTATTTATGGCTGTCTGTCTCTGTCTGTCTGTCTATCTGTGTTCCTGTTGTCCCTGTCTGTCTGTCCCTATTTATCTATATATATACATAATATATATATATATATATATATATATATATATATATATATATTTACACATACATACATACATAGTTAGATATATGCATAGGGGATGTCCATAAAGTATGTCACACATGAGGGAATGGGGTGGTCTTGGTCCCCAATGATAGAGGTATGGGGGAAAGGGGGTATACAAGTTGGCTAAATCAAGTTCACCCATTCAAAATACAAAATAATTTTGTAAGCGCCCAGGGTGATTATTACGTTTAATATGATATATATATATATATATATATATATATATATATATATATATATATATATACATATATATACAACATCTCAGATGATAACTCTGATATTGCAGGTACCTCAAGCCTCCTGTGGAACATACAAGGGCAGTATGGCTCTGTCAGTGTTGCTGCTGCTGCTCCTTCCTACAGTCCCTAGGGCACTAGGTCAGGACTTCAACATCACTGAGTGTCCCCAAACCTGTGTTTGTGGGCGCCCGAGATACCCAAGTACAGTGGACGTCAACAGAAAATTGTCCATACGTGACTGCCAGACTGATCCACACAGTGACCTAGTAACACTGATCCCCAAGTTGACATGGATGAAGGCCCTGGAAGTATCAAACACCTCCTTATCTGTGCTACCAGCCACCATAGGGCTGCTGGTGTCCCTAGAGGACTTGGCTGTCTTTCACAATTCCCTCACCACACTACCGGATCCCATAGGAAATCTATCATCTTTGATAAATTTGGATTTCGCCGAAAATTCTCTGACAGCTCTACCTGATACCATAGGGCGGCTGACGGGACTAAAGAGATTATATATTTTTGAAAATAAGCTCACACGACTGCCCGATACTATAGGGCAGCTTTCCTCACTGATGAGACTAGACATCTCCGACAACAAGCTCACAAGACTGCCAGAGTCCCTAGGGCAGTTGTCATCTTTAAGGTCATTGTATGCCTCTAACAACCTCCTCACAACACTGCCTGCTACAGTTGGACAGATGTCATCTTTGGCAATATTGTCCATCTCCAACAACAGCTTTACCACGTTACCATGGCAAACGCTCATGGCACGAGTCATTCGAGCAGCTTATAACAGAATCACCTCACTTGATATCAGGGATATTGTGAGTACGCCTCATAGAATTGTTGACTTAAGTAACAATCAGATATCGTCACTTGACCTTCACTCCATCCCTAATAAAACTACAGAAGCAAACTTCCGGACACTGGATCTGAGCAATAATATGCTGACCTCAGTGGATAGCTGGTACTTTAGGCTAGGTGTAGTACCACCATCCACTAGTTATAATATATACAATATCAGGCTATTGAATTTATCTAACAATATGATTGCCAGCCTCACAAATCAGATTGTTCACTCACCACTAGTGGCAGGTGTCAATGTTAAGTTTATGTGGAAGGTAGATCTGTCTTATAACAATGTCCGGTACCTCAGCAATATCTCAGAGGGTCTGAACATCTCGCGGGAGGTGCTACAGTGTCTGCTCACTAGTGACCATTTGATCCTGACTGGGAACCCGCTTAGTAATTCCCTCAACGACACCCGCTGTGATAAACCTGGACCTACAACTCTGTCTCCAGATGCAGCGTTGGACTCTGATGCACCGGCCGCCTCTGAAGCACCGACCGCCTCTGATGCACCAGCCTCTGATGCACCTGCCTCAGGGTCATCTTATGCTTTAGTGAGACCCGGCCTATTGCTTCTCGCTGCAGTCTTGCTTCTTGCTGTAAGAGTCTAACCTGGTCCAAGTGCAAAGAGAGTGTAATGCTAACCCAAGGGCCAATGGCAATAACTATTAATGTGGGCCCAGTCTTCTCACTAATTGAATTACTTTAAGTCTAAACTAGATGTATATATATATGTATCCCTGGGTCCATCTGCGCCACTGCTTTTACATCCCAGAACCTACCACACATGGGCAAAAGAGTGAAAAACCATTGCTGACCTACAATTGAGGCCTTTTTCAGTCTTAGCAAAAACCTGCAGGACAGTGGCAATGCCTAAGTGCCACCGGTCCAGCAGATTCACAAGTGTAGCAGGACCAACTGTCCAGTCAGATGTTGGGATTTTCTGGCCTAAAAGAATTCAGTCAGGTGTCTTACGTGGAAATATGTTTGGCAATATACTGTGTAAAACTATGTATCTATCCTGTTTTGCCATAAATGATAACAAATATAATGTTTTTTTAGTGGACAATATCATTTCATACTTAAAATTTATAATTGTCATATATGTGACTGTCTGGTCCTTCAGATAGATAGCCGGTCCTGCAACATTGAGAATGTGCAAGACCAAAATCTTTTTCGCAAAGACTGCTGTTCAAACACAAGGTCTCCGAATAAGCACCAGAGTTGGAATGGTATTGAAAACATATTAAAGCAGCATAATCACTGAGCGTATCCAAATCACAAGTCTAGTGCTGTTATAGTCTACTATGTGGTTAGGTGTGAGTGGTGAGAATACCCCTTTGATGAACTAAATATATATTCACACTATATATATAAATGGTTGCCTGGCTTGTTTAACAACCAGGGGAAAATATTACTTGAATGTAATACTCGACGGGCGGTTACAGAGGCCGCTATGATAAAGTTTTAGTGCATCAGCCCTTTAACTCTTTATGGCCGTATAGTACATTAATAGATGATGAATGAATATATGACAGCACTGGCAAGTTACCCATTGGGAGCTTTCATTTGGTATACTGTCTCGCATTGATCCTAACACATTTTTTGTTACATTTCTGTTGAGTTGTTTTTGAAATCTATTAGAATTGTTTAGAATTGACATTTAGATAGGATATATACTGAGAGGGTAGATGTTAGGCTTTTGTGGCCCTACCGTCAACATGGGCTGTTATTGTTTACTTTATGTCTGAAGACTAGATGCTGCATGTTGTGAGAGTATGAATGTCAAATTGGTATACTCGTTAAAGCAACACTTCTAATAGAAGGACTCATACAAATAGGATTGTCCTTTCGCATAGGCTCATAGGGGCATACAAAGACTATTTAACTGATGCTACATGTATAATAAGCATAGGCTACATAGTTTAACCATTACAAACTGAGCACTTTGGAATTATGTGAAAAAATATACTATATCAGTGTGAACAATTGTGACTGTGGAATTCAAATTGGGGTAAAAATTGATCGGCTGTATAGCAAATTGAAGTTATCACTTCTCCTGATAAGGATGTTGTCAAAGGCAATCAGATAAAAACATACAACATACTATAATCATTTAGATAAATGTAATCCATATATTCAACTGCAATCTACATGTAACATATTGTAATCTTTTATCCTATATTAAGTTCACTGGGCTCTGGCCATATAGCTAATCAGCCACGTCAATCTCAGAAAATTTGTCACTATAGAGGAAATGTTAATGGCATTGTGTGCCCAACTGTGACGTCATGTATATATCGATCTGGCATGTGAACCCTGCCGTCTATTTTATATAAACCACTGAACCCTGAACACTGCATGCCACTGTAGCTAACCAGGCATTATGCTGAACATTTGGGCATTTGTAAGCCTTTTAACCATAGTCCTGGTTACCGAGGTGTGTCAGGGGTCCAGTCTAACCGCCGGTCTCCGTAACCATGGCATTAACATCTACGACACCCTACAAGGCCGGGCCAAACGAGACCTGAGCGCCAATGAATCCCAAAACCTCCTCTCGGTCCTCGACTTGCTGACCAGGCAAACCATGCTGCAGGATTCCAATTTCCAAGAGAGAGTCCGCACCGAAGGTAAGCTCAATACTGGCTAACAAATTGTACTTAACCTAGTTAATTATATCCGGGCTCCCTATAGGACTAGCCTAGGTTGGTTTATACTGTCAGGGTGGTCATTACTGACCAATGACCTGCCATTCAGATGACTATGAGGCTAAGTCCTTTGGAGTAAGGCATAAGTCATAATGTTGTATTGCCTCAGTTGTTTTTAAATAGTACTTTGTCATGCCTGACCAATGTCCCTATGACTAACCTTGGATAGCCACTATAGACTAAGGGCTGTCAACAATATTATTTCGTATCATTAGGATACCAGTGCTAATGAAACACCGGGCAGGCAATCAGCAGAAATCTACCATAGTCCCTATCCCCTGTCATTTGATGTTGTATCTGTATTTTTCAAAGATGACCCTGTCAAATGAAATGCATAAAAATAGACAAATGTCAACGCCCATTGATACCATCTCTGATATACTTAATGAGTGCAGGCTAGGGCCATATCCCACGAAGCCGGCTGAGTGTGATATGTCCAACTCCCCGAGTGAAATACAGCAGAGAGGTATCAATGTAGTTGGCATTTGCTTTTTTTTTTTTTTTTAAGCCATTTAATGAAGGAAAGACAATTTTTTCTTAGCCCTTTGAATACAGCCACATCGTATTCAATGGGGGGCATTGAATACGGCTCTTCCTATAGTTAAGCATAGTAAATTTTGTATTTCAAAAACATTATATCATAAATTCAAAGGTTCGTCTGGAGTGAAGCAGTCGCGACAGTACAACCAGGGCAGTAAGAGGTACGACGCTGAGTCCTTCACGGGGAAGCGCCTCGCCTCCATCCACGACCACAGCAACAACATTATGACAGTGGGTATCGGGGAGTTTATTGGGGTTATGAATGGGTTGGAGTTCCGTACCCGGCATAACGACTACAAGCTTGTACAGGCCCATGAGACATCCAGTGGGTACCAGCAGACTCAGCCCATCCCCTTCCCTGACGTACCCAAGTCGGTTACAGACCTCACCACAGTTGAGGAACAGGTAAGGCAGCATTAGTATTGGAATCAAAGCCAACTTTTCATTGCTAAAAGTCTCTCTTTAAGTGGTTTCAAGTTCAGTGAAGACCATTTTACAGAATTGTCATAAATGTATTTTAGCAGCTTTAAGTTTGCATTTAGTGGAATGAAATATGCTTAAATTGTAACTTTTAACAGTCCAATTGTTGCTTAGATATGAGTATTCATGCAATGTAATGAATTTGTTTGTTCACCCTTAAAGAATAACAGATACTACTTCAATGCAATACTTCCATTGTCAGGATAAATGCATGAATGCAGTGACATCTTGTGACCATATGGGGTTGACACTGCCTGAATGTTGGCATTTAAGCAAAAAACGGACTGCTTAAAGTCACAAACCTCGGGTAAATGCCACATAAAGCCACTTAAATGTCATTATGACTTTTCCGGGACATTAACATGGAATTCACTGAACTTAAAGCTGCTTAAATGGTGACTTTAAGCAATAAAAGGTTGCTTAAATGCCAACGTTCATGCAGTGTGATCCGCTCTTGACATAGGCATAGCACATATAAATATTGAGCATCTTGAGTAGAGTCTGAACTTTGTAAATGATATTGCAAACAAATATTCTGTTAGATAATATCGCCAGCCCCTCATACCGAAATACATCATCTGCAAACATCCATCATAACAAGGGAAATAGCCCTCTTTTATTCAGACTGCTCTGAGTAAAGCGGCCATTAATATTTCCTTCTAAAGTTGTTGTCCAATACTTTTATTGTAAATCGCACACCAATATTTTACATAACTGTTTCATGTGCCTTGTGCAGATAGCAGAGATGAGGGAGTACTTCCGTGCGTGGAGTGAGGAGGACACCTCTATCAGGGACTACACCGACTACTTTAAACCCGTGCTGTGCTACCTGGAGGGGGCCTGGACCGTCTCAGACAGCGACAACATTGAGGAGTCCTTCGATAGTGACAGGCATTCCATTGATGCCAAAACCTGGTTTGATCTTCAAGAAAAGGTATTGTTAACACGTTGGTTGTAGATTATTTGAGGGAATTTATGTAATATAATGATTTAAGCGATTTTAATGATAAATGCAGTTAACTTGATAGGGCTGCATTTAAATGCAGCATGAATGTATGAGCTGCGTCAGGTCGAATTAATGTATGAATGCAGCCCGCCTGTATCCATGCATTATTATGACAAAGGATATAGGACATTAAAGCACTGTATGATATTGTTGTCTAATTTTCTGCCTTCATTTCTTATCAAACATCTTGTGAATATACAAAAATGATGAACCGGGTCACTCTGACAATTTCCCAGAAGGGCTTACTTCAATATGGCACTTCTTCTGCTGTAGATTCGCTTCACCTCAGCTACGGGTAAGAAGGACAGACTGGAGAACTATGCCTACCTTCCCACCATGTTCCTCATTGACGAGGACGGCACGCTGTCCCTGGCACAGTGGAACTACCGCATCCTCTGTCACCCCCTGAGGAAGTACCTCCAGCCCTCCCGTCTACGTCTCATTGACGACATACAGGCCCGTCAGTCTCAGAGGCTGACCATGGAGGAATTCAGCCTCAGGAGGGCAGCAAGGTTTAGTGTATGTGGAATGCAACCGTCTCTAGTTAACTTGCCCCTAATATTCTGCTTGGGTCCACATATGAAAATAATAGCAAACTTTTTTTGATACTCTTTTGTTTCTGATTATTATCTATCCACCCTGTCCCGATGCTTGTGGATTATAATAGCTTATTAACCTTTTAAAGATGACATGTTGCCTTTTAAGCTAGAATGCATCAGATCACTGCCAAGAGTACATTCATTTACTTTTTTAAAGTACAAGATTCACTATGCTTAACTATAGGAAGGGTGTATTCACGGCCCTTCCATGTACTGCAATGTGGCCATATTCAACGGGCTAAAAAATGCAAATGCCAACTACATTGATACATCTATGCCGTATTTCACTCATGGGCCATGCAGCCTGCAGCTACGTGGGATATGGTCACAGCAGAGACGGTTTCAATGGGGATTAATAATTTGTCTATTTATTATAAAGACAAGGGATATGACATAATCTATTAACTCTTCCTTTACCGCGCTCCGTGTTAAGACACCCCTCCGTAAACCAGATTTTTTCAGATAAAATTCAAATGGGAAGACAAATTAGACAGAACCTTTTTTTACACAATAAACAGTATTGTTTGACATTTTCCATGATTGTACAAACGGATTAGGATATGCAGAGACAATATGCCATAGACTACTGTCGGAAAAAAACATGGGATTTTACCAACTCTTCGGCAAACCACAGGGGGTCAAAAATCGGCCAAAATCGGCCAATATTGTGCATAAATGCAGAATCTGTAAGGAGGGTAAATAAATGCGTGATCAGTAAAGGAAGAGTTAAATTGCCACACCATCCATTACAGGTAAACCCGGTTGACAAAGCGACATGGAAGGATCAGCGATACAGCTGGCGGCTCCTGGACGAGCTGATGCAGGAGGTACCAGGTATGGACAACTACCAGGGCAACCTCAATGACAGTGCACATGGCAGCTTAGCACTGGTAAGTTGTAATTAACCCACTAACCATTTAACCCTTTAAGGATGGCATGATACCTAAGTGCATCATGCCCTTGGTTGTCACCATGCATGAACGCAGCCCTCGCGAGTTACTCGCCAGTGCCTCATTCTAGCATCATGCGGACCCTATGGGTTTAATATACTCCCGAAGGGTCAGCATAATGCACTAATGTAGCACCTGTAAATTTTGCCAGGGCTGCATTGGTGCATCACGACGACAAATGTCATCTTTTAGCAACATGCGTCTGTTAAGTATGGCATAATGGCATATGTTATTTAGTGTGCTGCTCCCCAGGAGCCTCGAAAAAGTGACATGGTGGAATTTATACAAAAATTAAATTCCACAAGACCGACCGGACTTTTTTAGAGACCCAAAAACTCTAATAAAAAAATCCCTAGTTTGAGCCCTGAGCCCAAACAACAAGTTCAAGTCCAATTTTGAATTTATTTTAATTCTCATGAATTAAAATAAAATAAAATGGCATTGTTGGATTTTATTTAGCACCTAGAATTTTTTTTTTCTAATGCCAACTAATTTCCCCTAACAAACCCCACTGGCTGTGGGACCGCTATCTATTTATTTTGAATTTTTTGAACATGCTCAAACTATTTAAAATATTTATTTCAAATGCAGTCTGAAGATCCCCTAATGTGAAACCGCCAGTTCCTCTATTTAGATCCACTGAGTTCAAGAGGTCAAGTAGCCCGGCAACCAAACTTTACCCTGGTTACCATTCTACTGTAAACAAATCATGACCCAGCCCTGCTGCTCTCTGATTGGTCAATCCAGGTCACATGTCACACACTATAAAAGGCCACTTCAACTTTGAACAGTGTCCATTTCCCAGCGGTAACTGCTTAACACAGGAACCCCGTACCGACCCAAAGTATGGCATAATGCATAAATGAACTAGTTAAGATGGTAACCATTTCTTCCTTAGGGCATTGTATTAAGATAAAAAGAGTATGCATGGTCATCTAATAATAAAAGTCCTTTTTTCAAGACTTTAAAGCACAGAATACCCAAGAAAATCTGAATTTCATGAATTTACACCATAAATACATGAAAGACATCTTACTCTAGTCCATTATGGATATTCAATGTCAAATATATCCCCAAATATGTAGTTTCATATTGCCTCACTGTGGTGATAGGCTTTCACTGTTAAATTTTACGTTGATTCTTGATAATTTTTACAGAATATTTCTACATTGAGCAGTCCTGTGAATGTAACCCCCCCCCCCCCCCCGAGTACATATTTTCACACCTAGAATCTGGAAACATATATGACTGTGTATCATGAGATCAGTGCATTTCCCGTTCCTGTCCGACCTACATTAATATGCTCAAATCAACTAAATATTTACCATGCTTATATTAGTCCTTCTGATGCATTGCACTATATTTTTCTTTTTTCTTATCTAATGATTTTTCTCCAATTTTCTTTGATTAAAATGGCCATTTCCCGTTCCTGTCCGACCAGGAACAATTGCCCTCAGACAATATGTATTGTTTATATACCACAATTATAATTGGCCAGCATATTATATTGTTACTATATTATAATTAAAGGTTGAAAACATCAGTTTATCTCCCCATCTCTGGTCAGAATGTAACTTTTTTACACATTTCATCAGTGCCTAATCTAATTTTTTTTTACTGGGCATACTTTTATTTAGAAACATGCAATAAGCACACACATGTATTGCCAAGAGTCATATCTAACCGATTTACAAAGAAAAATAATCATGTTCTTACATGATTTATCATTTATTCCTGGTCAAAAGGCTGGACAGGAACGGGATATGGCTGGACAGGAACGGGATATTTGATTTCTGTAGGTATTTCATGTACTTTGTTCATGGTAAAACAAATCATAAGCACCCAGATGTATTGCCAAGAGTCATATCTAACCGATTTTCAAAGAAAAATAATAATTTTCTTACATGGTTTATTATTTATTCCTGGTCAAAGGGCTGGACAGGAACGGGATATGGCTGGACAGGAACGGGATATTTGATTTCTGTAGGTGTTTCATGTACTGTGTTCATGGGAAACAAATCATAAGCACCCAGATGTATTGCCAAGAATCATATATAACCGATTTTCAAAGAAAAATAATCATGTTCTTACATGGTTTATCATTTATTCCTGGTCAAAGGGCTGGACAGGAACGGGATATGGCTGGACAGGAACGGGATATTTGATTTCTGTAGATGTTTCATGTACTTTGTTCATGGTAAAACAAATCATAAGCACCCACATGTATTGCCAAGAGTCATATCTAACCGATTTACAAAGAAAAATAATCATGTTCTTACATGGTTTATCATTTATTCCTGGTCAAAGGGCTGGACAGGAGCGGGATATGGCTGGACAGGAACGGGATATTTGATTTCTGTAGGTGTTTCATGTACTGTGTTCATGGAAAACAAATCATAAGCACCCAGATGTATTGCCAAGAATCATATCTAACTGATTTTCAAAGAAAAATAATCATTTTCTTACATGGTTTATCATTTATTCCTGGTCAAAGGGCTGGACAGGAACGGGATATGGCTGGACAGGAACGGGATATTTGATTTCTGTAGGTGTTCCATGTACTGTGTTCATGGTAAAACAAATCATAAGCACCCAGATGTATTGCCAAGAGTCATATCTAGCCGATTTTCAAAGAAAAATAATCATGTTCTTACATGGTTTATCATTTATTCCTGGTCAAAGGGCTGGACAGGAACGGGATATGGCTGGACAGGAACGGGATATTTGATTTCTGTAGGTGTTTCATGTACTGTGTTTATGGGAAACAAATCATAAGCACCTAGATGTATTGCCAAGAGTCATATCTAACCGATTTACAAAGAAAAATAATCATGTTCTTACATGGTTTATCATTTATTCCTGGTCAAAGGGCAGGACAGGAACGGGATTTGGCCGGACAGGAACGGACAGGAACGGGAAAAAGGGGACAGTTGGGCACCATATGAGGGTATAGAAATAGATAGGAGGGTACATATTTAGTGGAAGAAAAGGAATCTTTTTAAGTAATATGCTCTATATAGTAGAAATAATTAAATGTGTTAACATTTTAAAAATCAATCAATATGATGGATTGGACAGGAACGGGATAGGCAAAGAAAAAATGCTGAATGTGCAAAAATGGTTTAACCATATTAAACAGAAATGAGGTGTATGGGAAGGAGAATGTTAACCTCACAATCTATTATATTTAGAGTAGAAAAAGATATGTGAAAAAGGGAAATACAGTCTGTTATATGTGTTTCAGGCCGGACAGGAACCACTTTGAAGAGATGAAATATACTGAAAAATTATAAAATTGAAAAAACTAAAAGTGCAGTACAATACTGCATGAGTAGCAGTATATGCATGAGAATTATGAGTTTGATTTGAGAATATTTTTGACAAGTCGGACAGGAACGGGAAATGCATCTATCTCATGATACCTAGTCATATACAGTGAAAATATTTATCCTGCATTGTTATTTCTACTAACATATACCAATATTTGCCAATTTAGATACGGACAAAAATGTATCTTTTAGCCAATTTGTAAAAATGTATGCATGCAAACCTCTTTTAAGTTTACAATATCTCGTTTGCAGCATTCTCAGACCAAGGAAACTCTGAACACGGCCTACTACCACCACTACTTCAGGTGAGTATATCCAATGCCTGGGGATCTAAAATAAATGTCTTTAAAATGAGTCAGAAATGTTTTCTATGTTGTGCTGTACTCGGATTTCACCCATATGTGAAATATTCATCAAATTTGAACCAATGGTGCCACTTCAGGCGTGCCCTAATTAAGTTACACCAACTAAAAATACACTAGAGAGGCAAATCTCAACTGAAACCATATGGCCATACCGAGGGTAAGATTTGATTTAATATGTAAATCTTAGTACCCCTTCAGTCTATATATAGGGGCGCTGGGAGTTTAACTCTACTCCTTTTAATGAAGCATTGTTAGAGTGTTTGGAACAAATTAAAGCATGATTTACAAAATATAATTTCTGAATGTATTTTCAGGTCTGCCGAGAAGGACGCTATGGGAAGCTCCAGTCAGGAACGTGGTTACTCCGACCCCAGTGTATTCATGGCCATGACCACGCAGGAAAAAGTTGCTCCCATGACGGTAATGGTGGTTTCAGTTTCTGGGTGAAAACCAAAATTAGGGCCCCAATAAAAATTCTTTGCTATGTAGCCTTTGATTATTTGTGTAAAATTCAGAATTGATAAAAAATATTTGTTTCTTGGAGTCACCAATACTGTTATGGGTAAAAGGTGCCAAACTTGGAATAACTTTCGGAAGGATTCGTTTTTTCAACCAAGTGGCGTACTGTTAAAGATATTTTCCCCAGCATTCCCCCAGCCTTTCTCTTTATTTAAGGGACATGTGGAGTGAAAATGCCCATTGGGATGTTTTGAAACTAGGAATAGGAACAGCAAAGGGTCTTTCATCAAATCATTTGAAATAACTTTGAAATAAACTGTGCCTTCTTGCACCTCCAAACTTGTACATCAGCTTTAATTGACAAATGTAATGATTTTACTAAAATTCAGCCATTCAAAATTGAACAACTAAATACCCACACAAAACAAGCTGAGTTGCAATTTAGTATTTCTATTGGGGATATTTATTACATTGGTTTGAAGTAGACATTTGGATATTGACATTATTCCCCTGCTTTTATTATAGCTTACAAAATGTAAGAAGGATGATTGCACCAGCGTTACACAACGTTGGACATACGCCATCCCGATGGAGATCATTTACATGACGCCACTCAACCGCTGGAACCCGTACAACATAGAGTACAAGGTAGCGCAATCATTTCCTTTACATGGATTACACCTGAGACACTAGATATTAGGGAGTGGTCACTTTTTAACAACAAGGGGTGGGTGGTGGATTTGGGGGGACCAAAATAATGTGGACCCCGTGAAGGGGGAGGACTAAATAAAGTTGCATCTCTTTTTGTTTTATGGCTCAAAGGGGTTTTAACATAAACCTGCCTTTGACCCCTCCAGTGGGAGGCACCAAAAGTATTCTGACCCGCTTGTGCAAAGCCCACCAAACCCCCCTTGTAGTTAAAAAATGACCACTTCCTTACTTACACAATAGTCTATTGTTGCCCAACAAACACTCTCCATGTTCACTAAATAATGACAATGTTTATAGGATAGTGATTTATCCTGTACCTCTCCTAAAAAAGTTTTAGGGTGAAAGGGTAAAAATAAATTTTAGTTAACCATAAGTGACAATCCCGGTGTCGGGAAATATGTTGGAATGTGTTGGGAGGATCTATGCAAAGTCTCTTTTTTGCAATATCCATATGATGTTTTTATCATCATATCAAATTGAAAAAAAATTAATTCCATCACATAGGGCAGCGTTAGGTCTGACTTAGGTAAGACGGTGGAGGCTGACAGGCGTAACGGGGATGAGGACAAGCCGTACAACGGGACGCACTACAAGAAGTACTACCGCACCCCAGTCAGCTTCTACAGTGGGAAGGACATCGAGCAGGATGCCGCCGACACTGGCAAGGGCACCCAATGGGTACTCAACCAGGATGGGGACGGTACGTACACTAAATAATGAAACTAAAATACCTCTTTTTATACTAGAACTCACTGGGTCAGCCCGATGTGGTTGACATCGGCAAGGGCACCCAACGGGTTCTCAACGAGGGTGGGGACGGTACGTACACTAAATAATGAAACCAAAATACCTCCTTTTATGATATAACTCAATGATAAAACATTTGGTCAGCCCAATGCCCCAGACACCGCAAGGGCGCCACTTGGTACTAAAAGAGGATGGGGATGGTACATACACTGTAGATAACGATATTAATATTTTAGATATAGTCCAGGGCATATCAAAATAGGAAACATTTTTTAGATAAATATGTATATACCATACTTGTCATTATAGGCTACTTATATGTGAACCTTTTTATGCTAACAGCTTATGCAGTGGTGGCGTCTGGCACCAAGACGGTCCTCCCTGAGATCCCTGATCTGGGCGAGATCCGCACACGGTACCCCATCATGCCTGTTCACCAGGAGGATGCCGTCGCATGGAAAGAAGCCATCGCCCTCCAAGACATCGTCCTGTCCCCCATCTCTCAAAAGCGGATGTTCTACGAAGACTTCCCAACCGGTGATCCCAGCTTCACAACTTGGGACCCACCAGCGGGGCAGCCTGTGACTCGGACGGAAGTCGAGTACCAACTTGGGGCTTCTAGTGTAGAGACGGGCTCTCACACCCACACTCTAACACTGACCCCTGCCGAGGTGGTGAGCATGCAGGAGTCGGGGGCTACAGTCGATGTGACTACCTCTACTACAGTGGTGGACGGTGTGGGACACAGCCACGATCTGACCATCATACGGAGGAGCGGGGGCTTTAAGTACACCTATTGTGATGGCAGCGGCAAGAAATGTGCCGATAACCACAACCGCTCGTTCAACCCTGTCGCTGTGTGATTCACGAGCTATTAACTGACGGACCTTTGAATGGCGCAACTTTTTGTGTAATTTTCCTGTCAATAAACCATTTCAAACTCGAAACTCATGTATCTATTTAAGTGTTAAGGGCGGCACAGTGTTTATATGTGTTATGGCCTTCCCAGCTCACAAAAAAACTAATTTTTATGTCAAAACAATGTTTCAAAACTTTATATAATGTTAAGCCACGGTGAGGAGCCTTAGAGAAACATTAAATAACATTATATAACATTATAAAGTGTTGTATAATGTTTTTTGTCTACTGGGGTTACCATCATGATGCATGAGGCTACTAAAAGGGTCTGAATGATGCATAAATGCATGCATGATGCTTGAATGCAGCGGTGGTGGGTCGACTCACCATTGCACCATCCATGCATCCTGATGACAAAGGTTACAGCATATTAAAGCATAAGCAGTCTTTAATGAGCGGGAGAGCGCCAAAAGTCGCCCCTAGGTGGCGCCACCTGCAGTCCGGGTATGCGCGGTATGATGTGCGTACATTTCGTGAGACACCAGCCATCGTCCGTGATGGCGTCCATCCACTGGCCTGCATGAGTTTTGGTCAACCAAGAACCTCATATTTGTTTGTTTTACCGCAATAATGCCAAGCAATACAGGCTGTTGTGTTACTTACTGTAATGGTAAAGGTGGTCACCAGTTTCCTAGAGACAAAGAACTCCGAAAACAGTGGGCATTTGCAGTCAGAAGAGGAAACAACTGGACAGAAAAGAAAACCAGCCTTGTGTGCCGACGTCACTTCAAGCCCTCTGACTATACAACTGAAACATATGATGGTAAGTGTCGAGTTCTACCCCTCCCTGTCGAGTTCTACCCCTCCCTGTCGAGTTCTACCCCTCCCTGTCGAGTTCTACCCCTCCCTGTCGAGTTCTACCCTTCCCTGTCGAGTTCTACCCCTCCCTGTCGAGTTCTACCCTTCCCTGTCGAGTTCTACCCCTCCCTGTCGAGTTCTACCCCTCCCTGTCGAGTTCTACCCCTCCCTGTCGAGTTCTACCCCTCCCTGTCGAGTTCTACCCCTCCCTGTCGAGTTCTGCCCCTCCCTGTCGAGTTCTGTGGCTCCAGATGGGTCAAAAGCGACCTGGAGACCTGGGCTGTTTTGGAGGCGACTTCCCACCTAAGCCTAAGGCAATAATATAAGCGACCTGGCGACTTTTGAAAAATATTTACAATAGATTAGAGGGTCCAAAACAGCGACTTTTCAACCTGGACCCCTTATTTTCGGCGACTTTCCGACCTCAGGGGGGAAGGGACCCCTCTGTACCCCCAGTTCTACTCCTCCCTTTCGAGTTCTACTTCTACCCCTCCCTGTCGAGTTCTACCCCTCCCTGTCGAGTTCTACCCCTCCCTGTCGAGTTCTACCCCTCCCTGTCGAGTTCTACCCCTCCCTGTCGAGTTCTACCCTTCCCTGTCGAGTTCTACCCCTCCCTGTCGAGTTCTACCCTTCCCTGTCGAGTTCTGCCCTTCCCTGTCGAGTTCTACCCCTCCCTGTCGAGTTCTACCCCTCCCTGTCGAGTTCTGCCCTTCCCTGTCGAGTTCTACCCCTCCCTGTTGGGGCTCTGGATGGGGGGTCCCCATGTCGAAAGTTGATCTTAAAAAATGGCCATGTCGCATGTCAATGTCGCTTAATAATGGCCATATCCTATGTCGATTTTAAGAATTGCTCATGTCGCCTGTCACTATGTTTTTTGGGCCTCATGTCACATGTCACTCGGCCTCATGTCGACCCGCATGTCGATTGTCGATTATAAGAAATAGCCATGTCTCCATGTTGGTTTTGGTGGTCCACACCCACCCTGTTGAGTTCTACCCCTCCCTGTCGAGTTCTTGCCCTCACTGTCGAGTTCTAAAGCCCCGGCCACACTAGGCCTTTTTGACCAGATCCGACCAGACCAGACCCGACAATCAGATGTAATATACCTGGCCGGTCTGATAGAGTTGTGCATGCCAAACTCTTTCGACTGTACGGTCGGGTTGGGTCGGATCAAGTCGGGTCGGAAGAAATCAAGTAGATGCGGCCGGGGCTTAACCCTCTCTGTCGAGTTCTTGCCCTCACTGTCGAGGGGTCAACATTTTTTAACCCCCCCCCCCCCTTAGGCCCGAAAATCGGCTCGCGCGCGGGCCCTTTGAAGCATAGGTACGCGCTGGCTTTTTGGCTCAAAGCAGGTTAAATTATTTTGACCCCCCCCATCTAGGGGTCCAAATATTTTTGACCCCCCCGTCAAGGGGTCCAAATTCTTTTGCCCGCCCCCCCCCCCCCACCCCCGTTGTTAAAAAATGATCACTCCCTCAGTACATTGTAGTTAAGCATATTGAAAATTCATTTATAAGTCGATCATGGACCTTTAAATGCCGGGAAGGGGTACGTTTTCTTCTTTGCTTGAAATTTTGATTATTGACCGGCACAATGTCCATGGGTCCAGTCTAAATGTATGGAAGTGACCCACTGTAAGCTCAAAGAGAAAAAACACGCACCATTGACTTAACCCTGCAGATCCGAACCATAGCCACAGTGCAACCCTCAGCAGCAGGCGGTGGTCTAGCTGTGACCTAGCTGTCATCTGGTAGCATTCATAAATTTATATTACATGTATATGCTTTTGTCAAGGCAATGACTTCTGTAAGTTCCTTCTTGTTACTTTAAGACCTGCGCTTATATGAACCCTTTTAATGCAGTTTTTGGGGCTCAGGAGGATCCTAGACCTGCGCTTATTTGTGACCCTGGGCATTATGGTAGGGAGGGTCAGAACTTGACAGTGACACTCCTTTATGTTTGTGTCAGTATATATGATATGCACCTATGTGGGAGCCGACTACTTTGATTTAATAACACACCCAGTAAACAAATAACGTTATACACCATTTTATAACGTTATATAACGTTATATGTCAACGTTTCTCTAAGGCTCTTTAGTATGACATAGCGTTATGTAAATTTTGAAACGTTATTTTGACGTAAAATAACGTTTTTTTGTTAGCTGGGCATAGATCAGTATTGGCCTCCCTTTTGTTGTCAATAAAAGCTATTACCGTAAAACCTCGTGTATAAGCCTATCTCGCGTATAAGCCACACCCGGACTTGGGCCGATCCTATAAGCCACACCAGGGATCTGATTATGGTGACTTTTTATACTGTGCTCTAGGAGCAAAAACTCGCGTATAAGCCGCACCTTGACCCTGGGCCGGTCCTATAAGCCGCAAGGCCGATCTGACTCGCGTACTAGCCGCGGCTTATACGCGAGGTTTTGCGGTACTTAATGTTTGGAGCACACATTTCGTTCAAATATAGAACAGAGTGGAGTAAGTGTCACATTATGACCCCACTCTTTGTATAAACCATATGAACCATATAAACCTCATCACTTTTATTGTCCTTGTTTCTCTTTCTAGGTACCACCCCACTGCACAGGTTCCTTAAGCAAGGAGTGGTTCCCTCTATGTTTCAATGGACCTCCGAGCCTTCACAAAGCACTGTTGACAGAGAAGCTCGTTTCAAGAGGAGGGTACAGTTTAAGGAACAAGAGCCTGATGTGTCTGATATAGGACTTGAAGTAGAAGTTGGACTCGAGGATCAGGATGAAGTCATGACTGATGTGCAAGTAGAAAGCGCGGAACCAACCTCTGTTAGCTGTCAGACAGAATGCAAGGAATTGTCCCCGATATGTATTGAACACTTTCAAGACAGGGATGATGCTATACATTTTTACACCGGGCTCAATACATATGCAAAGTTTAAATTGGTATTGGCTACCCTTGGGCCTGCAGCCTATGAGCTGGAATACAGATGGAGTACTCCGCGCACACTGAGTATAGATAACCAGTTCTTCCTGACCATCATAAAGCTAAGGAGGCACCCCCCTAATGAGGAACTGGCACTCATGTTTGAGGTATCAACCTTCTCAGTATCTAACATCTTTGTAACATGGTTGAATCTCATGAACTACCAGTGGAGAGAAGTGGACATTTGGCCTGACCAGGAGCTCACCAGGTTCTTCATCCCATCAGAGTTCAAGAAGCTGTACCCTAAAACTCGAATTATTCTAGATGGAATGGAGTTCCCAGTTCAGAAGCCCAAAGCACCATCAGCACAACAAGCTACGTATTCGAGCTACAAAAACAGAAATACGCTAAAGGTTATCGTTGGAGCATCACCTGGGGGATTAGTCACACATATCCCTCCTTGCTATGGTGGGGCTGCTAGTGACAGGGCCCTTATAGAGAGGGGCAACCTGCCATCCATGGTTGATGGCAAAGATGAGATCATGGTAGACAAAGGGTTCAATGTCCAGGACTTGTTCGCCACATCCGATGTTGGTGTTAACATGCCAACGTTCTTGAAGAAGAGGAATCAATTCAAAGCGCAGACTCTGCTCCGAGACAGGAAGGTGGCCAGCAAGAGAGTACACATAGAACGCCTAATTGGCCTGGGGAAAACCTACAAAATCCTGACACATCCACTCAATGCTGTTGAAACACAATTGGGCACTGAGATATGCTTTGTATGTTTTATGCTGTGCAACTTCCGAGAATGCATCGTTCCTACAACAGCATAAGGACATGCAAATCCAAGTGACTAAATGACTCCCATATTACCTGTAATCTTGAAAACCCATATTTCCTGTTTCCTTAATGGTATCCAGACAACTCGTCCACCGGCCAAGTCAGCCACTACCAAGTCGTCCACCATTTCTCATGGTCATGTCACCCACTCTCCATGTCACCCACTCACCATGTCACCCACTCTCCATGTCACCCACTCACCATGTCACCCACTCTCCATGTCACCCACTCTCCATGTCACCCACTTACCATGTCACCCACTCTCCATGTCACCCACTCTCCATGTCACCCACTCTCCATGTCACCCACTCTCCATGTCGCCCACTCTCCATGTAGCCCACTCTCCATGTAGCCCACTTTCCATGTCACCCACTCACCATGTCACCCACTCTCCATGTCGCCCACTCCCCATGTAGCCCACTCTCCATGTAGCCCACTTTCCATGTCACCCACTCACCATGTCACCCACTCTCCATGTCGCCCACTCCCCATGTAGCCCACTTTCCATGTCGCCCACTCTCCATGTCACCCACTCACCATGTCGCCCACTCTCCATGTCACCCACTCTCCATGTCGCCCACTCTCCATGTAGCCCACTCTCCATGTCACCCACTCTCCAAGTTGCCCACTCTCCAAGTCGCCCACTCTCCATGTAGCCCACTCTCCATGTCACCCACTCTCCAAGTTGCCCACTCTCCAAGTCGCCCACTATGGTATGACTTAAGGGGGGGGGGGGGCACTGAATAAACAGGGGTGGCGAGTGTTACAATTATTTTTGGTAATTGTGACGATTTTTAGACCCCATTACGATTTCCTGCCCCAAATTGTAATTTTTTAGTAATTTTTGAAATTTATATATTGTGACTAACAGTGACATTTGAATTCAGAGTAGTAGCTCTTCAACGTTTGTGTAGCAATTTGATATTACATGCTTTTTGTCGTCATGATGCTTACAAAGTGGTCTTTATGACTGTATGAACTCATGTCGGGTTAACATGATGCATGAATGCGGCACAACAAAGTAGAAACCTATCAGTTATACATGTAAAAAGGCTATTCTAAATGGTGTTTCATTGTTACCATTTTTGTTACGATTTCAAGCCAAAATTGTTACCATTTTTTGGTAAAAGACATGTAACAAATACGATTTTGGGGGTAACTTGGCATCCCCAAATAAGTATTTTCCCTTTTTAATTTAATGAACTTATAGGGGCCTTCCACAACGTATGTGATATCTTTATATAATGGGGGGAGACTTGGTGAGTGGGCTACTTGGAAAATAGGCTACTTGGTAAGTGGGTGACTTGGAGGGTGGGCGACTTGATAAATGGGCGACTTGGTAAAAAAATTAAAAATTGACCTGCCGACCCTATGTATTTTTGGCTATGTTACCGGAACACTAAATTTTATTTTTAGGCCTTAGAATAGACACAGCAGTTGAACTGAAGGTAGATGGGTTCGGTTATATAGTTCTCTAATCAGGGGGTTTGGGGGTGGGGATAGAGCTGATATGTAGGAATGGTATCAACTTCCATTGGTGCCATCTTGAAGATAGACCTGGGAACTGATTAACACTACAGGAAATATGTTTATTTTAAGATTACCGCATTCGACGTAATAAGCGCACACCCCCTAATAAGCACACAACGCCCATTTTTGGCCGCTTTTTAGACTACAAATAACCACAGATACCTCAATTTTTGACCCCAATTAATCTCTTAATTACTAAAAGGTGTCCATAATCATTTTTTAAGCGCACTGTGCGCTTATGTCGTCGAATACGGTATAGGTAATCAGGTATCAGTTAGTCACTTGCTCAGTTCTTCCCCACATGTGCCAGGGCTGTATTGCTGCATTAAGTCAACAAATATCATATTTTACAGACATACCATCCTTATAGGGTTAACAAGTTTAGAACTTGCAATGAGCATTTCCACGTGTTTCTAGTGGATAGAGGTGAAATTGTCACTAGGCTAACTTCTATAGTTCAGATATCTGTACAAATGTCTATATATAATGTAATATATTTCTATCTTATATGTTTATAAAATCAAAGTGTAAACTTCTATTCATATTTAAATGTTATCTAATCATATTTATTGATTAGCCCAGGTAATTCATCATAATGTTGTAAAATACTTTTTACAAATTGTCCTTCATATCATTTGTTTACTATGCATAAATGCAAATATGACCCCACTGCAGATGCTGATAACACGGCAATTAGTCATATAGCTGTTATCAATATGTTTAATATCACATCACATTAATATTATATCTTATTTCTTTGAAATACAAGATTTCCTATGCTGTAGCACTGAAGAGCCGTATTCAATGCCCCCCATTGAATACAATGGGACCGTATTCAATGGGCTAGGATAAGGTTGTCTTTCCTTCATTAAATGGCTTCAAATAAAAAAATAAACACAAATGCCAACTACATTGATACCGCTCTGATGTATTTCACTCGTGGGGGCTGGGGCCCATCCCACTCAGCCTGCGGCTTCATGGGATACTGCCCAGCCCCCACTCGTGAAATACATCAGAGACGGTATCAATGGGCGTTGGCATTTGTCTATGTATTTCATGTTTATTGATGTAATTGATGTACGATTTTTCCTCACAGATATTGCACCTACCAAATACCCACAGTTAAAATCTTACAAGTGGAATAAAAGTTTCTTTTAAAAGCATAGAAATAGTTTTGTACTCGTTTCTCGCCCAACAGGCTTCAGCTAGCAAAGACCAACTTTACCAGGAATCACATTTCATCACAAAATTACATATTTGATTTGTAAAGAAAACAAGGAGGTACAGTGGGTTGGGCTAATCAATTGTTTTATTGGTTAACACATCTATGATTTAACAAGTACAGAGATTTTGACAGGAATATTTTCAATGGGACAATGGTGCAATCCTTAGCAGGAACAATGCACCATTTTATGAATTGATGGGCCATCATAGACCCTACAGTAAAACGCAAATAGACATATAGTAACTAAATTAGACCTGTGTGCTGGCTGTAGATGCAAACTACAAACTCTCAGTACCGGTAACAACAGCAACATGAGATATAGGAGTAAACGTTTTTGGGTATAAATAAAGGAACACTATTATTAAAATTAAAGAGGCCCCGACACCTCCCGACTACTCACAGACAAATATTAGTCACTATACCCAGCTCCTGTGTGTAGCTGACAACAATTTAGAGTGTTTTGTACTAAATGGTGCGCCAAAAAGAATTACCTAGGTCTGCCTGGATTATTGATCAAAGGAGGATGTATAATTGATAGACGTAAAGACTATTTTACATGGACTTGACCTATGTGCGTATTTGCCATTTGCCTGTCATTGGAGTTAATTGAAAATAGAGTTTTCATTATTATGTGAGTTCCTATAGGACTATAGAGTAGGCTACGGTAACTGGTGTTAGTGACATAGTGATACTTTAATTTCCACACTTTAATTCTACTCCTGCATGGTATACATTGGCTTTATTTAACATGGATTGTATTAATATTATCCATGTACCGGGGTATTCAATTGCGATTCTTTGGTCTGCTGGAATTCCCCTCCTCAAAGATATTTTTAAAAAACCACTGGAAACCAAATAGTGTATTATTGTGCTTTTTAAAGATGCCTGATACTAACAGTCGCCCTCCCCATACACAGTAAAGAAATTATGGTATTCCTATTTGGAATTTCTGCATCAAATTAATGTTAATTTCCTACTGGAAATTGACAAAGATTCTAAGATCTCCTACTTTTTTTTAGTACTGAGTGACATCTCTATATTACGGAATCCTTGGGGCCACAGATCTCAATAAAATTAAAGAATTCTACCTTTAGATGTATGTATTCCTCAGCTGGTAAATTCTACTTTATCATTTTGTGAGTACAAGAATTGTATGACCAAATCAATATTCACACTAAGGTACACACATTGACAGGGAAGCCAGTTAACGGGCTACTCGGCCTACTGTGTTCTAGATCGCAAAAGAACCATAGGTGGCCATGGGTGGAGGGGGGTGCAGTATTTTCACAAGCTTGTAATTCCATGCAACTCGTTACTTTTTTTTGTTGTATCTCGTCGATACCATTCTTATCACATTGGATTGAGCCATGGATTTGATTTCCCTGTCTTCCCAGCTTTGCAATGGTATATTGCATGATAGGTTAATTATCTTAAGACATAGCCATAATGTTAATAATGTTTTTGGACCTTAAGCAAGACGATATATGCATCAATGGGTGCACAATGTACAGTTCTCAATGTACCGTTTCCAGCTTTAAAATGCGTAAATCAAAACCCCTGTAATTAACAAGTACCGGTACGTATATTAGGGATGTACTAGCGGGGCCCTTGATGGGGGGGTCCCCATGTCACATGTCGGATTTAAGAAATGACCATGTCACATGTCTATGTCGCTTAAAATGCTCATGTCCCATGTCAATTTGAGAAATGTCTATGTCCCCTGTCACTAAGCCTCATGTCGCATGTCACTAGGCCTCATGTCGCATGTCGATTTTAAGAAATGCCCATGTCGCCATACCGAATTTAGGGGTCTAGAGCCATACTAGCAAATGAATCCCCCACGAGCCCATGAGAGAAAGTTGTTGCTGCCCAGGCCAGTGCCGAGTTGTGTCAGCTTTAGCTTAGCTTATGTCTATGCAGGTACTGAGCATTTTATATACGGAGGCCCAGGGTTAAACCCCTGACTGGATATCCTTGGTTGTAGGGCAGGAGGTGAGGTAGGTGACCAAAGTTTGGGGTGCAGCTAATACGCGAGTTTTTCCCAGGGGTGGTCCAGGCGGCTTATGTGGCTTATAGAATCGGGCCAAAGTCGGGGTGCAGCTTATATAAAGTTTGGCTTATACGCGATGCTTTACGGTATACATTTCATGGCTCATATGAAGTACATTTTTTTTAGATGTGGCCTTCATAGGCTTTTTTCCTCAAAAGATGAAAAAAAAACTGCCTTTCTTTAATGATGCGTGCAGTATTCGCACAGCTGATAATCGACTTTAAGTGGCCTTATTGTAAATTCCATTTAAGACTAGACTTTAATAACGGTAAACTCATGAAATCTTTAACATATAATGCACCCTAAGAATTCTGGACGGAATTACCTTTATTTGGCAATAAGTAATTGTGTACATGTGTATCTCCTTGACAATTTTAAATACAACCAACATTGGTAGGAAGTCAAAGATTTTCAACAAGAGGTTTACACTGAACTGACATAAACATATCACGTCTACGTAGTAATTCTATGTATACTTTTTTACAATATTCATATGCTACTCACAATAAAAGAAACCCATCCTTTAGGACTACCGTAATGTGATTCACAGAAAATGGAGGCAGGTAACAGACCTACTAGTAACTATTAACATTCAAGCATACCAGATAATTTTGGTCAACTTTTCACACATGGAACACCATATAATACCCTTTTATGAAAAGATTAAATGGGTTCAGGACGGTCATTTAGGGTACCAGTGTAATCAGTTGAAGGAAATGCATGCATTTTGTAAATGTTTAACTTAAATTCAGGCAGTATCGAGTGCTTAAAGTTACTCAATAAACTGCAAAAAAAAAGAAAAAGAGACACAGAGAGAGATTATTGACCACCCTCTCCTCACATCCACTACCCTCACGTCCACTACAATCTCCTTAGGGGGCATCCATAAATTACATACGCACCAAGGGGGGGAGGGGTGGTCCGGCCAAATGCATATAGATTTGTACAGGGGGGTGGGGGGTCTGGAGCCATTTTGGCATATGCATTGTGTAAGCATTAGGGGTACTTTTTGGTCAATTTTACTAGAATAAATAGCATTTTTGAGCTTAAACTCGAGTCAAAATTTCAAAACATTCAGAGGAACCCCTCATATTTCTACAATTTTCGCCCTTTTATTTGGGGGGGGGGGGGGAAAGTTGACCCCTCACTGCAAATAAATCACCGTATCATATGGAGGGTCTGTATGAGCTTTTTTTGCGTTTCAGTTCATTTTTGCTTTCAGCTCAACATGTCCGCATCTTAGGGAAGAAGATACGGCCGCAGTATGTACATACGGCCAGCTCTATATACATAAGGCCATAGTTGCGTTTCAGTTCAACAAGAAAATAACGTATCTTTGGCGTATTTTGCTCCAAAAATATACGGAGGGGCAGGGGGGGGTTGTATGTTGAAAACTGGACATATACCATGCTTTTTAGGGCCGTACGTGTCTTTTGTGTGTCGTATGTGGTATTTTTGCTCCGTATGTGTCATATCACTTCAGATTGTAACGGTGATAAAGAGATGGGGATGGTAGGGGCCATCAGGAGATGGTAGGGGCCGTGAGGAAATGGTAGGGGCTACTACTACCATTTTGTCACCACTACAGCCAGCTCTGTACTCTGTACGCTATTGTCTACCACCGTTTATACACAAGGAGTCTATAGGCAGAGTTTCAGCCCTGTAGGGCCATTATTTACCGAGTTACAGAAGAAAAGACATTTTTTTGTATAATTTCTTTGAAAATCAATTTTTTAAATTTATTTATTTTTTATTATAAAGGTAGAAGTTGGACTTTAATTATATATTCATTAAAACAATCCTAGAGCCATTTTTTTGCATATATATATGTGCACTTTAAAAAGGGAGAAGGCTTACATAATAATGGTTTAGGTCCACATGACCTCCCGCAATTGGCTTGCGATCTCCATTCCCTTATATATATATGAGAGGAGTTGAGGCCAGCATGACTTAGCCTCTAGGTGGCAGCACCAACACAGCCCGGAATTTGTGGATCCACACAGGGGAGAAACCTCTCTTGTGTTGCCTACCATGTACAGTGGCTGCACCAACACAGCCCATACAGAGCTGGCGAAAATGCCCCATTTTTAAAGTGCATATATATATATATATATATATATATATATATATATATATATGAAAAAATTGCCCTAGAATTATTTTAACGAATGGATGAGTGAAGTCCGACTTCTACCTTTATAATAAAAAAAAGAAAAAGAAAAAAAAAGATTTTCAAAGAAATTATACAAAAAAAAAAGTCTTTTCTTCTGTAACTTGGTAAATAATGGCCCTACAGAGCTGACCTCACGTCCACTACCGTCACCTCATGTCCACTACCTTTACTATATGGATCCTGGTCTGTAAACTGTGTCCACTTGGACGAATCAGACTGTACGAGAGGGGGTTTCGTCTGGACGATTCAGCTGTATATAAGGGGTGCATAAATAGTTCACTGCTATATGTAAGGGTTTGAATGAATTGTCCACCACTTTACCTAAGTGATATTAAGCTAAATGAATCGTACAGACTTGAGAAATGGGTCCCTGGTACTTGAGCTACTTCTTGTTACCCTCTGGGTCATGGAAACCGTATCAGTGTGAGGGAAATGATACCATTGAGATAATTCTTCACATACAAATTGATTTAAACCCTACAACTCATTGTAAAAGTGTCTCCTCAGATACAGAGGGCACCAGATATCTTTGTAGAATTTGTCAAGTTTCTCTACCATGATTTTTATGTAGGCGCTGTCCATTGGGACCTCAAACATCTTGGTCTCCTTGAAGGTGTGGACCACAAAGTGACACATGGGCCTTTCTGTGACCCACATTTGTCCCTGCACCTGGGCATAGTAGTTGTTCTTAGGATCAAGCTTAACACCATCATCCTCTATCAGATAGTCTACGGTGTCAACATTGATATACTCATTCCTGGAAACATATGGGGACTTCACCTCTAGAACAATGTCTTCTCCAACAAGTCCATCTGGGGAAGCTCCAAGGTATGGCTTATCCATAGATAAAACTATACCAGACTTGACGACAGTAACACCGTGTTGTTTCTCGTATGCTTTGATAGCATAAGATTCTCTGGCTTTTCCATGTGCTGTGTACTTGCTCTTAAACTCTTTACCAAGGATCATCTCCTTAGCAAGGTTTTCCTTAGCTAATATTGATACCGTTGACATTACCCTACCAAAGTTAGATGATTGTATGCGGCTCTTCCTCTGTTCCTTCCATTCCTTAGACAGGGCCTGGGATTCTGTGCTCTCCTCTATGGCATCGGCCACCTGCGGGTCTATCACACTGATGTTCTGCTGTTCTAAGAACAAGACAGAGTCAGGCTTCGCGAGGTACATGTGATCGTGTTCAACAGCATACATATTTGCAGGTCTTACAGTTTGCATTAGTGGAATCTTGCATCCTGACATGGCAACAAAGTTCACAGTGAGGTTCTTCACATGGTCAGGATAGGAGGCCATGTTTCTGTACTTTATGGGCCTTGGATCAAACTGAAGTGGCACCTCTTCTTTGAAAAGCTTTAGGTCCTTGGCCTTAACAGGAGATCCTGTATGTAGTTTCTTTGGTCGATGGAAGGTTTGCAGCTTCTCAGTGCATGACACTTCTAGTTTAGGTTGTTTGCCTCCAGTGAAATCAATCACAGCTAACAGGACAGCCTGAGTATGCTTGCAGTAGGCTGCTGGTCCCTCACCTGCTGCACAATCACACTCTGTCTGGAGGATCTCCCCATTAGCATTGATGCTAACATTGACGATGTAGGATGCACTCTTCTTCATCTCTGCCCAGCACTGACCCAGGTAAAAGGTGGTGTCAACATCCTGGGCCCATCGAAGGAACTGCAACCATCTGTAAATTAAATGAAGAGCAGGTATATAGTCCACGGGTTTTGATAGGGCCGCACAGCATGCAATTCACAAATTTAAATCATAAATAGTTTGTTAAATTGTCCAGATGTGTGCCCATTGGTGCATAATGTCATGATGGACAAGATCACGAGAAAAGCGGATTTGGACCTCATATCCAGATACAATGAGAGTGGAATTTTCCATATTTTCTAAAATTACTAACATACATAGACATTCATGTATCTATTCACGTGGGCATTTAGGTTACTTGTGCCTCTACATGGGTAAAAATCGACACAGGCGAAACGGCGACACGGCCCCTTTTAAAAATCGTCATGGGCGACACAGCCCCTTTAAAAATCGACGGACACAGCCATTTTTATAATGCTCTAGTATATACTATATGTATAGAATTCTACCCGACGACAGGGCCCTTTTGCTAAAAACCGACATGGCGACATGGTCAAAAGTGCGGGGACCCATGTAGAGGCACCTACTTGCCAGGCCAAATTGTTTATTGCAGGTAGAACACATGTGAGGTGTCTTTAGGCTATCTGTCAGTGTAAACTGTTTACCACATTCTGAACACTTGTGAGGTCTCGCCCCTGTGTGGGTCATCATGTGTATCTAAACCACCTGAATGTGCAAACAGTTTACCACAGTCGGAACACTTGTTAGGTTTCTCCCCTGTGTGGGTCATCATATGTGTCTTTAAATTACCTAAACTTACAAACTGTTTACCACATTCAGAATACTTGTGAGATTTCTCTCCTGTGTGGGTCAGCATATGTATCGTTAAATTACCTGACTTTGTACACTGTTGTCACCATAGAGAGTACAGTAGCGTATTAATTCCTAAAGTTCCTGTCACGATCTCTGATAGCTACATTCCAAGGCCTATGAAACGGCGACTTAATAACTGAGACTATTATATAATTAGATGAAATTTCCATGAAAGGCTTTGTGTTTACCTAGAATCGTATAGTTTTTCTCCATCATCGAATGTTGTATCAACAAGGTCAAGATATGCAGCAGCCGTGGCTTTAGTGAGACAGTTAACTGTAGCCAATGCACCAGTGTTTATGTCCCTGTAGCATGTATAGGCCGGCACAGACATCTTGAAGTCTCTGTGATCGACTGCTACGTCATCCCCTTGAGAGAAGTTGTTGTTTCTGTCGTATGCCAGCAGCCTGAAAGGTATTAAAAATAAATGTAGTGAAATAGAGGTACTAAAAAGGTATTAAAAGATGCTATGTTTTTCCTCAAAACATAAATTATACCTTGGTTTGGGATTGTTAAGCATAATGATGTGACCGGTAGTACATTGTCATTAAATATGGAATTTTGATATGAGTCATTGACACATGTAAATTGTATCCATAAATCAATGTCTAAAAGAAAAGTAGTAAACCTTTTATATACAAAGGCTCTGTCCCATTTCTGTCTGTATGAATTTTCTTTTCTTTGTAGGGGGGGGGGGGGCGGAACTGTAGACCCCTTGGCTAGGGGTTTGAACTTTTTAAAATATTTTCAGAAAGAAAAATCAAAGAAAAGGAAAGCCGCAGCAGATTTTGCCAAACATGGTCAATTTTACCAACGTGTATATAGCCCTACAGCGAACAGTTAATAATGCTGCGCTTTGAAAACATTTTAGTATACCCAGTACGAGTAGGCCTACCAATATGTGGTTTAGAAATGACAAGAAGGCCTGGGCAGAAGGGCTTTGAGTTTTGATGATATCTGTACCAAAGGAAAGGAAAACTGAAGTTTTTGGAAATTTTCTCAGGGCCTCCTAAGGCCAAAAAAAAAAGAGGTTTGTTTCAGGTCACCCGACCGGCCCGTACCAAAACAGGGCCGACCCTACGTTTTTTTTATGCATTTTTTGAAGAAATTTCCATATATTTACCCTTTTTTGGTCAAATTTTGGGTCTTCGGAGAGGTTGGCTAGTACTTTCATGTTAAAAAAGAAAAAAATCCGACCTACCGACCCTACATTTTCTGACCCGGTTTCCTGACCATGTTACCTGAAACAAACCTTTTTTTGGGGGGGGCCTAACCCTCCACATAAATATAGATAATGTCATGGAAAACTGTCTTATTTTGGGAACTCTGCTCGGGCCATGTTTCAACACCAAACCCCAAAGACCCAACTTCAAGTGGGCTGAGACCAATGAAAAAAAAAGGTTGTGTTGTGGTAACCCGACCTATCCTATCATTTTGGCCCGACCCTAATCGTTTTAAATTTAGATTTCTCTAGGTGTACGGCAGTTAATGACCCATGGAACTATTAGATTTATCACTGGTTGTGGGAAGAGAGGAGGAAAGTCACGTTATTGTGTTTTATTTTGTGTAGATAATAGACATACACAGGAACCTATAGCACGGTACATAGACATTATTTGCAACCTTTTTTTGTTTGGCCTGAAAGCTGAATGCCGTTCATTCTAGTAGGCCTACTTTAATATACAAGGGAGGGGGTTTGGGGTGGGGCGTAAAAATGTTGACCCCTGTGGAGGGGGGGGAGGTAAAAATGTAAGGCTGGTTTCACTATTCGGACCTCAAGGAGGTGTACATATCATATCAGACAGTAGGAAGGCTCTGCTATTCGTACCTCCTCAAGGTGTGGATGAGAATTCTTATTCACACCTCGAGGAGGTGTGGCTGGTATTTCTTATTCACACCTCAGATGTTGGGGGGGTGGGGGGGCCTCCGTTGAAAGGTGAAATTCAGTCGGGGGGGGGGGGGGGATAGGGCTTTAAAAAAAGTAATTCATATCCCTCTCGTGGGGGGGGGGGGGGTGTCATTTCAGCAACCTAATATTATGTTTATTAAATATTAGCCACGAAAAAATGTCAAAGGCCTCCCCCGCCCCCCATTGCCAGGGGTCAAAATTTGTTCCCCTTCGGCAGGGGTTGTAATTTTTCCACTCCCACCGCCCCCCCCCCCTCCCCATAATTTATTAATTTTGGTAACACTATTGCTGAAAAGAAGATAAGGGGTTATTTTTTGCCCCCCTACCCTCCCAGGGGTCAAAAATTAGTTGCCCCCCCCCCCCCCCGGCGGACCCAGGAATTTGAAACCAAACACCAAACTAGGCCTACCAAGCGGATCAAAAACTCATTAAAAAAAATCCAAAGGGAGCTGCAACTTTTGACCCCCCCCCCCCCCCCAACGCTACTCGAGGTCTGAATAGTGTAACCAGCCTACACCGAATAAGGATTCTTATCCACACCTAGAGGATGTGCGAGTAGGGAACGCTATACACACATCCTAGAGGTGCGAATATCACCGCCCTTGCTGGCCTTGTCGGGTCCCACGTAGCCGGCGTGTCTTGCACGTCCTTCCAGTACTACAGTAGGCTGAATGACGTGACTGGGGACTGCGGCGGTGGTCTAGGCCGGGGGTCTAGGTCCCATGGTACAGTCTGAGCCTGTGGGGAGCTATGATCGATAGGCCTATGCATCCGTACATGTACTGTACTGTAGACCAGGGTACACTACAAGCAACAGGATACAACCTATAAGTCATAGCCCCAGATCTCAGACTAGATCAGTAGATGTGATCGAGAGCCCCACCCCCACCCCTCCCTCCGCCACAGGTTATGGCCACTCACCGGTCGATAAGGTCGTTTTTCCTTCCAGAGAGCCTCGCTCCTCTAGGCCTGAGTTCATCCTTCAACTGGTTGATTGTCATCAATGAATATTTGTTGTCACCAGACATGTTTATGATCAGTGTATTGCGAAGTACAAGAAAAGAGCAGACGAAGTTGCTTGGTAGCCAGCGGCAGATGTGGCGGGTGTCTCACGAAATGTATGCGCAGCATACCGCGCATACCCGGACTACTGGTGGCGCCACCTGGCGGAATTTTTGTCTCGCGCGCTCATTGGTTCATTATGCCAGTGTATACTAAGTCAACCTTACTTAAATGATGCATTCCAAAAATAAACAACTGCAGAAAACAATCCCCATAGTCTAGACTTACTTTTTTTGGATTATTACTCAAAATTTAAATATATAAAGTGGAAGTTATCTCTTCAGTTGTGAAAAAGTCTATAAAATGAAAGTCATTTAAATAATGTTTATTCATCCTGTTATATTAATTAAATGCAAACATATTTACCAAATATTGAGTCAAGCAAAATACAATATAAATTCTAGAGAAAGCAAACCCTTTTTGAAACAGGTAATACACTGCATTGCTTTGATTGTCATATTGTAGAGATTCAAGACTTAAATTACTGACATTTACCTCATATCCGTGCAATAAGGATAATAATATTATGTAGATTCCTAGAGTTTTGCCTGGAAAAGATTATAAATCATTTGATATTTGATACTATCTCGCCGTGTCTCACCAATTTGGGCCAATGTGAATGTTTGTAACCCGGTGCCATCTTTGACCTCCTGACAGAAAAAGGTTTATTTTTTGTCAGGTGAAGAGATATATATGGAAATATAATCATTGACATTTTCTTTTTCATACCTTACATATCAAAGAAATTCATTATTTTTAAATCTTATATTTTATGGTGGCGGGTCAAAGACATTCACATTGGCCAAAAGTGGTGAGACACAGCCATCTATGTTAAAACACTTGGGCAAGTGAGCTTTGACAATACACCTTGCAAAAGAGTATGACACTATTGAAACAATGTCACACCCGCTATTTATACCAGAGAGTAATTCAGACACACATTGCATAGTGGAGTTGGACCTCCAACATGCAGTGTATTATCGCTTATGTTTAGTCTTATTATTAAGGTCATGCTCAATGTTCTGATTCTAGAGTGCAGAATTGTTTTACATTTATTCATAATGCACTGTGACAAACCTCTCATGAGGCCTATGGAATATGCATTGACGTGAGTATATCAAATGATTGGGACTATGCTCGTGACCTTTCATTTTGCTGATATATTATTTATATCCTTATTTGACAAATATAGTAAATGAGGGGAAGGCTGGAATAAAATCTCATAAAAATGTAATTCTCCCAATTAACGTTAATGAACGTACACTGTAAAAACTGCTTATGTATAACCACTATTGTCCCCCATCCCTTGATAATATATGACTATGGCCTTATTAGGGTAAACATCTGAAGGTGGGATCTAGAATATGGGAATATAGTATAAATCTGAGATAGCTTATTCACCATAATACCACAAGGTTGTCTACATTTTTTGAAAGGTGAATACTGCTTTTAAAGTTAGCTATTAGGAAATGTGCTCTTAGCATGCATGGTCATTTTCATCAAACCCCTCAAATTTGTGTCTGATTTACTATTTTGTTGGAAGAACACTTGGACGTAGGGTCTTAGCCAACGCTGCCCTACAGTTCAGCAAGAGGCCCATGACTTTAAGCAAAGTTTTTGGTTTATTCTAAGGGAAAGGGTCATTAAGTCGCAGGATCGTTCTCATTTAATTGCTTCACTATAATCAAAGATCATAACAATATAAGAACCAAAACTGTGAAGTGTTTTGCATCATTTCATTTTTATTTTATGGCAGTGCAAGGACATTTGCCAAATGGAGAAAAGGCAATTACTTTATATCTTACCTATTTATTAGACTTACTACATTTATATGATTTGATATCTACTTTAGACAAGCATTACTTGAAATGATGTAAGATGGCACTGCTTAAAACGCTGCTATCACCCAGCGGTCATGCCAATCAAAACACTTGTTCTGACCGTCACATTTAGCCATATAAAAATGGCCGTTATTCCTTGAGGACAACTGAACCTCGTGAGTGTGTCCCCACGACTCAGTCGTCTCCACGGTAACCGTTGCCCCCTGGGTAATCTGCAGCAGTTGCTCCATACTGAGAGGAACGTAGTGAGTGTGACCTTCGTACTGAGCATGTGCTGGGCGCACCAAGTACCAGACCGTGTGGTTCAATGGCGGCTTCGGTGCCTCCGTTGTGGTACTCATCTGGAACTTCTCATTATACATGTTCTGCTCTGACATGGGTTGGAGAACAATATCCTTCAATGCATCGACCATTTTCCAGGCTGCACTGTCATCTTGGTGCGTCGGCATGATTGGGTAACGGAGACGCAGCTCACCCACATCGGGGATATTCGGCAGCATGATCCGCGTGCCCGATGCCACCACCGGCTTAGCTGTGTGGAAACATGAAACCAAAGGCCTCTTTAAGCTATCGTAACACACAGGCTTTTTCGTTGAAAAAGGTAAGAAATTTCACATTTGGGTTCCAGCTCATCTACTGATTCCCTCCATAACATGGATAAAATATACCATCCCTTTAGAGTTGACATAATGCATGACTGCAGTTATCCAGAGTTACTCTTCAGGGAAGCCTTTATAGATTATAATGACAGTAGTGTAAAAAGATTTGACCCCTCCTGAGGGGGGGGGGGGTAAAGATTTAGGCCACTTTTTGCAAAAAGCCAGTGTGTAACTATAGTTCAAAGGCTGGCGTAAAAAACTTTGCAATGCTCACTTGAGGGGTGGCGTAAAAGAAATTTACAGCTCTCACTTCTAATTAATAAATAAACTCTTTCTTAAACTGATGCCTCATGGTGCTTGTTACTTAATCAAAGCATCAACCAAAATACACTTACGTTGTCCATCAGAACCCAAGACGTGGACATCAAACTCAGCAGTGTCAGCGGCATCAGTCGCTATATCGTCCTCACCGTAGAAGCTGGCAGGCGTCATGTAGAACTTGTTACTGTTAGCGCCATCGTAAGCCGTAGCTGCATCGTTACCTCCATTACGGCCATCAGCAACAACCGTCTTTCCAAGGTCACTTTTTGCCGGGCCCTTATTTATTGAAATGGATACACACAAATGAGATCCATTCTCAATCTTCTTTTGTAAATATCCATTTTCATAGTTTTGCAAATCTGATTTTTTTCAAATCGTTGGAAAGGCTAGAGAGTGAATAATGGGCTCATTCCAACATTGGATGAGTTTAAAGTTAGTAGGAACTAATTTCTCGCCTCTCTAATTAGATTGTGAAAATACAGACTTTTTGTGACATCTCTTCACTGCTTAAGATGGATTCTCTATACCATCATCACTTAACATTTGTATATTCCCTGCTTTAGTTATATTAGCTTTGTGACTGCCCGGTACATGCCAAATACCTGTAAAAAGAAAAAAAGAAGCCCTCAGGAGCCAGGAGTATATGGCATCGCATATATATAGGAGCCTGGCTTGATCTCCGGATTAAAATCAACTTTAAAATAATTGTTTAAATATCTACCTTGCTCGAAAGTATACCCACTATTAAACGTTTGGCTTGTTGAGGGTGTGAAGTTATACCCAATATTTGGTAAAAGACGGCTTTCTAGTGAGTTGACCCATGTTAATTCAATGAGGCTGCCATATTCAGCCTTACACTGCACTGACAATCTAATTGCACCAGGCCTTAGTCTGTAGTGACTATCCCAGAGTAGTCATAGGGATATTAGTCAGAATAATAAACTAATGTTCAAAAATGACTAGGGTTAAACAGAATATAGCTAAGTCCTAATACTTATAAGAGTGGAATCACTAAGGTGGGACACTCAGGCACTACTGACTGTACCAGATAGTATACCTAACCATGGTTGGTCGCACAGGTTGATCAACAAATGATTAACTAGGTTAATCACTATTGACTAAGTTCCCGAGTACAAAGATTATCAGTGTGGGCTGACCTTGTAAGTGATGCCGTAGGGGTTCCAGTTCTGTAGTGGGGTCAGGTAGATGATCTCCATAGGTACAGCATAGGTCCACCTCTGGCTGATGGTAGAGCACTCGTCGTCCTCGTCACACCACTCCATCTAATAACAAATAAACAAGGAAAAGAGCATTATCTATTGTGGGTTCTCAGTCATAAAATAAACGAGGAAAAGAGCATTATCTATCGCGAATTCTCAGTAGTAAATATACAAGGAAAAGGCTTTATCTATCGGGAATTATCAGTAGTGAATAAACAAGGAAAAGCACATTATCTGTCGTTAATTCTCAGAGGTGAATGAACAAGGAAAAGAGCATTATCTATCGTGAATTTTCACTTATATGCCTCACTTGTTTATTACCCTCACCCCTTACTTTTACCATTCCATAAGCCTCAATGGGGCATTGAAAATAGCTAATTTTGCACTCTAGTATACATATAAAATCTCTCATATAAAAGCCTATAGGCTTTTTTAGTACAAAACTAAGATGAATCTGACCCTTGTATATTTATAAACCGCTTCTTGATGTATCTTTTAGTCCCGAAAAGCTGCAAACCCAAATAGGTTTAATATGAGGTAGAGTTTCAATTCACTTGCAAACATTTTATATTTCTAATGAGTAAACCTTCCCCTAAAAAATGCAGTATGACAACAATTGCTAAAGCACATAAAATCATGATGTAGGAAAATGAAACAAAAAGCACATACAGTCATTTCAGGGACATGCTCCTGTGAGGTCATGGCCATGAAGAGGTTGGGGTCGGAGAAGGCCCTGTGCTGGGTGGGGCTTCCCATAGCGTCGTTGTCCCTCGTCTTAAACCAGCGGTGGTAGTACGCCACGTTCAGCTCCTCGCCCGTCTTGTAGTGCTGCAACCCACCAAGAGGAAACCTTCAGGTAACTCAAAGAAAAGGTTTCTTATCACCAAGCAATGATAAATATGAACAGTTCGTTTTTTTAATTAATTTTTTTTTTTTCACTGAGAGGGGCGGGTGGGGCTACTTGTTCAGAAAGATTTAGAATTTTTGTAGTTATCAGTTTATTTATCCATAACGTTGCATTTGTCAACCTTTAACCGAGTTTCCATCCGACATGTTAAAAAATAACACCATTTCCCAAGAACACCATTTTCATGAGAAACCAGCTATTGCTTTTTTTAAACTGGCCTTATTAAACCCTTTGTGGGCATCATATATTGTCTTATGATGTTACTTTAAATGTTCGAGGATAAATGCCACTAAAAGACAGCATTTTTATTCATAATATACCAAAGAAAATTGATGAGTAATTCACCGGTGCTTCATTGGTGCATCATGCGAACCTTTCGGGAGTGTATCATCCCCATACGGTCTGCATGATGATTGCATGCAACACTGGTGAGGTACGCACCTGTACTACATTCACGCATCATGACGACCATTGCATCTGGCCATCTTTGAAAGGGTTAAGGCTACATAACGCTATGTCTCACCATATCAATATAAGTTGAAAATCTTTGACTGGGTTACATCTTTGACCCTTTTGACGCTTGCTGGTCAACAAGGTCACCCAGTGGCAGAGGTCACCCAGTCCAAGACTATCAACTTTAACATATCTCGTGAGACTAAGCCGTAAGTTAAGTGCACACACAGTATACCTACGAGTACAGTGCTTTGGTAAGCGGTATCAGTGAGGTCTCCCTGGTAGTTGTCCTTGCCAGGTATCTCCTGCATCAGCTCATCCAGGAGGTCAAAGTTCTTCACTTTGTCCTGAGGCACTGCTGTGTCGGCCAGGTTCACCTGGGGAAGGCAGACATGGGTTTTATTTTTTTGAAATACAAGATGTCCTATGCTTTAGCACTGAAGGGCCGTATTCAATGCCCCCATTGAATACAACATGGCCGTATTTAATGGGCAAAGAAAAAGTTTGTTTTCATTCACTAAATGGCTTCATTAAAAAAATAAACACAAATGCCAACTACATTGAGGGGGGCTGGGGCGCATCCCACTCAGCCTGCGGCTTCGTGGGATACTGGCCCAGCCCCCACTCGTGAAAAACAACAGAGACGGCATCAATGGGCGTTGGAATTTGTCTATTTATTTTTTATGGAATACAGCAGTCCCATTGATTTAACCAAAGAGGTCCGTATTTCACTCCCCCAGAGTAGTATAGTATGTATCGGAACGGGACTATAGTTAACTACTGTTTATTACTCAATCGACCTGCAGCCAATCAGAGGCCTCCATTTGGTCACGTGACCGGAAGTGACCTACTTAGGGGATTAGTGGTGACGTCACGTGACCTAGTTAGCCAATCAGAGGCCGCCATTTGGTCACGTGACCGGAAGTGACGTCATATGACCTACTTATGGACCGGAAGTGACGTCATATGACCTACTTAGGGGACCGGAAGTGACGTCATATGACCTAATTTAGGATCACGTGACCGGAAGTGACCTGATGAGTCACGTGACCGGAAGTGACGTCACATGACCTAATGGCCAACCGGAAGTGAGTGACCTCATTGAGGATCACGTGACCGGAAGTGACCTGATTGACCACGTGATCGGAAGAAGAAGAAGAAGAAGAAGAAGAAGAAGAAGTTTTTTGTTTAGGAAGTGAGGGTCTTTAGGATCACGTGACTGGAAGCGACGTCGTCACATGAGTGACGCTTTAAGAGACTGCGCGACTTACTAGTAAAAGAAGCAGTTGAAAATAAAAACACAACAATAATTTATTTTATTTTTTTTATTTCTTTTTTTTCAATCTTGATAAACACTCTATTTTTGAAAAGATGCACTCAATCAAGCAATAACAGGCTTTTTTTTTTTTTCATATCTCTAAAGGACTCGTTGTCACACCATCAGAATGCACGCGACGCTTATAATACAAGTAGCGCACGCCGTCTTTCTCTATGGTGTAGGTGACCATTTTGTTTCGCACCACTTTGAAATTTCTTTTTACAGCAATGAGAGTTTTTCGTTGGCGAAGAACATCCAAGAAGTCGTCTGGTTCCTTAGGGTTTTGTTTCTTCTGTACGCCTTTTGCACTCCATTTTTTGGATTTTCTTTCACCGGTGTCGCTGACTCGATCGTAGCAAATGTAAGTCTTAGGGTTGAGACTTAGGATCCCGTCACCTTCCCACTCCGCTTTCATAAGCCCCGAAGTTCTCAGATCGTGAAGGTACCGTCTCTCACAACATCCGCCGGGCGGCGGACACCATTCTTGCACTCTTTCCGTTTTTGTCTTCACGAAAAGCTCTAAGTGATCGTCGCACACCGCTGTCGGAAGCCACTTTCGTTTCTCCCTGAAGTACGTCTCTCTCAGGCGAGGTTTGACTAGGTCATCCAACGTGTCACCGCTGAGAGCCATGTAAAGACTGTCGGTGTCCATTTGACAAAGGGCATAATCGCGCCGATCGACGAATCTATCCAAGAAGTCGTATGTGAACTCTAACATTTTCAACTTCGCGTACTGGTATACCATGAACCCTATTTGAATAGGGAGGTTGTTCTTGACTGTTTTCGGTTGTAGTTCGACTTCAAACAGATCGGAACTCAACTCGGACGCCTTTTTGAAGCGCCACGAATTGGCCAATAGTTCGAACTTCCGACTGTCAGTGTATCTCACCGCCGTGTGTTTTTCTTTGTTGCAGATTGTTTTACCGTACGTAGCGTTTCCCATTAACTTGTAACAGTCTGACAGAATTTTCTCGTTCTCGTTCACGTCACCACGTCTTCGCGCCGCCGTTACTTCGTCCGCGAAACCGGCAAAGGAGCGTTTAGGTAGGTATTCTACGACCAGCTGCACTTTGGTGACTATCAAACCGTGCTCTAAATACCACTTGAGAAGCGGCGTTCCCAAGAGAATATTTTTTCCGTGGTAACTCCCTATCAGACATCTCTGAGGCGTGTTCAACAGCTTTTCTTCCTGCGCAAAGTCTGACATGTGAGGTCCTATGTCCGATTTTGAAACGGTCACGTTCTTGAAAACGGGGGTCATTTCTTCGAAGTAGTCTCGTAGGTGAGGCGGCGTAGTGATGTCCACTTGAACTAAACCGAACATTTTCCCGTCTTTCACAGCGGAAAGGATGTCGCTCTCGCTCATCGCGTTTCGAGACACTTTCAAAGCGTCAACCTTCCAGCGTTGTTGGGAGGCCTTAACCCGCTCATCTCGACGCTTCATCTCTCTCCATTCGCACTCCCACACGACGACCAGCTTGTAACCTAGCGCTTTCAAGTACGCGCTTACTCTAGTCGTTCTGTCGCGTCTCTCCTCCCTCAGTGAAGCACACTGATATCGGTGCGACGGTATGCACTCGTGAGCGTGGAACCAACACCCGTGAAACTGGAAAACCGTATTAGAGGCCGCGTGAAACCCGTCCACGCGAATTCTCCGACAGCCTACAACCATCTCGCCGCCGTTCAAAGCGTGGCGCAGTTTCACGTCGCGGTCGTGCTCTACGAAGCGTAACCACTCCAAAGCGCTGTGAGAGTTTCTTTGCCTAATTTCGGGCTTGAACTCGGTCTCAGGTCGTCTCACCGCGTAATAGCCCGTGCAGTGCGCTTCGCTCATGCAGCGCAAGTACAGAGAGTTAGCGTCTAGTCCTAGGATGTGTTGGCACGGTCTCGCTTCTTCGCCGTACTTGTGCTCCCTTATCCGCGTGGTGCCCTTCTCGTGAAATCTATGGAAGATGATGGAAGGACCGCCGACTAGATTTTCTTTGATCAGAGCGTGGAGGACGGCGTCGAACTGGGGGAACGTTGTGAACGCGTCTTCTAGGTTTTGGAAGAGGAACCGTAAAGTCAAACCGGCGAGAGAAACTCCGTCTTTCAACATGTCAATGCCGCGATCTTGGAAAAATTTAGCGTGATTTTTCAGAGCTTCTATGAAAGGTTTGACGTCTTTGTTGTTGTAGTGGATCAAGTAATCTTCCATAGTTTGCATCTTCTCGTCGGACCAAACTTTCTGACATGCGGCGTAGTCGGATTCGGACATTTTGACGCCGTCAGTTCGCTGTCAAAAGCCGATCTCGGTGGCAGCATTCTGTTTGCCAGTTTCCTGGTAGACGTCATCCATTCGTAAGGAAAGTGACCTTTCTCTTCGTTCCTGGTGAAAGCTCGCAAATAGGTCGCGTAGTTGTAACCGGGTGCCAAATAGTCGACTACGTCCAAGAAAACCGTGTGCTGTGTGTAAACCGCCAAGTATTGATTGCTTCTCTTTATGACGCTGAATTCTTGGTTTCTTCGGTCTCCGGAGGCAAAGAACGAGTGAAGGCGTATTTTGATCAGGTTCAAGTCGTAACGCCCCGAGTTGAAGCCCACGACTGGAGCTTGACGGATGTATCTCAGAAGACGCTTCTTCAGTTGAACTAACGGGTGTCTGGTCTGAGCCGCAGCGAAGCCGCCTGGAGAAGGGGTGAACGTCGCCTCCTCCAGCAGGAGAGCTTCACCTATCGCCGCATCTAACTTCGCTAACGTCGGTCGGTAAAGTTCTAGCACAGCTTCCCCGATGACTTTGGCGTTCTCGTTTATGTGATTTAAAACTCGGTCCAACAAGGGGTCGGAATCTGCGTCGGATTCTCTGACGAAGCAGACGGGCCCCTCCCACCCCGGAAAGTCGGATGCGACGCTAGCCGACAAAGGGACGTGATCCCACAGCAGGGACACGTGTTCCGTCGACGGTTCTTTGCATGGTCTGAAGAAAGCCTCGAAATCGAAGGCGATCTTGTAAGGGTAGATTCTGGAATGTCCGTCGGGGGGAAAATGGAGAAGTCTGCTAGCGCTTCGAAAATCGTTCTCGAATTTTGGTAGATGCCACCTACGTAGCGCAACTTGACTTGTCGGCAAGAGGAAAGCTGGTTCCTGTGTCTCTTCAGCAAGAACTCGGTGGTGAACGCCGCCTTACACTTGCAACATTCGTATATGCCCGCGTACACGTTGAAGTCCGTGACGAGAGAGACGTGCAAACCGCCTTTCGCCGTCAGGTGTAGGTTGACTTTACCTCGGGCGGCCAGAGTTCTGGAAGGCGGTCTGATCAGAGTAACGCGTCTTCTCAACTTCCGCCCCGGCACTTGACGCGACGCGGTGTAGACCGCTATTTGTACGTCAAACAAGTTCTCTAACGCGGGTAAGTCGCGGATGTTCAGACCCGGAAAGGATTCAGGTGTGGCAGCGGGACAGAACTGACGTAACAAATCTGAAGCGCGCTTGCTGGTGTTGTATAAGTGAAAGGAAATGCAGCGGAAGATGCAGAGGTTGTCCTTGTTGGGAAAATCTAACACGCCGCTTCTCTTTCCAACTCGACCGGCCTGAGTGATCCTACCGCCTATGGGGAATTCCCCCGGTCCCATGTAAACGCAAATGTTCAAATTGGTAGGAAAAAGAACGTGCCACTTGGTGTCAGCGTCGCAAAGTTTCCGTACTTCCTCGCAAGCGACGGTGTTTTCCATCTTTGAGAGGAGCTCTTCCAAAGTTTCTGAATTAGTTATAGTAGGGAGCGGTTGTATGAGAGTTGCGTTGTTCTGGGAGGCGTGAAAGTAGCGCAGTTTGCTCTTGTCTTCTCTGTGTTGTAAGAGTAAGCCTACCGAGAAACCCACTTTGTATCTGAATCTTTGTGTCAAGTGAATGCGACGCATAGTATCTACAGCGTCACTCAACTCGCCGGTTGGTAGCCTGAAGTTTGTTACACTCACGCGAGTCCCGTGCATCCTGACGCCCGTTTGTATCGCAGGCCAATTTGCCGTGAACGTTTCCTCCCCGTTCGGTACAGCACGTATGCGCGGAGGGATGGTCACCCCGTCCAGAGATTCGCGTCGACAGGCGATCTTTCGGCAATCGCCTTCGCCGCATAGAGGGCAAAACTTAGGTATTACTCTACAACTTTCTACGTGTCTCTCGTGGTTGTACGGTCTTTTAAAAATTTTGAAACACTTTTCGCATACGTACTGCGTCATGTTTTTTCACTCAGTTACCAACTACTTAGCCGTCTTACTATCTATCTATCTATCAATCTATCTGTCTATCTATCTATCAATCTATCTGTCTATCTATCTATCTATCTGTCTGCTGTCTGTGTATCCGTCTGTCTGTCTCATACAGCGTACGTCGAACGCTGTGTGTGTGTGCGCGTGAGCGTTGAGCGTCTCTCATTCCGAATCTATACCGAGATATTTGAGAATAATCTCTGTTTTGTCATCCAACTCTTTGAGCGCTCTGGCGGACAGCGTCACCCCCTGCTGTGTGGGTTTTTTGTCAGGACCTTCGTACTTGCGCACGTGGACGAGGTTCTTACCGCTGTAGTAGCTCACAGCTGCGTACACTTCGCCCTCCTCATCCAGCACTGCGAACCAGGGGGTGTGATTAGGTCTTCCTTGCGCGGATATCGGCGATGCGTGCTATTAGCTCGCGCAGCGCGTCGGCAGTGAAGTGCACTCGCTTGCTTCTGGTCAGAGACGCCTCTTTCACCTGGCCGTCTTTTGTGTAGCGCGGCCTCCTAGACAGTCTAGCCACGTCCTCCCAGATCTCCAGCGTCAAAGCCCCGTCTAAGCAGAACTCTAACCCGAGAAGACGGGAGAAGGGTTTCTCTGCTTCTTCTCGTCCATCTCGTTCTTTTTCTTGTATTTTTCTCTTCTTAGTAGGCCTTGTTGTTCTGGAACTCACCTTAGAACGTTTCAGACCCGCAAGAAGAGTAACACCATCAGCGTGAGCTGAATCAGCAGCAGAACCGATAACAGGAGCAGCGTCAGCGCTGGTGGTATCCGAGACCTCGTTGTTGGAACAGAGCAGCCACACGCCGTCGGTGCTGAGTGTAGCGGTAGAAGATGTAGCGCCGCCGCCCTCGTAAGGTGGCGGTGAGGGCAGTCGCCACGGACCGGACGCGCTACCAGTGGAAGTGAGGTCGAAAGCTGGGGAAGAGGGGAGCCGAAAAAACGTACCGTCCGCCCCTTTCCCTTCGGGTTCTTCGTACGCCTCGTCGTCAGCGTCGTTCTCTGTCTCACCCTGTTGCTGCTGCTCCTCCTCCTCCTCTTCTTCTTGGTTTAGGGGCTGAGTGTCCGAATAGCTGTAACTCTCAGCGCGAGCGGCGTCGAGGGCGTCGGTCGATGTAGTGGTGGAGGAGAGGGGCTGTGCAACGTGCGGCAGGTCATCAAAATCATCAACAGTAGTGGGGAGGTAAAAACCCGGTTGCCAGTACTGCGCTGTGCCAGGAGCGTTGTCGTCAGTAGTAGTAGCGGTAGCAGCAGGTGCAGCAGAAGCAGCAGCAGCAGCAGCAGCAGCAGACGCAACAGTAGCAGGCGCAGCAGCCTCAGCAGGCGCAGCCCTAGCAGGCGCAGCAGTAGCAGGTGCAGCAGCAGCAGCAGCAGCAGCCGCAGCCCGAGGATCACCAGCAGCAGCAGCAGCAGCAGGCGGAGCGGCAGTAGCAGCGGCAGCACGCTTAGCAGCAACGTGTACCGTCGCGAGTGTAACAACGTCGCTAGCACGACGACTACTACCAGTAGTACTACTACCACTACTACTACTACTACTAGTACTACTACTACTACTACTACTACTACTACTACTGCTGCGAGCGCTCGCTACAGCGGGAGGGTGATAAGACCAAGCGGCTGCGGCGGTAGTCTCATTTTCAGTAGCAAGAGGAGGCACTGACGCTAAACGAGCGCTGTTCCGCGTAGTCTTCTTGTTCTTGAACTTGCTTAGATCCTTGGACGGCGCTAGGTGTTGTCTTTTGCTCATGGTGGTGACTGTAGAGAGCAGCAAAAGAATGAGTGAGTGAATGGAGGTTTCCAGGCCCCTTATATACGCCTTCTCGCTTCTAGAGCTAAGCTACTTACTGCCCCTGTTCAGCTGCCGCCGGCTGGCCGGCGGCCATTCACAAAGAGAAACAAAAGACATAACGTATGACGTTTTCAGCTGGATCCCTTTCCCCCCTTTTGAGAGATCGACTGTCATGAGCTAAGCTACTTACCACCCTGTTCAGCAATTCAACGCGCATTAGCTGTATAAAGGATTAAGCGGTTGCTGCCACCGACTGACCGGCGGCCATTCACAAAGAGAAACAAAAGACATAAGGTATGACGTTTTCAGCTGGATCCCTTTCCCCTCTTTTTTGAGGGATCCGCTGTCATGAGCTAAGCTACTTACCACCCTAACGCGCGTTAGCTGTATAAAGGATTAACGGTGATGAGCTTAGAGTGTGTATACAAAAAAACTACAGGAGGCGTGTGGCGTGAAGCAGGACCCCCTAAGACGAACGTGTCTGTCTGTGAGTAGAGGCGTGTGCATGTGGTGAGCGACTTAAGTGTAAGACAAAAAAAAAATCACCGCCTCCTGCCGTGGTGAGTACACTGGGCCGGCCGGCGGCGGCCGGCTAGTTCAATAGGGAGGGGTGACAGCTGACTAAGGCTGTGCATGAAAAAATCCGATTTTCACCTGACCTCTGACGTTTGTTACAATGAATGTCAGAGGGAGGGAGACGTCCTCAGGTAGGGGGTAGGAGGTAAGGCTATGGATGAGGAAAAAACACCGTTTTCAGCTGGTCTCCACGGATAGCGATGACATACCCCTCGTCATCTAAGCTCTTAAGGAGCGGAGCGGCTGATAAAGCGTCATGCGGACAGTTCGCTAGACAGCTGGAGTGCTGTTGGAAATAGGATTAAACTCCCTCTGTATAAAAGCTCTGATTTCTGTTGGAAAAAAACCATATCGCCTCTGACCACAGTAACGTCTACTACCACCACCACCGCCACCACCGCCGCCGCCGCCGCCGCCGCCGCCGCCGAGACGAGATGGCTCAAGCTATTCCACTTTCAAGCTCGCCTTCACCGCCTTGTCCACCTGAAAAAAAGTTAATGCGGCTTGACGACGTGAGACGCGTGAGGCAGACCGATGGGGAGAACAGAGAGGTAGGACAGCGGCGCTTAGCATATAGCGACGCCTTGCTTCGTCAACTAGGTAAAGAGTTGAGCGGATCTTGTAGAGAGTTGGGCAGTAGCTTAAAAGTTACCGCCGCCCGTATGGATGCTCTAGTAGAGCGCAGTGTCAAGACACCGGAGGAGCTGTGTACGGCGATGTTCCGAGTCTGGTGGGGTGAAACCCCGCATCGTCATAGATGGGGAGAGCTCAGTCGCGTCTTCACCCGCATTAGACGCTTGGAACTGTTGGCTCAGTGGATGTCCCTTCTCCACAGACAGGGGTTGGATTTCGAAAACCCCGACTCGCGCGCGATGCATAAGCACTTGGGCACCCTCGGCAGACGTCTAGGTAGCAGGTGGAAAGAGGTGGGGGACCATTTAAAATTGTCGCCTGAGAGGTTAGATAAGATCGCTGAAGAATGCGAATACGGAGGAAGTCCCGCTGAGTGGGCCTTCCGAGTGTTGAAAATGTGGCAAGCTGAAGCTGACAGTGCCGGCGGTACGCCTTTTGAACTCCTTCGAGTGTTGACTGAGGACATGGGAAAGTTTGACCTCGGCATCGCGATATTACTTGACTTTATCAAGCAAGAAACAACGAGAACGACGGACATGTGAATTGTTGTGTTTTATTTTCATACGTCTTCTTTATTAGTAAGTAAAAAAAAAATATTATAACAATTAAGACGCGTGTCCTCTTAAAGTGTCACTTCCTCCAGTCGCAGCTGATCGCCTCATCGAGGCACGTGATAAACAAAAAAAAATGAAGAGACACGCTTCTTCCTCTCGAGAGGAAGAAGCGTGTCTCTCGATTGAAATCTTTTCTTTTCTTCTTAAAAGAGACAAACGCCCCTTAGAGTGCCCCCCCACCCCCCTAGAGTGCCCCCCTCCCCCCTCCCCCCCTCCCCCCCCACCCGCCCCATGCATCCTAAAAGCGCCCCCCTCCCCATGCATCTTAAAGGGGCCCCCCTCCCCCCCTCCCCTCCCCTCCCCTCCCCTCCCCTCCCCTCCCCCCTTATACACTCTAAAGAACACTTCTACCTAGTTCAATAAGTCACTTCCAGTCGCTCGTAAAACAATAAAAATGAAAAAAAACTTATATCCTAGTGTTTTTTATTAGTTTACCGAAACCTCCTCCTTCTCCTCCTCCTCTCCATCTCCTCCTCCTCCTCCTCTCCTTATCCTCCTCCTCCTCCTCCTCCTCCTCCTCCAAAAAAAAAAAAAAATATCACATTTTAAAGCGCGTGACCCCTTAAAGACGCTCATCTCTTCATTAAGTCGCATGACGTCACTTCTTCTTCTTCTTCTTCTTCTTCTTCTTCTTCTTCTTCTTCTTCTTCTTCTTCTTCTTCCGGTCACGTGATCAATCAGGGCACTTCCGGTCACGTGATCCTCAATGAGGTCACTCACTTCCGGTTGGCCATTAGGTCATGTGACGTCACTTCCGGTCACGTGACTCATCAGGTCACTTCCGGTCACGTGATCCTAAATTAGGTCATATGACGTCACTTCCGGTCCCCTAAGTAGGTCATATGACGTCACTTCCGGTCCATAAGTAGGTCATATGACGTCACTTCCGGTCACGTGACCAAATGGCGGCCTCTGATTGGCTAACTAGGTCACGTGACGTCACCACTAATCCCCTAAGTAGGTCACTTCCGGTCACGTGACCAAATGGAGGCCTCTGATTGGCTGCAGGTTGATTGAGTAATAAACAGTAGTTAACCATAGTCCCGTTCCGATACATACTATACTACTCCCCAGTGAAATAACCCATGGCCATATTTCACGGCCCTGTGACGTCATCAATGACTTCATCAATGGCGGTTTGTTAACATTTGTATGGCGTAGAAATAAGCGATTTTTAAGCTTCCCCTATCATTATTTTGGTAATTTGTATCGAAAAACATAAAAAATAAATACAAAGGTGTACGAGGTAATGTCTGTTGGCTTGGTTATTTCACCTGACTTTCACGTTAGCTTGGTTATTGGCCTGACATCTAACTCATGAAATAACCCAGCCAACAGACTTAGACTCGTGCACCTCTGTCTTTTTATTTTTTGGAAATACAAGATCTCCTACGCTTAAGCACTGGATGGGTGTATTCAATTGAATACAATGTGGCGTATTCAATGAGCTAAGAAAAAGTAGTTTTCCCTTAATTAAATGACCTGGGCCTTCATGGGATACTGCCCCAGCCCCCAATCATTAAATACAATATATACTCTATGGGCGTTGGCATTTGTCTTTTTATATTTTTATGAATATAAGTCATGCTCGTATGTCATCAAAATGCTGGTTTGTTTATACTTTCACATAGTAAAAAACGGCTACTTAAGCCTCCCCTCACGACAATTTTGATAAATGAAATAAAAAAACGTAAGAAATTAACTATTAAAGGGTTATTTCACGAGGTGACCCTTGACCTGTGGCCTCATGAAATACAGCCCAAGTGTCAAATCGTGAAATTACCCTGTCAACAGACCAAAACTTGTGAGCCTTGTCTATATATATTCTTTATACCTCATTGATTTAACCAAAGAATGTTGTATTTCAAACACCCTGTGAAATAACCCTCACCAGTATATCATGGCCTGTGACATCAGTAGAAATACTTTTTTATGCTCCCCCTTTCTACTTTTGGTATTTTAAATCGATAAACATAAATCATAAACACAAAGGTACACTTCGTTTAGTGTTTTGACTGGGTTATTTCACTTGTTGACCCTTGGCCCGCATTTCACTCAGCCTAAGGCCTCCTGACATATGACCCTAGGTCAATGTATGAAATAAACACTTGGGGACCTTTCTATCTATATTTGCATTAGAAATGGCTAGTAGGTAAGAGTAAGTATATATCCGATGACTGGGACACAAAATTTGAACCCACCTTTGAGGGAGGGGCAAAAAAAACATCCCTTTATGGTGAGAAAGCCAACACTTTACCACAGCTCGGAGGGACAGGCCGCGGAGATTGGGCGTTGGGGATTTCAACTCTATTATCTAAACATTTTTCTTTGGATTTTCTTATTATATAACTGGGTGAAAACTGTTATGCTCCTGCACCTGCCCCCCTTTAAACCCAAAAGGTTATCAAAAAAAATTGAAGTGTATGTTTAACTATAAGTATCAACTGAACTGAATAGATTACCCTTGAAGAACTAACAGGAAATGCCTTCATGTATCACTTGTTGAAGGAAATGATTGGTTAAACAGAGAAGAAGAAAAAATAATAACCCCTCCCTAATGCCTACAGTGTACCTGACCGCCCGTGACTGCTTCTGCTGCTTCACAGTTTCATAAAGTTCATAATGCTATCTAAGCAACTTTAAGTGGCATTTACTGGATTAGATATGCTAAAACATCTACCTCAAGTAGTCCAGTACTTGCTTAAAAGCCAACATTCATGCAGTGTACGTACCGTGTATCTGACTGCCCGTGACAGCTTCTGCTGCTGCACGGTCCTCTTGTGAGCGACCCGTTTGTGGATGTCGTCCACCATGAGGAGGCGGGAGGGCTGGATGTTCTGGGACAGCGGGTGGCACAGGATGCGGTAGTTCCACTGAGCCAGCACCAGCGTGCCGTTCTCCAACCGCAGAATGGTGGTCGGCAGGTAAGCAAAGTTCTCAAACTGGTCCTTACCTCCTGTGTATGAGTTGAAACGCACCTGGGAAACAGTTCTCATTTTGTTAAAGTGGCATAATCACTGAGCGTTTCCCACTCACAATCCTAGTACTGTTCTAGTCTACTATGTGGCTAAGTGCGAGTGGTGAGAATGCCCCTTTAATATGTATATGTAATTAGATATAACATCATTCATTTCACCCTTTCCTTGGTCCAAGTTATATAATTCAGGAACATTCGTTCATACAGTAGAAGTAAACTAGTGGTATATATCAGTTAAATCTCACCTGGGAATATACAGAGTAGTGTTTTAACTTTTTAACTCTTTAAGGAAGGATGTTGCTAAAAGATTATACATGTATTTGTCATCAAGATGCACCAATGCAGCCCAGCAAGTACCTCAGCGGTGCTCCATTGGTGCAGGAGTGTATCAGCCCTGTAGGGTTGGCATGATGCTTGAATACAACTATGGTGAATTACTTGCCAGGACTGCATCCATGCATTATGATGACCAAGGGCATGATGCATTAAGGGTTATGGTTAGCACATTGCTAAAAGATGACATTTCATGTCATGATTCAACATTGCAGCCCCTTGGATGGGTACTACATTCAGAGGTCAGTCACATTGGGAAGACACTCTTCACTACTACACAAGCCACGATTATGATTCTATGCAAAACAAATTATAATCAAAATATGATATTCTCCTGGTACTGTTGGTAAGCGCACAGGGACGCCTAATAATGTTCAGAATATTAGTTCAAACTCATTGTACCTTCCCATTATTGACTATTGTGTCAGCGTTAGCTAAATACATTTTAATCAAAATGTATCTTTATCAAAGTCCTAGTTACCTTTTCCTGGAGGTCGAGCCATGATGTGGCGTCCAGGTGGTGTCGGTCGCTGGTGAAGGATTCCTCGATAGAGTCCTCGTCAGCCACGGTCCAGGCCCCCTCCAGGTAGCACAACACGGGTTTAAAGTAGTCGGTGTAGTCCCTGATAGAGGTGTCCTCCTCACTCCACGCACGGAAGTACTCCCTCATCTCTGCTATCTACAGACCAATGTATCAAGAAAGAGGGACTTTTTCAAAATAAAGTTCAGTTTATGCTGTTTTTAGCAGAATGCATGTGAGGTTGTTTGTAATAGCTATGTTTGCAGAAATTGTATATCAGAAGATTCACAAGACAATTATACCATTGATGTACTATAATTATGGGGTATAAGCTTGCCCAAAGATATATTGATCTATATCACTCATTCATATCCTCAATGAGTTTAGATATTTTCTAAACTGTTGAGTGTTGGGCTTACAGGTGCTATAAACACAGTGTCTAGTTTTTAGTTAATGAAGTCAGTCGCTATACATGTATAAGTGTTATAAGCGAGGGATAGTCTAATGGTCCAAGGCATCAGCCATGGATAACTACCACTGTCCAAGGCTTATAACATTCATGCAGCTAGTCATGGCTATCATTTCTAACTTACACTCACAGTAGGAGAGTCTGCTCAGTGGACCCCATCAACATACAGACTTGTATGTAAAATACAGTCAGGCCATTTCTTTTGTTTTCTGAGCCAACTGTGTAAAGTGTGATATCACAGAATAAGTCTCTCACCTGCTCCTCTGGTGTAGTCTTGTCCTTGACCGACTGCGGGACCTCAGGGAAGACAATGGGCTCGGTCTCATGATAAGCCGCTGAGGTGCTGTGCGGCTTGATGAGCTCATAATCATTGTGCCTGGTGCGGAACTCGACACCATTAAGCACACCGATGAACTCCCCCATTCCAACCGTGATGACGTGGTCTGAGTGGTCGTGGATTGAGCACACCCGGTTACTGGTATAGGTGTCGGCATAGTAGGACTTGGTACCCTTGAACGTTTGGCGGACCTGCTTCAGTCCTGAGGAAATCAAAAAATGTGCAATGAGGATTTTTGGGCAACAATTGCTGCACCAAACCAGTGCTGGTCAGCATTGGTGCAGCCATGCATTTGGGCAAAGCTTTAGTTATGCCTCAAACCTGTGAGATCAACATGAATCACCTAGTGCTGGTGAATTTCTTACCAGAACAGTATAATGCATAAACAGATGAATACTCTCTTGTACTATAAAAACAGTGGACACATCACGAAAAGCAATATGTGGCCCTTAAAGAGCCAATGCCATGGCCTGCACCTGTCATGATGCACTCTAGCATGATGCTTCTATGTAGTACTGGCCAGTTACTCACTTCCTGAACCCCCATTCCAGACCCCTTCCTCCACAGGAATGTGAGAATCAAGAAGTTTTACACTTTAAGGGCAGCATCATAAATCTTAACACTGGTAATCTAAGTGATCTGGGCCTTAGTCTGTAGTGATTATCCCAGGTTAGACATAGGGGTATTGGTCAGAATGACAAACTGATATTTAAAAATGACTGAGGCAAATAAAAATATGGCTATGAACTCATATGCATGAGAATGGAATGACTGACATTGGTCAGTCACTAGTGACTATACTGGATAGTATTAGTTAACAATGGTTGGAGCCAAAAATGATTAACTAGGTTCATTGCTATTGACTGATTGGCTGGCATGCACCTTCATAAATGTTTCTACCTCAACCTCTGTCCCAGCGGACATGTTTCTCCACTACCAGCCCCTGTCACGATACACGTGGGTTGGGATAGTGCACTCATACAAGGACATGATGCATTCATACAAGGACATGATGCATTCATACAAGGACATGATGCATTCATACAAGGACATGATGCATTCATACAAGGACATGATGCATTAATACAAAGACAAGATGCATTCATACAAGGACATGATGCATTCATACAAGGACATAATGCATTCATACAAAGACATGATGCATTCATACAAAGACATGATGCATTCATACAATGACATTATGCATTCATACAAGGACATTATGCATTCATACAAAGACATGATGCATTCATACAAATATATGATGCATTCATACAAGGACATTATGCATTCATACAAGGACATGATGCATTCATACAAAGACATGATGCATTCATACAAGGACATTATGCAGTCATACAAGGACATGATGCATTCATACAAAGACATGATGCATTCATACAAGGACATTATGCAGTCATACAAGGACATTATGCATTCATACAAAGACATGATGCATTCATACAAGGACATTATGCATTCATACAAGGACATTATGCATTCATACAAGGACATGATGCATTCATACAAGGACATGCTGCATTCATACAAAGACATGATGCATTCATACAAAGACATGATGCATTCATACAAGGACATGATGCATCCATACAAGGACATGATGCATTCATACAAAGACATGATGCAGTCATACAAAAACATAATGCATTCATACAAGGACATGATGCATTCATACAAGGACATGATGCATTCATACAAAGACATGATGCATTCATACAAGGACATTATGCAGTCATACAAGGACATGATGCATTCATACAAAGACATGATGCATTCATACAAGGACATTATGCAGTCATACAAAAACATAATGCATTCATACAAGGACATGATGCATTCATACAAGGACATTATGCATTCATACAAGGACATTATGCATTCATACAAGGACATGATGTATTCATACAAGGACATGCTGCATTCATACAAGGACATGATGCATTCATACAAAGACATGATGCATTCATACAAGGACATGATGCATCCATACAAGGACATGATGCATTCATACAAAGACATGATGCATTCATACAAGGACATGATGCATTCATACAAGGACATGATGCATTCATGAACCTACCTGATCCTCCATCTGAACGGACCCGTTCCTCCACGGCCAGCCCCTGCAGCATGGTCTGCCTGGTCAGGAAGCCGGTCAGGTCCTTGAGTTCCTCCAGGGTTGGAGTCACGCCCCGCTTGGAGCGACCCATGACATCATTGTACCTCCTGAGGCCTTCCTGCATCAGGGCTGGGTTGTCGCTGAGACCGCTGCTGAGTGGGACCATCAGGAGGGTCAGCAGGAGGGGAGGTAGGAGGCGGGACATGGTGCCTGGATGCTGCAGTACAAGTGGGATCACTGCATGAATCATCTAAATTAAGCAACTTTAAGCAAACATCTGACGGTGATCAATGGCCTTTCTTGGCAGCTTTAAGCACCTTAAAAGAATCTGATGAAAGTGGCTCACGTTGTATAATGCTGCTTCAAGAAGGTAAGTAAGCAACTTCAAGGTTTGCTCAAATTGGAAGGCTTAGGCAGTAGTGGGATCAGTACATGAACTTTTCGTTGTTTAAAGCCCCTACCTTACCGGCATTTACATAGCATGAATCATCTGATTTAATCAACTTTGAGCAAAAATCAAAGTTGATTAAGAGCCTTTTTCAGCAGCTTAAAGGCAACTTCCAGATCAAAAATTTAAGAAGATCATCAAGCAACCTAAAGTTTCTTAAATTGGACTGCTCATGCAGTGTATTAATGTTTACCGTAAAACCTCGCGTATAAGCCTAACTCGAGTATAAGCCACACCCTGACGTTGGGCAGATCCTACAAGCTGCAGAGGCCTTGTGAGCGACTCTGGGAAAAACTTATTAGCCGCACCCCCAACTTCATGAGGGGAAGGTGAAAAAGGCAAGGGTCACCAAAGTGGATATGCAATGTAGTGCAGGACACCGCAGCCAGTACACATACACACACATCGTAGCACCCCGAGTTAAGGCAGATCGTATAAGCCGCACTGGCGATCTGACTTGTGTACTAGCTGCGGCTTCTACGCATGGTTTTTACTATAAATGTCATGGAAACATCATGTTGACATTTAAGCAGCATTTAATGACATCCATTAGAATACAATATGCTGAACATGTGACTTTGAGCAGTCCAATATTTGCTTGAATACCAACATTTATGCTGTGGATGTATTGCATGAGTGCTTGCATTTAAGTGAATGAAATATGCTTGAAGAATCATCTTCAATTGAAGTAAAAGCCACTTAAAGCCGGGTAAAATGCTTTTATGACCGTTTTGTGACATTTACACAGCATCTCTGAACTTAAATCCACTTTGATTGTTTCTTTAAGGCAATCTTAAATCTGCTTAAACGCAAACAATCATACATTGAGCTGCACTCTCAAGACTTACCTGCCACTTGTACTGCTGCAGTGCTAGAAGCATTAGCTGTAGGTGTTTGGTGACAGTGCCTCTTTAATACAGGAACTGTCTGCTAAGCCAGCATGCACAAAGCACTGTCCTGCTGAATTCAAAATGCAATGCGTTTATAGGCCTGCAGTCTCCGACCAACCACATTGAGTGAAACCATATGTTAACAAAGTGAAGTGACGGGCGAATGCAGATATGGAGTTGTGCCTGATAAGGTGTACATTGATTGTCCACATGTGGTGCTGACAAAACTGATCTGAATCATGGAGATTAGAGATAAATTGAGTTTTTATTATCAACTTGGATGATCTAACGACACATGTTCTGGACGATAAGTATCTGTAATGATAACTGATAAATGCAGTTGAACACCATGTGGATCTAAAATTGATTTGTGAGTATCTGGATGCTTTGTAATGCCTGTAATATGGATAGAGCTATGCAGCTGAAAATCAACAGAACCATTAGACTCATCATGAAAACACAGCCCCAGGCAATTAATCATTTTAGACAACTATCTTTTTATTGGGGGGGGGGGGAGATTCTCCCTTTTGTCCTCGAATAGAATATGCAATGTGGATCTCGTGCTAAATACAGTTTAGCACCATTATGTATCTTAATTTGATTTGTTAGTACCTAAATGAATTTTGATGACTTGAATGCTTGTGATAGGAATAACTGTGCACCTGAATATTAACAGAACCACCTCAATCGTAATTGTTACAATGTCCCCGCCAGACGAGAGTGCATGACAGGTAGGTGGGTACCTGTGTCTAGTTATAAGATAAGCGGAAAAAGAAACACTGATTATATGGTTTAAGGGATACACATTATTGCACTGTCCTGGTGTATGAAAACACCATCCCAACTATTTCATTATTAAATATCATGGATTATTGTTCATTAACTGCATCAAAAAGATAATCTTTGAACTTCAAAACTTAGCCAATAGCGATGAACCTTGTTGAACATTTTTGGCTCCCTGCACAGCCAACCATGGTTAGTAAATACTATCGGGTATATTCAGTATTTTATTGCCTTAGTCATTTGCGAGGTTACTCAATATCCCTTTGACTAACCTAAAATAGCAACAACAGCCTAAGGCCCTGAGAATCAGTGTTCTTAATCTGGTTTCAAAGTCCCTGCCTATAATTTTATATAGGGTCAGAGGGTCAGAGATCATGGGAACAAATATTACAGCACTGCTCAAGGAAGTGGTCATTCTTTTACAACAGGGGGGGTTTGGTGGATTTCCAAACGAGCGGGTTTAACATTTTTTGTCCCCCCTTCCCCCCCATGGGAGGTGTTCAAATTATATCTAGCCCCCCCCCCCCCCGGCAGTGTAAAATGGAGCGCGGTCTCATATAGAGCAGCACACAGAAAGTACACAGAGCAGCACAAAGTGCAGCCCACAGAGAAGCACACATAGCAGCTCACAAAGCAGCATACAGAGCAGCACACATAGCAGCACACAGTGCAGCACACAGGGCAGCTCATATAACAGCACACAGAGCAGCACACAGGGCAGCATACAGAACAGCACATAGAGCAGCATACAGAGCAGCACACATATCAGCACACAGTGCAGCACACATAACAGCTCACAAAGCAGCTCACAAAGCAGCACACATAGCAGCACACAGTGCAGCACACAGGGCAGCTCATATAACAGCACACAGAGCAGCACACAGGGCAGCACACAGAACAGCACACAGAGCAGCATATAGAGCAGCTCATATAATAGCACACAGGGCAGCACACAGAACAGCACACAGAGCAGCTCACAGAGCAACTCACAGAGCAGCTCACATGGCAGCACAGAACAGCATACAGAGCAGGATACAGAGGAGCACACAAGGCAGCACACAGAGATGCCATAGCAGCTCACAGTGTAGGTCAAAGAGCAGGGCACAGAGCAGCATACAAAGCAGCTCACAGAGCAGCTCACAGGGAAAGACACAGGGAAGCACACATAGCAGCACACTGCAGAACACAGAGCTGCACACATCAGAATGGCCCATATTTAAACTAACAGAGAAGCTCAAAGAGATCTCATAGAAACTCATCATTTTCGTTTTCTCACTGCCTGTCTCTGTCTGTCTGTCTATTTCTCTCTGCCTGTCTTTACTGGTCTCTGTCTGTATCTCTCTATATTTCTCTATGTCCATCTCTGCCTGTCACCGTATTTCTGTCTCTCTATTTTTGTCTGCCTTGTGTGTCTCTGTCCATATGTCTGTCTTTGTTTCATCACTGAAGATTTCTCTCAGTCCTCAGGTTCTTATTTACAATGTTAAGGTATTTCGATCTCTCTCTTATTTGCAACATTTAAAGGAATCCTAGTAGTAGTTCTGCCAATGCCATAGCTAAATACAAACTTGTTCAATGGAAGGTGGAACAGTAGTGCTGCCACCTATCAATAATCATCTATACTGACCAACTCTAGATATCAGACAGGTTTTTTCTTTAATATTTTAATGTAACATAGCAGGATAAAAGATTCCCTGCCAAGCATTGGGGGGAAACCCCTCATAAGTAAATAGAAAGAATCTGTATGCACTATATGTATACAATATGTATACTTTTATCACAGAAATCTGAAATACTGATTGTAACTATGAAGGATATGCAGTAAATAATAATAAGCATATTTTTCAAGGTATCACCTCAATGAGGATATGCAGTGGGCCATTTTTTAAAGGGTTTTTAGTAAATCTTCAAAACTATTTTGCCCATTCATCCAGTGTCCAATATAGAAGCCATCGTTCAGTCAGGATATATACATTCAGTGACCCTGGCTTTCCCTATCCGAGACCCGTTACTCTTACTATACGGCACTCCCATGGTGGCATAAGACCTAATGAAACACTCTGGGGGCCTTAAAGGGTCAGCACAATTAAAGGTGGAGGATATAGGTTTTTACACCAGGGGATCTACCATCTCTACCATTAATAGGTTGTGTAGATTAAGGCGGTATTCATGGAAGTCAGCTTGACTCTTCAAGTTCCGGCATTGACGGTATCTTGTCATCTGGTCAGTTAAACTGTATTTTCACTTAAAGCTGCTGTATAACCTCAGATATATATATATATATATATATCTGAGGTTATACAACAGTTTTAAGTGAAAATACAGATAGTTCAATTTTGCATAGTTGTTACGAGTCTCTTTGTTGGAGTGTACTGGTAGTATCCAAAGACTTTTTGTGCATTTTAGCCATGCTAGATTTAAGGAAATAGATGAGGAAAAATAAATGCTTCCAACATTCTATTCTGCACTTAATTACATCAACAAGTGAGTGTGATATAAAGGGATGCACCAGGGTCTAGTAGACTGTGTCTGTGAGTTGAGCAATGGAAAACATCCAGACTCTTGTCCACTCAGTACTGCCACCTGCCGGCTTTAGCAACACTAGATAACCAAACCCCTCTAGAATATAAATAGTTGTTGAGTAATTAAAATGAGGGAAAATCCTCCCCAGAGCCATTATTTACACCAGTGTTAATTATCACAACACATGTAGCAGTGTAGGCACTGTTGGGCTATATTTAGCAATGGTTTTGCTTTTAGCATAAGCACTGTGTTCCCTCTGTGTTCCACCACTTCTCCCAGTAGGCAGTGAGCCCTTATCAGTGTCCCCATGGTGACTAAGATAATAGCCCCACTCCTGCTTTGTGAAAATTACCACTGTTGGGGCTCTGGGGAGAATTTCCCCTCATTTCCCTGACCTGATAATACAAAGACTTTCTTGTCAGAATAAATGGCACATTATAAGAGGAAAAAGATTATGCAATCATCTGAGAATCAAATGAGGAAAATGTATGTTTGAGTGTATAAGGTAAGATAGCAGTTTTAAGCTAGTTTCAAGCTTTAAATAAGGTCTATATAAGGAGAAAAAAACATGGAACATACATATGACATGTGCTTAAAGGTGTTTATTTCAGGTCATCATTGTACAGACAAGCATCTAACCACTGCGGATATTTCATAGCTCTCGGAGGTGGTTTCACTCAGTGATTCACAAATACAGAATTTTATACAACTCTCATTGTTATAACTCATCAACGATTCCAGTCTGAATGAGGTGTTCTTCCCGTTCATAATAGCATTGTCCTAAACCTTATACCGAAAAACCTCGCATACAAGCCTAACTAGCGTATAAGCCGCACCCTGACTTTAGGCTGACCATTTAAGCCGCACAAGCTATCTGAATGTGCCAATTTTAGTACTGGACCACAGTGGCAAAAACTTGTGTATAAGCCGCACCCCGAGGCTGGGTCGATGTTAAAAGGCGCACTGCCGATCTGATTCGCATACTAGCCGCGGCTTATACACAAGGTTTCAAGGTACATGCATATTGTGTGTTCATCTTTCCTTTATGAGTTACTTACTTATATGAATTCCTGTTCCTGGTAACAATAAAATGAACAATATCCTACTACTATATGTGAAACTAGATTATGAAATTGTAAGGAAACTGTTTGAGGGTGAGAGTTAGCAAAGTTGTTGGTCGAGATGTAGTGTAAACTAGAAGGAGAGTTATCAGGGGAATGATATAAGGTAGTTATGGACCAAAACAGATAGTGTTTGAGGTGCCGTAAATTCTCGTGTAGAAGCCGCGTCTAGTATGTGAGTCAGATGTCCAGTGCAGCTTATTGGATGGCGACCAAGTTAAGGTGCAGCGTATACGGGAGTACACCACATGCACCTGTGATTGAAGAGTGTTAAAGGGGGTCACACAAAGGCTTAAAGTGGCATAGTCCGATGATTAGGGCTCAAAAATAGAATTTGCTAAAATTGAGCCAGAATGTTAAATATGGCCATAGTTCATGTCCCACCTACTTCATTAAACATTATTCGCTAGAATTCAGCTTATATTGCAGCTAATAATCATTTTTTTGCTTCATTTTAGACTTTTGGAGTGCAAGCAATAATTCCACCCATTGAAAATACACTGTAAAAGGCTATATCTGTGTTAATGGGACCACTTTAATTGCCTCTTATTGCCGATGAATGATGTTTTATTGTATCCCATCCTCAAAACATGATTTTGTACTGCCATTTTGAACAAGTTTATATAGAAATCAAAATATGGAAAAAATCGGACCATGCCACTTTAAAGAGGGTGCTTGGTGAACTTAAAAGAGACTGTGACTACAGAGCCTTGCTACAGAAAGGCTTCAATTTTATTATGTACCTAATTTCTTTTGGTATATGTTGCCAATAACCTGCTATTATTGTCTTAATCTGCCGTGCCAACCTTGGGGGTCTCACCGACCCAGGTAACAAGTTGAAGTTGTTTCAACGTTCTTAAACATCATTTACAGAGTGAGAAAACGTTAATTTTGCATCTAGCCTAATTCCATTTCATGGACTCAAATCAATGTTTAATCAACATTGACTTAACATTGAGCTATGAGTGAACCAACGTTGAGTTAATACACAAATTGTAATGCAAACAGAGGTCCATGTATGACACTATAAGGTGGGCTTATATTTTACTTTGTTTCTTATGTCTTCCATACATTTCCGCACATGTAGCCTACATACATACTCCTTCTACAAAGAGGTACATTAAGCAATTACCCCTTTATAAGCAGTGTACTGATTCACAGGCATACATTATGTTGATATTTATTATTTAACTATCTTACAATGCTATAAGATTGGGTGTTTAACATAAAGCACACCCCAATAAGCACATTGTTTTATAATATGACCAAAATATTTAGCCTAGATTTATTCAAACTCTTAATGTTGTCATTAATATTGATTAACATATCGTACAGTATCATTATTGTGGCTTTTCTTAGACAGATACAGCTGTGGAGGTCTCTTTTCATTACATTCTGAAATGCCACCTGGTGAGGTGGAATGGAGTTACAAAAAAAATTGACTCAACGTTGAACCAATTAGTTAAATAAACATTGATATGAGTCCACAAAAAAACGTTGAGCAATGTTAGATATAGGTTACCTGAAAAACGTTAGTTTGACTGTATTCTAACATTAAACCAACGTATCTAAAATCATGTCCACAAAAACTTTAAGTCAACATTGAAAGAATGAAAATAGAAAAACATTGCTTTGTTTAACCAAAAGTGATCATTGATCTGCGTTCAGTTAACGTTTCTTGTTACCTGGGGAGACTGTACTTTCAACATTAAGAAGATTAAAAATAACATAAGTATAGCATGTTTAGTACATCTAGACTTGTTCCTCGATTGTCCCAGCCTGCATTTTCTCCACATCATTTTGATTTCCTGATCCAGAATTTGCTCCTGATGACTTTCGACAGCAGTGACAGAGAACCTCTTTGAAGGCGGCACGGAATTGTCTGGAAATATTGACTGTCATTATATCATCAAATTAAGTAAGCATACACAATTAAGATATCCACAGCTCTTTTATCATCCAAAAATTTGGCTTTTGGTCAAAAAGATCTGTTAAATAATCACAAAAACTAAGTGAAGCTGAGGTGTTTAAGGTGCATAGCAAGATGGAAGACAAGCAATATATTATGTGTCACCAAACTCTGGTATCATTTGATACAAAACTCACCTTGAAATGATCGCATAAACTACCACGTTAGTCCAGCTGTTCATTCCTCTCACCAGATCAATGGTACCCAAAACCTTCTTCCCATAGATGAAGCCAATCTTGCGGGATGGGCCTATCTCCACTGACATAATTGCATTCAGAATCCTGCCTGGAGTCACGGTGATGATGTAGATAACAACAAGTGCTATCATCATGTAGGTCAGCTATAGGAAAAAAGGAATGGGATAGTACTGACCATGTTGCTTATTTAAATATAAAGGGGTGCCATTCAAAAATCTCCCAAGGGGTTAACGGTTTTCTGATGTACTAATGTACAATTAGAATAGATTGAGATAAATACTTCCCTTTATTGTTATGTTGTGAATCCTGATATTGCATTGTAAATATAAATACTGTTAGCTTAGAACTGATATTTACCTTGAGGCGCGCCTTTTCAGCATTTGTTTGGCCACTGTAAAAATAAGACTTTAAGGAACTAAATTCACAGTATTAACATCAAATATTAATGACCTACAATGGTGGCCCGCACTTTTAAAGAATGATCAGACCAGGCTACATGCATAATAGTCAAATTCTGTGTGAGAAACTTCATTAGATGTTTGACTAATAACACCACAAAGGTAAAATAATCAGATCTTGATCAATAAATTAAAGATTGAATAGTGGGAATCGGCTTTTAAATGAAGTTCAAACAATAACTAGGCTAGAAGAGATATACCTTGAGTCTCCTGTCATTTCCCGGGACCTCTTGATGCTGGTGAGAAGACTGCGTACAGTACAGATGTAGTTGAAGCACAAGATGGGCACTGGTAACACTAGGTACACTGATAGGTTGTAGATGACATAGATCCAGGCTGGGTGTAGTGAGGTGCTATGGCAAAAGTACTCAGGACTAGTAGCGACAAGTTGATCGAACTGAAGAAAAAATCTTTGGCAAGGTAACACACAGAATTGGTACTTGTTTCGTCATAATCTACACAAATATTATGTCCTGTGTCCTACTATTAACTCAACTCTGTACATGTCAATCTACTATCTAATAGCTGACATATGCAACAAGCATGCTGGCCTAGCTGCTACATGGGTATTGCCTCCCCCTGCACGGTCAGGTCCAAGCTCTCTAGTCATATATTCTGTAAAATATGCATAGGCATCACAGACCTTAACTATTCTAGAGGTCCTCATGATCACATATTCATTTAACTTTAGATATCTGTTGTGACTATGAAGGCAATGTTAACAACTATCTGACCATGGGTACTGATGCTGAGTCTATACTATCGCAAGATTGTATCAGCCTTGTTAGGCTTGCACAGTGGATACATGGCCACAATGCCAATGCCACATTTTTACTTCATGACAATGAATATTGCATGAGCACACTATGCTGTGCTTTAAATGGTTGACGGTGTGGACTCTCCAACAGGCCCCTCTCTTAGGCTTGGTACCCTCAGGAATATTCCCCTTATTTTGGCCTAAATTTAAAAAAGCCTACTTGTACTCATGAGTGATACATCCTGAACATACGACAGATATTGGCACTGATGTTCTATGGTTAAGATTTTTTATGATATCATTGACTTTGTAATAACTGAAATTGAAGTGTTTGAAAGTTCGGCAAATAATATAGTGTGGGGGTCATGAAAGTATTTAGCAAACACAGGTTCCAAATTTGATTTGATGCAACAGGCTTGTACATTCAGGGTTTTTTAATAGGTAATGACATCACCAAAGGTACAAAATAGTTCTATGTACAAACAAGGCCACTTAGGGCAAGCGCACAAAACGAAGTTTCAGCATATGCTGGTTCAAAGTATGAAGCAAAGGGTGTAAGGGCTCTTTGGTTGCGAAAGGTGCGGACAGGGTCTTAGGGACAAACTCCCTTAGGTAGCTTAGCATGGCTCTTAACGCAAAAACATAATGAGTGGGCCTACAGGAGCTGTATGCTCATGACTGAACTTCGCTGGTACCCAGAGGAGGCCGCAGGCTCACAAATGGGCATACAAGCTCCTGTTTGCCCACGAGTGATGTTTTTGATTTATTATACCTAACATATGATAGTCTGATCTCTTAACCACTGCAAACTTAATGGTTATTTACTAAAATGGCCATTGTGCTCGCCGATTGTGAATTAGTGATCCCGGTGGCCGATAGGTGTCTCTCGATCTTTTATGACGACGATTTCACTCAAAAACCTTATTCTTGGTCCGATTTTCATGCTGTAAAGTTCTGTGTGCACGCAAACATACGCCATCTACCTTTTCCAATAATCAAACTGTCAGAAATGTCTTCTTTATCAAAAAAATCGCAATCACAATTGCGAATCACTGATTATTCAGCCAGGAACGAGCTGTGCTCCCATTGGTCAAGGGCTGATCACGTGACCTTTCCCATACGCCCACTGGGTGGGCGTATTGGCCCAATATGCCACTGCAGTGGGAATACGAGTTTCAGTGTCATGCCTCCATGGAGTATGGTGTAGCCATACTCCATGGCCTCCAAATTTGTTAACTTCTTTATTTTAGGACAGTAGGGCCATGTAATAAACACAAAAACCCACTTATTAACATAAATGCACATCATACATCACTCGTTGAAGCTGGATCATATCACACTCAGCCTTCGGCATTGTGTGATATGACCCAGCTTCAACTCGTGAAGTATGATGTGCATGTATGTCAATGGTGTGGAGTTTTGTCTATATAAGTCCAGTAGTGGTAGGACAGGGGAAGACAGTTGCTGCCACCTGTAATACTCTGGTCAAATCTAACCATGGGATAAATGTGCATCAACACAACATCAGAGGCGCTGCCATCTATAGGTGTCGCGTTTCTCCAGCTTGCAAAGAAACACAGAATAAGCTTGGATATTGGCGCCCCTAGAATAGTATCCAAAATTTGCACTTCTGATTTAGATTTTATCAAGTACTAGCACACTATGTAAAATTGTCATCTGTTAAAGAAGTCAACAAGTGATTGTGGAAAGGGCCTTACTCTGACCAAGAATTGGATTGAAACAGGAATGTTAAGTGATGTAATAAAGTTAGAAAAGCTACTGAGAATTTAAGGACAAGATATCCAACAGCTTGCACTCCTGCTATCAACCAGTTGACAATAATGATCAGAACAGTTTTCTTTGGGGTAAACTTGAGGATTGTCTTCATTGGCCAGCAGATCGTAAAGTATCTGAAACCAAGAAATGGAAATAGGCTTATTGTTTTAACTTTTGTCTTTCATTTTGTTGACAATTAAAACCCCAAGGTTCAAGTGTAATCCATTGTTGAGAGAATGTTTGACATGCATATATTCCTTATGCAAGTTTGGTCATCTAATCAGCCATTTTATAAGTAGGGGTGATTGTGAAGGCTATCTGGTGGCTGTCTGACTCTGATGAGTGAGACTGCACGGTTTCATGGTTATGATGGATATATCATACATATTATGTAAGATCAGGAGGGGAATGGTATTAAAAAAAACAGAATCCACAGATTAACACATGTTTTCATAAAATGATATTACATGTATTTGCTAATAAGATATATCTGGGTAAATATAGTGCTTTAACTGTCAGTGTACTCACCTTTCAAAACTAAGAGTTACCAGATGGTTAACTGCAGCAAACTGACTGAACTCCTGCAGGGTATTTACAGCTGCACAGCCTGTATGTTGTAGAATGTCATTTGTGATCGTCCAGAGGAAGGTATCCAGGTACTGTGTTAAACAAACTTGTCTCTGAGCATACAGAAATGTTTAAAGCTGCTGCTGTTGTGGAATCATGACATCTTGACAATACTAGTGCTTTTTATTATATTGTTTTGGTTAATTAAGGGAGTTACAACAGCAGGAATATATATATAAGAATCTCATCAAGTAGTAGCTTTGAGTGGATAAATGAGTATTGGGCAAATATCCGGCCACAAGAACTTGTTTGGACATTTTGCTACAGTTGTCTCTGATTGTGGCTAAACAAGTATAACTTTTAAAAAGGTTGATTGAGCAGAAAAAATACATTTTCCATGATTCATCGGAGAGCACTGATTGAGATGTGTAATTAAACATCATAGCATGAGACCTTACCCCATGAAACACAATGGTGACTGAGTTCAAACAGTCAGCCACTGCTATACCGACAAGGATTAGATTAGTTGAAGACTTCAGCTCTTTCTTCACCAATACTGATACAATGATTAAAATGTTTCCTGTAATATGAGAATTTGATTTAGTCTTTATTTCCTAGTGGATACTACATGGACTGACTGTTACTAGTAGAGCCACCGCCACACTACCTGGTGACATACATTGGTACTACAGCGACTCATTCTCACCTCTGTTGTTAGCAACTGGCATTGCCTGCTTGGAAGCAGCCCAGAGAGGTTTGCACTTGTATTGCTTGCTCGCTTATATCTGTTTTCATATTTTTTCACAATATTATCTCAATTCACCACAAATACATCATTCTAATTTGTTTAAGTGAATTTTATAAATGAAGTAACGACTTACCAAATATTCCAAGAATCAGTGAAAAAAAAGCTAATGTTGCATTGAATACAGACAGTGGTATGTTGTCTCTCAGCATCCCAATAGGGGACTCTTTCCACATATCAAGGAAATATGTAGAATTACCAGGCAAACATTGTAGAGACCACTCTCCAAGGGATGGGTAGATGAAGAGGGAGCAGTATAACTTTGCACGGAGAATTGGGTCGATTGCTATTTCCGCGGCCTTGTTTAGCCGACGTGATGAATAAGTCATTTGGCCATTAATTTTTGAGGTAGATTTATGTAGATAAGGCCAATAATTACGCAGCCCTTCCTGAAAAATAAGTGAATAGACTTAAGCTTCAGAAATATTAGTAGTCTATAGCATTGTTGTATAGATATCTTCATAATTAAGTGACATAAACAGTAACCAGGATTTAAAAGGATATGTTCAAAAAAAAAGACACAGTTACCACAGCATTGGCTTTGGGTAATGGTGGTTAGTGTTATTTCAATAAATACTTTTGAGTTTATAAGGTATTTTGTTTCAAGATATGATTTTACAAAACATGATAAATATCAAGATTAGGCGTTCAGAGACTTGTTTATCAAGTATAATATTACATAATTATACAATATAATGGTTAATCAGCGGTACAGACCAAGCAGCATTCTGAAGTTTACATGGGTATAATCTTTGCCTTTAACCATGACTACTATCATGTATCAGGTAGTAATCTAGGGCTTATTTCTTAAGGTTGAATACATCAGCCACTCCCTGTATGATCACCCTCTGGCTGGACGGCAGGAGTGGGCTTCTAAATCATGTTAGGTAATCATGTCCTCATATTAGAGGGAGTTATCTTTTGTAGGGACCTGGACAAAAACAACTCACAGTCATGCCGGTCATAATGCTTGTACAAACCGTCACAGAGGATGAAATCAAACATATATCACATACATCACATACTAGCGGTGAATAAATTGATGAGATGAGGCGAGGGGATGATATGTTCAAGTACATATCCATATATAAAGTGAGTGGGTCTAAAAAAGGTGCTACTCACATGAAGCAATTTTCATAGTTCTTCTTTATCTTAATTTTAAAGGTCCTAAGGTCTTCAATCAGTGTGTATTCGGTCTTCAGGCTATTCCACACATGATTGCCCTCCAGAGACAACATCTGATGACTTTTGGTTTAAATGATCTTTGAAAATATAATCTCCTGCCAGCGTGTCTCCTTGCTGGCACCACCATCCTATCTACATATTTATCTATTCAGGAAACAGCATATGCATAGAAAATTAAATGGGTATTTCGTTTAATTATTATGCTGTAGGACATAATGGATGTTCCTCCAGTGGAACTTTATAAATAATACTCAGACACTTTTTCTGCAACAATTGTAAGGCACCGTATTCCCCTTGATTTAGTCTATCTTGATTTAATCTACATAGTCAAATGATAGCACCATGGTCTTATAAACAGGTAGGGCAACATCCTCTTTCACAAAAAGTCTGACTGTAGCCAGTTGTATTACTTTATCTCTTGTGTTAGGAGAAACCTCCTTTCTATGTTCAATAAATTTCATTTCTGGATCAATGGTTGGGCCGAGGTATTCGAAGCTGTACACTCCATCTAAAACTACTCTGTTGATGCGAAAGACAGGATGTATGTGGTCAACGTTATCAAAGATTATCCATTTGTCTTGTTTTCATATATTGTCAGACTATTAGTTACACACCAGGAAGATAATTTGGCTAGGGCAGCATGCATGCCCCTTTCTTCCCTCATAGAAATTACAGCATCATATGTGTACAATGTTATATCGTGACTATGTAAGTCAGGTAGTGAGTTCAGGTTTATCGAGAAGAGCACCCTATATGGTACCCTATATATATATGATGTCTCTGTTACTTGAAATTGTATCAGTAGTATAGTATGTATCGGAACGGGACTATGGTTAACTACTGTTTATTACTCAATCGACATGCAGCCAATCAGAGGCCTCCATTTGGTCACGTGACCGGAAGTGACCTACTTAGGGGATTAGTGGTGACGTCACGTGACCTAGTTAGCCAATCAGAGGCCGCCATTTGGTCACGTAACCGGAAGTGACGTCATATGACCTACTTATGGACCGGAAGTGACGTCATATGACCTACTTAGGGGACCGGAAGTGACGTCATATGACCTAATTTAGGATCACGTGACTGGAAGTGACCTGATGAGTCACGTGACCGGAAGTGACGTCACATGACCTAATGGCCAACCGGAAGTGAGTGACCTCATTGAGGATCACGTGACCGGAAGTGACCTGATTGATCACGTGACCGGAAGAAGAAGAAGAAGAAGAAGTGACGGCACGCGACTTAATGAAGAGATGAGCGTCTTTAAGGGGTCACGCGCTTTAAAATGTGATATTTTTTTTTTTTTTTTTGGAGGAGGAGGAGGAGGAGGAGGAGGAGGAGGAGGAGGATAAGGAGAGGAGGAGGAGGAGGAGGAGAAGGAGGAGGAGGCGAGTCTCTTATTTTTTTCGGTAAACCAATAAAAAACACCACGATATAAGTTTGTTTTTTTCATTTTTATTGTTTTACGAGCGACTGGAAGTGACTTATTGAACTAGGTAGAAGCGTTCTTTAGAGTGTATAAGGGGGGAGGGGAGGGGAGGGGAGGGGAGGGGAGGGGGGAGGGGGGCCCCTTTAAGATGCATGGGGAGGGGGGCGCTTTTAGGATGCATGGGGCGGGTGGGGGGGAGGGGGGGAGGGGGGGAGGGGGGAGGGGGGCACTCTAGGGGGGTGGGGGGGCACTCTAAGGGGCGTTTGTCTCTTTTAAGAAAAAAAGAAAAGAAAAGATTTTAATCGAGAGACACGCTTCTTCCTCTCGAGAGGAAGAAGCGTGTCTCTTCATTTTTTTTTGTTTATCACATGCTTCGATGAGGCGATCAGCTGCGACCGGAGGAAGTGACACTTTAAGAGGACACGCGTCTTAATTGTTATAATATTTTTTTTACTTACTAATAAAGAAGACGTATGAAAATAAAACACAACAATTCACATGTCCGTCGTTCTCGTTGTTTCTTGCTTGATAAAGTCAAGTAATATCGCGATGCCGAGGTCAAACTTTCCCATGTCCTCATTCAACACTCGAAGGAGTTCAAAAGGCGTACCGCCGGCACCGTCAGCTTCAGCTTGCCACATTTTCAACACTCGGAAGGCCCACTCAGCGGGACTTCCTCCGTATTCGCATTCTTCAGCGATCTTATCTAACCTCTCAGGCGACAATTTTAAATGGTCCCCCACCTCTTTCCACCTGCTACCTAGACGTCTGCCGAGGGCGCCCAAGTGCTTATGCATCGCGCGCGAGTCGGGGTTTTCGAAATCCAACCCCTGTCTGTGGAGAAGGGAAATCCACTGAGCCAACAGTTCCACTCGTCTAATGCGGGTGAAGACGCGACCGAGCTCTCCCCATCTATGACGATGCGGGGTTTCACCCCACCAGACTCTGAACATCGCCGTACACAGCTCCTCCGGTGTCTTGACACTGCGCTCTACTAGAGCATCCATACGGGCGGCGGTAACTTTTAAGCTACTGCCCAACTCTCTCCAAGATCCGCTCAACTCTTTACCTAGTTGACGAAGCAAGGCGTCGCTATATGCTAAGCGCCGCTGTCCTACCTCTCTGTTCTCCCCATCGGTCTGCCTCGCGCATCTCACGTCGTCAAGCCGCATTAACTTTTTTTCAGGTGGACAAGGCGGTGAAGGCGAGCTTGAAAGTGGAATAGCTTGAGCCATCTCGTCTCGTCTTTATACAGCTAATGCGCGTTGAATTGCTGAACAGGGTGGTAAGTAGCTTAGCTCATGACAGTCGATCTCTCAAAAGGGGGGAAAGGGATCCAGCTGAAAACGTCATGCCTTATGTCTTTTGTTTCTCTTTGTGAATGGCCGCCGGCCAGCCGGCGGCAGCTGAACAGCGGCAGTAAGTAGCTTAGCTCTAGAAGCGAGAAGGCGTATATAAGGGGCCTGGAAACCTCCATTCACTCACTCAGTCTTTTGCTGCTCTCTACAGTCACCACCATGAGCAAAAGACAACACCTAGCGCTGTCCAAGGATCTAAGCAAGTTCAAGAACAAGAAGACTACGCGGAACAGCGCTCGTTTAGCGTCAGTGCCTCCTCTTGCTACTGAAAATGAGACTACCGCCGCATCCGCTTGGTCTTATCACCCTCCCGCTGTAGCGAGCGCTCGCAGCAGTAGTAGTAGTAGTAGTAGTAGTAGTAGTAGAAGTGGTAGTAGTACTACTGGTAATAGTCGTCGTGCTAGCGACGTTGTTACACTCGCGACGGTACACGTTGCTGCTAAGCGCGCTGCCGCTGCTACTGCCGCCCCGCCTGCTGCTGCTGCTGCTGCTGCTGCTGGTGATCCTCGTGCTGCGGCTGCTGCTGCTGCTGCTGCACCTGCTACTGCTGTGCCTGCTACTGCTGCGCCTGCTGAGGCTGCTGCGCCTGCTACTGTTGCGCCTGCTGCTGCTGCTGCTGCTGCTGCTTCTGCTGCACCTGCTGCTACCGCTACTGCTACTGACGACAACGCTCCTGGCACAGCGCAGTACTGGCAACCGGGTTTTTACTTCCCCACTACTGTTGATGATTTTGATGACCTGCCGCACGTTGCACAGCCCCTCTCCACCACTACATCGACCGACGCCCTCGACGCCGCTCGCGCTGAGAGTTACAGCTATTCGGACACTCAGCCCCTAAACCAAGAAGAAGAAGAGGAGGAGGAGGAGGAGGAGGAGCAGCAGCAGCAACAGGGTGAGACAGAGAACGACGCTGACGACGAGGCGTACAAAGAACCCGAAGGGAAAGGGGCGGACGGTACTTTTCTTCGGCTCCCCTCTTCCACAGCTTTCGACCTCACTTCCACTGGTAGCGTGTCCGGTCCGTGGCGACTGCCCTCACCGCCACCTTACGAGGGCGGCGGCGCTTCATCTTCTACCGCTACACTCAGCACCGACGGTGTGTGGCTGCGCTGTTCCAACAACGAGGTCTCGGATACCACCAGCGCTGACGCTGCTCCTGTTATCAGTTCTGCTGCTGATTCAGCTCACGCTGATGGTGTTACTCTTCTTGCGGGTCTGAAACGTTCTAAGGTGAGTTCCAGAACAACAAGGCCTACTAAGAAGAGAAAAATACAAGAAAAAGAACGAGATGGACGAGAAGAAGCAGAGAAAACCTCCCGTCCTTTCGGGTTAGAGTTCTGCTTAGACGGGACTTTGACGCTGGAGATCTGGGAGGACGTGGCTAGACTGTCTAGGAGGCCGCGCTACACAAAAGACGGCCAGGTGAAAGAGGCGTCTCTGACCAGAAGCAAGTGAGTGCACTTCACTGCCGACGCGCTGCGCGAGCTAATAGCACGCATCGCCGATATCCGCGCAGTGGTGCGCATACGCGACACAGCGTCCGCGCAAGGAAGACCTAATCACACCCCCTGGTTCGCAGTGCTGGATGAGGAGGGCGAAGTGTACGCAGCTGTGAGCTACTACAGCGGTAAGAACCTCATCCACGTGCGCAAGTACGAAGGTCCTCACAAAAAACCCACACAGCAGGGGTGACGCTGTCCACCAGAGCGCTCAAAGAGTTGGATGACAAAACAGAGATTATTCTCAAATTTCTCGGTATAGATTTGGAATGAGAGACGCTCAACGCTCACGCGCGCACACACACAGCGTTAGACGTACGCTGTATGAGACAGACAGACGGATACACAGACAGCAGACAGATAGATAGATAAACAGATAGATTGATTGATAGATAGATAGATAGTTAGACGGCTAAGTAGTTGGTAACTGAGTGAAAAAACATGACACAGTACGTATGCGAAAAGTGTTTCAAAATTTTTAAAAGACCGTACAACCACGAGAGACACGTAGAAAATTGTAGAATAATACCTAAGTTTTGCCCTCTATGCGGCGAAGGCGATTGCCGAAAGATCGCCTGTCGACGCGAATCTCTGGACAGGGTGACCATCCCTCCGCGCATATGTGCTGTACCGAACGGGGAGGAAACGTTCACGGCGAATTGGCCTGCGATACAAACGGGCGTCAGGATGCACGGGACTCGCGTGAGTGTAACAAACTTCAGGCTACCAACCGGCGAGTTGAGTGACGCTGTAGATACTATGCGTCGCATTCACTTGACACAAAGATTCAGATACAAAGTGGGTTTCTCGGTAGGCTTACTCTTACAACACAGAGAAGACAAGAGCAAACTGCGCTACTTTCACGCCTCCCAGAACAACGCAACTCTCATACAACCGCTCCCTACTATAACTAATTCAGAAACTTTGGAAGAGCTCCTCTCAAAGATGGAAAACACCGTCGCTTGCGAGGAAGTACGGAAACTTTGCGACGCTGACACCAAGTGGCACGTTCTTTTTCCTACCAATTTGAACATTTGCGTTTACATGGGACCGGGGGAATTTCCCATAGGCGGTAGGATCACTCAGACCGGTCGAGTTGGAAAGAGAAGCGGCGTGTTAGATTTTCCCAACAAGGACAACCTCTGCATCTTCCGCTGCATTTCCTTTCACTTATACAACACCAGCAAGCGCGCTTCAGATTTGTTACGTCAGTTCTGTCCCGCTGCCACACCTGAATCCTTTCCGGGTTTGAACATCCGCGACTTACCCGCATTAGAGAACTTGTTTGACGTACAAATAGCAGTTTACACCGCGTCGCGTCAGGTGCCGGGGCGGAAGTTGAGAAGACGCGTTACTCTGATCAGACCGCCTTCCAGAACTCTGGCCGCCCGAGGTAAAGTCAACCTACACCTGACGGCGAAAGGTGGTTTGCACGTCTCTCTCGTCACGGACTTCAACGCGTACGCGGGCATATACGAATGTTGCAAGTGTAAGGCGGCGTTCACCACCGAGTTCTTGCTGAAGAGACACAGGAACCAGCTTTCCTCTTGCCGACAAGTCAAGTTGCGCTACGTAGGTGGCATCTACCAAAATTCGAGAACGATTTTCGAAGCGCTAGCAGACTTCTCCATTTTTCCCCCCGACGGACATTCCGGAATCTACCCTTACAAGATCGCCTTTGATTTCGAGGCTTTCTTCAGACCCTGCAAAGAACCGTCGACGGAACACGTGTCCCTGCTGTGGGATCACGTCCCTTTGTCGGCTAGCGTCGCATCCGACTTTCCGGGGTGGGAGGGGCCCGTCTGCTTCGTCAGAGAATCCGACGCAGATTCCGACCCCTTGTTGGACCGAGTTTTAAATCACATAAATGAGAACACCAAAGTCATCGGGGAAGCTGTGCTAGAACTTTACCGACCGACGTTAGCGAAGTTAGATGCGGCGATAGGTGAAGCTCTCCTGCTGGAGGAGGCGACATTCACCCCTTCTCCAGGCAGCTTCGCTGCGGCTCAGACCAGACACCCGTTAGTTCAACTGAAGAAGCGTCTTCTGAGATACATCCGTCAAGCTCCAGTCGTGGGCTTCAACTCGGGGCTTTACGACTTGAACCTGATCAAAATACGCCTTCACTCGTTCTTTGCCTCCGGAGACCGAAGAAACCAAGAATTCAGCGTCATAAAGAGAAGCAATCAATACTTGGCGGTTTACACACAGCACACGGTTTTCTTGGACGTAGTCAACTATTTGGCACCCGGTTACAACTATGCGAGCTATTTGCGAGCTTTCACCAGGAACGAAGAGAAAGGTCACTTTCCTTACGAATGGATGACGTCTACCAGGAAACTGGCAAACAGAACACTGCCACCGAGATCGGCTTTTGACAGCGAACTGACGGGCGTCAAAATGTCCGAATCCGACTACGCCGCATGTCAGAAAGTTTGGTCCGACGAGAAGATGCAAACTATGGAAGATTACTTGATCCACTACAACAACAAAGACGTCAAACCTTTCATAGAAGCTCTGAAAAATCACGCTAAATTTTTCCAAGATCGCGGCATTGACATGTTGAAAGACGGAGTTTCTCTCGCCCGTTTGACTTTACGGTTCCTCTTCCAAAACCTAGAAGACGCGTTCACAACGTTCCCCCAGTTCGACGCCGTCCTCCACGCTCTGATCAAAGAAAATCTAGTCGGCGGTCCTTCCATCATCTTCCATAGATTTCACGAGAAGGGCACCACGCGGATAAGGGAGCACAAGTACGGCGAAGAAGCGAGACCGTGCCAACACATCCTAGGACTAGACGCTAACTCTCTGTACTTGCGCTGCATGAGCGAAGCGCACTGCACGGGCTATTACGCGGTGAGACGACCTGAGACCGAGTTCAAGCCCGAAATTAGGCAAAGAAACTCTCACAGCGCTTTGGAGTGGTTACGCTTCGTAGAGCACGACCGCGACGTGAGGCCACGCTTTGAACGGCGGCGAGATGGTTGTAGGCTGTCGGAGAATTCGCGTGGACGGGTTTCACGCGGCCTCTAATACGGATTTCCAGTTTCACGGGTGTTGGTTCCACGCTCACGAGTGCATACCGTCGCACCGATATCAGTGCGCTTCACTGAGGGAGGAGAGACGCGACAGAACGACTGGAGTAAGCGCGTACTTGAAAGCGCTAGGTCACAAGCTGGTCTTCGTGTGGGAGTGCGAATGGAGAGAGATGAAGCGTCGAGATGAGCGGGTTAAGGCCTCCCAACAACGCTGGAAGGTTGACGCTTTGAAAGTGTCTCGAAACGCGATGAGCGAGAGCGACATCCTTTCCGCTGTGAAAGACGGGAAAATGTTCGGTTTAGTTCAAGTGGACATCACTACGCCGCCTCACCTACGAGACTACTTCGAAGAAACGACCCCCGTTTTCAAGAACGTGTCCGTTTCAAAATCAGAAATAGGACCTCACATGTCAGACTTTGCGCAGGAAGAAAAGCTGTTGAACACGCCTCAGCGATGTCTGATAGGGAGTTACCACGGAAAAAATATTCTCTTGGGAACGCCGCTTCTCAAGTGGTATTTAGAGCACGGTTTGATAGTCACCAAAGTGCAGCTGGTCGTAGAATACCTACCTAAACGCTCCTTTGCCGGTTTCGCGGACGAAGTAAAGGCGGCGCGAAGACGTGGCTACGTGAACGAGAACGAGAAAATTCTGTCAGACTGTTACAAGTTAATGGGAAATGCTACGTACGGTAAAACAATCTGCAACAAAGAAAAACACACGGCGGTGAGATACACTGACAGTCGGAAGTTCGAACTATTGGCCAATTCGTGGCGCTTCAAAAAGGCGTCCGAGTTGAGTTCTGATCTGTTTGAAGTCGAACTACAACCGAAAACAGTCAAGAACAACCTCCCTATTCAAATAGGGTTCATGGTATACCAGTACGCGAAGTTGAAAATGTTAGAGTTCACATACGACTTCTTGGATAGATTCGTCGATCGGCGCGATTATGCCCTTTGTCAAATGGACACCGACAGTCTTTACATGGCTCTCAGCGGTGACACGTTGGATGACCTAGTCAAACCTCGCCTGAGAGAGACGTACTTCAGAGAGAAACGAAAGTGGATTCCGACAGCGGTGTGCGACGATCACTTAGAGCTTTTCGTGAAGACAAAAACGAAAAGAGTGCGAGAATGGTGTCCGCCGCCCGGCGGATGTTGTGAGAGACGGTACCTTCACGATCTGAGAACTTCGGGGCTTATGAAAGGGGAGTGGGAAGGTGACGGGATCCTAAGTCTCAACCCTAAGACTTACATTTGCTACGATCGAGTCAGCGGCACCGGTGAAAGAAAATCCAAAAAATGGAGTGCAAAAGGCGTACAGAAGAAACAAAACCCTAAGGAACCAGACGACTTCTTGGATGTTCTTCGCCAACGAAAAACTCTCATTGCTGTAAATAGAAATTTCAAAGTGGTGCGAAACAAAATGGTCACCTACACCATAGAGAAAGACGGCGTGCGCTACTTGTATTCTAAGCGTCCCATGCATTCTGACGGTGTGACAACGAGTCCTTTAGAGATATGAAAAAAAAAAATAAGCATGTTATTGCTTGATTGAGTGCATCTTTTCAAAAATAGAGTGTTTATCAAGATTGAAAAAAAAGAAATAAAAAAATAAATTATTGTTGTGTTTTTATTTTCATACGTCTTCTTTTACTAGTAAGTCGCGCAGTCTCTTAAAGCGTCACTCATGTGACGACGTCGCTTCCAGTCACGTGATCCTAAAGACCCTCACTTCCTAAACAAACAAAAAATGAAGAGACACGCTTCTTCCTCTCGAGAGGAAGAAGCGTGTCTCTCGATTAAAATCTTTTCTTTTCTTTTTTTCTTAAAAGAGACAAACGCCCCTTAGAGTGCCCCCCCACCCCCCTAGAGTGCCCCCCTCCCCCCCTCCCCCCCACCCGCCCCATGCATCCTAAAAGCGCCCCCCTCCCCATGCATCTTAAAGGGGCCCCCCTCCCCCCCTCCCCTCCCCTCCCCTCCCCTCCCCCCTTATACACTCTAAAGAACGCTTCTACCTAGTTCAATAAGTCACTTCCAGTCGCTCGTAAAACAATAAAAATGAAAAAAACAAACTTATATCGTGGTGTTTTTTATTGGTTTACCGAAAAAAATAAGAGACTCGCCTCCTCCTCCTTCTCCTCCTCCTCCTCCTCCTCTCCTTATCCTTCTCCTCCTCCTCCTCCTCCTCCTCCTCCTCCTCCTCCTCCAAAAAAAAAAAAAAAAATATATATATCACATTTTAAAGCGCGTGACCCCTTAAAGACGCTCATCTCTTCATTAAGTCGCGTGACGTCACTTCTTCTTCTTCTTCTTCTTCTTCTTTTTCTTCTTCCGGTCACGTGATCAATCAGGTCACTTCCGGTCACGTGATACTCAATGAGGTCACTCACTTCCGGTTGGCCATTAGGTCATGTGACGTCACTTCCGGTCACGTGACTCATCAGGTCACTTCCGGTCACGTGATCCTAAATTAGGTCATATGACGTCACTTCCGGTCCCCTAAGTAGGTCATATGACGTCACTTCCGGTCCATAAGTAGGTCATATGACGTCACTTCCGGTCACGTGACCAAATGGCGGCCTCTGATTGGCTAACTAGGTCACGTGACGTCACCACTAATCCCCTAAGTAGGTCACTTCCGGTCACGTGACCAAATGGAGGCCTCTGATTGGCTGCATGTCGATTGAGTAATAAACAGTAGTTAACCATAGTCCCGTTCCGATACATACTATACTACTTGTATCATGAGCAATTACTTATTGTGTCCTTCCACTAAAATAAACCACATACATGAGTTCTCAGTAAATCTTAATTTCTGTAGTTTTTGAATCAGGATGGGATGTGAGATTGTGTTTTTTGAAGTCCTAGTAAAGAGACATTCTTGGTTTATGTAATATGATGTTATCAATAATATTACATGAGTGAGCACTTATGGCTGACTGTGTTGAGTGTTTTGTTCTATATCCATGCTGGCTTGGTGTTAACAAATTGTAACCTTCCATTGGGGTTCTTGCATTCTATTACATGCAATTTTTTTCAGTAGTTTTCCTGGTGTGGGTAATAAACTAATTTGTCGTAAGTCATTAACATCTAGACAGTTTTTTTTGGCAAAAGTACAACTGTTGCATAATTCCAGCCGTCAGGAAACAAAGACTGACTAAGACACTTATTATGCACTGTATAAACCTTTGCAAGTATAATCCTAGAGAAGGGGCCATGGAGGTTCCTGCCCAGGCCAAGAAGGTGGTGCTGCGGACGGGCCAGCTGGGTCCTGCTCTCTCCGGGAGGTGGCGCGCCGGCGGCGCTGATGTCAAGTATCTAGGCAACCACTCCACTTGTTGTTACTATATGAAAAGGGCACTCTGTTGGAGTTTACCCACAGGCTGAGCAGAAACCTGTGACAGTTTTTCTAAAATTTAAATTTGTTATTCTGCTATGGATTTGGTTGCTGTGATACCGGTGATGTGGGGGGGGGGGGTAGGGTGATGTTATTTATGGGGTAATTGACTTATTATTGTATACTGTTGTTATTGTTGTGATGGTAATTCTTATTGTATACGTGTTGATACTTGTGTAACATTTAGCTGCTGTGTCTGTTTAGACCTGTGTTAGGCGCTTATTATTTAATGTTCTTGCGATATGGAACCATGGACTGTCCCCTGTTTAATATTATTGGTATTGGTATTTTTATTTACTATATGTTACTAATGAGTTGAGTGTGACGGTTGTTGTAACTGTGATATTTTCCCAGTTTAATCAACTATAAGCTGTTATTTGTGCACTATAGATTTTCCACCACACCCATGGACTTCTCACTTATCAGATTAGTAGTATAATATTATATTGACAGTTTCCATAGTAACCTTTTATTATCTAGGCCGGTTGCCAAGTGCTTAATACACAGGCCTCTAAGTAATTATCACATGTAGACTTGGAAACTAGTTCATAATATTCTAAGATATATTATTCCACCCCAATCTCAATTATACATACAGTGCTTCACATCTGGTATTGCTAGGGACGCATCTTTGATTACAAGTGAATTTATATGTTCAATGGATGAGGGCTTATTTACTTTTATTCCTCTGACTAGTTTCACAAGAGCATCATAGGTTGGAGCATTGACATGCGGTGTGCTTACATATGGAGCAGATGGTGGCAGATCAAGAGTAAGCGTTCAACCAATATTTGAGAAAACTAATTCATTAATATGATCTGCACAATATCTTGGTGGTATAAGTTGACCATTGGAGTTTTTTTCCCTTAATTTTAAAAGTTTTTTTTGTGTTTTTGCCGGTAGTAATTTTGCTTATAACTGATCAAAATTGGATAGGATCCTCTATCTTTTTCCCTAGCAGGGCGTTCATTTTTCTTTCCTACTGTTGAATGTCAACATTTCCACATTATTTCTACAGTGGTTGGCTATCCTCCAATCATCAACTTAGTGGGCATATAGAGTCAATGCAGTTTCTTATACACATAAGTACAGCTTTCCACATTTCATTTGGCTCAACAACATTGGTAATACTGTTCCAATCTTGATTTTGCAGTCTGTTTTGAAAGGTGAAAAAGGTCGTAATTTTTGAATGAATATGTGTCATTACAGTTTTCTTTTGAATTTTAGTTCTAATGCATTTCAGATTAATAAAAATAGGCGAGTGATCCAAGATGTAAGAATCAAGCACCCCTGATTTTTGCACATAGTGTACGTTTGTATAAATGTGGTCAACCATATATTGAGCGGGTTGGTTCTGTTATCAATTGAAACCAGCAACTCCGGCGACTGGATTTTGAAGACAAATTGATTCTAGAAAAATAACCATAGGCCTACATGAATGGTCCAGCACCTGACACCCACTATACCTATGTAGGCCTATGTCCCACCTTTGTTAATTCTGCATTGAGCCTCCCTCTAAAGTAGGCCTACCCAAATCGAGGAAGGCTATGCCTTTCTTCCACATAAGGCCTACTCACCCTACCCCCGCCATCATGGTGAAATATTCTGAACAGACCTATCTATGAAGTAAATAATGTATAAGTCACCTTCCTGCCCTCCTTCTTCCCCCTCCCCCCACCGCCCTCCACCCTCCCCCCTCCCCCCTCCCCCCTCCCCCCTGTCAAGCCTGATCCTGATTCAATGGGGTGGGTTCCAGCGGCTAAATAATGCTGTTTTATATACTGGGGAACAACTCATTGTTGGTGCAGAACTCATCAGCCTTCGATTCCTGAATGTCCTTGTCACACAGTAAGGCAACATTGAAGTCATCTATAATTACAATTTTCTATTATTTCACACAGTTGATTTAAGGTGTGTCAGTTTCTTATACATATCATTGCTATCCACATCTTTATCAGGAGGCCTATAACACATATATTACATGTTTCTTACCTCTACATCAACACATAGTGTCTCATATTCTCTGTTTATACTGGATGAGGCTTGATTTAATTGTGCTAAGTATGTGTCTCTTTAGTACAACATTAGTCCACCTGCATTATTTTTAATAGTTGGTCTAGTGTTATAAATTGGTACCCTGGTATATACATGTCTATAGTCTGGAGGTTGTGAGCTAGGACCTCGCAGCGAACGATGTACGGAGGGTTTTTAGTGATTCTGGCTCGTGAGACCCCACTGAACAAAATCCCACACGTTGCCAAGCTGGCACCGCCGGGGAAATTCTGTAAAAGATGTTTTTCCAAAATGGCTCCCGGGAAAATGATGACATTCAGAAAAATGGAAATCTCTGCTGTTTGTAGGTCTAGAATTTTGACTAGGACCTCTCTAGGACATTTCTGTTTACAAGGTCATACTCTGTCATAATCATAATCAAAGTCATAATCATAATCTGTCAATTTGAAAGTGATTCAAGGACAAGGTCAAGGTCAATTTAGAGGTCAAACTTTATTTTCCTGTATTTTTCATTAAAATCAGCTATATGATGCTAGATATTATTATCAGAGGCATATTGGAGGTCAAATGATTCAAGATCAAGGTCAAGGTCAAGGTCAAATCAATGATTAACCTTCCAATTTAGCTATTTTTCACTTGAACCAGCAGCTCCTCTGCAGGCAATACTAAGTGCGAACTTTTGCTGATTTTGGGGGTGAGAAGAACATTGCAATGACAACATGGCGCTGGGCAGAAATGAAACCGCCGACCAGGACCCAACAAAATCGCCTTGGGTGACCTGCATCATAGGGTCCTAAGCATGTGTGGGTCCAATCTATCACATGTCCATATTGTCACAGGCTCTTACCAAACGGATGTAAGAGGTAATATTTCTCAAGGTCAAGGTTACTGATTAGCTTAATTTTTCATCTATAACTCTTCCTTTACCAGGCTCCACATAAAGACACCCATCCCAAGACCAGATCTTTTTCAGATTAATTTCAAATGGGATATTGGGATTTAGAGGATGGTCTAACCTTTCAGAAACTGAAAGAATTTTGTAATTATTCAAACTAGAAGTACATCTATGACAAAATGAACAATATTGAATAACCAGAGAGTAAGATACCCAAATAGCCCTAACTGTTCTAATTAGTCAAGGTTTGTTGGTTTGCAAATATTCTCTGCAGGAACTTCTACTTTCAGTTTGTTCTTCAATATCACCTCAATCCAGAAATCACTAGTTTCAGTAAACAGGGAGATTGGTATAGCTGCTAATTCATATCAGAGCACATCCTGTAAGTCTAGATCTCGACCTGAAGCCTGCAGGCCAACAATGCATACATGTATATATGACACTGCTGTTGTAGGTTTTTGGAAAGTTTATTTGAGCATGTGGCTTTGTAGCATGCATTGTTTTTACATGTTTGGTAGTGGTTTGTTGAAGCTGTCTGGCCAGCCCTTCACAAATTCAGTCATCATCTCCTCTCCCATAGGTACTGAATTGTCCACATTCACATCGTTGACGATCCTTCCTGTCACAACATGTACAATTCCTCCCAGGGCATGACTTGCTGGTTCCAGCGGATGTATTGGTTCCTCCAACTCCAGCATGACCTTGATATTGGTTTATTGTGAATGATATCATCAGGATAGGAAATATATCATAGACATGATATTTGTATATATTGTATTTACCAAATATGTGCAAAAAGGTATTTTACCTTAATCATGACCTTGACCTTGAGAATTGTAGCATTTGATATGGTTATGAAAAGAGTATCTAGCATTATATAGATGTCATTTCTATCAAAAATACCAAAATTGGAGGTTCAATCTTGGATTTGACCTTGACCTTGACCTTGACCTTGAATCATTCAATCTTCAATTTGCCTATGATAATAATATCTAACATTATTTACTTGCTATTCAGTTGATTCTAATGAAAAATACCAGAAAATGAAATATGACCTCTAAATTGACCTTGACCTTGACCTTGAATCACTTTCATATGGACAGATTATGAATATATGACCTTGTTAACATATCCTTTGGTGTTGAAATCAAAATCCTAGACCTACTAACAGCAGAGATATCCACTTTTCATAATGCCGTGATTTTCCTGGGAGCCATTTTGGAAAAATGTATTTACGAAATTTCCCCGGCGGTGTCAGCTTGGCACCGTGTGGGATTTTGTTCAGTGGGGTCCTACGAGCCAGAATCACCAAAAACCCTCCGTACGTCGTTCGCTGCGAGGTACAGGTAGATAGGCCAGTTCTGGCAACTGGACTACTATATTTGGATGTGTTTTGTTCATCTTATGGTATATACAGCTTCTAGTGCAAGTTATGAAATGCTACCTAATGGTTGCCAATATGCAATCAGTTGAATCTCACTACTTTGTGGTTTGATGCATTTGGGGATAATAGTATTGTCATCTTGTTAGCCATCGGTTAATGACCCTTTGAACTGTATCGTCATCTTTAGAAAATCAGTTTGTGCAATAAAGATATGATATAAACTCAATCTGTACAACCCAGTAGCCGTACATGAGCACCATCTAGGTGGACGACAACTGTTAGGCCCTGAATCATATCCGGGAATCATATATGTATATGTTGCCTACACGGTATGTCTGGTCACCCATTATCTGGATGACAGGAGACATATGCCTGAATCATGGGGTCGGATTCCCCATGCCTCGGTGGTAAACCTGCAAGGGGGTATCACTCAGGTAGTCCCGCTCCGCTCTGGACCATACCGATCCAGTAACGTGATAAGGTCTATCTGATAGGACAAGGGGATGTAGTCAGTGGTAGAGCAATCGCTTGGCAAGTGGAAGGCCGTGGGTTCGAGTCCTAGTGTCTCCGAAAATGTCATTTTTAGAGAAACCGTGCCCCTCATATAATTATGCTTGAATCATTAGAGAAGCTTGAAAATAAGACTTGAGAACTGATCCCCAGAGTTATTACTAGATCCTACTGTAATGCAGTAGGATAGAAATAACCAAAAGTTCCCCACCTTTGGAGAGTAGTAAATTCTTAAGTACTAAAATGTGAATTAAGGCTGTGACTTGAGAAATAATCCCCAGAGATTAACATTTTAGACTAGCAGTAGATAAAAGAGGCATGATTGACTTTTTTTCCTTGCCTCTATCCAGATAGATTTGTCGCAACATTTTGGTATGTATGACCTTGGGAATCGTATATTCTTTCACATTTGCTTTGGTAATTAAATGCATACATTGGTACTGGTTTAATGTGATGAATATGACAAAAATATACCAACCAGTTTTGTCTCACTGAAACACAGCACATGGCAGAATTTAGCCTTCCTTAAAAATGCATTGTTCAAAATATCTCCTGGTGGAAAGGGGCTCCAGTCCTCTTCAGTAGTTGGTATTAAGGTGTCAGAAGTTGTAGATAGTTCTGTAGCTGTAATGGTCATTTATATTTTTGAAATACAAGATTTTTACTACAGGATGTGCCGTATTCAATGCCCCCTATTGAATACAATGTGGCTGTATTCAATGGGCTAAGAAAAAGCTGGAAAAAAATGCAAATGCCAACCAAATTGATACCTCTCTGCCGTATTTCACTCGCGGGGCTACGGCATATCCCACTCATCCTATGGCTTTGTGGGATATGGCTCCCACTCTTGAAATACAGCAGAGATGGTATCAATGGGCATTGGCATTTGTCGATGTATGCATGTATCACTGATGGTGCAGATGGAACATTTATTTGCGTGAACAATCAATGTATATATCTGTCATATATATTATTTACAATAAATATGCTTTCACAGTGATTCTCCCTTGCCATTTTGCTTTCTTGACTTATTCTCTGAGTTAAAGTTGATGGTGTCTTAAGGATTCAAGGACAAGCAGGATTTAAGTTATGATGGAAAGAAAGCCAAAATGAAAAGTTACATACCATTGATTTCTTCTTTTGTAGTTTGCTCGGCCAAAATACTGACTACCAGTGTGTGTAATAAAGCAGCTGCTCTGGAAATCAAAAATCCAATAAAATAATGTCTAGTCGAATAAGATATCAACAAACCCAGTTCTGCTTTGGTTTTCAACAACAAGTTCATTCTTTGACTAAGCCTGCTTACAACAGCTAAACGCCTGTGGTTTGGATCCGAAGGATCAGTGAACGAGATGACATACACAAAGAGTGGTTTGTTACCGGTAAGGACCTACTAGGTGTTTTTGCAACGGCGGTGGTTCGGGGCTGTTCCGAGACTAGTGGAGGCACCACTCAGTCTGTTCAAGGCGGCAGTCAACCTCACAAAGTACAGGGGGACCGAGCGCTAAAGCCACTCTTGGATGCTATGGTCAGTGGCCACCACTCGGGGCAATAGTGGGGCATAACCCAGGTAGAGAAGAGGGGGAAGCGGGGACCGCATAGTGTCAATGTCCGAGCAAGGCTGGGACATAGACAGGACCCAGATCAGGTAGAGCAGGTGGCCTTATATAGTAGGGTAAGACGACCAGTGCTGACCCCTGGGCCACAGGTAGGTGGGAAAAGGCTGCCTGGATCCCCATACGGAATGGAGGGTACAGGCAAACCCCAAACCACACCCTCCATTCCGATTCCAGGGCTGCAGGCCCCAAGGACACCTGGCCCCCTGACACTTGGCCCCCTGACCTTTGGCCCCCCTGACCAGGCCTGGACAATCCAGGACTTTTCCCACTACAGGTATAAAGGCCGACAGGGGGGATTTCACCAGTGAGGGAAGATTTGCCCTTGGAGGTACGGACCGGCGGCAGCCCATATTTCTAGAGATAAGGGTCCCCGGGAGAGATAAGGGCCGCCGCCGGCCGCCCCACCAAGGGGAAATCTCCCACTGCTGTATCTTATCCAGGTGGTGTGGTGAGGGAGGGGTGAAGGGGGGGGGGGGTCCACATATAAATATACCTTATTTCGGCTATATTCTGTCATTCAAATTCTTATATTTCACGAAATACAAAATCGTCATACAAGCCCATTCACATATACCCAGATAACCATATTGTCTACCTACACATAGGGTAATTACTTTCAGCAAATAATGAATAGGCATCAGCAAATTGGATTTTCTGAATTACATTTATATTAACCCGAAATCAAGGGGAGAAACCCCCTCATTCTCTTTTCTCCCTGCACAGTATGAATGTCCCGATTTAGCCAGCCTGCGTACATTTGGCCACCCTGGACAGTTAGCCCCTCCGTGCCCCCCCCCCCCCAAGGAATTTGGTCCACTGGTCGTTTTTAAGTAAATTAGGGGACCCAAAAGAAAGGTAAATAATGGTCAACATACCGGCCACCATGTTGACATACTGGCCGCCATGTTGACATACTGGCCGCCATGTTGACATACTGGCCGTCATGTCAACATACTGGCCGCCAGCATGTTGACAGCTAAGCCCCCATGTCGATATATAGGCTGCCATGTCCACAGCTAAGCCGCCATGTCGTCAGCTAAGCCGCCATGTTGACATCTTAACCACCATGTCGACAGCTATGCAGCCATGTTGACATCTAAACCGCCATGTCGACAGCTAAGCCTCCATGTCGACATAAAGGCTGCCATGTCAACATCTAAGCCCTCATGTCGACAGTTTAGCCGCCATGTCAACAGCTAAGCCGCCATGTCCACAGCTAAGCCGCCATGTCGACATTCCATGCCAATCTGTCACATAATCTGTTGCACAATCTGTCGACCTGATGACTGCCAAGATGTCGACCTGATGGTTGCCAAGATGTCGACCTGATGGCGGCTAAGATGTCGACCTGATGGCGGCCAATCTGTCGACCAATCTGTCGACCTGATGTGAACCAATCTGTCAACCAATCTGTCAACCTGATGGCGACCAATCTGTCAACCAATCTGTCGACCTGATGTCAACCGATCTGTCGACCTGATGGTGGCCAAGATGTCCACCAATCTGTTGACCTGATGGCAGCCAATATATTGACCTGCTGGCGGCAAAGATGTCGACCTGATGGTGGCCAAGATGTCGACCAATCTGTCGACATGAGCGTCAACATGGCGGCCAGGCTGTCAACACATGTTGACCTATCGGTCGACCTGTCACCTAAGCAGTCGACATGGCGACCAGACTGTTGACACAAAAATGTTCTTTTTTACACTTATTTACATTGAAATACAGCTATGGACTAAGGGAAAATTTCTTTTGGGGCCCCAAATCCGGGGGGGGGGGGCAACTGTAAGGTGGCTAAATGTCAGGGGGCCAAGTGTCTGGGGGGCCTCCAGCAGGTCCGGGAAATGAAGGGAAACCCTCCCCAGAGCTGTTATTTACACCAGCAGGGGTAGACACTAACGCTGGCCCGGGAGCCAATGGCCCGTTATTTTGGGTGCGGGCCCGTAGTTTTCTACAGAAATACCTTCTCATGGGCCCGGGTGGCCCACAGGGAATTTTGCTAGATGTTTGAGGGGAATATACCTAACAGGTATAGGCATGTAATATGTCATTTGAAAGAGGGAAATGAGCTAATTTGAATTCATCTTAACAAAGATAAATCAAGAAAATGACTTTCTCTTTGAAAAAAGTTTTACCTGGCCGACACCTGAAATTGCGGGCCCATAGATTTCTTGGGCTATGGGCCCGGGTGGCCCACAGCTGAAAAAGTTAGTGTCTGCCCCTGCACCAGTGTTAATTTTCACAACGCAGGTAGGTGTGAAAACACTGCAGGGCTCACTGCCTACTGGTTGAAGTGGAGGAGCACAGAGGGAAAGTCTATAGAAAAAGCTTATTTATATGTGATTTCATGGCAATCCCATGTATGATTCACTATTCCCCATCTATGATTCAAGAGCATACACTAATCTATCTTATGTGATATAAACATTTAACAGCAAATTGATAGAAAATTCAGCAAATGGGTTATAAGAAAACCATTGCTAATTTTAGCCCTGTAGTGTTTATGCTGCAAGCAAAATCGTTGCTAATTCTAGCCCTGCAGTGTTTTCACACCTACCTGTGTTGTGAAAATTAACACTGGTGTAAATAATGGCTCTGGGGAGGGTTTCCCTTCATTTCCCGGACCTGTCCAGTCCTGATACCCAAACCACCACGTGGCAGACGGAAAGTGATCCCCAGACGACAGCTGACGCAATACCTGATGATGACAGGCAAGGTCAAGGACGTCTGGACCCAGATGGGGTAATTAGTAGCACATGTTGAGCCAGGTCCAAAGTGATTGGTGAAGGTGTATTAGACACCGATCCCAATCCGAAGGGGATGAATTAGGTACTAAATGAGATGTATGAAGTTGTATGAATAATAAACCCCTACAAATGAATAAGTTACACCTTTAAATACATTCCCAGAAGCACAGTTTTAGTTTGCATCTCACATAATTAGACTTGAACACATTCACCAGTTATTCTTGAGCCTTATGATCAAACTACAAGAGAGTTGTCACTGCAACTATGTTACCACTATGCATGGGTGCATGATAATAAGAAATTGTGCCATCTTTAAGGAGTTTAAGGTGTACCAGCATGAGCAGTAACAAAGCCACACAAGGAAGAACCCCAGTGGGCAATGAACATTGAGTCATCAGTGACAACTGGTTGTCAAAATTGATTTAATTCAATGTTGAACTGGATTTTGTACCCGCTGGGATAGGGCTATGCATTAAATACATCCCTATTGTACTACTACTATTCTCATTAGAACAAAGTCTGTATCTTTAAATGAACGAAAAGCATGAATTTGATAACTGTTTGAGAAATAAACCTTTAAAAGCTTACTTACCTAATATACTGCATTTTAAGGTGTCAGGCGTCCCACCAACGCAGAGTCCTGTACTAGACGGGTGTACCTGATACAAGACCAGCAGCACTCTGACCACCGTCCTCCCCCAGCAGAGTCCTGAACAATAATACATGGGTGTAACCGGCAATGACACATTTCTTACAACAAGGGTGTATCAAAGTGAAGAGTCCTTATACATGTGTCTCAAACAAATGTAGCATACAATTACACAGGACATCCTCATGATACAATGTGTTATCTGCTACAGTGTTCATACCTTTTAATGACACAGTAAGGGTGTGTCTGCCATTCACATGTGTGGAATCCATAGATATGGTCCACCACTTTTAAGATGAGAAACCCAGCCTAGAATTATCTTTGTTTCCAAATGACCCTATACCTTCTATGATGAGTTATTGTCTCACTCTCCTCTTTCATCTTCAACATGAATCAGACCAGTTGGGTGTGTCAGACATGCACTGAATGTTGAAAGGAGCTCATGGACATAAAGGAAAAATTAGTTCTGAAAACAACAAATAAAATATCGTCTTTCAGCAGAATAACAGAGTTTAACTAGGCTTTGGAGGGCCTGTACAAACATTAATCTTTGACCAATTACTTAGCTGTAAAAGGCTGCGCGAGGATACACCCATAAAGTGATCTGCCCTTCATTACCATTTCTAGTCGGGCAGAGTTGACCCGGTGTTATCATATGAATATACAAGGGCAAGAGTAACACTAAGGTAATCTCTGGCATGAAACTAGCAATGGTGCTATTGCTTAGAACAAAACAGTATAGCAGAAAAGGCCTCCCTTTAAAGCTTCCTGCAAGTATATTCCACAAATAGTCATCGTTTGTGACAAAAAGGCATGGGCACCATGGGCACCACTAAAGGTTGCGTCTCATGAGATTGTAAGAATTGAAACGTCTTTGACCGGATGTTATCTTTGACTGGGTGTAGTCTTAGACCAGGTGTAGTCTTTGACCGGGTGTAGTCTTGGACCAGGCGTAGTCTTTGACTGGGTTTAGTCTTTGACCGGATGTAGTCATTGACCACATAGTTTCAAAACAGCTGAAATGGGGGCTATGTACACAGAAATGAGGGGAAAATGTTGATGGTTATATATCTAACAAATTCTAGTTTAGACTTCTTTAAATAGCAGGACACTTCACCCTACCCTACGTATCATTTTTATCCAGAGCAAGTAGATACAGGTCTATAATTTCTGTTTATACTACATGATCGGCAGCACTCTGAAAACTGAATCCTGATCTAGCGAAAAGGAAAACAATATAGCTTTACATTATACACTCATAGAATCATATCGAGCCACTCAGAGGTGAGCACACATAGCAGCACACATGATAGCACACAGAGCAGCACGTATAGCAGCACACATAGCAGCACACATTATAGCACACAGATCAGCACACATAGCAGCACACAGAGCAGCACACATAACAGCACACAGAGCAGCACCCAGAGCAGCACACAGAGCAGCACACAGAGCAGCACACATAACAGCACACAGAGCAGCACACAGAGCAGCACACAGAGCAGCACACAGAGCAGCACATAGAGCAGCACACATAACAGCACACAGAGCAGCACACATAACAGCACACAGAGCAGCACCCAGAGCAGCACACAGAGCAGCACACATAGATGCACACAGAGCAGCACATAGGGTAGCTCAGTGCAGCATACAGTGCAGCACACAGAGCAGCACACAAGTGTACAAAGCAGCATACACAGCAGTAAATATATCAGCACACGCCGCAGCTCACAGAGTGGCAAACAAAAGCACCACACATCAGGACACACTGCAGCTCAAATAGCAGCACACACAGCAGCACGCACAGTATTACACAGAGCAGCTCACAGAGCAGCTCACAGAGTAGCACACAAAGAAGCACACAAAGCAGCACACAGAGCAGCACACAAAGCAGCACACAGAGCAGCACACAAAGCAGCACACAGAGCAGCACACAAAGCAGCACACAGAGCAGCACATAAAGTAGCACACAAAGAAGCACATTGAGCAGCACACAGAGCTGCACACGTCAGAACGGCCCATATTTAAACTAACAGAGAAGCTCAAAGAGATCACATAGAAGCTCATTATTTTTTATTTCTCTCTGTCTGTCTCTGCATGTCTCTGTCTCTCCATCTTTTTCTCTCTGCCTGTCTCTACCTGTCTTTGTCTGCACTGAACATTCCACTCTGTCCCTGAACATTCCACTCAGTCCTCATGTTCTTATTCACAACATTAATGTCTGTCGATCTCCTTCTTATTCGCCATATTTGCTTCATTGAAAGAAATCCTGATAGTAGTTCTGCCAATACTAGAGCTAAATGTGAACTTGTCTGATGGAAGTTGGAACAGTTGTGCTGCCATCTATCAAAAATCACCTTTACTACATCTCCCATGGATATAGTGCTGCAGCACCAAGTTGCCCATCACCATGCCACATTGCACAGAAAAATTATAGCAGATACTCAGTATCACGGGAAAGCTGTGATTGTGTAGATAACAATCCTGGTTGGTGTAAGACACCGACATACAAAGACTGTGACACACATTTCTATCTATCTTTATTTCTTCATATTTGCTCAAAGACCAAATAGCATTGCACTGTTTGTTTAGTATCCACCATTCTTTTTATCACACTAAGAATCAAAGGTCGACCATAAATACAAAAACCCTGGAAAGACACACAGGACATCTTGTGGTTAAACAGTATTATGTTATGGCAAAACACCTTTGATCACTTTCTTTATAATGTTACCGGGTGAAACAATCTAAACTCCCAATGTGTATACACAAATTCATTTTAAATCTTTTTGATGTTATGTCTATTCCCTCTCTCTATGTATCTGCATGGGTGGCTTCATATACATAGTGTGTAGTTTGTTGTAGTATGGGCTATGATAGCAGTGAGTATCCTATTCAAGGTAAGTAGCTGTCCAGTGTATACATACTGTACTCATTTTCAAGGGTTTGAATTTTTGCAGATGAGTGAAAATTGGCAAAATCGTGGGTATTTACTGCATACTTAAGCATATAAAAGATTCGCAGATTTTTCATTTCCGCAGAAATTGCGGGAAAAAAATATACCCAGCCAAATAAACTACTTTCACAATATATTCATATAAACACAACTAACTTGAGGAACTGTCGGCCTATAGCAGCTAAACTGTTATGTAAACAATGTCACAATGAGCATTAAACGGTATATGGAACCTCCCATATGTTTAAAGTATGAAATCAGTATGGGACTAATATCGGTCTTAAATTCCTGACTTTCCTTGTTTCATGATATCATGGAGTTAAAACAATCTCAAAGCATAAAACAACCATTTGAGTGTTATAAAACTACCAGCATTTACAAACGATATCCTCATATAAATAACATCAGTAGGCCTACTTGAGCTTCTATTAGGAGAAGTCTGTGGTTAATATCACATCAGAATACCAAGTCGTTGAGTCACATCATATATCCCCCAGTTAATGCTGATAAAGATTCCTTCTCTAGAAACCTTAAAATGTAACTGTTGACCTTTTCAGGCTCGTCCTGCTGAACCCAGTGGCTTGCACCTTCAATGTATTTTAAATCAAAGTTCCTCGAGAATTCTCTAGATTTCTCAGCCATGCCCATGCTCAGGGCGCCATCTCTGGTCCCCCAGATCAGACAGATCGGCACGCCATCTATTGGGGTTTTCAGGCACTTCATATGACCGTAGCGGAATGAGGCTCGAATGTAGTTCATGGGTCCGGTGAAATCTCCTGAATGGAAAAGCATTAGTATTTTAAAGCTGATGGCTGTCATTCGGGGCTTCAACATAGTCTAATTAATCATAGTTGTTGTAGGGGAATTCAGCCACATTTATATAATGGTGTTGATTTGAGTAGAGGCCATTTGCTCATGGGGTCAATGGGGTAATGCACAAGGACTAGCTCATTCTCTATACCGCTAGATGTCGGGACAGTAATAGCAGCTTAGCGGGGCTACTGTACAATAGAAACCTATACAAGTAATTCATTTTCTGGATAGTCTATTATGTGTTTGTTTCCTCTCACACTGCGGATATTGAGTAACACTTAACATTGTAAGAATAAGTTAAATATGCACAGCTGTTGACATCTCCAGATAAAAGAAACTCATAACACAGGTTGCAGCTTCATCCACTAGCCAGGGTCGGTGGCCACCTGGTGGTTGGCTGCAGAACTAAACATGGAGGCAACACTCAAAATTTCAGATAGGCCCTCATGATACAATTTGGTAGATATCAGGAGGTGCCTTTCAGCCCATCATGCACAGCCAAGCTACCAAATCTTCTTAATATTTACTTAATTTATTTATTCGAAAAAATCCATCAAATTGTTTTCCAACCTGCCAGCAAGAAGCGTATAGGGTAGGAGGTCTGACTTAGCACCTCGCCTATGGGCATAGTGTGACAAGCCTTCCCCCTCGAGCCCCATCTACCCCCCCCCCCCATGAAAGTGGGCGACCTTGTGTGCTCACTATTGAAAACTATGGAGAATAGTGGGTTTTATGTGGTTCTTTTGAGTCTTTATTAGAGTGATACCAAATGAAAAGAAGGGGTTTTCTAGACCAAAAATCCTGCTGAATCCAGATTTTGTGGTCTCTATTCCCAAGAACTGACCGAATCCACTTGAAAATGATGTTTGATGATGCTAAGTATTAAGAAAATGTACAAAATAATGTTGAAAATGTTTGGGACATTACCTTTATATAAACCTGTCAATCAAAATCAGTACCTCAATCTACCTATTCAAAATTGGCCTATCCCTCAATCTGACAGGCTTTCTTCCTATGTATCACTCTACCTATCCTGCACACTGCCTATCCCTCAGCCTACCTATCCCTCAAGTTACCTATCCCTTGAATTAGAACCTTCTCTTGGATTAGCTCATCCCTCCAAAAGCTTAAAGGCTAAAGCCTATCCCTCTCCTTGCTACTCCTGCCCACTTTCTGTGCCTACCTATGACCGAGTCTACCTATTCCCATTCTGCCTATCACCCAACCTACCTATCCCTCTTGTGACTATCCCTCACTCTACCTATTTGCCATGTTTTATCAGCCTTATCCATATTATACTTTTAACTAATGCCCATCGGCTAAACATAACATTCCTCACCATATCCACTATGATGTGTACCTATCCTCAATTTTGCTATCACCCAGCCTACCTATCCCTCATCGTGACAATCTCTTACTCTGCCTATCCCTGATGTTAACCTTGCAATTTTTTCTGTTTATTTGATCCTATCTACTAAAGATAACAGGCCTACAATTTTTATGGATAAGTTAATTTTCCTATCACCCAGTATACCTCTCCTTCATTATGCCTATGCTGGCATATCCCTCATGTCTAAACTACACATCCCTCAGACTCCCTAGCCCCATGGCTTTTACATATACCCACCTTGAAAGATACTCTCCATACCTTTCTCTCAAACTGCCTATTAGACACATACTACCTATTCTTTTCACACTTCATCTTCCTGAATATCTATCCCTCATGCCCTCTATGACTGTCCCTCATTTTGCCTCTCTCTCATGCTCCCTATAACTTTTTACTGTTACCTATGGTGACTATTCATTAGTCAACATACCCCTAAGGTATCTATCCTACAGTTTACTTGCACATATACCTCCATCTACCTATCATTCAAGTTTCATATCATTCAGCCTACCTATCCCTCATGATGCCTATCCTTCATGCTGTTGCGGTATATCCCTCAGTGTGTCTAACCCGTCATATACATATCCCTCACCTTGTGTTCTGTTCTGTCTTTCTATTTTTCAGTCTGCCTCTTATAAATTATGCCTGTCCCCCTCTGTGCCTATCCTTCAGCCTGCATATCTCTCATGTCTCTGTGCATAGCCCTTAGCCTCTTAAATATCCGTACTTGTCTAGATCTATGCCTGACCTTGCCTGCCTTGAAGATGCCTAGCTTTCTCTTTATCTATCCTACTTGCTCACTCTAGCTCTCTCTATCTTCCTATCCCCCATGCTGCATATCACACATTTTGTATATTCTTCATTTTACCCATTTCTCTATTTACCCATCAGCAGATAGCATAACTATATCTACCTAGTATAACTATATTTTTATATCACCCATGCTACCTATCCTGCAGTGAATATCATCCATTGTGGTACTTATCTAACAATCTACCTGCTACCCATGATGCATATCCTGTAGTAGATGGACATATCTATCTATATAACTATATTGGCCATGGGTGATAGGAGGACAGGGGACATTTCGGGGGCAGGGATATGCAACATGTAGTATAGATGGATACATTAAGGGCTTCACATAAAAACATGAAGGGGATGAAGGATAGGCACTCTAAGGATATAGGTAGACTCAATTATATGAAGCATGAGTGATGGGTAGATGAAGATAAAATAGCATGTACACTGTGGGATAGGTACCTTAGGTGTATGTTTACTAAGGAATAATGTAGGTACATTGGGAGAAAGGAAGGCTTGGAGACCTTAGATAGGTAAAAGGTTATAGGGAGTATGAGGGAAAGGCAGAATAAGGGCTAGTCATAACATAAGGGAAAGGTATTCAGCAAAATGAAGTCTGAGAGGGATAGGTAGTGTGTATAGTAAGCAGGGTAAGAGATAGGTATGGAGAGTATCTTGCAAGGTGGGGATATGTAAATGCCATGGGGGCTAGGGAGTCTGAGGGATGTGTAGGTTAAGCATGAGGGATATGCCAGGATAGGCACAATGAAGGATAGGTTGACTAGATGATAGGAAAATTAACTTATACATAGAAATAGTAGACATGTTATGTTGAGCTCCATCTTGGATTAGATCAATTGAATGTAGATGAAACATGAGGGATAGGCAGAGTGAGGGATAGTCACATTGAGGGATAGGTAGGCTGGGTGATAGGAAAATTGAGGATAGGTACAAATCATAGTGGAACTAGTGAGGAATGTTATGTTTAGCAGATGGGTATAGTTGAAAATATGGATAAAGCTGATAAAACATGACAAATAGGCAGAGTGAGGGATAGCCACAATGAGGGATAGGTAGGCTGGGTGATAGGTAGATTGGGGAATGATTGGACTCAGTAATAGGTAGGCACAGAAGTGAGCAGGAGTAGCAAGGAGAGGGATAGGCTTTAGCCTTTAAGCTTTAGGAGGGATGAGCTAATCCAAGAGAAGGTTCTAATTCAAGGGATAGGTAACTTGAGGGATAGGTAGGCTGAGGGATAGGCAGTGTACAGGATAGGTAGAGTGATACATAGGAAGAAAGCCTGTCAGATTGAGGGATAGGCCAATTTTTGAATAGGTAGATTGAGGTACTGATTTTGATTGACAGGTTTATATATAGGTAATGTCCCAAACATTTCCAACATTATTTTGTACATTTCTTTAATACTTTATATCATCAAACATCATTCTTGAGTGGGAATCAAGACCACAAAATTTGGATTCAGCAGGATTTTTTGGTCTAGAAAACCCCTTCTTTTCATTTGATATCACTCTAATAAAGACTCAAAAGAACCACATAAAACTCCCTATTCTCCATAGTTTTCAATAGTGAGCACACAAAGTCGCCCACTTTCATGGGGGGGTAGAGGGGGGGAGCATGGGCCGCAACTGACATGGGGCCGTGACCTACTTACTATTAATAGAAGAAGGGTGCGTTACTCTGGGCCCTACACTGGTGACTTGCGCATGGTTCTCTGTCATATTTTGCTCCCCTACTGTGCTGTGGCTATGGAGGTCAGTCCCGCAGCAAGGTTGGTGCAAGGCAGAGGGGGGACCTTGCTTAAAGGGGCTATATCATTAGTTTAAAAATTCTTTGCAAATCCTAGATACCAGGAAAATTCTTTATTATGCCTTATAATAATTATGTCACCTTTCAATGCATTTGAATACATGTATTTTCATCAGAATGGGATGCTCAAATGAGGTGGGGGACTTCTAGTGACGGACCCTTATTCTATATTACCCACCCAACCACCAAGACTGTGCTTGGAGATGTAGGTTCAGGCCATTTGGGGGGAGCTATAACATGGGAATCTACCAAGTCGGACATCCTACCCTATATAATCCTTGCTGCCAGATTGTTCTGCAATGAATGCTAAAAAATACCTACGTCTCTTGTGACCTAATGATCTATCTGTGATATTTATGTAAGACGGGGTGTACTGGGTACAAACGCTACCTTGTGTGACCACACTCTGGTAGAATCCTCCTTGGGTTTCAAACTCTATCCTGTGTAAACAGGACCCATTACCCTGGACAAAACCTCATCTAATTGGCCAGAAGAGTCAGCTCCCCTGATTGGCTGGGGTTGGGGCTTCTGCTGGTTATCTACCTGTGGGCATGTCCATGCTTGCCTGATACCAGAGTTGGTAGACCTAGTTCAGGCACTCTAGGGGGAGTTTGATGGCAGTTTGATGGCAGGTACCCACCTATAGGAATGTATACAGAAGTGCACAGTACCATACCAGCTCACTAGGAGAGGTACTCCTCTCCACCACTAGGTGGCAGCTGTAGGCTGACTTCCAGTCCCAGGCCTTTTTAGGCTAAGGAAAAACCGATAAATGGCTCTAGGGAGAAAAACAGTGGGTATAGGAACTAAAGGTAATCAGAGGGGGGAGGTCTATACTTAGACACACAAATGTGGTTTCGACCCTACTGGGTCTCATCAGTCTGGACTCGCGTTAGTCCACACCCACCTATATACCAGATGGGTATCTTACCCTGTATAGAGTGTGAGATTTTTTTTTCAAGTAGCCTTTTTAGGCAAAAGACAAAACTTTCCAAAACTATCTGTGATATTTAAATGGGATTTACTAAACTTAAACCAGCTTAAGGAGTGACTTTAAGTGATTCTTTGAATGCCAACCTTCATGCATTGAATTTGATAAAACACCCACGTCTCTTGTTGAATGTGAACTTGAAAGCCTCCATGTCCTGGTCGGTGAAGGCGCCAGGTTTGGCCCCCATCAGCTTCCCCCGGAAGGCGTTCTCCAACATCTTCTTGTCTCCACTACAGAAGAACCACTCGGGCAGCCAGGGCAGGTTGATGAAGAACATGTACCTGGTGGGGGATGATACTGACCCTTTAACCCTTAACCCTCCCACTGCCAGATTTCTCTGTAGTTTTGCCCAAAAATTGAAAAAAATATAAATATGAAAAATTTAAATAAGGTTTTGGCATAGATTCTCCTTGAACGTTCTTTGTAAACACAAATGGAATGTGAAGGAGGATGTTATAAGCTTTGATATGGTACCAAACATGGGGTGCTTTAAATAGGACTTGTAAGAAAATATTTTTCACCAATTTTGAGTAATATTTTCTTGTTCGGCTCAGTGAATTGGGCGCCCTGGCAACCATAGCGACCTGCTGGCAGTGAGAGGGTTAAGGGCAGAATAATGCCTTAAGATGTCATGCTTAATCATCATCATGATGCACCAATGAATCATGTTGACATGATAATTACTGATGAGGGCATAGTGCATTGAAACGCTATGCTGTCATTGAGGTAACATGCTAGCATTTATTCCACTCAATTGTATTTGTCTTGCCAGACTTCTGTTTACTGTTTTTTAATCTTTTTCTGTTCATATGTATGATGCATAACTTCTAATCATAGAACTATTATACTTAAACATTAAATCCTTAACTGTTCGGAGCTGATTTTGTGACAAATTGTTACTGACATTTATTCTTTATGGAATAAGGCAGTGCCATTGCTTTAACCAAGGACACCAGTATTTAACACCCCCCGTAACATAACCCATGGTCATATTTGACAGCCTGTGACGTCATCAAAAATGATCATTTGTTTACATTTGAACAGGGGAGAAATAAACCAATTTAGTGTTTTCAGGCTCCCTCCTACCATAACTTTGGTACTTTGAATCAAAAAAGATAAAAAATAAACACAAAGGAACCTCGTTGCCTTTTGTCCATTTATCGAATAGGGAAATAAAGATCCTCATCTAGAGGAAAATAGTTGCTAACAGTCTGATGCCAATACCCACCATGACGTCATGCCCATACCCACCATGACTTCATGAACTGCTCAGAGTGTTGCTGTATGTACTGCCGCATGGCGACCGGGTGTGGACAATTCAAGATGGCCGCCTGGTGGACAACATCCGGGTACTTGGATGCCATGCCCCATGTAACCGCTCCACCCCAGTCGTGACCAATCAGAATGCAGCTCTCATAGCCTGAAATACATGAGCTAACCATTTACATAGATGAGACTTTGTTACAACTTTATAGTTAATTTTAAGTTGCATTGGGGCATCCACAGCCAGAAGTGGACACTTAAGGCTCAGTCTCATGAGTTTGTAACAGTTGAAACGTCTTTGACCGGGTGTCGTCTTTGACCGGTGTCGTCTTTGACCGGTGTCGTCTTTGACCGGGTAGGGATTAAAATGAAGAAAAAAGTAGTATATAGTAAAGAAATTGGGAAATTTATTGTATAATATGTTAGAACACATCATTTCGAGGCATAATGTAAAATTGATATATTTATATACTGCACTTACTATGCACAGTGCAGTTGTTTAAGCTCAAAGTTATATATAAAGTGACGTCTTTGACCGAGCAGAGTGAAATAATAGTACTATGCTGTACTATGCATAGTATGCTCAGTATATGAATATAACAAAATTTATTTATGTTTGCTATAAACGTATATCAATATATGGGTGCACTATTTCCCCACGTTTCTTACTACATAGACCTCAGTTCTGCTATTCTCATGCTGCCTGGTCAAAGACGACACCGGTCAAAACGACACCGGTCAAAGACGACACCGGTCAAAGACGTTTCAACTGTTACAAACTCATGAGACTGAGCCTTATACTCTACAAAGCTTGTTTTATTTGATACACCAATTTAGATAAACCAAGCTTCAAACATCATTTGGCAATATCACCCAAATTGACTCGGTTTGGAGTGGCACAGGAGAAATGCATTCATAAATAACAAGGGAAATATCTTCTACAGGTCGTTCTTCATTTTATGAGTGGAAGTAAATTATAGGTTGTATCCACCATGAAATGAACAGCATAACCACAATACCTACCTAAGGCTGGGACAAGCTGTCTGATATCCTCCACCATTTTGTCGAGTGTGTAGTCATCTACATTTGGAGGATGATCAGACTCACTGTAACCTCTCAGATCCACGGCGACAACCCTGTCAATGTAAGCGGCATGTTTAATGAAGATGACGTCCATGTAATGTTATACCAGTGCCACAATTTTAAGGCATATAAATAAAAGTAGAGGAAGGAAATCTAGCTATATATCTAAAATGACAAACTGAATGTCATTGTTCGGTCGCTTATGTTTTGACATTTATCAATACAATTATTCTTTCTTTCAGAAATGAATGGTCAGAAATTCTCAAATTATCAGGTTCTATAGCATGCAAGATGTTTGCTAATGACATTCTTACAAACCCTTTCCTTTGGTACCAAGTTTAGAATTTATGTTTGTGGCGAATTCCTTTTGACATAAATAACATATTCTATATCACGGGGCCTGTACTTATGGGTCATGATAAGAAAATAATAGAGCACTAACACACTAGGCTATTGTGTAAAGTGTATTTCAGGCAGCATCCTATTGATAATTAGGGTAGGTAGGTGAGCTTCATCTTGTATTTATTCTTCTTTCTTACTGTTGAAGGTACCCAGAATGAGTTGCTATTCCTTGCATGGATTCAAAAATCATCAGGATGACTCACTGACTCACCCAGCTAGTAGCAATATAACAAAAGTTTGCACATAATTGCAGTCAACTGAAATAAGTAGGAGCTTGTTTTTCTGAATTGTTCCCCCCTTAACATCCATAGAAGCACTCACCTGTATTTGTCGTTGAAGGACCTGATCTGATGCCTCCATGAGTACCAGAACTCAGGGAAGCCGTGGAGGAGTAACATCAGGGGGCGGCCTGCCATCCCGGACGCCACATAGTGTAGCCTCACACCCTGTAACATACAATAACAGCATCAGGGGCTACAGTAGGACACATGGTGTAGCCTCACACCCTGTAACATACAATAACAGCATCAGGGGCTACAGTAGGACACATAGTGTAGCCTCACACCCTGTAACATACAATAACAGCATCAGGGGCTACAGCAGGACACATAGAGTAGCCTCACACCCTGTAACATACAATAACAGCATCAGGGGCTACAGTAGGACACCTAGTGTAGCCTTACACCCTGTAACATACAATAACAGCATCAGGGGCTACAGTAGGACACATAGTGTAGCCTCACACACTGTAACATACAATAACAGCATCAGGGGCTACAGTAGGACACATAGTGTAGCCTCACACCCTGTAACATACAATAACAGCATCAGGGGCTACAGTAGGACACATAGTGTAGCCTCACACCCTGTAACATACAATAACAGCATCAGGGGCTACGGTAGGACACATAGTGTAGCCTCACACCCTGTAACATACAATAACAGCATCAGGGGCTACAGTAGGACACATAGTGTAGCCTCACACCCTGTAACATACAATAACAGCATCAGGGGCTACAGTAGGACACATAGTGTAGCCTCACACCCTGTAACATACAATAACAGCATCAGGGGCTACAGTAGGACACATAGTGTAGCCTCACACCCTGTAACATACAATAACAGCATCAGGGGCTACAGTAGGACACATAGTGTAGCCTCACACCCTGTAACATACAATAACAGCATCAGGGGCTACAGTAGGACACATAGTGTAGCCTCACACCCTGTAACATACAATAACAGCATCAGGGGCTACAGTAGGACACATAGTGTAGCCTCACACCCTGTAACATACAATAACAGCATCAGGGGCTACAGTAGGACACATAGTGTAGCCTCACACCCTGTAACATACAATAACAGCATCAGGGGCTACAGTAGGACACATAGTGTAGCCTCACACCCTGTAACATACAATAACAGCATCAGGGGCTACAGTAGGACACATAGTGTAGCCTCACACCCTGTAACATACAATAACAGCATCAGGGGCTACAGTAGGACACATAGTGTAGCCTCACCGCCTATAACATTGAGGTTACATAAGCCCTAAATCCACGGCGACAAGAACCTACATTAAAACAGTATCGCCCCTCTGCCGTCACCATTTGGCCGCTATTTAGGCCTGCCACGCCATTTTCGCGTCTGTGCCACCAAAGTCCATGGCGTTACAGGGGAGAAATTGGCGCGGCAGAGTAGCGATAATATTTTCACGCAGTTTCCTGCTGCAGTGGATTTTGGGCTATAGTTATCTCTTAAAATGACGTCCTGGCAGATTACTTGCCAATTCAAAAATTACATGAGTTTGAGTTTAGATTTTTTATTTGGCAATAATAAATCACAAGCATGGGGCATTTCTCAATTAGAGCCAAGACATATAGACAAATTAATACGCAATCACATAGAAATGTCAAGTCCGGTCTATATAGTAAGTGTCAGTATTACTGTTCCCAAATTCGTCAGCATGATACATGATACACGAATTGGGTCCTTGACAGTATAAGGACAGTACATTTATTAGATGCACATGACTGTGGCGAACTGAAACTCTTGCCCAAATCCAACTGCTGCATTCACATGACCTATAATCTCAATTTCGATTAAATCAATGTAGTTTATAAATACAGATTCAAGTTTGTAATTTATGGAGAGTTCAGTACTGTTATTATATTCTATACGATTATATCGCTACATTTCATGTCATTAAAACCCCATATTCAGTATTAACTTAAGCTTACAATCCCAGTATCAACACCCCCTTGATTGTACCTTGGAGTGTCCCTGTCCCCTTCCTTGCTCAACGTCTTGGATACATTAAATTCACAGATTTGTGGCTCAAGTAATATAGGATAACTAGTAAAATAACAAAAAGATAGATAGTTGAATTTTAGTCTGAGCCCAATATAGTGCTTGTAGTTATACAGGTCTCCCTGTTGTAGTTCCGAATCGAAGGAGGTTGTTAAATCGCCACAGATTGCCAGATTGCAGGGAAATTACATCATGAATTGCACTGTTTTTTGTTGGCCTTTGAATTATGATATAATGCTGCTGCTGTAATAAATAAATATGTATTATTTAAAGTGAGCCTAGGCTAGGCTTCACCCATCACTTTATGCAGTGGTCGGAATCGGTGGAGGATTTGCAGCATTCAAGTGACAAGTTCAATGGCTAATTCCAACGAAGTTCATGAATATTAATATTCAAAACAATAGCAGATAATATGTGATCATGAACATCTCTCACTCACCCAATGATGGATTAAAAGATAAATAGATCTGCCATTAGAAATGCCGACAAATGTCTACACAATGCAGTAACAACTTTGAAAGAGGACAAAATCGTCGGTGGAGAGTGACGTCATAGCATTAGTGACGTCACTGTCTCAGTGACATTGCTATGTCTTCTAGTAATATCGCTACATCACCTAGCACATTACTTCGTCACCTAGCAGTCTTTCGATTTTGTGGCTAAAGTTTGCCCTGATCATTGGCTATACTTTGCCGTAATCATTGGCTATACTCTGCCGTGATCATTGGCTATATCATTGGCTATATACTTTGCCGTAATCATTGGCTATACTTTGCCGTGATCATTGACTATACTTTGCCTTGATCAGTAGCTAAAGTCCAGGCTAAGTGTAAAGTGTGCCGTGTTCAAGGGCTCGTTTTCTCCAGGGAGGCCTCCAATATTCATTTTCACCTAGTATATGACTACCACTGAGTATACACCCGACCTACTTACGTTGACCCTGGCGTAGCCGTGTGCGCCCAGACTGGGGTCAGTCATGCATGACGGAGGTGTCTTCCTGTCCTTAGAGTACAGCAGCTTCCTGGGCTTGGTGAGGAGTAGCCTGAGTATCTGCAGCCACACCCCCAGACTCCAGAACAGCCCTATCATGTAGACAGCCACCAGCCTGACCAGCCCCATCAGGCCTGCCATGGTGAGGGGGACCTGAAGGAGTGAGATATAGGATCATGTGTATAAACATATATATATACAGTGTGCCTCCTATCCCAGTGCTGTAACCATGATCTACTGACCCTCACTCTCCAAGCACAGTGACACAGATTACTGACACAGTAAATATAGGCTTAGAATATCTGGGTGGAGAGTGACTGAGATTGCACACACTCTCCCAGCACACTGACACAGATAAAGATCCAGTGGCTTGTAGGTGAATTGTCACTGTGTTATATAATCGGTATAGAAGCTGTTATGTGCTTGGAGAGTGATATGTGTTATGTCTAGGTGTTATGGGTTCCCGTTATCAGCTGATACCTGAATGTCCCAACGTTAGACTTTGCTTTGGGTTTTATGACTGTGAATAGATATATCAGATATGGATATTTAGTGTACACAACTTATCTTCAATATTGTGTATGTGATAAAAATCATGGTACATTGATACTTTCACTATTGCCAGGGATATATATAGAAATTGCCAGCTGATATCCAGCTATATCCGACTGAGAAAAGAGTAAATAGTTGATAATTGCATTTCTATTATTGCATGATTTCCCCCATTTTAATAATTTCACAAGAGGAAAATGATTGAATTGATTTTGAGAGCACCATCTTATTTTAGCCTTGTGGAATTCGTTGTCAGAGGTACCAGATCCAACACTTAGCTATGTTTATAATCTATAAAACAATGTGTTATACTTTGAATTAACTTTATTCAAATATCAGTTATTATGTTAGTATACATATATGACCGTCCCAACATTAATCTTTGCTTTGGGGGTTATGGTTGTGTATGGACATCAAATTTATTTGATCTGTGATATTGGGAGTATGCAACCTCTTAGATCCCATCTAGAGTAGATATGAGAAAATGGTTCATCGATAGTACTGTGCTTGTCAATGCAATATTCCATTTCTATTTTTTCCCCAATCCCATAAACGTTTTCGAGGATTTCATAATGTTTACAAAGTACAGAGTCAATAGAAAATGTATAAAGGCATATAATGTATAAATGAAGGGGTGACATCTTTGACCGGGTCACATCTTTGACCGGGAGGCTATAGCTAAAAAAGGCAATTTTTTACCTTTTAAATTGTTCCCCCATATCTCTACTATTTGAAAAAATATGTCAATGGTTATTGCATACTACTTTGGACAGTGTAGCTCTTCAAAGTCCACAGGATAAAGAAATATAGTTTTGGACCGGACAGAGGAAAACATATAACATACTGTAATAATGCATGTAAAAGGGCCTACATATACATATTACAAACTGTAAATAAATTTCCTTTCATAAAGTGTGAAAATACCCTTTGACTTTTTCCACCCATTTCTTACTATCTAGGTCTAATTATGCTATAATAATGCTTCCCGGCCAAAGACGTCACCCAGCCAAAGACATCACCATGTCAAAGACATCACCTCATCAAAGACGTCACCCGATCAAAGACTATCCAATTGCTACAAAGTCATGAAACTGAGCCAAAATTGTCTGTCCTACGGACACATGCAGACAACTTACAATTCACAAGGCAGTTTCCTCTTAAATCATGCATTACATGGCCGAATTGTAATGTTTTACCTGCTTATAAGACTCTGAAAAGCACATGTTTTTTTCAAGCCCCTGTTACCAGTGGTTACAGGGTCAAATTTATTTACCCCCGCCCTCCACCAATTGGTCAAAAATTAGTGTTCACACAGGCCCTCTAAACCATAGAAACACTTGGCTATTCTGCTAAAAAGAAATGAGATTTTCTTTTGTATTTTTTCAGAAATCATATTTCCTTTATGTCTGTGAATTCCTATGGTTTCAACATTCAGTGCATGTCTGACACACCCATGTGGTCTGATTCATGTTCAAGATGAAAGAGGAGAATGAGACATTAACTCATCATAGAAAGTATAGTGTCATTCAGGAACAATGAGAATTCCAGGCTTAATCTCCCATCTTAAAAGTGGTGCATCCTATCTATGGATTCCACACATGTGAATGGCAGACACACCCTTACGGTGTCATTAACAGGTATACACACTGTAGCAGATAACTCATTACATTATGTGATAGATTCAGGAGGGTGTTGTGTATACTTGTATGTTACATTTGTTGAGACACAGGTATAAGGACTCATCACTTTGATACACCCTTGTTGTCAGAAATGTGTCATTGCCGGTTACACCCATGTATTATTGTTCAGGACTCTTCTGCGGGAGGACGGTGGTCAGAGTGCTGCTGGTCTTGTATCAGGTACACCCGTCTAGTACAGGACTCTGCTGTGGGAGAACGGTCTTTAGTTCAATGCCCTGAACATGCAGTTTTTCAGGTAAGTTACATTTAGAAAAGTTAGTTGATGTCTCTTTGCTTAATATGGTGAAGATTATGGCCATAGCTTGGTATTTATAAAATAAAAGAGGGGTACCGGCACTCGTTTCTTCAGAAATTGTACATGTGGCAAGTGACAAGTCTGTACACACCAGTGTACACCACCACTAGATAGGAGCATAATTAAGGACTACAGTTTAGCACCTCCCCAAACTAGTCAGGCCTCTATAGCTACATGCATAGAGAGCTTGCCTAGAGTGTGAGAGGTCCCTGCTTCAAATCTTGCCAAGGTATCCTTTGGGGGAAATAATTTGTCCTCTTAGTTTAGCATGTATCTTGTCCAAAAGCATGCAGAAAATTCTGCTTTACTTATGCATTTATGATGTGTTTTGAAAAGAGAATATGACATAGCTTCATTAGAAATTATTGCTTCCTTATGGATATTAGAAACACCATTGAGACTGGAGTTGTTCAGGGATAAGCCACCAGATGGGGCTATGGTGACCATTTGGTGAGGATTTGCTAGTTCCATAAACCCTGCCAGTGGGCGAGTGCTTGAATACTGGCTTTAACCCTTAATAGGGTTTGCCGCCTCCTCCTAAAGGCAACATTAGGTCACTACGTTACCGGGCCACTGGCAGGGCAGGCAAACCCACAAAAAATGACTATCTACTCACCAGTTCTTCAAAATTACAAATATGCTGTTATCTCAAAACTCACAAAATGGATTTATGTCGTTTTGCATCCAAACTCTTCAATTGTTAAAACATGCCTGATATATCGCAACATTAAGTCCATGTGTGTCGTAGGTTAAGGGTACTTGAAGATGATACAACAACAGTGCATGGTTTTCCCGTACTGAGAGGAGTGTTATTTTGGGATGCAGAGAAGTCATACTATGAGCAATACAAACTGCTCAAAGTACAGGCTATCCGAGAAGGAGAAGCTTAGCTAGCTGACAGAACCAGAGTCCTCGCCGCGCGTGAGGCAAGTCTGGAAGAAGATCATAACCTTTGGAGGGCTACGATCGAGCAGCTCGAGTCACGGTTTGGTACTTGCGACGACAAGTTCTTCCGTCAATTCGGGCTAAAACTGACCGATTGGGAGAGATCTGGTTTTCCAGATCTCAGGTCTAGGTTAGGGCTTGCCACCAGGCTTGCCCCGCCAGTGACCCCAGTACTGTCAGTACACCCACCCAGGTATGAGATGCCCTTCTCGTTCAGGGCACACTCTACCCAGGTGGTCAGTGGAGGGGAGCCTACTGTTGCGCCAAGTACATCTTCGGCAGCGACAGGTGGACCCCTTCCCCTTCAGGTGGAGGCTAGTGTGGTTTGCACCACACAGGCCCCTCCTGAAGGAAGTCCTGATGGGGAAGGAAAGCCATCTGGCGGTGTCCCTATGGACACCTAAAGATGGTCCCCTATCAGGCCCTCTGGGGTGCACTGTTCCGCCCCTCGGAGGTAAAACTAAACTTACACCGCAACACGCCCCTGGACCAACCGAAGCAGACCGACGGTGCTGTAGTGCCTTACCGAGTCTCTACTGCTGCCAAACCGGAAGCAGCCTGATGTCTTCAACTGTGGTTTATACCTAAGCCACAACCGTCGGTTCTCTACGATTCTACTGCTGGCCAGGGCTACTGATCCTGTGGTCACTCTATATTAGTGTGACCTATGAACTATTCCATGGATCTCCCTCCTGTGATAATTATATATATGGAGGCACGGACCTACCTTTTTATATTTATATTTCACAAGAGATGGAAGCACTATACAGGTGCTGGACTCTATCCATCTCTACCACCATGAACTGCTAGGTACTGGAGTACCGACCCTAATAAAGATGACGATTTATCCCACCTTATTTAGGATACGCATTTATGGATTTTATATATAAACTCTTCATCGCCAAAGGAAGTGAGAACTACTATAGTTCTATTATTTATATATAAGGACACTAACTCCACACGGATTCGCACCATTGCTGAACGTAGTAGGTGATGTGTTGAGTTTCCAAGGTGGTTATTGGTACCTTATGTTATTAACTGATACTAGTCTAGGACTATCAGTTGGACAGTTTTTTATATCATGTGCCTACGGGACTATGGTTTGACACCAGAGACTGTACTGTTGATATAAACTGTTATGTGCATGTTAACTTGTGTGTTCATGTATGTATGCCTGTTTTTACTATGAGTAGAAATGTTACTTGTTGATAAATAGATATACGTGGTATATAATGTATCCAAGAGGTATTATTATTATAAAACCAACCCTGCCTACATTCTTGAGGGGGGTAGTGTAACGGGTTGACTATTAGTCTAACTGTTATTGTTGTATATCTATTATATGTTGTTATGATGTAAAACAACGCGGTTTCTATTGTATACTAAACTGTTTTATTCATCCAACTAGTATCGTCGGTTCGTTACATATACTGACTCTTCTAGTTCGGTTTTATACGGTAGTGTACCGGTACTACCCTCGGTTACCTTCGGTAGTAATTATATAATCGTTTTACATAACTAAACCTAACAGGTGGCGCTGCTAGTACGGTCACGTGGCCTATGCAGCGGTGTATATAAGGTGGCTGCTTCTCCATTGGAAGTCAGTCAGGTTTGGGACTGTCGTGACATGACCACCCTGTGCTCCGGGCCTAACTCTATGCTATAGGGTTGCCCCACTGTATTATATATCTGTTCTGATCCTGTATATCCGATGGTTATACCTGTACTATAATACACCAGAGTTTCCTTCGTAAATAAAGTCGCCGTATATTAAAGTCTAATTTACCTTGTCTGGTTTTTGATCTAATGTGTTACAACCGTAGTAAGAGACCAACTACAGTACCTTTATCCAGACCTAGAACCCTGGTGATAAATATTTGAATTTCTTTAAATTGTGATAAAAATCAAATGAGTATGTGAATATGATAGTGGCAAATAACGTTTAGTAATTATTTTTAGGATCCATACCTTTTAGACTATTTTATTGATGATTTAAGTTCAATTTTTTCTTGCCAAATCGGCCAATTCCCCTAAAAAAGCGACTTTTTTTTAAATCTGACCTATTTTCTCTCAAAATCGGCCAATTTCCTGAATATCCATTTTTTTGCGTTTTTTCTGGCCATTTTGACAAGGGGCCAATGGGCCAATTGGCCAATATTCTACAGTTCTCATGCACCCTGACTTTAGGCCAATCCTATAAGCCGCAGATGGCTCTTGAATAAGTCCTGGGAAAACACACATATTTGTGTAAGTGGAGGTATTATTTGGGATAATACAATTAGGATAGTGGACATAAATAGGGATAGCGCTCATAGACAAGAGAAATGCCATAAATTCTTGTTAACATAATATAGGTAAACAAATAATGTATGAAGTGTTAGGAAATTTTTTCGCTCACCCCCATTTGAACTATATAGTAACGGCGGGCTTTTTTGCTAAAAAGGGCCTAAACTTTTTATGTCCCCCCCCCCTCAAGAGGGGTCAGAAATTTTTATGCACCCCCCCTCAAGAGGGGTCGGAAATTTTGACCCCCCCAAACCCACTCCCCCCTGTAACTAATGAATATACACTCCCTAAGTGGAGGTATGTATTAGTAGCGTCAACAAAAATAAGGAGAGCCAACAGAAATAAGGATAACGAATGACATCACATAGGGGGTTTCCCGGAGATTCCCCACTGCAGAATGAGATACGAACTAATAAGACGGTCCCCACACAGGTCAGGGATAGCGGAACACTTTTATGATAGTGCAAGAACCACTATCCTAAAAAATCAAGTTTAAGGATACCGCCTGGTCCAGTGTGTTTCATAAGGTGGTCTCCTTAAAAAAATGTATGATATCACAAAATCCAAATTAAGGATAGCTGCCTATGAAATACACTCAATTTTGACCAATTTACCTCTCCTAAAAATGCTATCCTTAAATTTAGGAGATATCCTAAAAAATGTAAAACTTATGAAAAGACTCTCTGGGGGAATATATCCCAACAATGCATTGGCATTATTAGCGCCATATATATAATGTTTTATATTGTTTTATATTAATTCAGTGACCAATTTCACTATAACTTTATATCCATGCGGGTTACAAATCATTGCTGGAAGACAACAGAGCACTGTCATTCCTCAAGTAGATATTTCACTGATGCAAGTTTAACCATGAGTTGATCATCAAAGCCTACTCAGGATCACTTAGTGTCACACTACATATAGAACTAGTGCCCCTTTAAAGGCACACTGAACCCACAACGTCATATGCGTACATACTCGCCAGGGTTAGGTCCTGGGTTCAGTTCGCCTTTAAGTGTTCTAATGTGCTAAGCTGGCTGTATTCAGAGTATTAGCCAATTAGAAGCTGGGACAGTCTTCAGTACAGATCTAAATGCCACATGACTACATTAAACAAAGCATCTGCTTGAGTGCCAATTATTCATTTGATACTGTAAACGCATTCATCATGATTAGGGGTGTACATTTCCACAGAAAAGCTAAAATTAGCACTTTCAAGGTAAAATTCACAGATTTCTGATTTCCATGAATTCCGCGGAAAATGTATATATACAGCTTGAGATAATGTATGTCCACAGTGGTGCTTGAGTACAGATGTAACTACCTCGTGACTAGCTAGGTGGCAGCATCTACTGTATACATAGGGAAATAACAATGGCTCAGCCCAATTTGACAAAACAAGCGATGTTGATTCTAAATGGGCCTTTTTTTGAGCCATATTGTATCATACTTAGATATCCACTGTGCAATCCGCGAGATGGAAATTAAGGATTTGAATAAACCTTGGATGTCACGTCATATCTATGAAGTAATACATGAACGAAATCAATACATGCATGAATACTGTGTTAGTGGTAAGGTGAATGACTTTATGTTGGAACTTGCAAAACAGGCCCGCAGGGGTATAAACGCCCTAACACGGAACACAGAAGACGTATATTTCATTCAAAAAATTGAGGAGCATAAATCAAACCCATTCAAATTCTGGCGAGAACTTAATGAATTGTTAGGTAGGTCAGGTAAAGACCGCCAGGAAATAATCCTGAATCATCATGAGACAGGTCAGGAGGTCAAAGGAGAGGAAGTACCAGAATACATAAATGAATTTTCACTGGTATTGGCGAGAAGCTTTTCGCCACTCTCGGTGACAAAACTGATGTAAACACTAACTGTGACCCTGTTAACAAATTATATACGCCAACAGATTCTACTCGGGTTTGTTACTCTACCGTTTGGAGACCTATTGAAAACTATTGATGTACTTAAATCTAGCGGGATCAAAAATATCAGCGCGACTGTGCTGAAGGATACCCTGTCCATCCTGGCTCCTCAGTTGACCGCGATTATAAATACGTGTCTCCATAATGTATCATTTCCCACTACTTGGGCCGCCGCTACGGTGGTGCCCATCCCCAAATCTGGTGACCTCCGGTCCATTGGGAATTGGCGCCCCATATCTTTGCTTCCCATGCCCAGCAAAATAATGGAACGAGTATTATACCAGGAAATATATAGTAGATTAGAGAGCAATGGTTTGTTGTCGTATTGTCAATATGGCTTCTGCGCATCCAGGGGCACCAATGATGCAGTTTTCAGGCTGGTCAATGACATATACAGGGCCCGTGACCTGACGCGCCCCCTGCTGGCATGTTTCCTGGATGTGCGGAAGGCTTTTGACTGCATCCACGATGCGGAGCTTCTGAGCCGCATGAGGAAGCTCGAGTTGCCGAGTATTTACTGTGATTGGCTGTGCGCTTACCCATCTAACAGGACCCAACAAGTGTTATGTAACAAAAAGTTGTCAACAACCTCTAGGATAAGCTATGGCGTCCCCCAAGGGTCTATATTTGGGCCGCTCCTGTTTATTTGTTTCATCAATAACTTGCCAAGTGTTATGAAAAATTATCATAGAATTATGTATGCCGACGATGTCCTATTTTATGTAACAGACAATGACCTTGACACTACATGTGAACTATTGCAAACCGATTGTAATGCTGTATTTAACTGATTTACCCAAAGTGGGCTATGTATTAATGTTGATAAAACAAAGGTAGTTGCCTTCACGCGCGATAAACCGGATGTGCCTCATATCCTAAACATAAGGATGGGCCGAGACCTGTAGCCGCTATGAATATCTGGGTATAATACTTGACAATAACTTAACACTAGAGAGTTCAGTCAACAAAAAGGTGAAGAATAGTAACCTCAGAAATGTAATGTTGCACAAGATGCGGGACAAAATGAACATTGGCACCGCCACCTTAGTATATAAGTAAATCATATTGCCTGTATTGGACTATTGCGGATATTTATTTAATGGAGTGACCGACGCTGTGCATAACCGTCTGCAGTTTACTCAGAATAAATGTCTTCGCCTGTGTTTGAAAGTCTGTATGAGACACCATGTAGTCGACCTGCACCGAGACGCTTACTTGAACAACCTTTCGGTCCGGTACGACCTGCAACTCCTCCTAATGCTGCATAAATACCTGTATGGTAACAACCATAACAATGCAGCCTTGGGATTAGAGTTCAGGTGCCCTGTGGCGGGCGGATGAGTGATGTGTTCTACCGACACAGGACTCCTGAAATACCCCAACTCAAACCTGCTGGACTTCCGGAAGAGCCCCTTGTACAGAGGGATTGAACTCTGGAACCACCTCAACACCTCCTGTCGCATATTGAAAGCAAAAGTGTCTTCAGAGAAAAGGCCAAATTAACTCTGATAAATCAGTTTAACAAACGACAATTGGAGAAAGGCTGACTGGCCCAACAGTGCTAGTCAGATAGACTGATAGTCAGATAGTCGGCCAGTGTCATCATTATTACTGCTATTTATACTATCTATTCATTGTTATCATTGCTATTCCTGTTATCATTATTACTGTTAATGCTGAAATAATCCAACCTCATTGAGATATGATATCTCCTTTTGAATGTAATTGTATTTGAAAATCACTTGGTGCAATAAATACATTTATAAACTCAAATAGCAGGAGTATCAAGACATCACACCAACCCTAAACCTGAGGGTATCATTCAGGGGTAGACACCAACTTGACTGGCAATGAACAACAGCACTTGATACCTCTGCCTATCTCCAGTGCTGCCTCCATGCCAGCATTAACTCCTACTACTCAGGAAATACTCATCACTCAACTCCAAAGCACAATTGCCAGGCTTACTCAAAACCAGGCCCTTAATACTCCAGCCGTCAACCACACGCCACCCAGCATGGCTTCCCCGCCTCACACAGTCAGTCTCAATATGGAGTCCAGCGGAGCAAAACAAGCCTATTTTGAACGCAACCTGCCTGAGGCTTCTGACACCTGGAGACTCTACCGCGGATCTTACAACAAGGCAGCCCAGGCCCGCCTGAGAGCTTTCATTCTACCGCCATATGGCTCGAATCTCCAGATTCCCGGCTTGGACCACTGGTGTCCTACCCCCCGCGGGAGTGGTCACCACGACCGAGGCAGCCCTGACATTAGTGGGCATGCGCAAAATACAGGCTGTTTCCACCCTGAACACCCTAGCTGGCATACTAGACAATAAAGCCGAAGCCACAAGAATCAACATTGACGCATACTATGCGGCCCTTTTGGCTCATTATGAGCGACAAACAGCAAAGGCCGGAAGCCCGGACCACTATGAGTTCCAAGCAGCACTAGATCTCACAAAAAACCTAGTGGAGAGAGAAAGTGCTGAGCTAAACAAAAAGCTCAATGATGAAGTAACCGAACTAAAAGCACACCCCCATGACGCCCTACGGTCTGGCATCCCCGTGGAGCTGCAGGACACACCCCTCTTCAATACCCCCTCCACCAGCAACCTAGGCAACCGGGACCCCCGTTCCCTTGCCCAATCCAGCCCTCTATCTGGCCAAAGCATCATGGATAACGTCCCTTCTCGTGCCCTAACACTAGAAGACATCCTACGGGCCGAAAATAGATCCCGCCTAGAAAATCAGTTGCAACAAAACCAGTCAGTCCCCAATAACAACCAGGTTTTTTCGACCAGTTGGAACCGGGGATCAGGACCAAGATCATCCCGCCCTCGCCAATCAAGGGGAGGAACAACGACAGGGAACTTTAGTCCATGGCACCAAGAAAGGGACTGCCAAACTATGTTTGCCCCTTTGCACTTCACGTCATGATCCACTACTTTGGCACTAGTAGTCGCATCATCTTCATGTAAAAAACGTTTTTTAGCCGAGACTCTGCAGTTTAAAGTAATGACAATGCCATATTTCTCTGGAGAAATGTGAGTAATTGTGAAATTTGTAAATACCCAAGAAACATTTCTGAAATGTTGCATTTTTGTTGACTTTGATTTGCATTAGCACCTATAGAAATTGAAATACACTGTCAGAGATAGAATTAGTCATCAAATAAATGAGGGAACAATTTCTTCTTCACAATGGTACCATTTAGAACATTCTGGTTAAAGAAATGCAAATGTGAGCCTTTCCACAAAGTGAGATCGAAATATTCAAAAATTGCTTAAAATCAGCATTTTGGTGAAGTTTTGATGATATTCCCCATACTTTTAGTGTGCAATAAAGAGTGTTTACCAATATTGTCATGAAACTGGACCTGATAGAGCTTATCCGTCAGGCCCTCCCACGGAACTAAATAACTTTGATCCTATGCTGAACCGCCACCCATTTCCAATCACTCACTCAAATTATGATAACCCATTCGAAGATGAACTGTTCTTAGAAGCCTTTGAATATCTGTGCATTGATCATTTAGCATCAATTCTTGATTCCCAAAACTACAATGTGAACTCGAGCGGAAATAAAAGTAACCTTAACAGTTATTCAGGTGTTGTCAATCTTTCAGATCATCAACTCACAAGTGGAGAATTCAGTCTCCTCCAGAAAGGTCTGTCAGTACCCCTAAGGCACCTGACCCAGGTTTAATCATGGAAAACATTAACAAATTCCATTTGAGCATCAGAAGGGAGATTGCCATAAGCAAATTTGATGAAGAAGTACCTACCCCAGTTAACCTCAATCAAATTCAACCCCCTTTCAAAGCCCAAAAATTCAAAAAAAAACTCGTCTTGGAATCCTCCCAGACCAGGCATAGTCAAACATATGGCCCTATTAAACCTCAAAAAAATAGAAGAGTCTTACCCTAAAGTATCTAAAAGATCCAACTTAACTTGGTCAGAAAAGATAGCGAAGAAAGCCCTCTCCAAGAATGATCTAATCGTTATAAAGTAGGCTGACAAAGGCTCAGCAGTTGTTCTCCAAAATAGATCTGACTATATCAAGGAAGGTCTCCGCCAGCTTAATGACGGGAATTTCTATGAACAAAAACCAGGCGACCTGACAGGTAAACACAATACAATGATCCATAAACGCATTGCATCAATGCAAACAAATGGGGAAATTCATAAACAAACAGCTGAATATCTATATATTGAAAAACCTAGAACAGCTATACTATATTTACTACCCAAAATTTACAAAAATGTCACTCCCCCACCAGGCAGACCGATAGTCTCTGCTAACAACTGCCCGTCGGAGAGGATCTCCCAATTTGTAGACTTTTTCCTACAACCAATCATTCCCAAACTACCATCTTTCTTAAAAGATTCGGGACATTTCATAAACACCTTATTGGACCTGTCCCTCCCCCCTGGTGCCATTCTAGCCACCATGGACGTCACCAGTCTCTACACAAACATACCCACCACTGAGGGCATACAGGCAGTGAGAAGGTCATTAGCTTGTGAGAGACACCCCTTCCTGAACCCCACAAATGACTCCATTTGTAAATTGCTGTCTCTGGTCCTCAATTGCAATAACTTCCAGTTTGACGATAAAGATTACCTACAAGTCAGTGGAACAGCAATGGGCACCAAACTTGCCCTGGTGTATGCCAACATCTTTATGGGGGATTTTGAGGAGAAGTTTGTCTACCCATATTCCCCCCGTCCATACGTCTGGAAGAGATACATAGATGATGTTTTCATCATATGGACCCATGGAAGAGATGAACTAATAAAGTTCAAAGACTACCTGAACGATTGCCATAACACAATCAAGTTCACCATGGAGGAATCCGAGAGGGAAATAAACTTCCTTGACATCAAAGTCCTCCAAGGCACAGATGGTAAACTGGAGACCACTCTGTACTGCAAACCGACGGACAGTCACAATTATCTGCTGTACTCGTCGGAACATCCCAGACATGTAGTCAGGGCCATCCCATACTCACAATTCGTGAGAGTGAGACGTATATGCACAAGGGATTCGGAATTCATCCGAAACAGCCTCATGCTCTGCACACATTTTCTAAGACGAAAATATCCGAGGCAACTCGTCATAGAATCCCTGGCCAGGGCAAAAATCCAAAATCGCCTCGACCTAATCAAACCAAGACCAAAAGACAAAACTAAACCGAAAGCATTTTATTGCATCACCACACACAATCCGCACAATCCCCCTTTCAGGGACATCCTAACCAATAACTAGGATCAAATGAAAAAATCAGAAACCACAAGGGAATTCCACGACCATAAATTAATTTTCGGAAGTAGGAAGAATGTCAGTCTGAGCAATGAACTAGTACGAGCTTCAACCAGCACAAAGACAGACAAACCTAAGATCCCACACATTAGAAAGCACCCTTGTAACCGTCCTCTACTATGCAGATACTGCCCGAAACTAAACAAAACAGGCTGCATCAAATCTACCACTACTGGGAGAAAATAGACCCTCATGTCAGTTAACTGTCAAACCTCCAACGTGATATATGCCCTGACTTGCAAACACTGCGGCATGCAATACGTTGGACAAACACTAAAACGCATTTTGGACCGTACTTATCGTCACGGTTGGGACATTGAGAATTATCAAGACACTACAGTCGCTAGACACTACAATTCCTGTCCCCCTCCCCCCATGAGACCCTCTAGATGGGCTGGCTTTGACATAACAATTCTAAGTTTTATCAAGAGCCCCCCTAGGACCCCAGCAGGAATCCTGGAGCTAAATGTGGAGGAGAAAAGGTGGATGCATCGCCTCTCGAGCATCACACCAAATGGCTTAAACTTACTAAACTAACCTAGGGGTGGCTTAGTGGACCAATATAATCCGTAAACTAACAGATAGTAGTATACCAGGTTTTGTCAGAAAAATAAGTCACATTTTTTGGGGGGGTTAATTCTTCGGGACATGGCTAAATCTGACCCAAAAAACCTCAGGATTAAGAATTTTACGTTGGCCTAATTTACATTTTTCCCCAACAGTGTGTATCCGGGCAAAATCCAAGATGGCCGCCAAATCATCAGAAAATCATCTCCCTTGGCATAAATATTAAGCATAACTTGTATTTGACATTACCTACCCCCACTAAATCAACTATAGGGAATTCAGCCATGTTACTGGTTTGTTGCTAGGATGAGTGGTTGCTTAGCAACAGCCATTCTAAATGAGTTTTTGCCTAGCAACACATCCTTAGGCTGTCCCTAGCGTCATTTCAATGATACCTACCCCCCCTTAATCAACTATGGGAAATTCAGCCATGTCATTGGTTTGTTGCTAGGATGAGTGGTTGCTTAGCAACAGCCATTCTAAATGGGTTTTTGCCTAGCAACACATCTTTACGCTGTCCCTAGCTTGATTTCAATGATACCTACCCCCCCTAAATCGACTATAGGGAATTCGGCCATGTTATTGGTTTGTTGCTAGGATGAATTGTTGCCTAGCAACAGCCATTCTAATTGTGTATTAGCCTATTGCTAAGTTCAATGGTTGCCTATCACCAGCCATTTTAATTGTCTATTTGCGTAGCAACACATCCTTAGTAGACAGGTCATTTTGTATAAGTTACTCACCCAAATGAGACATTCTTTCAAGAGTTGATTCTTACGTAGAATTTCCCAGAGAATCCAAATCTGCCAGGGGATATCGCAAATTTTGCCTATTAAGGTCCCTAATTAGCATATTAGAATTAGGTAGGCCAATTATCAGGTTGGCCAGGTAAAAATACTGTAAAACTGGTCCAAATCTCAAAGAAATCTTCAAACACCCACAGATATGGCTAATGATCAAAATTGCATTATCTAATTACCTTTCATTGAGCCCTAATTAGCATAATATATATGCAATACTGAGGCAAGATGCATAATTTCACTCACTCTGATAGAAACACATGATTCCCTGTAGGAAAAAATCTTAAATTTGGCACAGACATCCCCATGGCCATGAAAAACAATTGTAGATATAGGGCCATGTCAGAGTATAGGCTGTGGCCATTATTAATATTGCAGCCATGTTTCAAGATGGCCACCACTGAATATTTCTAAATCATTTATTTCCTCTTCTAATCAACGTAGAATCATGATTCCAAATGCTAAATATACATTTCTGGGGTCAAGGAATCCAATGGTATTACTTTTGGGGAGATAGATGGCAGCCATCTTGGATTTTAATGAGATTGTTGATAGAGAACCTATTAACTACCTGACTTTCCTTATCTATCCCTCTCTATCATAACATATGTTATTATTTTGCCAACTGCAGTGATCAAAGCAATAACCTGAGTATTTATATTGCCTTTGATACTGTTTAAGATATGGTAGTCATCTTCAATGTCTTATGGTTGCACTTTACTGAGTACCAGTGGGTGGCAGCAGCAGCCTCTAGGCTGGCCAACATTGCATTGGCACATTTATAGGCACCATATAGCAGGTATAATGAGCCAAAATGACAGTGGCTGCGATTAATTTCTTTAAATCTCTGTCAGGGTGAGGCATCCAGCATCAAATTATAGATAGGGTACAATATAGTGCAATCTATGTATGGTCAATTTGGTGAAGCCTCCTCCTGGGAGGTCACAATTTTAGGTCTCAGTAACACCAGATCTATACCATCACCTCACACCATTTAAACAACTAATTTAACTAGTCATTTAGGAGCTGCTCACCCTCTTATGATATTCACACCTTTACAGTTCAGAGGTTTATGGTGGTTATTTGTGATGGGCAGACAACCCTGGAGGTGATAAACCCTACCACAGACCATCAAGGGGACCCCCCCTTTGAGATGTCCATCCTCCTACAGTTTCATCAAATAAATTTCTCTTTGGCAGCTCTGCCAAATCCTCTGTATATGTGTCTAATCTTGGCAATATCTGGTAGGCTTGCATGCGCCCTTCTTCTGCTACAGCTTCTTGTCAGTGTGAGGCTGACATCACCAATAGGGTGGTGATACTAACACAAGGGGTCAGTATGGACATCACTGCTCCTGTTGCAAAGATCACTTGTAGAACATGCATTATCATCCCTTCTGTATCTTGAGGTCTAAATGTCTCTGTCCTCAACTGCCATCAGCTTAAGACTAAACTTGTAGTGACTAACTCAGAGCCTATGGCATATAGCACTGAGCCAGCTTCAGTGCCTAACATTAAGCCTATGCTACTCCATAAAGTTGCTCTGCCTCTACCTATAGACCCTTCCGTGCTAAAGGTATATCCATCGATCAACTATCTTCAATATACCCGGGTGATGAGAACAGGAAATGGCATAAGGCACTTCAGCTCCCCAGTTTGACACTGTCCACTCTGAGGCTCTCTCCCAGGGTCGTGACCCTAGATTGAAAAAAACAGCTTACTTGTCTCACATTGCTCCACAACGGTGAGCAAGCTTCTCACAGCATGTACTCCTTTTCTCAGCTTGACAGACCTACCAAGCTGATGGGACTAGGCTCCCAGCTCCCTCCCGACTCAATGTCCATAGATGGGACAGGGTACAGACTACCAGGAAAAAGACATTACCTCAAATACAGTTGGCCAGTGGGGTGTACTAAATATTCTGCATACAACAGTTGTCACCTGACCACCATCAGGTAGTAATAATGTTCATGTTTTTTTCTGGATAAAATTTGGATATTTCATTAAGAAAAACCTCTACTTCTCAAACTTTTGAGGACTTTTATATAACTACCATTAAGTCCCTCATACTATGTACGGGTTGTACGACATGCGGGCCATACAGCTTGTGGGTAGTATGCCAATCAAATCGCCAGTGCAGGTTATAGGATTCTCCAAAAAGTGTAGGTGTAGGTAAGATGAGTGTTTTTGGATTTTTGGATTTCGGAACTTTCTATAATATGACCCTTCCCCCCCATCTCCTTTGTGGGTCACCCCTCCCCTCATTCCCCAGTCATGGCAGTCACAGCTTTCTCCCCACCCTGAATCCCTACCAAAAGTAGGTAGATCCAGTTGTATTTTAGCTGTTACAGCTTCCACCCCCCTCCCTCGATAGCTCCAGATGGCACCTTTGGAGGTCACCACCTTACCCAACGTACCTTGTGCAGGTAAACAACATTTAGCTGCTGGCAGTGCAGTCTTTACCAAAACATGCCGGACAGTGGCAATGTCCGCCTTGAATGGCTCTGGTCCAGCAGAATAACTGGTGTTGCAGGACCAGATGTCCTGCACATTCTGGGCTTTCTGAAACTGAAAGAATTTTTCAAATATTCCACCTAGAGCTGAAGTTTAAAGTCCTAAAGTGTACACTAATTTTCAAGACAAATTAGAGCATTCTTTTGTTACTATTTTCTTTCATAAAATGCTATTCTATTCTAAATATTATATAAAATTTTGATTTTGGTATCCGGTCCTGCAGAAATCTATCCAGTCCTGCAAAATTGGCTAGCTGCAGAAGCAACTCTCCTGCCTGGTGAAAAGGTTCCGTAAAGACTGCAGTGGGGCCAGAGGTCTAGGTCATGGTAATTTTCCGAAAGTCAGGTTAGGTGCGGGTCATACAAAGGCGTTCCCTTAGGGGTGCTAGGGATAAAAAAATGGCCGGGGATAGTGATGTTGCACTCACTGTTCTTCTTAAAATTTCCCCCAGAAGGAGAATAGCTGCTAAACTTGGCCCCTTCCATCAGCCCGCTTTGCACCCATTGTGTAAAATAGTTTCCGTAAAATTCTTAATCCTGAGGTTTTTTGGGTCAGATTTAGTCATGTCCCGAAGAATTAACCCCCCGAAAAAAATAGGTTTACGTAAGCCGGTAAACTATAGAAGAAACCGGCCCACATCTAGCTGCCCGTGGAATTACATGACCCTCACGTCATGCGGACATAGTCCTACCAAAAGAGCCCTCTGTAATCTTCAATAAGCCCAGATAAACATTTTATTGTAAATCTGGTCTCGTACACCCTGGAGTATACGGGACACCACTTAATGACAAATTAAACCCGTCACTGACCTTATTAATTCATTGTACCATGTTTTCAGACCTTTAAATATTGATGACACCCAGAACCCCCAGTATGGCACAGCAGCAACCGGTTCTAATTAATTAAAATTATGTTTACCAGAAACTAGATAAGGCTCATAAGGCATCCTCTAATTGTTTCTAACAATTCACACCTGATGATACATTTAAGTTGAAACCACTCACCAGTACCCACACCCTATGACACATGACTACCTAATTATGTGCAACAACTAGCTACCCACATTTAGAAATAGCTATAGGTGTCACTCCCTGACCTATCCTGCTTCCCTGTCTAAAATATCTGCTTGGAGATATAAATTCAAGAATGGCCCTACAAAGACTCTGATGTGAGAGTGAGCCTTTGTTGACACACGAAGTGAGGTCACTATCTGAAATCCCTGCCCTCTGATTGGTCAGAGAGCCAGGTAACCATAGTACTAGATACAGCAGCAGGCCTTGTCAAGGCCAGTCGGTGGTAGTGTTTGATAGCGACAAGAAGTATATTTTCCGCTCCCATCTCAGTGATTTAACAACAGCAGGAGGAACCTGATGTCAGGCAGAGACAAACAGAGAGAAATCCAAAATGATGAGCTTTTATGTGATCTCTTTGAGCTTTTCTGTTAGTTTAGCGCTGGGCCGTTCTGGTGTGTGCTGCTCTATGTGCTGCGTGCTACTCCATGTGCCGCACTGTACCATGCTCTGCTTGCAGCTATGTGTGCTGCTATGTGTGCTGCTATGTGTCCTGCTCTGTATGCTGCACTGTGTGCTGCTCTGTGTGCTGTTATGTGTGCTGCTGTGTGCGCTTCTCTATGTGCTTCTCTGTGCTCTGTGTGCTGCTCTGTGTGCTGCTATGTGTCCTGCTATGTGCGCTGCTGTGTGCCCTTCTCTATGTGCTTCTCTGTGTGCTGCTCTGTGTGCTGCTCTGTATGCTGCTCTGTGAGTTGCTTTGTGTGCTGCTCTGCTCTGTGTGCTGCTCTGTGTGCTGATATGTGTGCTGCTCTGTGTGCTGATATGTGTGCTGATATGTGCGCTTCTCTGTGTGCTGCTCTGTGTGCTGCTATGTGTGCTGCTCTGTGTGCTGCTCTGTATGCTGCTCTGTGAGTTGCTTTGTGTGCTGCTCTGTAAGCTGCTTTGTGTGCTGCTCTGTGTGCTGCTCTGTGTGCTGATCTGTGTGCTGCTCTGTGTGCTGCTCTGTGTGCTGCTCTGTGTGCTGCTCTGTGTGCTGCTCTGTGTGCTGCTCTGTGTGCTGCTCTGTGAGTGGCTCGATGTGATTCTATGAGTATTTAATGTAAAGTTATATTGTTTTCCTTTTCGCTAGATAAGGATTTAGTTTCAGAGTGCTACCGATCATGTAGTATAAACAAAAAGTATAGACCTTTATCCCACTCGATGTGGTGTTTGAATCAAATATCAAGTTGTAGAGTTCGTCTTTATGTAATTCGATTAAATAAGGACTCGAACCGCAGTTTTCATGTAGAGATGCAAGAACACAGGGTTTATTAGTCGTTCACCTGTACAACAATGCTAATCCTTGAAGTATATGAGGTTCGATCAATGTATGTTTGGCTTTCAAATAACTTTCTATATATCACACAGTCAGAGACCTGAGAAGGTCTGCCAGAGCAAGGGGGTGAGGACAGCTTATATACTGTCCGCCTCCGATAGGGGTGCCCCCTGGCTCCGGCCGCCCGAACTACCTTGTAGGCGTTCGATTACAATACTAATATTAGTGTCCCTACACCACCCCCCCCAGACATTACATACGCTTACGCTTTTAAATATATGTACAATATAATATAAACTCATACAACTGAGTTTATTCTAGTAAAGCGTTATGTTACGTCGTGAACACAGTAGGGTATATAAAAATATACAAAACTAATATTATTTACATAGGTGGTAATATATCCGAACGGCTCGACACATTTCGAATTATTAAGGACACTTGTATAGTATACATACAAACATATATATAGATTAGCGACTAGAACAATTTGACATCTCTCATGACAAAAAAAAACACAGGAACAAAAACTGAAGATCCGGGCAGCCATCCTAACCTTTTTCTACATTGGTTAGGCACGAAGTACCATCCTTTCGGAAGGACTCGGGTGTGTGGTGCTCTCCTCTTCAACAGCCGTCCTGTCCCAAACTGGACAGGCACGTTCATTCGAACGGGTTAGTGGTGCTCTCCTCTTCATTTTCGTACTGCTGCCTCTGTTCTAACTGAACAGACACGTTCTTCCGAACGGGTGAATGGTGCTCTCCTCTTCAGATGTCTGGTCACCGTATTCATCTTGCGTACTTCGGTTACTGCTGTTTGATGGTTCAGTAGACGTTCATACTACACTAACTCGTTCTCTTTCGAATATCAAATCACTCATATTTTCTCACTCTTGAATCGTGGGCTCACCCTTCCTCACTCTGGTTCTTTAGCAGTTCCAGAGCGGATTCGCGGGTGCCATCCCACTCGTCCAAGAACACTCCAAATACCTGCTGGAACTTGACGTTCATAGCCTCGTTCCGGTCATTTGACTCCTGCAGGCGTTTCTGAGCCAAAGCAGTCCGTGATGCGGCTAGCTTGGCTTCGTTCCGAATTTTATTCGTTTCGGCGGCCAGAAGCGCCTCATTATCTTTTTCCAGGTTCGTTCTGGTTCTGGCCTCCTGTTCAACCAGAGAGCGGGCAAACAAGTTCGCCACCCCCTGGTTGTATCGGACAGCCAATTCCCTCTGAGTCTCCTGGAAGTCGTCCACTGCCTGCTGGGCTTGGGCGCACACCACTCTGTCACTCGGATCAAAATACAGATCCACCGGTCTCGTGCTCAGTCGGGGCCTATTGTCCGGAATCTGAGTCAATACAGGTTCGACACGTGCCGGAACCTTCTGTGCGCTCAATTCTGGGAAATCACCCTTCTCCGGCTCACGGGTCGGTTCTTTCCGGTCGAACCAAGCAGGTGGATTATCACTCTGCGAAGCTGACGCTGATGCCGAACTTGCTGACGAGGACGGACGTGACTCCGACCCCCCACTCATTGGTGACTGATAGTCAGTCGAATCTCTCCGTTTCTGCTGCTTCGATCTGGAGTCACGAGCCACAGCCAGGGGCTTCTTAAACTCCGAGCTTTCGGGAGAATCGGACCGAGATTTCTTTCCTTTGACACTTGCCGGGCTGCGGCTAGCTCGCCTCTTCTCGTCAATCTTTGCCTTGGGTGGATCACCCCTCCATTCACACACTCTAGAGAATAGTTCGTTCGTCATTTGAAATTTCCCTCGAGCTCTCACTAGGGCAATTCTCGCACATATCTTGCCCTTCTTGGACTCATGCACATTACAGAATGAATCCGTCTTCACGCCGATGTGCTTGAAGTCCGAAGGGATCATTCTGTTGTATTCTGTCATCACTTTGTCGTGCAGACTCATTACTTTCTCGCGCGCTGCACTCAGTCTGGGGCTGTGACAAAACTTCAGATGGCGAAGCATCACACCCCTTCGGGGAGTAACGCAACCATTGCAGGTTGCGCTATCCCTCTGTCCTTTCTGATTGGCACATTCGTAGACCACTGTGTGGTGGAAGTGCCGTTCGCATAGATGCCTCAGGAACCGCATTGCTGTCGGATATGTCCTGTCCTTTCCTTTCTCCTCTATGCAAATGGCGAACGGGCAATATCGCTCACCGTCTTTCTGATACCAACATAAGTAGGCCCAGCGCAACTTCGACTTCTGGTCTCTTATGTAGTAACTATCGGGGTATTTCGTTAGTTGTTTAAACCACTCCGTATAGAAATCCGATGGCAAGGGATCGTCCTCGGTTTCCCGAATCCAATCTTCGTCATCACTTTCGTCATTCATATTTCGGGGTTCGGGGCAACCGTACGCTTTCTTGCCCTTCGCACATTCCTCGAACGAACCCGGAATGAAGTGTGCGAACTTCGCCTCACTATTCTTCCAGATTCGTTGATTTCTTTCCCGTTCTTCCTCATCTTTCGACCCCTCTTCGCCCTCTCCCTCTTCTTCCCCCTCTGGTTCCTCCTCATTTGGAACCTCCATCTTGTCCTCCGGATCCTGTGTGGTTGGATCCGGATCGGTTTCCGGAGGTTCGTCACCCGAATCTGGTCCAGACTCGTCGTCCGGACTATCTACAGGTTCAGTCACTTTGATGGCCTTCTTAGTGGCTCCTTTAATAATACCACTGACCTTGGCGGCGGCAGCAGCCTGAACGGCAGCCATCCGTCCCTCCAGTGGATTATCACTCGAAGGATCTTTCCTGCCCACTACCTCTGTGACTTTAGCAATCACTTTCGGAGGCACAGTCATTTTTGTGTCTTTCTTAGATTCCTTCAACTTCTTTTTTTCTTTCGCTGACAGGACTGGTGTGAAGGCACCCTGGTCACTGTCAGATTCGGTGTCGGTCAGAGACTTTCTCTTCGTCTTTCCCTTCCCGCCTTTACCTTTCGTTTTCTTTGGGGTTTCCTCTCCTTCGGTTTCGCTCCCTGTTGACACACCACCTTTTTGTTTGGCGGCCTTCAGGATTGCTTTACCCTTTCGGATGGATGCCAGTCGTTCTTTATGCTCGGCAGAGGTCAGTTCTTCCTCTGCCCCGGGAACATATGCCCTAGTGGCATAGGTCCCCTCTCGAATCATCGTGCTGATGATTCCGTTCAATTTCTCCTCCGGCTCCGAACACTCCTCCAGTCGACGAAGTAATTCGTCTCCATTCAGAGTGTAGAGCCTCGGGGCGTCCGGATGCTCCGCTCGTTCTACCCAGTCTTCTGCAGTCCTGGGTTCTTTCTCCATGTCGGGTTCCCGGTACAGTACCTCTCCTGCAATATCCATTCCGGTCACCCCCATTCCAGTATGGTCAGTCAATACATGGGGTAGGTTCGGAAGGCGATTCTGTCGATATGCGATTTCGCAATCGAACATCGCCCTTCGGAACGGCTGACTCACTTGCAGTCCAGCCTCAGTTCGGTTGTAAAACAGGAGCCATTCGGATGGCAGTGCTGAGTACTCTGTCGGGGATAGGAAGTGTCGAACGCAGTCCCTAGTGGTTGCGTCCCAACACTTTCGGTCTCCTTCTAGGATCCGGTCGTGAATATGGACTTCCCGACCGTCGTACCTTGATTTAAATCCATCCAGATTCGGTTCGAGCAGCGGCTCGTCCGATCGTTCCAGGATTTCTTCAATCTCCATTCCTTCCATTCCCATGCTACTCTCCTCTGCTCCGGATTCATTCAATGCACTTTCTTCGTTCTTGGTAACTGGCGACATCGCCTCGGTCTCCATAAATGCTTCGGACACCTCGTCGAGGGCCGATCGTTCGGAATGAGAGCCAGACGCCGAAGCCATCGTGACACTCAAAAAGTTCTTTCACTCGATAATAAATGAATGACAGGTACCAGGACCCTCTCTGCGGGATCCTGGCGACTTCACCCACCTGCTATACACCGAGTTCTATTTCAAACAGTCTTTATCTCCTCGCTTTTGTGCTCTGATACGCTTCCCCTTGCTCTGTCCGGCGAACCGTAAACAAATATGGCGGATTGCTGACCCGCGTCGACCTTTGCGCACGCGCGTCGGTCTCGCGAGATACCGCGCATTCGGCGAGACTTCAGTTTTCCCGCGCTTGCAAAATATAAACAATCATTCATCCTTCCCGCGCGTCACGCATTACGATCAGGTAATTATAGCACTGATACCCTCACCGCCCTGTCGAATTCATCTCGAGTCATTATGGATCTAAATACGGATAGCAACTACTAATCCGCCGGATTATCCGTCCATTACCCACTGGCACATTCACAGGTAAGTTTGTTGGATTTCTGACTTTTATCGTGATCATTCCTACATAGAAGACGAATTACCCGGTTACCCCGGTAATTATGACAATATTTAACCGATTACATCGTTGTGTTTCAGGTTAGGTAACAGCACCCCTCACCCTCAACCTAGGGCTGCGACTAACCCCTACTGGATTATCTTTACACCTGACATTCGGAGAGGTTTTCGCCCGTTCCCTCGTAGCCACAGAGGGGACAGTCCTTCTCTTCCTGTCTACACCTGCCGAGACATTCTTTGCTTTCTCCGATCTCTTTGGAGATGATTTAATTTGCACCGCTTCCTTCTTCACCTTCCTGGGTCTACCCGGACCCCTCTTCTCGATTACTTTATCTAACTCCCTTTTCATTTCCTCCTTCTCCTCTTGTCCCATCTTGAACATTTCCGTGGAGTACTCTCTCCCCTTCCATGGTTTCAACCGGGCCACATTCGATTTCTGATTCCTCCCGAAGGTATCTCTCATCAGGACTGTATCATCACTTACTCTCTGGGTAATCCTCCACGGACCATCCCAATTATCTCTCAGCTTGATGCCAACCAGAGGTTCGTGGTATCTCGCTACTAAGTCCCCTACCGCAAACCGCCGAACCTTTAGATTAGTATCATAGCCCACTTTCTGCCATTTAGCTGTCTTTCCTAATTCCTTTCTTACTAATTCGTACGCCTTCCGGAATTGTTCCTTCAACGCCTCCACAAACATGATCTGACACGGGACATCTGGATTCATACCAACTACTCCGAACACTAGGTCCGCTGGCATAATCAGATCCTCCCCAAATACTAACAGATTCGGAGAGCAGTTCGTACTCGCATGTACCGTGCTATTATAAGCATGGCAAACGAAGTCGCACTGTTCATCCCAATCATCCATCTCTTGATTTACTAAACTCTTCAGGACCTGTATTAGGGTACGATTGAATCTTTCCACCTGACCATCACTCTGTGGTCGATATGGATTGGTTCGGGTCTTGCAAATGGCCAATTGATGACACATTTCCTGCCATAGATTCGATTCGAACTCTCTCCCTTGGTCGCTATGCAACATCAGAGGCACTCCCAAGTACAGTATCCATCCCTTCACTAACATTCTAGCACAAGTTGCTGCTTTGTGATCCTTCATTGGGAATACCTTCGTATACTTCGTATAGTAATCCGTTACTACCATCATACATGTATTTCCTTCCGGTGATTATATCCACTGCCACTCTTGCGAACCTTACTCCAAACAGTTCCTGGGTTAAGGGCATTTTACCCAAACCAGGCCCGGGCTTGCTCGTACAACATTTCGGACAAGTGTCTATCCATCTCAACAGGTCCGTACTCATACCTGGCCAGTAATACATTCTAGCCAGCCTTTCCAGAGACCGTTTTCTCCCAAAATGGCCACTGGTCCGATGCCCATGGCAAAAGAACATTATATCCCTTCGCATGGCAGTAGGAATAAAGATCTGTCTCGACTTATTTCCCAACGCATTCGTTTTCCACCTATAGATCAGTCCATTTACCACCTCTAACTCTGTCCATTGAGCTATTAGTCGCCTCATCTCCCTGTTCTCCAACGATATTGCTGGCCGAGTCGGGACCCTTCCTTCTACAAGTAACATCTTCAGACGGATACTATTCGCATCTCTCTCCTGGAAGCTCTTAATGGAGTGCTCGTCCCATTCTAGTATCATGGGTTCGAGATCTCTAAAAGGCTTTCGGACTCCTGCCAACACGGCATTATGCTTCCCACAATCATCACATCCGTCATTCTGACACTTCCTCACCGGGATTCGCGACAACGCATCAGCGTTTACATGCTTAGCCCCCTTTCTATGCTGAATTTGGCTATGGTCCAATCCGAACTCAGATAGGTGTGCCAACCACCGTCCTATCATACCTTCCGCGTCCTTAAAGTTTAATAACCACCGCAGGGAGGAATGATCCGTACGTAAAGTAAAATCAGATCCCCACAAAAAGTGCTTATATTTCTTTGTATATACTACCACTGCCAATAATTCCCTCTTTGTCGTACAATAATTTCTTTGTGCCTTACTCATTGTATTGCTTGCAAATGCGATTGGAACCTCTTTCCCATCTTGGACTTGAGACAAAGCTGCTCCTATACTTTCATTGCTCGCATCAGTGTCTAATATGAAATGACCATCCGCAGTGGGGTATTTCAAAACCGGTGTTTCCACGAACAACCGTTTAATCAGTTCGAATGATTCCCCTTGCTCTTTCCCCCATGGGAACTTCTCCTTACGTCTCCCTGGGGTCCAGTGCGACAGACATTGTATTGGATAACTTATCCGGGAGTATCCTGGTAAGAAATCTCTATAATAAGAACAAAATCCTAGGAAGGATCTTACTTCTTTCGGTCCTTTAGGAATGCTCCAGTCTGTTACAGTCTTAACCTTCTCCGGATCAGCCTTCACCCCATCTGTTGAGATGATCCGTCCTAGATAGTTAATACTCTTCTGAAACATATTACACTTTTTAGCTTTCAGCTTTAACCCATTCGAGATTATTCGCTGCAACACCAACTTCAGGTTCTCCAGGCATTCCTCGAATGTCTTTCCGAATATGATCACATCGTCCAGATATACCAGACATTTCTTCCACAATAAGTCATTCAGTAAAGTCTCCATCATTGCTTCAAACGTGGCCGGAGCATTGCAGAGTCCGAATGGCATCACGTTATACTGGAACAACCCTACATGGCTCGAAAACGCAGTTTTCTCCTTGTCTTCTTCTTTCATTCCCACCTGCCAATAACCAGACTGCAAATCAATCGTACAAAACCATTTATTTCCTCCGAGGGAATCAATGGTCTCATCTATCCGGGGGAGCGGATACGAATTCTTTTTAGTCAAGCCATTCAGTTTTCGGTAGTCTATACAAAATCGGATACTCCCATCCTTCTTTGTTACCATACATACTGGACTACTCCAAGGACTGGTGCTCGGAGTTATCACTCTTTCCGCCAACATCTTCGTAATCTCTTCTTCCGCCACCACTTTCTTTGCTAGCGGAAGACGTCTATATGGTATCTTTACTGGATTCGCCCCTTCTGTGTTAATTGAGTGCAGGACTCGATCCGTTCGTCCCAACGGCTCTCCGGGCCGCGCAAAGGCTGAACTACACTCAGTTAACATCTCCCTCAGGGCTTTCCTCTGTTCCTCCGTCTCTACTCCGGATCCCTCTATTAACTTTTCCAATCCTTCTTCCATTACTTCATTGTTCGGGACTAGTCCACTTCCATCCTCAAAGCTACTGGTGACCGCTTCCGCGGATATCACTTCTCCCACTACAGTGCCTTTCTCTAGGTAGATGGTTTTCGAACCCGGGTTCGTTATAGGGGCCACCCCCCATGCTATGTTGCCTATCAGGGTGTCAGCTGACTCCAAACCCTTCTTTCCCAACACTGTCACATTAGGTTCGAAAACCCCCGGAACGCCCCTCTTCATCCTACTGGAGGCTATTAACACATCACATGCCATTCCGGGAGGTATTTTTACCGTCTGTACCACACTCGCTACTCCACTAACTTCTCGTGCCAGGCATTGTATCCTGTCTTTGTAGGGACGATTTACTTTCAACATTCCAGTGACGGGGTCCAATTTTACCCCATATAAGGAAGCGAAATCCATCCCAATAATACCATCATCCTCTATCCCAGCGACAGTAGGGGAAATGATATATTCCCTACCGCCCACCAAGATGATCATACAAGTTCTACCAAACGTTCGTATCTTGCTCCCATCAGCCGCACATGCATTTACCCTCGTTGTGAGGTCATCATCCATGTTCGACACCAGATCGTAGAATCTTTTCGACATAGCGGAGTGGCTAGCTCCGGTATCCAACAAAAATTCTCCCATTCTGCCGTTTACAGATACGGACACATACCATCTCTTTCCTCCCATCATAGAGGGATTACTTGCGAACCTTTTGATGTCGTCTGCCATGTCAAAATTGAATCCGAATCCTTTCAAATACTCCAGACACGGATGACCTTGGGGAAGGCGGATCCCCCCGATCCTGGATAGTTCCTCTACCCAACCTTCCTCTCTATTGGTGATCGGTTTCCCTTCTTTGCTCTCCCTGGCAACTGTCTCACCAATACCCCCAGCCCCACATGTTTTCGGCTCATCAGCATTTCCCATGCTGCTGGGCGGATACATTACAGACTCCTCAATCGCGTTCGTATGGATTGTATCCTGGCATACTTTATTCGGGGTCGTCAGCTTGCCTTCACGGACAACCCCCTCTAATTTTCCGTCTCCTCTCTCTTTCTTTCTCTCCAAACTGGTTTCTCGGCCGTACATTCGGCTGCGAAATGTCCGGTCTCCTGGCACCTGAAACACTTCACCGTTGCTCGATCTAGCTTCGGTCGTTTCTGTTAGTCCAACAATCCTTTCATTTCTTCCATCATGGCCATTAACCGTTTCTCATTCTCTGATGACGCTCCTAACTGGGGGGTAGGGATGGGCTTAGAGCTTGCCTCTACTGGCTTCTCTTTCTCGGATGGTTTACTACCATTTTTCTTCCACCGATTCTTTCGATCCCACTTATCTCCCCCTATTGCTGCAATTCTTTCCTCATCCGAACCAGCATCCGAATCACTTTCCTCTGGAGCAGCCGTATGTGCAGACGCCACTCTTTGGTTGGGTACGAACCCAGAAAGTAGTCGTTTCTTCTTTTCATGCTGATGGATAGCCAAAAAGAAGTCTACCATTGAGGATCCTCGCCCCCATTCCTTCTGGACGAGTTCAGCATGGGACGGATCCCTCAGTCCTTTTATAAAGTGTGTGAAAAGTTCATCTAAGAAATATTCATCATCCCGTCTCCAATAAGGTCGAGCCTTTTGCAACAATCTTTGAAGCTCTAGTCCGAATACTTTCGGAGACTCTTTTGGTTTCTGTGTTCGTACCTGGAACTCCGACCAAGGATCATTCGCGGACAGCACCCCAAAAATGTGTGTGGCGGCTGCCACCAATTGGTCATAGTTTCCATCTTCCCCATACGTCTCTCGCCAATCATCTACAGCTATTCGTCCCGGACCCTCACTCAACCATTTAATGAGAGGACCCAAGGAAGCCTCCTTGTCCCACCCATGATAACGGTTATCGTCGCAAAAGTCTTGGTAGCTTTCCTTCCAATTCTCTCCATTGAACCGTCGAGGAGTCCGAACGGGCTTCCGGGCACTGTTCTGACTCCATACCAGTCTATCAGACTGCCTCCGGCTCCATTCCATTATTTCTGACTCATCTTCCCGGGTCCGACTGCAACAGTCTATCCCCATTCCCTGTATACAAGGATCGGATTCCACTATAGCAGCCACCCTCGGGCCCATAGATGATCGTTTTGTCAACCTCCTCGGGGCAGGGACCGGTCTTGGTGCCCCTCCTCTTGGATTTGGCTGAGTTCGTTCAGGACTGGGGGGGTAACCTCCGTACGAACCAGGGTTCGGCACAGTTCCGGCTCCTCCTCCCGGATTCGTTCCGGGGTTCGGAGCACCTCCTGTCCCCCTGCTCGGAATCGATCCACCCCCTTCATTATAGGACTGATGTCCTTCGTTCGATCCGGCTCCGGGTAATGGTGCCCGATACTGGTAGGTTATATTATATATCGGTGGTGGTGGTACCGTATAATTATGTCCTGCCAGCGTGTCGTCCGCAAAGGGATGCAGAGAGCCGTAACTATGGTTCATTCGTTTGGGTGGGGCCTCGCTCGTCATATCATGGGTGCTAGAGATCTCTTTCTCCTCGGTTCCCCCATACGTGACTTTACGATAAGTCTCATTCGGGACAGTCCCTCCCTGGGTTCGTTCATACTTCCCCTCCGAAACAACCCCACGTGTTTCGATGGGCTCTACCGTACTCAATATCGGACTAGGTGTGGATGCAACGTGTTTAGGTAGCTTGGCTCCCTCATTCATTGTTTCCCTCCTCCTAGTCTCTTCTTCTTTGCGGATCTCCTCTATCTGACTCTGATAAGCCAGGTAGGTATCATTGATTTCATCTTTCTTTTTCTGAATATTTTAGAGGTCAGCCTTCATGTCGATTCGAGCTTGCTTCAACGCCTCTCGTTCTTGCTCAAACTGTTCCCGCAGGGCCTCGCCGGCTTTCTCTTCCTTCGAATAATCCGCCTTGATTTTCTTGACCCTTTTGGATTGTCGCTCGATCTCGCTTTCATAGGTATCCCGAAGATCACGACTTCGGCGAGCCTCTTCCTTCTCTTTCTGGAGTTGTGCTTGCTCCTCGGTCAGATTGTGTTGAGCAATCTTAACCTTCTGTTGGACCTTGGCCAACTGAGAAGTTTCGAGAGCCAACTGTTCACTTATATATTTCCTATCCGCTTGGATTCTGGATTTTACTTCACTCAATTCCGCTGCTTCCTTCTGGTTCTGTGCGATTACCCTTGCCTTTTCGTTGGCCAATCGGATCAAATCCTCATTCATGGCTGTATGCCGATCCCTCATTGACTCCTCTTCTGCTTTCAATTTCTCGCAGTAGGCGTCATAATCAGGGACCTGTCGACCTCTTCTAGACAAGTCTCGTTCCATATGTCCGAGGTTCGGTTCGGAGGGAAGCATGTCCGCCCATGGGTTCCCTCTGAACGGATTGGTGTTTGGCACTGTTCTGGTAGGAGGAAATTCTCCCGGAGTTCGAAAAATCAGACTCCTCTTTCGAGATTTTTTATTCTCTGGGGTATGCATTCGAGAGGCAATATCCCAGATTTCATTTATTTGGGCGACTGTGTAGTCCAGTTCCCCATCCTCCAGCTCGGTTCCCGATCCTTCATCCCCCCCGTTCCTCGACTGAGCCTCTGCCAGGGTCAGTCCGCTATCTTCTACATAAAAATCCTGGTCACGGCACCAGTGTAGAGTTCGTCTTTATGTAATTCGATTAAATAAGGACTCGAACCGCAGTTTTCATGTAGAGATGCAAGAACACAGGGTTTATTAGTCGTTCACCTGTACAACAATGCTAATCCTTGAAGTATATGAGGTTCGATCAATGTATGTTTGGCTTTCAAATAACTTTCTATATATCACACAGTCAGAGACCTGAGAAGGTCTGCCAGAGCAAGGGGGTGAGGACAGCTTATATACTGTCCGCCTCCGATAGGGGTGCCCCCTGGCTCCGGCCGCCCGAACTACCTTGTAGGCGTTCGATTACAATACTAATATTAGTGTCCCTACAAAGTCATCAAATATCAGATTGATATTTGATGTTGTCTAGTGATATTGGATGTTGTCAAGCATATTTTACTATGTAGTCAAGATAGTAAAATCAGAACGTCCTGATTGGCTGTTAGGCATGAATGAAGCCTAGGTCACAAAAACGATCCTCGGAAAAATCCTCAGGAAGTCATGAATTAAATCAGCAATTTTCAGGTAAACTCTTTCAAACTATGACTTAGAAACAAGTTGCCTAGGGTATTTTTATCCATACTCTTCGATTTTTAAGTAATTTCTGAGCTATTCCAACTCTAAACTGGAGTAAAATGTGATTTACCGATGCTATCGGAGGCACCGCTGTAAACAACTCCCAGTGGCCCTTGGCAACATGACCCAGTTCCGTTTCCAAGGGCTCCGCATATTGGGGCCCTGAAGGGGGTTCTTCAGAGGCCATACATTCGTGTTTTATTCCAGAATTTGAAAGCCTAATTTACTTTAAAACCTTTTGATACTTTATGACCTTGACCCTTACCTCCTTTTCTCGAGGGATAAAGATAGATTTAGGTGGTTGCCATGTCCTCTCGTCCATATCTGGGCCCTTGGATGTCACCTCAAGAGGCCCCGCAGGGCCCACACTGTTAGAAGTAAGTAGTGTTTCTGTACACTAAATACTGGGGGCAACTTTGGTTCCAGTAGATTGTGCTGTAGACCTACAGCAAGTGAGCTTTTGTATATTTACAGTACTATGTACTGTATAGGGACAGCAGAACCTTCTGTTACTGTACAGCAGAATTGATTGTAAATCATAGTCTGAAGGTCCTGGGTTCCCCTCCCAGTGCTGGTGACGTTTTTAACCATCCATGTGAGGGAAAAACAAATTTTAGGTGGATGTAGGTAAAACAAGAGCCAGTGTTACAAACATTCATATTGGGATATATCTCTACTCTACTTCTCAACTGAATAATAATAATTTGTAAAAGTCTGGGGTTCGCCTCCCGGTGCTGGTGATATTTTTAATCATCCATGTGAGGGAAAAACGAATTTTAGGTGGATGTAGGTGAAACAAGAGAAGTGGCTCCACCAAGGATGGAACTCACCACCTGTGGTGTTGGAGGCAGGCGCTGATCCGTTGCACCACAGAGCCAGTGTTACAAATGGTCATATTGGGATATAAGCTACCTCTGCCATGTCTGTATTAAATGAGCTACAGCCTTGTTGCTAAAGATCCCTGATGAGAGGTGGCTAGACCTAGGATTGATCCCACGACCTCTCGTGTACATATTACAGGGAAAAGTACTGTAGATCTACAAGTCACGACCGTAACCTGCATCTACAGTAACAGAATTGTACATGTACAGTAGAATTTGCTGTATTATTATTTACAGCTTAAGTACTGTACACTTACAGCAAATTTGGCTGTTCACGAACAACAAATTTTTACAGTGCAGATATGGACTCGAGGACACGCCAACAACCTAATTCTATGAATGTATCTACTTCCTCCAGATTAAAATGATACTTGAAGTAGGGCGATGTGTACTGCTATTTTAAGATGTCTTAACAGGGATTTGTAAGATATAGTGTTGAAATATCCATTAACATATCCCGGCATTTCTGTGTACATAGCCCCCATTTCAGCAGTTTTGAAACTTGCTGGTCAAAGACTACATCCTGTCAGAGACTACACCGTGTTAAAGACTAAATCTGGTCAAAGACTACACCTGGTCAAAGATGACACAGCCTTTAGTGGTGCCCATGGTAGCCTTGCCTTCTCGCCACAAACAATTAATATTTGTAGAATATACTTGCAGTAAGCTTTTAAAGTATAGCATAAAAGGCCTCCCGATTCCTTTTATGCTATATATTATTGTTCTAAAACAATAGCATCACTGTTAATTTCATGCCTCGAGGTGCTACTCTTGCCCTTGTATATTCATATGATAACACCGGGCCAACTCTGTCGGACTAGACATGGTAATGTAGGCCAGATCACTTTATGGGTGTATCCTCGTGAAACATTTTACAGCTAAGCCTGTGTACACATCCCCTACAAAATATTGTTCGCCCATCTTACCACCAGAAATCTAGTATACTTCACCAAATATGAATCCTGTTCAATTGCATTTCTACCAGGAGGCATTACTCTAATGGAATATGCCATAATTTAGGCTATAAAGGACAAATAGTAAGCTTAATTTGGACTTCATTTTTGGACATGGCAGTTAAGATTTCGACATTTTAATTACAAACAAGGTCTGGGTGCATGGCAAATAGTTCGCGCGGTCCAGTGTCACATGTAAGAGATATATTTCCACATTAAAATCTGAACCTGTGGGGTTGTTGTTTATTATCATGGACGATTTTAGTGTCTGTGCCAACCCACAAAGAGCGCCAGGGGCTGATGTCCCTTTCAAGGTTCAATGCTAAAACTGTAATGTACCCCCACATAACTGATGAAGTTACACTGATATGTTGCCGTACACGCCGTGATCTTAACCACCTAATGTCTGTGCTATTGACACATGCAGCCATCTTACAGTACTGAATTCACAATTTCCTCTTAAATAATGTATTACATGGCCGAATTGTAATGTCATACTTACTTTTAAAATCTGAAAAGCACAATTTTTTAGCACCCCCCTTTCAAGGGGTCAAATTTATTTACCCCCCCCCCCCTCCACCATTGGTAAAAAATTAGTGTTCGCACAGGCCCTCTAAAGCAGAGTAACACTCGGCTATTCTGTTGAAAACAGATGATATTTTGTTTGTTGTTTTCAGAAGTCCTTTTACCTTTGTGTCCTTAAACTACTATGGTTTCATCATTCAGTGCATGTCTGACACACCCATGTGGTCTAATTCATGTTCAAGATGAAAGAGGAGAATGAAAAATTAACACATCATAGAAAGTATAGTGTCATTTAAGAACAAAGAGAATTCCATGCCTAATTTCCCATCTGAAAAGTGGTGAATCATATTTATGGATTCCACACATGTGAGTGGCAGACACACCCTTACTGTGTCATTAACAGGTATGAACACTGTAGCAGATAACACAATATATTATGTGATAAATTCAGGAGGGTGTCATGTATACTTCATACTTGTATGTTGCATTTGTTGACACACAGGTATAAGGACTCGTCACTTTGATACACCCTTGTTGTCAAAAACGTGTTATTGCCGGTTACACCCATGTATTATCGTTCAGGACTCTGCTGCGGGAGGACGGTGGTCAGAGTGCTGCTGGTCCTGTATCAGGTACACCCGTGTTGTACTCTGCTGTGGGAGAACGGTTTTTAGTTCAATGCCCTCAACATGCAGTTTTTTAGGTAAGTTACATTTAGAAAAGTTAGTTGATGTCTCTAAACTTCTATTCATGTTTTTTATTCATTTAAAGATACAGACTTTGTATCGATGAGAATAGCAGTCGTACAACATGTAATGTATCTAATGCATAGCTCTCTCCTTCCTAGTATGGCCTTCCTACTGCTCATACTTGTAAGTCTTAAACTCCTCAAAGATGGCACTATTTCTCATTATCACGCACCCGTGCACAGTGGTAAGAGATGAGTGACAACTGTCTGGTAGTTTGGCCATAAGGCTGGTGACTGTGTACAAGTCTGTTTATGTGAAATGGCAAACTAAACCATACCTCAAGGAATGTTTTTAAAAGTGTCACCAGATCGATACAAGTTGATAGACTATGACCAGGTGACCTCTCTTACCGGTGACGTCTATGAACGGGTAAGGTCTATGAATGGGTGATCTCTATGACCAGCAAGCAAGAAAAGGCCTAAGATCAGGCACATGTACACAGAAGTTTAATCAAATTATTTCACCAAGTTTTAGATATGAACAAACCTTAGCTTTTAAACCATTTTGTTTTTTTATATTGGTACCAATCTAGGTATCAGGAGCCAATCATTGACATCACCAGGTCATTGATGTCACCCGGTTGTAGACAATCTCTGGTCATAGACATCAGAGAACTGAAAATGACTGAAAACGGCTTATATATAGTATATTAACCTATACATTTTATAAATTTATTTCACCAGATTTTAGAAAGTATTAAAACCGAACTTGTAAAGTATCTAGTATATTTTCATGTTGGCACCCATCTGAGTACCAGGGGCCGGTCATAGATGACATGTGACGGTCATAGACGTCACCCGGTCATAGATATCACACTGTCATAGCAGTCTTTGAGAAAACCTTTTTATCTAACAGGACATTCCATCCTCTAATCTTCAATGTTGCAGGACTGGCCACAATTTTAAAGGACCAAATAGCCACCTATCGACAATTTATGCATTTTAAGTATAAAATAGTTTTGTTTATTAAAAACACATTTTACTTGTAATTATTCATGACCAAATGAGGATAGATATGTAGTTTTACACAGTATATTGACAAACATATTTCAAAAATAAAAGTCCTACTGAATTATTCTAGTTCAGAAAAGTCCAACATGTGACTTGACGTTCGGTCCTGCTCCAGTCAATCTGCTTGATCGGTGGCATGTTAGGTGGAAATTGCCACCGTCCTGCAGGTTTTCACAAAGACTGTCATAGACTATCAACTTGATTCGATCTAGTGAGACTTAGCCTCATACATAATAATTATGTTATTGGATCTTTCAGAGCAGCTGCTTCAATACTAACACTGATAGCCAGTGTTTTGGCTGAACAAACTACAAAACAAGAAAATCATGGTATGTAACTTTTTAATATTGTCTTAGCACTGTCTCAATCATAACTCAATTTCTCCTTGTTATTGAATCCTTATAGATAAGACTTTAAAAAGACTTTGAAAGGACTTTAAAAAGACTTGAAAAGAGAATAATATGAAAAAGGGCAAAATGGTGAGAGATTCACTGTAAAAGGGTTTCTACCTATTTCGCAATTTCCTAATCTGTTGTACATGGCTAGGTCTCACCAGATCAATACAAGCCGATAGTCTATGAATGGGTGACCTCTTTGACGGGGTGACCTCTTTGCCCAGGTGAGCATTTGATTGGCAAGCATGAAAATGCATATAATTATAACCAAATTGAACTTGAATTTGTAATGTATAGTGTTAAATTCGATTCCCGGCATTTCTATCTACATAGCCCCCATTTCAGCTGTTTTGATGCTTGACGGTAAAATAGGTCACACAGTCATAGACTATCAACTTGTATTGATCCGGTGAGACTTAGGCATAATTATAATTTTATGCTCTATGCCTGTATTGTTTGCAGAAAGTAATGGAACATCTAATATGTCAGGGAGAAGCACGGACTTGTCCACAGATCTACCCACAACAACCACAGATGTATCAGTGCCAACTACAGAAGAAGACTGGAGCCCCTTTCCAACTGGAGATATTCTGAACAATGCATTTCTCAGGAAGGCTAAATTCTGCCATGTGCTGTGCTACAGTGAGACAAAACTGGTTAGTGTTTTTGAATCATATTCATCACGTTAAACCATCACTACTGTCACCATGAGTGCATTTACCAAAGCAGATGTGAGACAGTAACAAAATCGGAGGATCACATTAAAATGATCTTGGAAAAATCTGTGAAAGGGATGGGGCGATTAATTCGGGGAGGGCACTTATTACGTTGAATACGGTATACCATTTTTTGAAGAGGTTATTGTTTATGTCACATTGTTATAAATATGTCAACAATGGTATAGACTACTAGTATTTCTGAAGGTTTAATTCATTCCATGCTGAACATGAAATACACTTATTTTTCAGGAAGGGCTGCGTAACTTTTGGCCTTATATTCATCCATTAACTTCAAAATATGATGGTCAAATGGCGTATACAATGGTTATGTTAAACGAGGCCAAAGAAATAGCAATGGACCCAATCCTCCGTGCACAGTTATACTGCCGCCTTCTTTTATACCCACATTGGGGAGAGTATTCTGTACATTGCATGCCTGGTAATTCTACATCATTCCTCAATAAGTGGAAAGACTCTCCAATTGGGATGTTGAGAGACAACATCCCGCTATCTGTATTCAATGCAGTATTGGCATTTTTCTCACTGATTCTTGGAATATTTGGTAAGTGGTTAATTCAGTATCCTTAGATCGTATCAAGTTCACTTAAATATATGGGAAAATTATATATGTGGTGGATTAAGATGGTGTTGTGAAAATATGTTAAGCATTGATTACATGACTTATGTGATTTGCAAATGTGATATCTTGATACTGTACTTGTATCAACACAAGCATGCATCGGTAGACCAAATGATACCATTGAGTAAGGCTATTATATATATAGAAATAAATTCTAAATCATATTCTATGAATATTACAGGAAACATTCTGATTGTTGTGTCAGTGTTGGTCAAGAAAGAGCTGAAGTCTTCAACTAACCTAATCCTGGTTGGTATGGCTGTGGCTGACTGTCTGAACTCAATAACCATTGTGTTTCATGGGGTAAGGTTTAATGCTATATATGTATTGTTGTAATTAACTGAACATATATTAGGACATACACCCTGTTAAGTGGTTGTAACAAATAGTAAAATGAAATCTTAACCGAGAGTTTATATTTGATATTCGTAAAACCATGAAATCTGAGAAAGGCTTTAGGATAAAAGAGTGGTATTAACCGTATGTATGAGTCATATGGTAAAGTACAAATGCCTAGAGGGGGACTTTTTTGTCCCTGTGTAGTTAGATAATCGGAAGTGCTTCAGTCATCATCTGCTTCAAATCAGTGAAAAACAACACACACAAAAAGTCTAATTTTTCACCGAGGAGGTATCGGCCCTATCAGGGCCTGCAGCCTGATACTTAAAAATTGATACCAGATACAGAAGCCCCAAAGTCAGTTTAGTCAATCCTGTCTATGTATTGCTGTTTCATGGTAGCAGCAGCTTCAAACATTTCTGTATGCTCAGAGACAAGTTTGTTTATCACAGTACCTGGATACCTTCCTCTGGACGATCACCAATGACATTCTAAAACATACAGGCTGTGCAGCTGTAAATACCCTAAAGGAGTTCAGTCAGTTTGCTGCAGTAAACCATCTGGTAACTCTTAGTTTTGAGAGGTAAGTATAAACGGACAATGACAGCACTACAATTACCTAAAGTCTCACTCATTAGAGGGAACACCCTCTTGATAGCCTTTAGATTTAGACCTACCCACAGAATTCCTGATTATATGACAGAACTTGTATAATAAATATATGCATGGAGGATATTCCCTCATCATTAGATTAAACTTAAATACCTTCTCATTTATTGTCAACAACATGAAAAACAAGGATAAAAAAGTCTATTTTCATTAATTCTTGGTTTCAGATACTTTACAATCTGCTGGCCAATGAAGACAATCCTCAAGTTTACCCCAAAGAAAACGGTTCTGATCATTATTGCAAACTGGTTGATAGCAGGAGTACAGGCTGTTGGATATCTTGTCCTTAAATTCTCAGTAGGTTTTCTAATTTTATTACATCAGAAAACATCCCTGTCTCAATCCTAGTCTTGGTCAGAATTATATAACACATTCACTCGATGACAGTTTCATTCCTCTTAATAGATGACAATTTTACAAAGTGTGCTAGTACTAGATACAGTTTGTATACTACATTATTTACAGAACTCAATTTTATTAATTAAAATGTCAGGAATATCATTTATTAATTATCATAACCAGTACTAAGATGAACATGTCTCATGTCTCATTTATAAGTATTCCTGATGGTACCAAGGCTAATAAACTGAAAATATATTCATCATAACGGAATGAATATCGGAACATTAGAATCTCTAGAATAATAAAGGTGTGAGATGCCCATGAACATTGCATAGAATATGAAGTTGATGATATGCAACCAATAAATACCATAATTATATGAAGTGTATAATGAGTGAAACATTGGATGTCTTTGTCAATGTAACAGGACACATCATTTTTATAGATTATGGTGAATAATTACCAATTCTGTGTGTTACCTTGCCAAATCTTTTTCTTCAGTTCAACCCAATTCTTGCTACTCGTCCTGAATACATTTGTAACAGCACCTCACTACACCCGGCCTGGATCTATGTCATCTACAACCTGGCAGTCTACCTGGTTCTGCCAATACCTATCTTGTGCTTCAACTACATCTGTACTGTACGCAGCCTGCTCACCAGCGTCAAGAGGTCCCGGGAAATGACAGGAGACTCAAGGTATGTCTCTTCTAGCCTAGTTATCGTATGGACTTCATTTTAAGGTTGATTCCCACTATTTAATCTGTCATTCTCATTGGGCCCTTTTCATTACTTTTGCTGTGTTTGAAACATATCTATTTACAATTTTGAACAAAATCTGATAATTTTACCTTTGTGGGGTTATCAGTCTAACATCTAATGGAGTTTCTCACACAGAATCTGACTATTTTACATGTAGCTTGATCTAATCATCCTTTGATAGTGAGGGGCTGCCATTATGCTTCATTAATATGTGGTTTCATAATAAATACTGTCAATTTAGTTCCTTGTTTTATTTTCATTTTATAGTGCCCAAACCAATGCTGAAAAGGCTCGCCTCAAGGTAAGAAGTTAACAGTATAATTATTAACAATACATTATTAGGAATTACAATATAATAGTAAATGGAATCATTCATCTCAATCTATTCTGATTGTACAAAAGTAGACCTCTTGGCAGAATTTTGAATATGACCCCTCTATATTTAAATAAGCAATACGGTCAGTACAATCACATTCCATTATTCCTGCAGCTGACCTACATGATGATAGCACTTGTTGTCATCTACATCATCACCGTGACTCCAGGCAGGATTCTGGATGCATATATGAGATTTGATATAGGATCATCTCGCAAGTTTGGCTTCATCTATGGGAAGAAGGTTTTGGGTGCCATTGATATGGTGAGAGGAATGAACAGCTGGACTAACGTGGTAGTTTATGCAATCATTTCAAGGTGAGTTTCGTATCAAATAGTACCAGAGTATATAATATATTGCTTGTCTTCCATCTTGTTATGAACCTTAAACACCTCAGCTACACTTTTGTGATTATTTAACAGATCTTTTGAATAATCAAAGTGACCAAAAGCCCTATTTGTGGATGATGAAAGAGATGTTAATATCTTAGTTGTGTATGCTTGTTTAGTTTGATGATCTAATGACAGTCAATATTTCCAGACAGTTCCGTGCAGCCTTCAAAGAAGTTCTCTGTCACTGCTGTCGAAAGACATCAGGAGCAAATTCTGGATCAGGAAATACAAATGACGTCGAGGAATTTCAGGCTGGGACAATGGAGAAATAAGTCTAGATGTACTAAACATGCTATCAATTATTTCTTGATGTTGAAAGTTCAGCCTCATTGAGAACCCAATGGTTGGCACAACAGAATAGGACGATAATGGCAGGTTTTTGGCAACACATTCCAAAAGAAATTAGGTATATAGTAAAATTGTAGCCTTGCCGTATTAAGGCTCTGTAGTCACAGTCTCTTTTTAGATCAACAATCACCCTCTTTTAGCCTTTGTGTGACCCCCTCTAACACTCTTTGGTCACAGGTGCATGTGGTGCCATCTTGACAGAACCAACCACCTTTCCTGGAATGAAAAATGCTTTAAGTGGTACTTCAAGCAGTCCAATATATGCTGTAATGCTGATATTCATGCAGTGATAAATCTGTAAAGATGTCAGTTAGGGCTGTTAGTCTCACACTCCTGCACTTTACCCAGCCAGCACACAAATATAAGTTGTGCTACTGTTGGCACAACATCAGGCAGCTTTGGCATGAGGCTGTACATTATCGCTGTCTCAATTGCTTTTTGGGCCATCTATTTCTACTATCTTCTAACACCACCATGAGGTTGTGCCATTGTCTGTCCAACCAAACTATAATCCAGATCAAACCTCTGATTACAACTTTAATATGATTACTAGGTTTGTCTTTTCAATGATATTAACAACAGGCAAAAAACTCAATGTAATCTGCTTCACAACATGGGTATCAATATTTATCAGTTTAGAAAAAGCGACTCTTTTGTCAGTGTGAGTAAATAGAAGCATTAACTTTGTTGTATTTGAAATAAAATGTTAAAACATTATGTTATATCATACACAAGTAGTACTTGGATAAGTGTGTAGATCTATTGCTCTAAGTATGACATACAAAATACCCTTACTTATCACAGTAACAAATAGAATCAAGCAAGTGCAGTTGTCATATCGGGCCATCATCAGCTAGTATTAGCCTATGTGATTTGCAACCATATTATGCATGACAATAAGTGAAAGCACAATCGGCGATTAGGTGTGTAGTTTGGGTTTTATTGTTCATACATACGGTGCAGATGTTAATACCACTGCAGTACTATCCAGTATAGTTATCCAACCAGCTCTGGGGTAGGCTGCAGTGTTCGCTTCTTTATACCCAAGCGGTAGTGGAGCGCCACTGGTGGTGATCATAGGCATTAATTAACAAGTCTGGAGATGCATTGTGCTCGATGATAATCGGCAATAATATAGTGTGGTGTGTGTTATCCCCAATATGTACATGCACATTAATAGCAGTTAAGTCTTCATAACATTACACAGTAATATTGCTGTACATGATTAAACACATTGAATTTAGCAGCAGGCTAGTGTTATATTCAATACAATGCACTCTTCCAACTGTAAATATCGAGTATAAGCCAAACTGGCATGGAGGCCGTACCCCTTACTTTGACAAATCATAAAGGCTGCAGAGGGGGTTTGATTATGACTTTAGTACTGTAGTATACATCTAAAAACTCACGTATATGCAGCACCTTAACTTGGTCGCCATCCTATAGGCTACACTCGCGATCTGACTCACATACTAGCTGCGGCTTCTACGCAAGAATTTACGGCACCTCAAACACTATCTGTTTCGATCCCTAACTACCTTATATCATTCTCCTGATAACTCTCCTTCTATTTTACACTATATCTGGACCAACAACTTTGCTAACTCTCACCCTTAAACAGTTTCCTTTACAATTCCATAATCTGTCTCACATATTGTAGTAGGATATTGTTCATTTTATTGTTAACAGGAACAGGAATTCATATAAGAAAGTAACTCATAAGGGAAAGATAAACAAACAAAAGGCATGAGGTTTAGGGCAATGCTGTTATGAATGGGAAGAACACCTATTCAGACTGGAATTGTTGATGAGTTATAACAATGAGTGTTGTATACATTTCTGTATTTGTGAATCACTGAGTGAAACCACCTCCTAGATCTATGAAGTATCCTCAGTGGTCAGATGCTTGTCTGTGCAATGATGACCTGAAATAAACACCTTTAAGCACATGTCTTGACTTCTTTGTATTTGTTCAATCCCAACTGATTTGATTAACTTACATAATCTGACACAGCCATATAAGTATATGTATGTTCCATGATTTCTTCCCTTATTTAAACCTTGAAACTAGCTTAAAGCTGCTAAACCGCCTCATACATTGAAACCTACATTTTCCGCATTTGATTCAAAGACAATTATATAATCATATTCCCTAGGCCTCTTATTAGGCCCAAAAAAAATAAAAGGTGTGTTTCAGGCAACCTGACCCTAGTTTTAAAAAGGGGCCGACCCTAGCATTTCTTTCCGATTTTGGAGAGTTTTTTGATTTTTTTTGGCAAAATATTCATATTTTCTGGGAAATTTTAGCAATTTTTTGGTCAGGAATGACAAATCATATGCCTAATTAACTGTCCAGCCTCAGGAAATTGCTTTTTAACAAGAGTGTCCAATAATTTCATGATATTCCTATTTATAGTAAGAATCAGTGAGTCGTCTTGATGACCAGCGAGTCGATGTGGCAGTTCACGACTCATTCGAGGTACATCCAACATTCCAAAGAATTTAAAAAAACTAAAAAATCCGACCTATCTACCCTTAATTTTTGCCCAGCTTGCCCATATCCAAGCCTGAAACACACCTTCTTTTTTTTGGCCTTATGGGTCTTTTATTCTGACAAGAAAGTCTTAATATTATGTTGGACAGGACTCCAACCTCAACTACCATTTATATTCTGGAGGGGTTTCGTTATCTAGTGTTGACAAAAGCCATCAGGTGGCAGTATACTGAGTAGAGAGGAGACAGAAACAATTAATTTTATTTCTAGCTATAGGCTTAGCCGTTATGTAGTTGATGACCATATGATAAGAGTACTTACCAACAAGTATTCCAGTCGGTCAATTAGTTTATCTGCATTTTCATGTCATCTCTTCCCTTTATTTAAGGAGGAAAAGCAAAGTGCATCATTTGACTAACTACAACTCTGGTCACATTGGGTAACACAATCAGAGTTCCTACAAGTCTGATAGTGATACCCGAGGGAGTCTTGGGCTTATGTACTATGATCATATCTGGGGAAAAGGTGTCAGTATCAGAATGCTCCTTGTCTCTCTATTCATATGCAAAATTGTGTAGACAATTTCATATAATATGAACGTACTGTGAAAACTGTTTTATTTCAATGGTTTTAAAGGAATTGTGAATTTATGGCTTATTGTAATAAAGACAGGAAGATGTCTATAGGATATCAAATTCCATGAACTCTCAATGATGACATCTAGTGGTAAGCTCAGGAACAATACTTGCCCACTTAGCCCAGAGCTAGCCCAGATGAACCCCACTCTTTTGAGAAAAGATGTTTGAAACATGATCATGAAAGTGTGTTCGTAGAATTAGCCTAGAAAGTGAAGTTGGTGGGCAGGCCCACATGGGGCCCACTTGGCAGCCCACACCAAGCCCATGGAAAACCCATGCAGACCTCAGCTCACTTAGCCCAGATCTAGCCCAGGTGAAACCCAGGTTGACAACATAGCATCAGAAAAATAAATTGAACTTGCATTTTCTAGAAGAAAAGGACAAGTGAGGATAAAATAATGTATCTGCAATGCAAGGAATCCATTAAAAACTAAGTTCAGTAGATGGGCTGAGCCAACCTGGGCCCTACCTGGCTGCCCATACTGAGCCCATGGGAAACCCAGGAATACCATTGCCCAGCTTGCCCATATCCAACCTAGGTGAAATCCACTTTTGCAAAAGCGCATATAATGTCAATTTAAAATGTAAATTTTTTTTTTTCAGAAATGCCCATGAATTGAAGGAATTGCAGTGCAAAAATGACATGTTGATATTCTGGGCTCAGCCCACATGGGTCCCATCTGGAAGCCCTGACAAATACCAGTAAATACCCAGATATGGGCTAGCCCAGGGTGCCCAGAGACACGCCCATATAGGGCCCATTTGGGTGTGTTGGCTGGGTGGGAGAGTCAAACTGACTCCCTCTTTCTTGTATGTGAACATCTGTGTGGCTTTGATATATAAACCAATCCACTTCACTTATAGATAACAAACTTGGGGAGTGGTCATTTCTTACTACAGCTGGGTTCGGTGGATTTGGATGTCAACCTGACTGGGAGGGACTGGAAAATGTCAACCCCTGCCGTGGGAGGGGTACCAAAGAAATTTTGACCCTCTTGCCCAAAAATCCACCGATCCCCTCCCCTGTTGTTAAAATATGACCACTCCCTTATACAACTGCTTTCATCTCCTTCAACTTCAGACAGGATGTACATCAGATTACATAGAGTAAAGTAGCTACTGTACATAGGGCAAAGGAGGCTTGACATTTACATCCTGCTTATATTTCAGAGAAGGTAATTCAGATATTAACAATGGAAAAGTCTGTTATCAGAATATTTGTATGCAGACTGGCAGTGTACTTCTGAGAACTACCTTCTGATGTATGCAGTTCTTTAAAGGGAGCATTCCACTGGCGTCGTTCGGCCAAAATTCCATCATCCGATAAAGTTTATAATGTTAAACTTATGGACGAATCTTGCCCGACGACTTATTTCTTGGCCGATTTACATCAGGGGAATACACGCTTAAGACAAATCTCATATTGTTGATCCAGATTTTGGGATGACCAAATGTTAGACATTCATAAGTAATTGGTATAAACTACTATGATTTTAAACCTCCTGAAGCTGATCTCACTATACCTATATATCTTATTAAACATGATAAGCACACACCTGCTCATGGGTGCATACAGATCTTTATGGGCCAGTTTAAAGTTATAGATAACCCAAAGAAAAGTGAATTATCTAAGAACATGTGCTCCCAAATGTTTGTGAAGTAAATCCTTAAAATATAGTAATGCCCTGAGAGCAATGTTATTGTGTGACAAAAGGTATTGTACACCTTGTAGTTACATCAATTCATAAGGACAGCACAGGAATCCTTTATACAGCTTTGGCATTGCTAAATTCCATCAAAGTAAATGTGACTTGTACATGGTCCATGGTTTGATGAAAACCTAGACTGTTGGTTGGTTAACTGAAACGAAAAAGAGCCATGTAATACAGCTCAAATAATTGAATATTACTTTTGTGGTACCAATTGTACAATTAGCATTGGCCCAAAGCTGACAACTTATGGATCAATACCCACTGGGTAATGTTTGAATGATATATTAACGGGAATTTCTACCTGTTAGATGATCTAGATAGTCTATTGATATCTGCAAATAACTGCACATAAAAATAGTTTATTATACAGTTGTATTAGGAAGTAACAAATGTAAAGAAAATGCCACATTACGGTGCTCAATTCTATGGGAAAGCCACGTGAAAACTAACTCTTAACTATGGCTATGGGGGAACTTTTGTTTGGTGGTCAGATGAACATGTTGTTCTATTGCCATCTGCAAATCACTTTGGATTATATTAGTTAAAAACATAATCAAGTAGGAAATGAAAAAAATCACATGTCACAGTGTTCATTTTTCTGTAATACTCATTCTAAAAAAATAAACTTCACTATTGATTCTATATATCTAACCCATGCCATTTAAGTTAGCACTTACATGACATAGTCCTCTGGTATAATCTAGGCCTATATGACAATTCAAAATACATGTAGACAAGATGCCCCCCCCCCCCCCTTTTCTTTCTGGAAAAAAATAACAACTTCTTTCAATCAAAGAAAATTCCTTGGGACCTGCTGGGATTGAACACTCAACCTTCTGATTTGAAGGCAGACTTGGTAACCACTATTGTTTGAAGCTGGGGGGATAGTGTACCATACATATCTTATAGACATATGCCATGAGAGGGCAGCACAAGCTACATAGTGTAATGTTGTTTTCCTGACATACACCAGGTTCTAGCACAAACTTTTGCAGCGAGTCCCTTTAAAATGGCTGTCAATCATTTTTTGTTATCTAGTCCATAAAAATCTGGCTTTTCAGGGTACAGGTCTGAATAAAGAGAAAGCCATCCATTCAAAGATGACAAAGTATTTATGATAGGAATACATCTTTCCCATGGATAGAGGACTTATGTTGTAAGGGTTTAATTAGATCATAACAAATCATATTTAGGCTTAGGATAGACCTCTATATGTCTCACACTTACAGATCAACTTCTGATAACCGCCTTCAGTAGTGTTCAGCTGCTGGTAGACACCTGAAGGGAAGAAGATGATGTTGTAATTCACCCTACAATTACTACATCATCATGATGAAATACATTTCTCATAAACTGATAGGCACCTCCATCCCTGCCTAGCCTGAGTAGGAGACAAGGCTGGGTAAGACAGTAGGAAGTCAATGATATATTGAGACATATGGCACTATCAGGAACCATGATTTATACATGTTACCTTCTTTACTAGCAACAGAGTGTAATGATTTAATGGACAACACCCTGCATGTGCATTTCATTGCCAATTTAAGTACCACATGTGTAGGCATTTAGCATAGGAATTGCATTTTTGTGTGGTACTTACAACAACTTTTCAAAAGGGGAAAAATGAGTCACCTGCATTGGGCTGATTCTCTGGTACTGACACCTCATGTACTTTTTCTATAAAAACGAGAACTGGTTAGTTTTAGGGTAATGGTAGATATTTAATTCATTAACTTAAAAGTAATTTAGTACTGTATACTCTTCATATTTGCTTGTTTTGTTTCATTAGATTTCAGGTAAAATTTGAGAAAGGTACCCATGTTTATACTATTGTCTATTTGCTACATCCTCTATGTATGTTAGCTGTCACTTACCGCTTGGTTCTCCAACCTCCAGGTACTCACTGGGTATTTCCTGTTCCACAGCTTTACCTATAACATCAAGTAATCATATTACCATATTCGACCTTATAAGTGACCTGGGTGTTTTTTAGTAGTAATAGTACTTAAGAATTTAATTGTCTCCAAAATCATCAGATTTCAGCTTTTGTTCTAGTCTGAAAATGCCCTTACATCGAATACGGTATCTGTTTGTGAGTGGTTCAAAAATCAATGATTTATATGTTTTAAAGTAGGTTCTAGATATAATGCATGGTACTTTACATTCAGTCATGTTGCACTGTGCTCTTTGGCCTGCTGCTCTCATTGAATATATAACGTTACATTAACACAAGCCCTAATATCCCTTTGTCATTGCAATCAGGGGCACACTAAATTTTGGGACTCTGGGCCTCAGGTCCCTCTTTCCAACATCTCTTGCTACGTCTGTCATGTTTGTAAGCACCAAAGTTATTATTAAACTTAATGCAGATGATATCACTTAATCTACCCTGAGTCGTGGATACGATATTGATAAAAATACACCTATGTTTGGCAATCTTTTTGGAATAGTGTACAGTTACTCACCATTCACATCACTTGGATGGAGATATTCACCAACAACTCCATGGGCCAGGACATTTCCTGAAGACATAGAGTAAGTTTAAGCATAATATTCCCTGGCATGAAGCCTTAGTCAGATAGTAATGGGTGCCATATATACATTTGTATATGGGCTGACTCCTTTCAGCAGAATGTTGCTGAGAGAAATTTTAGGGTAGGTCGGATGTTTTTTCCTTTTTACATCTAAGAGAACAATTAATCAGTCTCAAATTCCCACATCAACTCGCGACTCATCAGAATTTCTTGAGTAAAAATAGATATCAACAAATTGCTGGATATTCCTCTTAAAATGTCATTTCTTGAAGAAAGGCAGACTATTATTCATGCAACTGAGGTAAGTGGGACCTTGGTGTTCTTGACCAAAAAATTGCTAAAAAAAAAAGAAAAAAAAGAATCTATAACAAAAAAATCTCCAAGATTTACTAAAAAAAACTAGGATCGGCTCTTTTTGGAATTTAGGGTCGGGTTGCCTGAAACACACTTTTTCCTTATTTGCCCTTATGTAGGACTTTAATTGATATTCTACTAATCTCTAGGGTATCTGTATAACTGAGTACACTACCTTCAGTTGGGCCTCCTTTGTTCTTTCCCTTTATCCCTTCATACATCTTACTGTAGCCATCAAATTTGTCATCGATGTGCACAACTTCCTTCCCATTAGCTTTTCCTGCAAGGACATACATGCTGAGTTTCAGCCAAGATTCTGCTTGGACTCGAAGGTTAAAACTTCTCCTTCTACATATTACTTGTAATATTAAATTTGTCATTGCTGTGGACATCACCTTTCCCTTTAACCCTAGCGAATTGTGCAAGATTGTGCAGGCACTGGGGATACTGTAAACGTATAAATTTTCGCGCATGAATATTTTTTGCGTATTGAGCACAAAGTACAGGTTCACGGATTTTGGAATATGGTAGTGGTATGGCAATACTGGATAAATATTCGCTGTGTACATATTTTCACGGCTTTTAAAATCCGCGAAAATCGCAAAAATTTGTACAACGCGAAATAAAGTATGTTTACAGTACCCAAACCAACGCTATTGGATTGGCTTGGGAATGCCAAAGATCAGCACAACTTCACACTAATGTACCGGGACCTTTTATGAAAAGATGCACACTTGGTACATCTGACAATTCTCTACTCTAATTAGTAGGTGCAAGCATCTAACTGTAAAATGTAATTACATCTTCCCCGTAAGCAGAGATTAATATGTAAAGGCAACTGAGGGGATCATGCTTAAGTGCTAGACAACACCTTTACATGTTTCTATGCAAAATTGTAATCACGATACAATGTCTTTTAATATACATTTGAATAACATGATATTATTATTACCCGCATCTGGCACTTCTTTCCTCTCCTGAACCTCCTCATAAGTGTGGTTGGCAACACTTTCATCTTCAAATGCACCGTTGTGATGCAGATGGTCATCTCTATGGACATTTCCTGGTATCAAATGTATTACTTGAAAGGCTTGCAATGACAAGTAAATTGTCCAAATTAAGTGTTAAATAATTGGTAGGTAAAATTACTTTGCAGTACCACACTGTACCTGTCTAAATGATATCTAGTATGTCTATTCATCAAAAGTGAGTTAAACTAAAGGTTAACCCGAGCATCGACTATAGTCGATGCCATGGCTGGCCGAGCATCGACTATAGTCAATGCCATGGCTGGCTGAGCATCAACTATAGTCATCATAACTCTATGGGAATCAGCAAAGGCTCGGCCCTGGGAGGGTTCCTATGGAAATGTTCCGGCCCCTGCACCAGCAAACTTTTTTTGGTTGGCCTTAAAGGGTTAAGGAGAATAATGAAGTGAAATTACCCTTCGTAGATTCCATGAGCCGCCTTCTCTTCATGTACACAAGTAGAACAATAACTGCAGCAACAACCACAACAGCAGATACAACAACACCAATGATGATCCCAGTGCTTGATGAACCTCCGCCATTACCTGCAATAATAAGAAGTATTGAGAATAATAAAAAAAGATGTCTGTATAGTAATGATGATTAGTTAATCACAAAAGTATGGTTATCAGATCCACTTGCGTTTAGTACTTAATCAGCATTCACCATAGATATGAGGGCTTACATATGGATATTCTGACAAATGTTAACCCAAAAGTAAGTAAAAGCTGTTTGGTACCTTCACCATTGTCTTTGACTTGAAGGACAATGGCATCAGAAGACGGAGAAATGTCCACAAAGTTCTCTGCACGACATGTGTAGTTACCACTGTCATCTACTGTGACTTTACGCTTCACTATCTTATCCTTCCAATCATTAGCAATACCATCCTTGTACCAAACCACATGTGGTGTTGGGAAAGCCTCCTTGTCATCTATTCCACAGGCAAGCTCAAACTGTTCTCCTGCATTTAGTGTACCACCTTCAGATACTATAACAGGTTTAACTGTTGGTGCAACTGGATGTAAAATAAATAAACCAATCAGTTTACCATAATGTAAGGTAACATTGGATATGGGTAATTCAAGATTGGTTTGTGCCCTCTTTGTCATGATACCATGTACTTTGCAAACATAGCGGGTATATACACAGGAATAATTCTATGCTCTACATGGTCCCCTTGACTTTCTATCTGTTATTCAATACAGCATGACAGAACAGTCCCATTTCAAACATGATGCTGAGGTCTTGTTATCAAATATACTAACTGTGATACATTGTTAAAAAAATGAAAATCTAACAATTTCAATCTCAGACTTACAGTTCTCACTGGCAGTAAAGTCAACACCCATAGAGGACAATTCTCCAATTGTATTGTTGACAATACATCTATAAGTACCATTATTATCTCTAGATACAGTTATGGTCTGCTCAAAGTCAGGCCAGTCAAGTGTGGTTTCACCCTTCATCCAGGTTAAGTCAATCTCTGAAGGGTTTGCCTGTATACCATCAGCATTACAGATAAACACAACCCTTTTATTCAACTTAGCATGATTCTTGTGAACTAACCCTGTAGTTTCCATTTTTACATTACCATGGGGGATATCTGGAAGTAAAAGGTATTATTTGACATGGAGGAAGTATGCAAATATTCAGGTAAAATACTTTTTCTGGAAGATAAGCATTAAAAATATCTCAAATTCTTTGACCAACTCTCATTTAGATTACCTCAAATCTTAAGATGCATTCAAACAATAACATTAGCACTTACCTTTAGCTTTGTTTTCTGCCATTCAAAATATGTTTATACCACAGAGTAGAAAATAATTGTCTAGAAAATAGTGGCAATTTATAACTATTTGGCATGTGTGTTTCACCATAATTTTATTTTCTGCATCCTTACATGATATAGTAACCTCAGCAGTTAATATATTTAGGCTGCCTTTGAAGATATGTGCAATAATCCTTTTATGAGGAGAATGTGATGAATTGATTATACTTACAGAATGGACTGACATCCAGCTCCACTGTATCTGAACTGTAAAGGGAAGGACCAACGGTGTTCTTCGCTCTACATGAATAGTTACCACTGTTAACAACCTGTACCTCATCAATAGTGTACACAGAATCACTCCACATAGCTTCTGTGTCATTCACCATCCATACTACTGAGGACACTGCTGGGTTGGCTTGTACAAGGCTGTGGTTACAGGTGAAGGTCACCTTCTCCCAGCTGTATGGGGTCCGGTTGTCCACATGAAGGATTGGTGCACTTAGTGGGCGGTCTGAAAGAAGAGCAGGCAATGTTTTATAAAGACCGCTGAAAGATTTCTCTCATACATTATCTGCTATAGTGATGAAAGAATGTGAAACTCCGGCGATGACCAATGTCATAATTATGTTCGTTCTTCTCCCAGAACGCAGCTGGTTGCTGGTTGATCATGCAGCATTGGAGTATGGTACCAATTCACTCTAAATAAAGTCATTTCATGTATACATATTCTAAAAGTGATGCACAATACATCTAAGGATAAGCCTATAATGTTCTCTAATTATACCTTTTATAATTTGCACTTGAAATTGCATTTGAAGGTTTGTTGTGAAGGACTATCTGTGTGTATGACCTCAGTGGCGGATCCAGAATTTTCCAGAGGGGGGGGCCCAAACCTGGCAAACCATGGAGTGACTGTTGTTTGCAGCGCACAGCGCAAGCGAAGCGCAGCGCAAGAAAATTGCAGCAGCCATACTAGAGGGGTTTGGGGGCAGGCCCCCCCTTAAGAAAATGCTGATGGTCTGTCTTTAAATGGAATTGTCACCTTCTCTCTGTTTTTACCCCCTTTTCTCCTCTTTTCTTCCCCTCTTTTATTATTTTTAAAATTTTTATTTTTTTAACTTTTTTTGGGGGGGGGGCCAAGGCCCGTCGGGCCACCCCCCTGGATCCGCCAATGTGACCTTAATACATACCTTCCACCTTGGGCCCCAATTAGGCCTTACAATGGTAGTTGGACAAATAATATAATAATTATCATAATTTCCTATTATATTGCCATGCCCACCTGCCTATACAAAGCTTAACATAGCTGTAGTTCAATGAAATGGGCATTATGTTGTATAACGTCAATGAGCTTCCGAAAGTGGTGAGTCTACCCTACAAATGTGTGGGAAAGTTTCCCAAGAAATATTAATTCTGCTACATATTGGAGAAATACTACAGCTCCAAGAAGCTTTTCCATAACTAAATCCAGTCTAAAAAAACGAAAAATAACATTATGGCTTAGTCTCACGACTTTGTAACAATTGGATCATCTTTGACCGGGTGACGTCTTTGACTGGGTGACATCTTTGACCGGGTGACATCTTTGAATGGGTGATATCTTTGACCGGGTGACGTCTTTGACCGGGAAACATTATAATAGCATTAATCAGACCTATATAGTAAGAAATGGGTGGAAAAGGTCAAAGGATAATTTCACACTATATGAAATGAAATTGATTTAAAGTCTTTTATATTTATATGTAGCCCCTGTCACATGCATTATAACATAATGTTATATTTTTTCCTCTGCCCGGTCAAAGACTTCACTTTCTATGTTATGTGGAATTTGAAGAGCTACACTGTCCAAAGTGTTATGCAATAACCATCCACATATTTTTATAAATAGTAGAAATATGGGAAAAAGTTTAAAAATTAAAAAAAACTTTTCTAGCCTCCAGGTCAAAGACGTCACCCGTTCAAAGACGTCACCCGTTCAAAGATGTCAGCCGGTCAAAGATGTCACCCGGTCAAAGACATCACCCGGTCAAAGACGTCACCCAGTCAAAGACGTCACCCGGTCAAAGACGATCCAATTGTTACAAAGTCGTGAGACTGAGCATTATAATAATGTGATACATATTATTTTGAGGGATAAAGGCCAATACATCTGGGATTATATAGGTTTTGATGGATAAAGGCTTTTGAGGGATAGAGGCAAATATTTTGGGAGATGAGGGCTTTTGAGCTTTAAAGCTAGTTTTGAGGGATATGTAAACTAGGTCCTACAATGGAGTTTGATGTCGGAAAAACAGCCTCAGCACTTACTGACTTACTAACTGACTATAACTATACTTTTATTGATAAATAAGTAAATGTGGACTAACATAGCTCAGTGACATTAAGTGACTTGGGGTCTGAATATTGGGAGAACCCTTCAGAATTTCCAGCGCTGCAACTATATCTGCCAGTGTTATTATTGTTCACAAGATGAGTGAAGTTAAATTCACCCTGGGACCATTGGGAACAATTCACTATCCACTGAACCATAGACACAGTGGGAAAAGCCTCAACTCCCTCAGAAAGGCAGTAAAATGTCACGTTCTCATATTGATTAGAGTCCTTTGGATCAATCATGACCACTGGTGCGTTCTGTGGCTTATCTGAAATGGAAGCCAATTAATTCCAAAACGATTCTATTTATTTCTAGTATAAAGATTAGGCTGAAAGATTATAGAAAATGCTTGAAATAGCTTAGGATCTCATCACTGGATGGCCAGTTTATGCAGTTCATTCTTAGTCATGATACATTTATCTTTAACTAAATTCTGTTTAGCAATATTCATTTGATGACCAGTTAACAAGTTGATTTCTCAACAAATGTACCTCCAAGCTGTTGGTAACTTAGGCAAGATTAGGCTACTCACAGTTTTTGCTGATCGTAAGAGTAATGACGTTAGAGTCAGTTAAACCGACTACATTCCCGACATGACACGTGTATGCGCCACTGTCCCTCTCTGTTATCTTGGTCAGAACCAGGTCATCTCCATGATGGTTTAAGTCTTTATTATTGCGTTTCCAGTTCACCAGAAGTATTGCAGGGTTTGCATCTATATGTCTGTAGTCACAGGTAAGTGTCACATCATCATACTTGTTGGGATCAGCGTCTGTCACTGACAGGACTGGAGCACCCTGAGGGCTATCTGAAAGTATCAGCAGCATATTGTGGGATTACCTTCTCTGACACCTGTTCTATAAGGCTGATGTGTGGGAGCTAAATCTAATAGGTTTCAATTTATGCTGATTATTCCTTTTATAGATAGAGCCAGGTCTTGTTGATGTACTATAGTGAGCATAATTGAAAAGAGGTCAGAACAGAATACTTCAAAAAGGTTAATTACAGGATTTGCATTGGTTGTTCTGTATGCAGATATATGAATGTACCATTGTCATATTTGTTAGGATTAACTCTACCAGTAAAAGCCTTGGATTATCATCAGGCCCATCTGGAAACCATGTACATATACATGCACATAATAATGACCAAACCTTGGAAATCATAACATTAGCGGGAATAGGCATAAATGAGCTAAACATGATATTTCAGGAGATATACCTAAAAATGTAAATACTAAAGAGAAAATTGCCTACGACTAACTTTTCCCAAGGAATATTGTGAAGCTATTATCAAAATTCTATTTTCATTCTAAATTGGTCTCATTTGGAATGTAAAAAGAACGTTTTTACTCATTTTTAGCCCATTTGTTGACTTTTGGCAACCATCGTTTGATTCTTGTGGAATAAGAATTATCCCTATCCAATTACCGCATCCATGAGGATTTCAGAAATGAAAACAGAATGCCGATATTCCTACCAGATCCAAATCTATGTACAATAATATGCATTTATTGGTTTAATTTCTAATGATTATGATTTATATGGATTATTTGAAAATAGATTGATATGTCATCACATTGCAGTCTATTCTGAATTCCTACATGTCCCTACCATCCCACGTTAGAGATGTCATTTCTCAGCAATTATTTCAAATATTTTGATGCTTGAAACATCAAATTGTAGCTGAAGACATGGACTTTAATAAAGGTGTTTTCCCCTGTCACGTTTTTCCAAGTTTTGTCACGATAATACTATTTTAACTCAAAGACCTGCCCAGAAAAGAATTGGGAAGTTAACTTGAGAAGTAACATATTTCATCTTTGGCGAGCCTGTACATTCACTGTTACTACCAGAACGTGAAAGTGGTAATAACGTCCCGCCTCAATTGCACTTTAAAGTATATAACATTAGTTTGAGGTGGGTTGCTTCCGTTTGGTCAAAGTGAAGAGAATTTCTCAATTATTTTGTCTATAGGCAGTTTAAATCATATAGAATCAGAAAATGTAAAGAAAAATGGGGGGTCCCAAACTTCTTTTTTAATATAGAATTTTGAAAAACTTGTGTATTTTGCATTTTTCTCTTAAAAAGAGAAAAAGTGAGAAAGCATCTATGATTTTATTTCAAGTCACTTATTATGCACAAAAGTCTACAACATCACATATATGTAACGCCTACATATTCCCCTGGGCTGCAAAATAATTTAACATTGCATGCCATGGCATTCTTGGTAAAAAGAAATACAACATTTCTGGAAAGAGAAATTGTCGTTTTTTTGTTGCCTTTTTGAATTATACATGTTCAAGTGTTACAAGTGGACCCTGCCTACAGCGACCTCTTAACGTGACTCTTACCATTAGAGTTAAACATAGTTATGTACAAGTGAGGGCGCAAACAGATTCCATCTGTTTGCTAGCCCTCACTTGTTTGAGAAGATACTGGATTTACTATTTTGGAAGGGGTTGTGTTTGGAAACGCATTAGGCATTTGGAGGTGTGTTTGGGATTTATTTCAAAGCTGGTGAGGAAATTTGTTTACTTGATGACATAGAGGTTATAAATGACAACAAAGGAATTCCTTCTGTTATAATGGAAACTGATTTTATTAATAATTAAAAGGGCAGCAATCAATTGACTTGGATGAAGATTGATATATTGAAGAGTTCCTTGACTTTCTAAATGTCTAGTGGAATTCCTAGATATAAAGTTTCTAGACCCATTGATGAGTTTAGATACACATGTTGAAGAGTTCCTAAACATGTGGATGAGTTTCCTAGATATGTGGAACAGTTTCTAGACGGGTTTCACGCCCGACTTGTATCCGAAATTCCCTCTCATGAAGTCCATATTTAAAGGGCTAGTATGAGTGTTGTGGGGCCCCTAGCCATGTTGTGGAGCCCCTAGGCGTGGTATGGAGCCCCTACACGTGTTGTGGAGCCCCTACATGTGCGACTCCGGCGACTCTTGCCTAGAAAATATAAGAATTTACATATAAAATGGCAGAAAAAGAACTTTAACTTCTGAAGAACCATGGCCTTTACTACCGGGTATTTACATGTATTAAAGCACAGACAGCTCTATTAACCTTTCTGAGTGTTAAATACCGGGTATTTACATCTTTTAAAGCACAGGCAACTCTAATAACCTTTCTGAGGCAGTACTGTGGAGTTTAAGGTCGGACATGTATCAAACCAGGGGGGGGGACGAAAGGTCACTAATATGCACCTAGCTCTGGAACTAAACATGATAGAGAGATAAATTGAACATTTCTGAACTCCTCTCGCCAAGACGCTTCGTTTGGCACTATAATTGGCTCTGGAGAAAAATTTCCAAGACCCACCCCCCCTGAAGTCAAAAATTGGGTTAATGACCTGGGAATTGTTTTTTATACAAATTCAAGGTCTATCTTTAGCAGTGCGTTAGTGGCAGTACTGAGAATTAGGCCTAACCCCCTGAAAGTATCCCATGAAAATTGGTCACATTGGGCGCTCAGTCAGTACTGTGGAGTTTAAGATTTGCTCTGAAGACCAAATTTCAGAGACCCCCCCTGAAGTCAAAAATTGGGTAAATGCTGACCCGAGGAGGAGTGGTTGGAGCTCCTAGACGTGTTGAAGAGCCCCTGATCAAGGTTCTGAGTGCTGTGTCCACGTGGCCAAGGCTCCCACTCCTGCAACTCCGGCGACTCCCGCTCCCGTGGCTCCCGTTTGTGCGACTCCTGCTCGTACCGCTCAAGTTCACTGGAAAATATAAGAATTTACATATAAAATGGCAGAAAAAGAACTTTAACTTCTGAAGAACCATGGCCTTTACTACCGGGTATTTACATGTATTAAAGCACAGACAGCTCTATTAACCTTTCTGAGTGTTAAATACCGGGTATTTACATCTTTTAAAGCACAGGCAACTCTAATAACCTTTCTGAGGCAGTACTGTGGAGTTTAAGGTCGGACATGTATCAAACCAGGGGGGGGGGGGACAAAAGGTCACTAATATGCACCTAGCTCTGGAACTAAACATGATAGAGAGATAAATTGAACATTTCTGAACTCCTCTCGCCAAGACGCTTCGTTTGGCACTATAATTGGCTCTGGAGAAAAATTTCCGAGACCCACCCCCCCTGAAGTCAAAAATTGGGTTAATGACCTGGGAATTGTTTTTTATACAAATTCAAGGTCTATCTTTAGCAGTGCGTTAGTGGCAGTACTGAGAATTAGGCCTAACCCCCTGAAAGTATCCCATGAAAATTGGTCACATTGGGCGCTCAGTCAGTACTGTGGAGTTTAAGATTTGCTCTGAAGACCAAATTTCAGAGACCCCCCCTGAAGTCAAAAATTGGGTAAATGCTGACCCGAGGAGGAGTGGTTGGAGCTCCTGGACGTGTTGAAGAGCCCCTGATCAAGGTTCTGAGTGCTGTGTCCACGTGGCCAAGGCTCCCACTCCTGCAACTCCGGCGACTCCCGCTCCCGTGGCTCCCGTTTGTGCGACTCCTGCTCGTACCGCTCACGTTCACTGGAAAATATAAGAATTTACATATAAAATTGCAGAAAAAGAACTTTAACTTCTGGCCATGGCCTCTTATTTAAAGTCACTACTGGGTATTTACATGTATTAAACCACAGACAGCTCTATTAACCTTTCTGAGTGTTAAATACACTACCGGGTAGAGTCTTGCCTGCTCTATTTGGGTCAAAAATGGGTCTTTTTGGGTCAGGAAAAAAATAGGTGGTACTTCAGCATGTCTATTTTACTATTATCTGAGGCTCAGAAATGTTTGGGGCCCAAAAATATCCATAAATCCAAAAAAGCAAACTCAAGTTGATCAGCCACGAGACCGTGTATAGGATTTCAACAGGGTTGGGATGGTGAATTGACCCAAACTCAGGGGGGGCTTGGGGGGTCATAAAGAATTTTTCTTTCAATGGGATAGCGGAAACTTGGATATTCAACATGTCTTCTTTGCCACATATTAAGGGCAGATCCCAAAAATTGCTCTAACCCCCCCAAAAAAGGGCTTGTCGTTGAGCAATTTTTCAAGTTATTCTAGTAGTACTCATGTTTGAGGGTCCTGCCACTATTGGTTTAGTCACTTCTACTTGTTGGATTCTTAATGAATCGTAGCATTAGAAAGGCCTAATACAGGGGAGTTCAGAAAAAAATATTTTAGGGCTCCCCCTCCTTGTACAATATTTTAGAGCAGTTTTCATGTATGCATCGAGCCAATGTCAGTCAGCGCGGATAGACTCGCTATGTTAAAGCACTACAGGGTAGAGTCTCGCCTGCTGTATTTGGGTCAAAAGCGGGTCCTTTTGGGTCAGGAAAAAAATAGGTGGTACTTCAGCATGTCTACTTTACTATTATCTGAGGCTCAGAAATGTTTGGGGCCCCGAAATATCCATAAATCCAAAAAAGCAAACTCAAGTTGATCAGCCACGAGACCGTGTATAGGATTTCAACAGGGTTGGGATGGTGAATTGACCCAAACTCAGGGGGGGCTTGGGGGGTCATAAAGAATTTTTCTTTCAATGGGATAGCGGAAACTTGGATATTCAACATGTCTTCTTTGCCACATATTAAGGGCAGATCCCAAAAATTGCTCTAACCCCCCCAAAAAAGGGCTTGTCGTTGAGCAATTTTTCAAGTTATTCTAGTAGTATTCATGTTTGAGGGTCCTGCCGCTATTGGTTTAGTCACTTCTACTTGTTGGATTTCTTAATGAATCGTAACATTAGAAAGGCCTAATACAGGGGAGTTCAGAAAAAAATATTTTGGGGCTCCCCCCCCCCCCCCCTTGTACAATATTTTAGAGCAGTTTTCATGTTTACATCGCTATGTTAAAGCACTACCGGGTAGCGTCTCACGTGACAAAGTCAACCCTGAAACCTGACACGGGGGGGGGGGTCAATTTTTTTTTCTTCAAGGGGGTGCCCTGCCCCAAATACCTCTAGCTATGGAACTAAACATGATAGAGAGACAAATTTTACATTTCTGAAATCCTCTCGCCGAGACGCTTCGTTTGGCGCTATCCCAAAGACTCTAGGTCGAAGCGTTCTACTCGCCAAAATTCCCAAACAAAGTCAAATTTCACAAAAAGTAGGGGGGATGGAGGGCTGACACACCAGGGCCTAATAAAGCTGACATTTCTGCATCTAACGAGCCTAATAAGGTGAATATTGGTTGAGATTTACCTTTGAAATGAGCCATTTTCAAGAAATTTGATTCAAGTTGAGAAATGACAGTCCGGTAGGGCGGTATGTCTCGGTCTCCAAGCATATGCTTTGCAATGTTATACTACTAAGCCTCTGCTCGGAGAGTTCAGCGCCGATCAGCTGATCGTTGACCTATATTCAGATTGAGACGATTTTTTTTTTTTTTAATTGCCATCGTTTGGGGGTTAAAATAAATCATATTTAATGAAAACAAAGCCTAAGCTCTACTAAACATCCCATATTTGGACGTACAGTAGCTGAATTAGGCCCTACCCCCCCAGAAAATTTGGTTGAAGCATTTTCAAACAGGGGCGCCCAGCCACGCTGTCATTTTCAAACTTCTATCATTTGATCATTGGCTCTGTTTTTAGGTCTTGGCAAGTTTAGGGCCCGGTCTTTGTCATTTTGCGAAATAACCCGGCTACTGAGCTGTTCGCAATTTCACCCCCCAAATGAAGGGAGCCTAATCTATCAATGACAACAAAAATTGCGGACTTACCTTGCATACTTGAGCTGTAATCGATGAAATTAACCAATTTGGTACCGAATCATCGTCCCTCGGCATTCCCGTGTCCGCCATGTTGGATTTTGATACCGGACATTGCCGAAGCGCTCGATAAACAAATTATTTTTTTATCAAGACGGTGATACTGTCCAAAATGTCCGCGACTGCCTATATATTACCTGTAGGAGTAATAATATTACCTTGAAAGTCCGTAATTTGCTCTATTTTGGAAGATAAAATGATACCCGAGCATTTCCGAGTCGCACTCTCGCGAGATCCCGTCAACCCGCGAGATGGCCATTTTGTTGACATTGTCGTCGTGTCGAACGATAGGAAATGCTTCATTATGGCATAATACGATTAAATATGGATGTCATCGTTATGCTGTATGGTAGGTAATGATGTTATAGATGTTTTTAAATGTTTTTTTAGTAATTATAAAAAATAAAAAACTCGATCGTGACTTTGTGCGGATGTCGTCAAAAAATGGACAAATTTCAAGAATCCGACGAGTCAAGTTTCGGCGACTTAACTTGGCCGAAAATCAATCAATCCTCCTTAATTTGACCATGTAAGTAGTAAATTATTGCAGATTAACAAAGAATAATATGTTTTCTTTACGTTGTGAGCTTTTAAGGCAGGAGAAACAATGATAAGTCGTGGAAAATGGACTTCAAGTGAGACGAGTCAGTGAGCTCGCTGACTCGCCTGTAAATTAGTCAAACTTCGAAGACGGTTATTATAAGAATCTGTTAAACAACTTATGAACACTTATTTACTGTATTAAAAAAAAATACAGAAACAAAATCATTCTTGTACTTACATTGAACATCAACTTTAAGTGGAGGTTGGGATGTTTCCACATCTCCAATTACTGGTTTAATGCTGCAGGTGATATCACCAGGAGGCACGTTGTCCTTGTCTACCCTCCACACGTAGGTCAGGGTGTACTTGATGGAGCCGTCAGATGAATTCTCACGTTTTAGGTCACAGCCTGCTGCACCAGGACAGACATCATTACTCCCCCAGGTCATGGTGAAGTCTGCTTCCGTTATGGCAGGGTACAGACGGGGCACGGTGCAGGTCACCTCCAACCCATCATCATCAGTTACAGAGTGAATCTTACTAGGGTCTGGATTCATCACAGGGTTTGCCGGCTGAACTGTAATTATAACAAGTTCAAGAGAATTAAGGTTACAGTGATATAGTTATTTCAGATTTTCTGAGTCAAAAACATATTGTGAGATGTGATGAGGGGCAACCTCAATGCTATTTATAAAATGTGACACAATCTGCGAAAAAGACCCTAAAAAAATATATAGATTCATCCCAAAGCGATATAACATTTTAGGATTGTGACCCGTTCTGACAAGAGGTACCTTCAGGGAAGCTATTATTACTGTTTTTAGCCCCCACCAGAATCCCAAGAAGAGTAATAAATAGACCGAAAATTGCTCGGATAACCCTTTATGCAGAATACAATGATAGATCATTGGTGTTACATCTTTAGGATTAAAATTATATATATCTATAATGTTTTTTTAGACAAATATGGTACAAAGGCCAGTTTCTAGTTACTATGGTAGCCATTGACACAGTCAAAATATTGGAAATTGGCTCTAGATTATTGGAAATGTCATCAATATCGCAAACCTCAAAACAGGCCTTGCAAATTCCTTTCAGAACCAATTTTCTACTAAAAGGTATCCTTGTATGAGGATATTTGACCATAAAACCTAATTTTACATGAAACATTAGCCAGGTACATTGCTTGAATATGGTCAGAGGTAGTCCTTATGGGGAAGACAATAGGAAGAGAAAGCGACCTTTTTAAGCACTAGTTATATATTTCAAAGTGTTATTTCGGACCTATTTATTCACAAATATTTATTTCTATAACAGATCAGTAATATACTAATAGTGTAACTAGTTAAAAATGAGTTTTATATGAAAAGAAGCATTTTCCTACTTTTTGAACAAATAGTGTATATATAAGCTCTAACTGGGTATACAAATAAGACCATGTGAAAATCTGAAAACTGAGACTTACCACACAATTTTGAGTGCTATTTTTGAATTCCCCAGGTCAAACTATATAAGAATAATTGAGTCTGGTCCCGGCTCTTTTCAATTTTTGAAAATTTCTTGTACAGTGTTATTACTGTGTCCTTCTATTTTCAGCATACAGTATAACTGTGTATTAGTTAACATGTCTGCCCTATAATGCAGCTGTAGCTGATGTAACCTGTACTTGTAACTTGCAGAAACTAAAACTTAAACCCTTAACTTTATATATTCATATATGGTTGGGGGGGGGGGGGGGTTAATTAAGTGTCCATATGTGATAACATATTAAAAGGTAGAAAAAATGCCACACAACAACTAGATATGAAGTGAGTGACTTACTGTAAACCTGTAGCTCCTCTGCTAGATCATAGATATTCTTGGTGGTATGAGTGTCATATGTTCTACAGGTGTAGAAGCCGTCATCCTCCAGCCGTACTTTACTGATGGTCAGTGAGAAGTTATCAGGATCTGCAGACATGTCTTCATGTGCTGCAGGTCCTCTTGTCCAGGCAGAGTCCCTAGCATTTAATCGAAATGAATAGTCGTTTTCATCAGGAGGTCTGTTGTCTTCATCATAATTTCCACGATACCACCATCTGTGACGAGGCTGTTTGGCTGAACTTACATATTGGATTGTAATTGACTCATTCTCTTCCACTTCCCTTGCTCCGAGACCTAAAGGAAAGAAAAGGGATAGGCCTGTAAGTAGCTGTTCCTACCCTCGGGAAGTAACTAATGCATCCCCTGAGAAATAGGGGCCAAAGCAAAGAGTATCCAGGTGATTTAAGCACAATATGAACATTGCTATACAATTCAATACTTTAAGGTAATAGATTAGATCTATAGAGTTTGATGGATATCTACGGTTGATTGATCTCTTTAGAAACAATCATTTGATAAACAATCTGAGTGATTATGTAGGTTATGTTGCAAAGTGTTTCAAACTCGACCTGATGCTGGTCAAAATAATGATTACTGATAATGAAAATAGCACAAAGAAACATGATATGATGAGATAGGTGAACGAGGAGTAGTGTCCATGAGTCCATAAATTAAAATAAATAAAAGGAATCATCTATTTAGTCAAAATAAAAAGGAATTTAGGTTAAAAATAAAGGGATTCTCTTCTCCTACATCATAGATATCGCTTCTAGAAGGATTATGACCACACCTATCCCTATTGTATTGAACCCGAGGAATATATTGGTCTCAATGGTTTGTAGCTATGATGAATGGTTGCCTAACAATGGCTATCCCTTTTGTTTATTTGCTTAGCAACACACATATCCTTGGTCCCTAGCTCAGTGTTGACCATGCGTATCCTCTTTTGGGATACAAGGAATCCATTGGTGTTACTGGTTCATTTCGAGGATACTTGGTTGATATGTTTACCTATTAAGTGGTTCTTTGTCATCAGATACAGCTTGGGATACAGAATCTAAATCTGTTGGAATGTTCCTTATTTTTTGTTAAACCTGACGAGTGACGAAAAATCTGTTGGCAAAATCCCAACCTACATTCCTATATTTTTGATGACCAATGTGATTTACCTCTTGAAATATATAATGTCAGGGCCAGGCAGCCAGAATTCACGCATGTAGTGTGTTTAGGCCATTCACTGTTAGACATACATAGCATGTAATTATATGTTCCTACATTTTTATACCCCTCCATTTTGAGGATGATTTCGTGTTTTTCATGACATATTATGCTGTAAATATGGTTCTGGGAGTCCATTTAAAGTCTAGGATATATGCAGATGTATCCCTATATTTTAGCATTCTAGAAATATACACAGTGGAATCTCGTTATAAGGACGATGCTATATTGAAGGAGCAGACGGTTATAAGGAGCGCATTTGCCCTGCCAGTCTTTTCTCCATACATTTTGACATAATAAAATAAAATCCTGCTAGAAGGAGAAATTATGATCACTGCATGAACATCGGCATTTAAGCAAACCTCTTATTGCTTAAAGTCACTATTTAAACAGATTTAAGTTCAGTAAACTCCATGTAAACGTCCAGGAAAATCGGTTATAATGAAGGTTGGTTACAAGGAGCGAATCCGCCTTGCCAAAAAGAGCTCCTTATAAAACGAATTTTTATCAAACCAGCCCCTTCGGGGTCTGGATTGTGGATATGCCTATGGCTGTGTCTCACGACCTTGGGCCAATGTTTTTGTCTCTGATCGGGTGCCGTCTCTGACCGGGTGCCAGTACCAGTATGTGACATATCTAAATGCTCCCCCCCTTCCCCCCATGTAGGCCTACTTTGGGAAATTGATGTCTATAGCGCTGACTCCACCAACGCGACGTGACGGATCCGTCAACTTCCCCATTCTCTCCGTCCGTCAGCGCATTGGTCAAATCCGTCCAAATCGGACGGATCCGTCCAGTTTCTGCTTCCACTGGTTCTGTCTGTCAACGGATCCATCCATATTTGATGGATCAGTCACCTGTTTTGACGTATCCATCGACGGACGGATCAGTCAACGACCGGATCCGTCAACGGACGGATTAGTGGAAGCCAAATTAGCCGTCATAAGGATGGATCAATGGATGGATCAGTGGAAGCAGGAAAACGGGAATCCATCCGTCAACGGGTGACGGATCCGTCACATTTTGGCGGATCCATCAAGGGACGGAAATATCAAAATATTTAGATATTCCCGTCACTTGACGGATCCGCCAAAATGGTGACAGATCCGTCACCCGTTGACGGACGGATTTCCATTTTCCTGCTTCCACCGGACCGTCCGTTGACGGATCCGTCGACGGACAGACCGGTGGAAGCCATTCTGACGGATCCGTCACACTTTTGGCATGCTGATGACGTGGAAAATCACTTGACGGATCCGTCCAAAAATCCGTCCAAAAAGTGGACGGATCAGTCACATCACGTTGGTGGAATCAGCGCTTATCTCACGATCTCACTAGCTGGGGGGAACAGACAGGCCAGCATCTCACTGCCCCAGTTAGCCCCTAGCGATATCCCCTTAGCGGCGTGCATCCTTAACAACCAGGGAATCACACTGCAGCAACCTCACTCTCCAAGCATATTTTCTCAGAGGGGCACAACTCCGATTTTAACCTGCTATAGCTAGATAACTATAATTACTTTCAATACCATCTATACAGAGTGAAATGATACAGGTATTTCTGAGAAATCACATGGTTTAGGATCCCCGATCAGCTTTATTTATCTTAATTTAGTGTCATGTTGATGGCCAAAAAGATGGTGGATAATTGATTCATCCCTTCTTGTTGTTGCCAAGCCACGTATTAGACATTATGATTAGAGGTCTATTTATCTCCTTTTTTTTAAATAACAATTTGGTTTTGGAAATAGGTTTAATGAAGAGAATCATTATAACATGTGAGCCAATCTAAATATTAATTAAAATGAATTTGGAGACAAAAACCGAGTTAACTTTGAAAAAAGTACATATTTTTATCTAGACTTTTTTAGTTTATCTGTTCCTGTCAAGTACCTCAAGCCTAATTTAATGGGGTGGGTACCAGCGGCCAACTAATGCCGTTTTATATATATAGGGGAAAGACTGCTAAGTGTATCAATTTCCAGGGATGTCTGCTAAAGGGACATCCAACTGCTATCTGTATCAATAAATGTTATGTGTATCATAATAGGAATATATATATAGTGTTATATGTCTGAAATATGTTTCTTGGGCCATGGTATTAATTTATTGGGTCAAAATTGCAATTTTGTGGGTTATAAAATCCATTTTCAGTGTAAAACTTGTACCTTCTACAGAGTCATAAACTCATAAAAATACACTTGGTTGGTTTCTATTTGATTCTCAATGGTGAACTGTGAAACTGTGAAAAAATGTGTTGATCTAGTATTTTTGCAAAATTTAAAATCAGTCTCGCTTCAACATGACTTGGGACTGCTGATCCTCGGCCAGTCACCGTTGTTTTGATGTTTAGATTAGGCCTCAGTGTGGCTCCCTATGTCTACCCCTCACACTTCCTTTCCACTGATCAGTCCTCAGACCCGGTTGTATTAACCTTCTCTCCATGACCTGATTGAGGAAAATAGTGTAATTCTCACGCTATTTTGAGAGCCTTTGTGCTGGACTGAGATGGCTACCATACATTTTTACCAACTGCTAAGTGTATCGATGTCCTTAACTGTATCAATAAAACTTGATGCAGTTTTTTGATACACTTGGGATCGCAGTTGGATGGCTGAATGCTAAGTGTAGTTACTACAGTTAGCAGGGTTGATGCACTTAGCAGTTGTACAGGGGTCACCCCAATGCGTACATAATGCAACACGGGGGTGGGGAGGTCTAGTATCTCGGAAAATATGCGTACACACTTTATGGAAGCCCCCTTAACATTTGAACAGTCTCCTTGTTATGAATATCACAACATAGGTTACCTACCTTGAATGACACCCGTCCAACAAAGAATGGCTAAAAACATTACTTTCTCCATTATGTTGTCTGTACATTCCCCTGCTGCTCAGCCCAGCATCTTATATCCTACTGACCTTATCTTTGAAAGTCATCACTGTTGTACATATTCTAAGGGTTCTTGATGTGGCCTACATCTCAAGTTTAACCTATCATGTCGCTATCAACAGACTGCTGAGCCTTTGTAGTTATCTCACATTGACATTGAGACATTGTGTGCAAGTTATCTGACATTAACGAAGAGTTTTGGGTGGTCTTTGAGAACAGGTGTGTCTGTAACAGTGCAATATTTGCAATTGACGAGGGCATCAATAAATGATATTTGCAATATTTCTGTACAATTTTCAACAGGAAATCTTGTAAAACGCCTTTTATTAGTGGTTGTGAAACAGGATTGGTCACGTTCAAATTTGCCTACGATTGGGTCAGTTGTTCTGAATGACCTCCCTATCACAAGTTATACTGATCAAAGGCCCTGTTTAACTTGTGAACGAGGGATGTGAAGAGTTAAATATAAAAAGTAGCCTCTCGACATTTATATAGAACGTGTAAACTTACTCTAATACTTCACCTAGAGTCTCTTAGTAAGTAGCAACCTTTATACTCCGCTCAGGTGTTGGTCCCATTGTTCTCACTGTTGGTTTATTTTCAAATTCCTTTTCTGCCACCCTGAGCGGAGATTTTGCAAGTGCTATCCGGTGGTTTTGTAGGTGCTGTCCGGAGGTTTTGTCAATTCTGAGAGGAGATCTTGTGGCCTAATTTGTTTTGAAAAATCTTGTATTCTGATGGGATTCGAACCCAAGAGGTTAGTGTCCAAGAGCCAGCGCCTAGACCACTTGGCCATGGCGACTGTACATGTAAAAGATTTGTTCAATATCTACCTAAGGGAGGACTATTTATTTTAAAGACTGTAATTAGGTATACGTTCAATTAGGGAATTAGTACGGATCTTTATTGAGCTACGTTGGGCCAGACATCATGGTTAACATGACGTATAGTATAGTAGAGTTATATGGGTTCGCCCCCCACCCCAACTCCTGTCTTAATTTAGCCTTCTTTTCCCGTTTTATATCATTTATCCAATAGAATTATACATTATAGTTTTCAAAAGGTACGGAATCCGGGATTTGAACTCGTGACCCCCTGGTCCATAGTGCAATGTCATATCCATTATACTACGGAGCTCTATGATGTCATGCTGATGTAGCCTTATATTGACTCTTATGGCATATTACCAATAGCAGCTAACAGTTACACTGGCTATAGCTGGTTCGAATCCCACACCAATTCCCGAATCATTTCAATCACAAAAATGACCTTTAATAATCGATCGTCATAATGTACCATAATAATTTTTCAGACTATATAAGATGGAGTATAAACTAGAAAACCTCCGCGGAGGTTTTCCATCACCAATACTAGTTTTGACCAGTTGGGGGGTTAGTAGACATTCCCTATTTGGCGCATCACACAAAAAGAGGGGTAAATTCAGATCATCTCGACACTAGACATGGATTTTCGATTTTATCTTTCAATTTTCTCGAAGAAAAAAAAGTGATGTACAATCCTAAATTTGATCAGGGTATAGCCAAAAATGTCCTAAATAAGCCTACAGTGTGTTACAAGTCCATTTCAGACGCCCCTTTATTCTTTGAGCCTCAACATGCAGGTCCATCAAGGCAATTTCTATGTCTGTAGGTCTTATTTACAGTATAAAAAATAACAGTAGTCAATTATCTCATGAAAATGCATTTTTTAGAATGTGATAGTTAATATACTATACCAACAAATCAATTTCGATGCAGTTTGGAGAAGTAGAAAAGTAAAAAAAATTAATCTAATTAAATTAAATCAAATAATTCCTATTTTACTCTTTTCCAAGGTGCGTAAAATCATAAGAATGCATTTCACTATGTATCTCTTCTTATATGATGCTAGAGAAATATGTAGGGAGTGAAAATAACGATAGTCAGACCACCTTGGGTGAAACATAACGATATGAGGGCTGGCTAGCAGTTCTTTGCAAATTTCAATAACGTGATTTTTTTTTTAAATTGTTTGAAAATTAGAGAGAAAAAAAAATACTTTCATATCTGCCCACATCACACACCACTGAACTGCACATTTCATGACCTGTCTAGTGGTGTATACCTTGAAATTCTGGGTTGAAAATGTTTATTTGGCTTGATGTCGCTACTCTTAGCCAGATTCATCGTGTGATGCGGGATTTGGTCAGAGAATGTTGTCCTACATAGGGCAGTATCACTAGGATTGTTGTTTTATAGCAGGATACAATCATGGTTCTAAACTTTTTTTTAATGTTTAACCCCGTGGCTTTGACCCATGACCTTGACCTTTATTTATAAACGTGCAACAAATCTGGTTTTTAACGCACACCATACTTCATTGAGAGGTGGGGCCGTCTGATGGCAATACTGAAAAGAGCTCGACCTCTGTAGTGAGAAGAAGAGAGGTGGGGCTAGCAGCAGTATCAGTGGTGGCCCGCTCAATTATATTCTAGATAGGTGTGTCTTCAAGCCGTTTTATACATAGAAATAATGTAGATATAAGGTTCATGAGTTCTAGACTGTTGCCTGGGTTATTCCTTGAGTTGATCAGTATTTCCTTTTTCCCCCGTTTTGGTCAACTTAAGGGTCTTGGGAGAGGCTGGCTAGTTCTTTCATGTTAAAAAAAAAAAGTTTAAAAAAACAACCTATATTTTCTTTCCATGTTACCTGAAACATAATCTTATTTTGGCCTTATACTGCAGAGAGACACATAGTGAAGGGGAACCTTAACTTTCAGAGTGCCCACTTGCGATATCGTTCTAGTGTACAGTGCAGAATCTTATCCAGCTACCGCAATTCAAGTTGTGAGTAACTGACCATCTACTTTCATATTGCCAACTTTAATCTAAATTGAATAGATAAACTTTTCTGTATAAAGCATGATTCATATTTTCCAGAACTGGTGTACAGGAACATCTATCAAGCAGGTACTGCACAGATTACTTACTACACATGTACACATTGAATAGAGTAGACTACAGGGGGCATGTCCTATGGCATATAACCCCTGTGTTGTGCGGAAACACGTGGCGCCCTCTGTCAGCAGCAATATAGCATGGGATAGCAATGTAAATTGTGATGATTAGAATGTCATCTACACTGATAACCTAGGCTAATGTGAAAGTACTCACCACAGGGAATGTAGGGTGACCATGCCCTTACTGTAAAACCTCGCATATAACAGTATGAGTCTAACTCGCATGTAAGCCACACCTAAACCTAAAACACACTTATTAGCCGCACCAGCAATCTGATATGCGTACTAGCCACGGCTTATACGCAAGGTTTTACGGTAAGTCATGAGTATGATAAAGTAAATCGATCATTTGGTGGACATAATTTTGCCACCTACTATATATCAATGTAATACATATCCCCTGCTCCAGGTGATTTATTGATTATCATGTTTTCAGAAGTTTTGGTGACGGTGACGCCCAGCTTTCTCTTTGTGCACTGTATTAGAGAGAAGTATTAGCTACATACCAGGGTTGTCATTTATTTGTCATATTTGTATGATTATGCTGTTAATTACAGCTCTGCTGTTGACATCTCCTTTCCCCTGCTCCAGGTGATCTATTTATTACTACACACACGAAAAATGTGAGCGTCACTGTCGCCAAAACCACTTACTTCTGAAATCCATTCAGTGCCTGACTCTCAGGTAGGTTTGGTAATATTGACCATAGATGTTTCACAATTGGAGGATGTATGTATAATATTAATTATCGCAGTCTAAAATCAAGTGATTTAAAAACAAAATTAGGGCAAAAACTTAGATATGCAAACACAAAGAGCCCTGTGTCCTTGAGTATTTATTGGTATTCCTCAGTTTGTATCAGGTTACAGAGCGAAAGGACAGCCCCCCCTCTCCCCATCCAAGTCGGCTTTTGCACAGCAAATAACAATTTCGCTATTCTTCAAAATGCTATGATGACTATGTCCTTTTGGTGATCATTTCAAGTGTATTTCTCACTAAATTGCATAATATCCCATAGGGAATATTTTCATTATAATTGATTTTAAAGCTAGCATGATGATCTTCAATCTTATGATCATGAAGATATCATTATTTGCTGTGCAGCAGCCGTCAGGTGTCCATCACACCTGGGGCTTCATTGGCAATAGTGTCAATTAGGCCACTCAAAAAAAAAAAGTTGTTTCTCATCACCGCGCGCATCATAACATTCATGACTTGGGAAAACTTTTTTTTTTTTTTTCACATTTTTGATGAAAAATATGTTAAAATTGGATGAGATATTGGCAATGTTGGTATCAAATTAAAGCTTATGCTGTCAGTAATGCAGTCAGCTAGGAATAACTTCCATTATAACAACTTTTACTGATCAATAAACTCCGAAAAACTAAAATGGGAAAATTGATCATGAAAAGTCCAAATTTCCCCATGTATTTAAGCCCCGAGTAAAAAAATAAAAATAAAAAATAAAAACGCCCTAGTCATATTTTTCACTGCCTGGTGATGAGAAACAATTTTTTATTTTGAGTGGCCTTAACATTAATCTGGAAGAGATTATGGCAGCCAGTGTCCATGAAAACGTGCCAGACACCGGCATTAGTACATAGTGGTTTATGGCCCCTGAGTGCTGTGCCACTCAGTGGAGCCCCCGAGTGGGCTTTATATGAACTAAACAAATGTTATCATATGAAATAGTAATTCATGGCAATATGACATTTTAGCCGGCTAAAAGGCTTCTGGACTGGTCCTGCTGCCGGTCCAAATGACTGGCTGGATCTTTGGCTACATGTCCATTTTAATGGCTTGTAAATCGGACCATTATTAAGGTCTCAAGAGAGAAAAGTATTTTGCATAAATATTTTGAAAATCACCCTAGATTGTACATTTTACAATGTTTCAATAGGAATATACAGGAAAACTGGATTTTTGAAAATAAATTCTTGCTTTATACATTTCTTTTGAGATATGAAAAGTGCCCTCAGGCTTCGGGGCCTACAAAAATTTAAGCCGGTCCTGCAAAATAATAGATCTGCAGGACCGAATGTCCTGCATGGCAAAGAAGTTTTCACGGAGACTGGGCAGCTTCACATCCCATTATACCCCACACTGCAGGAATATTGGTATCTAAGCAAATATTGAACTGCTAAAAGTCACACTTTAAGCATATTTAATTCTGGTAAATGCACCTAACAATGCTTAAAGAGTGGCTATAAGCAATAAAAAGTTTGCTTAAATCACAAAGTTCATGCAATGCCATATATACAGCCTCACTACATGTAAATTACACATATATGTTCCATAGTCAGTATACATATGATTTTAGTATTAATTTATAATACATTTGATGATAATTATGCTTAAGATTATGATGGAGCTCATGCTTAACAAATGCTCATATTTCAGATCACTTTTTATCATATTCAATCGGGGTACTGTTTAATCTGATCTAGCAAAATTGGGATTTTAGATATTTCGCCTGCTGGTTGTGTCTGCTTTAGGTATCCAGAGTGGTTCATGGTCCAGGTGTGCGCGGCATGTGTAAACCACTGAAAATACAATGGAATTATCGTGCCAATAATGCAGGGCCATTGTAGGGACATATTCCTCCAGGTGGAGGCCTTAAAGTAGTTCACCATCTGTACACCTGGAAGAGGTTGGTCTTGGTTGCCCTTTGATGGTGGCAACCAGAAGGCCAGTTACTGGGAGACATGTACGCTGAGATTTTTTTTAGGCTTTAGCAGAATTTGACCATGTTGAGAAGCTTGGGATGATGAAATGTTACCAAGATTGCATTGTATTCAGGAGGGGGGGGGAACTCACCGAACCCACTGACTGCCAAACTAACACCCGCCTAAAAATAGGAGCCGTCAAATCACCACCCCTCATAAATGCAGTTGACCGCCCCTTGACTCCTTACATATAAGGCATAGGACGCCTATAATACTACCTATATTTCCTGATGCAAATAGTACAGTAGGCATGGATAACAAAAGAAATTTACTCTTTTTAAATATTTTACACCGAACTAAGACCATAATACTGCCCCCCCCCCCCATTTCTGAGGGTGCTGAGAGTCATCGCCACCTAATTTTGAGACCCACCACTACCGCTTCCCAGGATACTTTTTCTAAAGTTTTTTTTATTAAGGAATACAGTTACTATGTAAAAACATAGTCTGCCACTGGACTTCGCACTGCCGTTATGCTGTCCAGGCCTTCTGATGGTTATATTTTACTAACTAACTAAATGTGTAATGGTGTCTTAATATATTACATTTTGACAATAAAAAAACCAAGGGAAGCAGTCTTTGTTTGTTGTTTGATGAGGGATGAGATGAGGATGAGTTATTACCAATAACAGCGTTTCAAAAATACAGGTACATGTATATATGCATCAATGCGAAATTTCTCATGTCTTGAAAAGGGATAGCATTTCATAACACTTCAAGTGATATTAAACAGATTTATGTATAATATTTACAGATCAATAATAATAGAATGTAAGGAGGTGACTGACAAAGGCTTATATGGGCAGCGGGATGACCGGCACGAGAAATAAACAGAATTTATTATTGGATGATATGTATATTGAAGTGAAGGATCTAACATTATTTTTTTAGTATTATTTGTGTTAGCGCTTACGTCGATAGTACCTTTACAAAAAAGGATGTATGCATCCATGGGTTAATTGGACAATTAAACGATGCTGGGCTTTTGGCTTTATAACACATTCAGATCAAGGAGGAGCTTACCCATTCATTACTCATGTATCTACAGATTGAATCTGGCCCCATCAGGGAGCTGAGTCTCGCAGTTGGTTCCTAGCAGGGACATCAGGGGGAACTATGAAAGGCAAATAGTTGTGAATTACTCCTATGAAGGGAGTTGAGGAATTGTGAATTCAATTGGAAATTATTTGGTATTTATCTTAATGCATTTAGCAGTTATTGGCTTCGTCCCAGAAGAAAAAATGAGAGTTACTGTACTATGGTTGCCCAAGAGTGGTCAAAAGGTGATTTCCAAAAAGGAAGTGATTTCCAAAGAAAAGGTGACTTTTCGATGAAACAATAATTTTTCTAAAAACGTTCAACTTTCACAAAAAAGAGGCCAAATTGAAAATAATGTGCCCAAAAAGATATGTGCTGTCAACTGTCAACTCATGTAAAACAGCTTTTTTTCAAATCACTTTTTCTTTTCAAAATCTTTTTTTTCAAAATCACTCATGCTGCTCTTCTTTAAGTTGCATAGTACTAGCAGTTGTTTTATAGCCAAAAAAAGGTGTGTTTCAGGCAACCCGACCCTAGATTCCAAAAAGGGCCGACCCTAGCATTATTCCCCAATTTTGGAGTTTTTTGGGGTTTTTATTTCTTTTTGAAATATTTTTCTCAATTTTTACTTTCAAGAATAACAAGCTCCCAGTGACCTCAGATGCCTGAATAATTGATTAACTTCAGGAAATGTCATTTTAAGAGGAATATCCAACAACTTCTTGACATTGCTAGTCGATGGAGGAATTACTGAGTCATTCTGGTGAGTCGCTAGTCGATTTGTTGATTCGGGACTCAATCCTCAATCCATGTTTTCTTTTAATCTGACCTACCTACCCTAGAAATGTTGACCATGTTGCCTGAAACACACCTTTTTTGGGGCCTATGATTGTTCCAGAGTGGTGCCACTTGATACAGGGGAGACTTCTCATAAATCTCTTTTTTGGGAATGCATCACCTTACAGTGACATGGTTCGTTTTTTTCATGTTTTAAATCCTGTGTTAATGTGTTAAATGTTAGTACAATATCATATTTGGAATATAGGGCACAATACAATGTCATCTATGTGCAATAAGAGCCCAATTAGAGCTTTGGATGTGGCACAAGTATAGCATTTTCTAGTGTATTTTTAATGGGGAATTATAGCATGCACTCCAAAAATAGTAGGTTGAGCCATAACATGATGATTAGTTGAATTTTAAGCTGAATCCTAGGGAATGAGATTGAATGCAGTAGGTAGCACATGAAGTATGGCCATAAGGAACATTCTGGTTCATTTGTAGCTAAATTGATTTCTGACCCCATAATCATCGGGCCATGTCCCTTTAAAGTGGGTCCGATCATTTCCTCTCAGACGGATCACAAAAGTAAAGCTGCTTTTTGAAATACCAGAACCAGTGGCCACTTCAGCATGATGATTCTTAGAGAACATTTATTCTAAAGGTACTTAATAACAATAATTGACAGATATACTCGAATTTGTGGACACTTTAGAAGGAGACATTTTTGAAAAAAGTATGCAAAATGGAATATTTCAGGACAAAACTGAATTACAAATAGCTTGATACGATACAGATTTCTATTTATGTGTAGGGGAACGAATGTTATGTATGTATGTGTAGTCAAACACCCACTGGTATAGTTTGTCTGGCCGGAACCAGGGGACGCTCCGAGCAGAGGTGAACAGTATATATACTGCTTCCCACCCCTTGGTTCAGGCAGACCTTCTCAGGTCTCAGGCCCCGAAATTTCGATTGAAAGCCATATCTAGAGCGTCATACGAATTGAAGGAACTCATCCGAGTTGATTAGCCTTATTGTACAGGTTAGCCTTAATAAATCTCTTCTTCGCATCTCACAAAGAATTCTGCGGTTGGTGTCCTTATTCCGAATCATATAATAAGACGAACTCTACATATGTATGATACTTACAGATCAACCTCTGATAAGGGTTCTCCTTGCTGTGCAACTTCACATAGTCATCTGTGTGTACAAAATGAGATCCACTCAATACATCCCGAAATGGATGCAAAATAAAAAGTCAAAAAAGGAATTCGGGCTAATATTTCAAATGTTCACTCCTCATTATGTTGCTAAGATGTGACATTTGTCAAATGCAACAAGAAAACCCACTTTGACCTGATAGCCACATATGTTTGATATTGAACATATATATGAACATATATGTGTCTTTTGTATATATATTTGTTATTTATTGGAACCAGAAACTTGCCATTGACCTACTGTTAAATGACTGACCATCATTTAACCTGGACTATAACATCAGTCTAATATAATGGTATAACATCTTCCATTTGGCAATACCTCCAGCCACTTCACTACATTGTCCCCAAACTAGCATCTGTACTATTATACTAAGTCATGGCTCTAATCCAATGCTCTTCTATATGCTTTATATGTTCCTTCTTTCATTTATAACCATGAGCTTTACACATACAAAGGAAACCATTCCCTTGACTGGAGTCTGAAGAATACAGGTATCTGACCTATCATGTACCTCAGCTTAAATAAAAGAAATTTCAATTTCAATTCAAAATTTCATCATGCCATCCTTGAAGGTAAAACCAGGGTTTGATCAATTTTGATCTACCAGCAATTTCTCTTAATCACTTGGGACTATATTAGTTTGATACATGATGATATAATAAAAGCTAAAAAATCAATACTTCAAAGTGCTAGATTTTGATGTATTGGCAATTGAAGATAGGACACCCTTAACAATAGCCGGCTATGGGAAAATTCCCTATTTTTTCAACATTTTCCACTTTTTGAAAATTTGACCAATAATATTTCAACCAAACTTCTCAAATGTTAAGAGGAGATCACTAGTAACACAATCAATCCAGAAAACTAATTGTCATAGGTGAAACTAAAGAGCCAAGACCAATTTAGGGAAAAACACAAATCAAGAAAATTGTATTTTTTCTACATTTTGCAACACAGAAAATAAAGTGCCAACAATTTGTAACCAAAACCCTAGCCATTTGTACATGAGATCATGTGATACATTTTACTACCAAAATTACAGTGATTCATTGATGAATTAATACAGTTTAGGAATTATTCAAATATTTTTTGGTCGGTCTAAACACCTAAAATAGAGTAGCGAGCATCTTTTAGCAACAATAGAAAACAGTGATAAGATGTGTAGAACACCATAATGTGGCATACAAAGGGTTAGTAGAGGTGAGTTAGGACATGTACAAGAGAGAAATATGATTTTATTATGATTATAGGTAGTTTCATTTTTTTGCCACCAGGTGACGTATGCGTAGACCCTGGCTTCTACCTTTAAAGGGTTAACCTTAGCAACACCATAGCGGGCCAATGCGTATAGTAAAAAGGGCCCCCTGAAAGCCAAGATTTTGCGTTTGCATTGGAAACAATACGCTATGGCAGTGCGCCTCCAGAAAGTACTGGCAGTCTTAAGGATATATACCTCCAACCTCCATATATCTGCAGAAATTGAGGTAATTGATGCTGGCTCTATAAACCTTGTATTGCTATAGAGTCATGGACAATGCATAGTGGAGTGCATCTCATCCTTTTGGAACCAGTGAACAGGAACCAGGATGTATGATGGGAGTTACCCAGTCATACTTTCTTGTTCCAGTTCTGGTTCCTGTTTGCTGGTTCTCCGAAAAGAGCAGTGGTTTTACAAATGCTACTAACTACCCTACTAGGGCCACAGATGTACCTGTTGTAGGAACGAGGATTGTTGGAGTCCCCTTAGACCACAACTACAAGAATGCCCTATAACCTGCTGTTGTTCACCATGTAAACTTAATTATGCATAAAAACTGCCGCCCTTTGATCTCATTGGTTCCCTCACTTTCATGTGCATTCTGGTGCCCCAGATCCATACTGGCACTTGTTTTAAAGTGCAGATGGTGCACACCGACTCAGTATTGGAGTATACTGTGCGCGTGATCAATATTGCATTTTTGTCAGTGACATTCTATTCCTGTTTGGAAATTCATTCCAGTGGAGTATAGAGGTGTAGCACTATAGGGACAAAGCAATATTTTTTATCACAGGGGTGGGGAGAGATGAAACCTTTGATGTACCACAGATGTACCTGCAAAACATGGTGATCTTTGTAGTGTCTCTTTTTCAGGCATGTTTCCTTGCATTTGGCTTCATTTTGTGGCAGTGTCGCCCTATGTAACACCAGTAGTAAGGTGACATTCAGGGCATCACTGCCGCGAAATGCAGCGAAACATGCCAAAGGAAAACACTAAAAATATCGCCATGTTTCACAGATACCTCTGCCGCCATGGTCGAGCCCGAGCTTATCTGTACCAGGGTGATGCGTGGGACAACTCAGGGGGGGACAAAGCCGTGGCTCCGCCTGGGGTTAAATGCATGCGCAACATTGTCCACTGATCTGTTAGATCTTCAACTTAGCCTGTCTGACAAAATGTCATAATACTCTAATAATACCACATGTGACAGAAAGTCAATGCTACATCCTCATCAAAAAGACTTAATCCTTTTAGACCGATACATGTTAGAGGAATGTCAATGCATGCTAATTGAGTAATATATGCTAGTTTAGGTGACATTTGGTTGTCCAGGGAGTCAAAAATTAGTCAACTTTGAGCTGTTACTGCAAACCTTTAAGAGAAGTTTTACTGAATCTATAATTGAAGATGAATAGAATGATAAAATATGAATAGAAATATCAAGTGAGCATATGGGAGCATCAGTTCTTGTGGTTGAAAAGAATATTTTAGATTGTGTCTAATGAGCACACAATGCCACTATATCCTATAATAGTTAGTTCCCTTAACTGCCAGTGGTGTCACTACCTGATGGCTCTCACACCACTGAACATCCATTTTGGCTGCAGGCCAGGACAATGTTACGTTAGCGTTTAACACCAGGCGGAGCCGCGGCGTTGTCCCCCCTCTGGGACAAGTGTAAGCAGAATTCTGTTATGGCAAGCATAGGCTATTGTAGCTGTTGGCTATTCTAAGATAGACATCTGCTATGAAAAACTCCAGATTCGAAAATAGGTTGTTCAGAAATTACACTTTATTCATTCTGACAGACGGCTCGTAATCATACAGACGGATAGCAATAATCAAATAGGCTTCTGAACACCAGTGGTCATATGAACATACAGGAGGTATACGCTCACGGTCTAGTACATAGTTCCCGAGTTCCAATGCTCTCTTCCATCTTGGTTAACTCCTCTTGGGACAGACTCCCCCGTAGGGAGTTCTGTACCCGGAGTTGTACACCAGTGCGTCTATCTCCTCTAGTTCCCCCAGAGGGTAGAACAGAGAAAGACGCAGGGTGACCAAGGTGGAAGCAGCGACAGGACTAGGCCTAAAAGGTACAACAGAGTTCGGGGAAGCTCTGTTGTGGAGCAGCCAAGCTGGCCGAAGTGCGCAGCAAGACTGGGTCCCCGATTAGCAGAACTCCAGGTCTTATGTACTGGTCGTTATGTAATTCTCTCCATTACTCGTAAACACTTGAGTTCCCGAGGAACTCCGGGTAACCACGCGCCGGTGCATCCGAGCCGACACTGTACCCGAGATATGTCGGGTGACACGTGGCGGTCACGGCTCAATGCACATAACCAGGCCGCGCTCCACCATTCCTCAGGTGGGCTTATATAACCTTATACTCGGCAGTAGACAGGAGTGCGGCCTGGATACACGACAACACATATACCAAATATAACTCCAACTGGTTCCCTAGAAATAGTACAGCGGCGACCCACTACACTACCCCCCTTCAGACAATATCACAGCGTCTAAATAGCAGCACTAAGTGCAGTATTATTATACTACCTTAATACAAATGACAAATTTTATCTCCAAACAACCCAAAAAACAAATATATTGTCTCCAAACATATACATAGTGGAGGCAAGCGTAACTCTTTCTACTAGAACCACTAATATATTTCTTGGGTATCATAGATATGTATTCATCCTTTTTGATATTAACGTCAATCATATCAACCATCAGGATCCAGTTACACAATAATCGAGTATAATCCTTCAATAACAGTCATGATTTATGGGACTAAGAGGATAAACTCCACACAGCCAGTCAAGCCCTATAAAACAAACTTGACTATATATCATAAAAAAATATATAAAACCTTCAAGACATATTTATCGCATACTAACCATGTCTCATCGAAAACGATTTGTTACAACAGGTATCGTATACATACAGATCAAATATGAGCACTTCTCCTTAAAAGTTACCAAGTTTTAGTACAAGACATATTGGAAACAAAAAAGGTGGCAAGTGTCGACTTTATAGTAAACCTTGACCCAACCCGTCTATTTGAATAGACTCACTCGCTTTACGTGCCAGAGTAAGGTTTGAAAGATCAATATTTTTGGAATAAATGAACATATAGCGTAGATCCGGTAAATGCAGTTTTCAATCCAATCAAGGTCTCCAAAACCTTATGCACCATGGTCACATGGGTGTCTTCACACAATAACACAAGTGACATTCTCCATATAGGAATACTGTAAGCAATCAGATCTAGTGTTGGCGTAACATATTTCAACGATTCAGGGAGAATTAGTCTCCACACTTAGTTCAAAGATCAAAAACGCAGTAAGCTGAAAAATAGAATGACCCGGCTCCTCACTCGATACCTTCCTTCTGAAAGTAATCAACGGGAGCCTACAGATCTCCATAACAACTTACGCAATTTCCACTCTCAGTACCTGAATAAATTTTGCGTTTTTCAGGTTCATTGATATGTTATTACCACAGATCTACACGTAGTACGAATGTAGTCAAGCAACTTTTCATCTCAGTAGGTATCATCAGGATCCAGTCCCTCATACCTTTACTTATTGGACGGTTAAATCAGAGTATCACAATCGGCATACAATAATCATACCTATAGCACATGTCATCAACTCAAACAGAACCCGTTTCACAAATACTGTCTTATGGCAAAAAAAATATAGAACACTCTTTGGTGATGGTTTTAACAGTTTCATATATAGCGATAACTGCAAACCTAGATCATATCAAAGTCTTTTCATAAATAGGTGATAATGATCCACTGTTCCTGTCATCTCAGTCTTTTATAAATATATATATATATATCTATCTAGTCATCTTGTGACTTATAGTCTATGGTATAAAGCATCATATGATCCGTGGTGTACTAACAACCCCACTACTGCAAAAGTTCAACCTTGATGACGACACATGGTAGAGGTTCCATATATGCTGCAACTGGGAATGTTTTTATGACTCGCCACTCAGCAAAAGTTCTTCGTTTCTGGACACTGGAGACATACATTCACTAGGTCGATTGTCACTCATCTCAATGGATATGTCCATCCCAAACCCTAGCTGCGAAGCGTCAGGGTTAGGACCATGCATTTGAGCACCCATAGCTACACTCGCCATGGGTACAGGAATGTCCAGGGTAGATGGACGATGGTTCCCAGACATAGAACCAGTCGTCACAGGTAGGTCCATTGGAGGATCCACCATCATGGATTGTTCGAGTTCGTTTTCAGGAGCCATAAGCGCCTCAGCATCACGGATAGACAGACGTAAGTCAGCCTCTGCCATTGCATCGTTCAGCTCCATCAGTATCTGAACCGCCTCTCTAGTCTCACTTTCCGTTATCTGGTACGGTGACTGACAAGAGGTGGTGTCGAGTATTGGTGTTGAGACAGGAGTCGAGTTATGTGACTCTGTCTGCAGTTCATTCACCACCATCCTCGCTAGAGTGGACACCCCGGCTGGAGTATCCATAGTCTCAAAGGAAGACACGGTTGTGTCCACCCCCATGGTAGTATACTGCATCGTCTTAGCATCAGACGACACAGAGGTAGACGTCACAGCAACAGGTGTCACCGAGACTGGTGACACAGGGACAGACGTCACAGCCACAGACGTCACAGGAACGGGTGACACCGGAACAGACGCCACAGCAACGGACGTTACAGGAACAGGTGACACCGGAACAGACGTCACAGCCACGGACGTCTTAGGAACAGACGTCACAGGAACCAACTCCGATGACCCACAGGCCATGGAGGTGGCAGCCACGTAACTGCAGTCGGCCAGGTGCGTCTCATCTTCTGTAGATGGAGGTGGAGGACTCCTAGGGGTATTACTAGCCCTGGAGTCGGCTCTCAACCTTTGTGCGTATGCATCACCGTCAAATCCTAAGGGAAGAGGGGCGGAACCCCGTTCAACCCTGTACACACTCTCGTCGTACCAACTTGACAATGGTATCTCATAGCAATCCTCAAAGAACTCAGCCAACTCCTCATAGAAGTCATCGTTCTGCTGAGCTTCCTTTTTATAGCTAGAAAATTCTTCTGTTAGACCACCAATTTCGTGTTCCAACTTCCGAATAACTATGGTTTTTAGACTTATTTCAGTCCTGGCAGCAGTTAGCTTATGTTCAGCAGAACTGACCATATCCTTACTGCGATCCAACTTGACTTTGAGATCATCAATTAAAAATTGACTTTCCATACGAGATTTTTCAATGTTCAATCTCAAATCATCTACTATTCTGCTAGAGGTTGCTACCATGTCATCTCGTTGTCCCAACTGTCTTTTGAGGGCTTCATTCTCCTCAGTCATTTTGGACATTTTAGATAGGAGTTCTGCTTTAGCAGTCTCCACTTTCTCTAATTCGGCCAAACGACTTTCTTTTACCAATTGCTCAGCTTGAGCCCTAGCTCCTTGCAGAGCTAGTTGACAAGCGAGATCCAGTGTGTCAAATGAACTTTTCAGTCCAGTGACATACTGTTCTTTCAGAAGATTCCTGATACTTACATTCTCAGGGTGATCAATATCACCAGTCAGCTTAGGCAGAGGGACCGACTCCAAAGAGATATCTTCCTCACCCACTCCAGATGATGGAGAGTTTAGTGAGAGAGCCCCCATACAGGTAGATGGTGATGGAACGGAGGATAGTCTACGACCAATCTCCTGTTCCTTCCTCATCTCTATTTTACTAGATTGAACCCTGCCTGCGGGTGGGGTGAATTTTTGATCCACCCAATCATCTCCCTCAGATTGGAAATCAATCGTTCTATAGGTCATTTTAGATTTGGAATCCTCCTTCCCACTCACTGACTCTATCTTCCCTGTTACATACCCTTGACTATCAGTAGAAGTATTTTCTGTCTTTAATATCTTCCTTGACACTCCCGGGTTCCCTCTAGCTTCAGAGATTGTGGTAGGAGGTATTACCTCCTCTCCCACAAATACACAGTCGTCCTCCTCCTCTACAGGAGAAGCCAACAGGTCATTTACCATTTTCTCTTCTAAGGCTAGCCTTGGGCTAACAGCAACCCTCGGTAAAGTTCCGCCAGAGCCCTCCTTGTTGGATTCAGTAGTGTTCCTACTAAACCCACAGGAAGACCCCGGAGCACGTCTTTTGGTTGGGGTAGATCGGCCGTCAGGTGATGAGTCCAACCCAGCAGAAGCTGAGGACTCCTCTGAACCTGTGGTCCGCATCTCTCCTAAGGTAACCGAGACAGGAGTGTACACTCCATGGTCCACAGTTTTACCTTCAGACAGCATTTTACCTTTAGGCGGAGTGGCCAATTCCATTTTACTACGATAATCAGAGGCTTTCTCTGGAAAGTCCTGAAGGTAGTATGGCCACGCCTTTCGATTCAACCACAACCTTCTCGGGTTATGGTTAAACACTAAGGTGTATGCCAACCCCTGTGGTACCCTCACACACTTTTCTCTGTCCGTGAGTCCTAAGGCCTCCGGACTATTCTCGAGAATATCTAGATTGGACATGGCAGTTTCAGCCTTCATATGGTGTACATCCACTAAATGCCTTACCATACAACCCTTTCTAGATGTGCTGAAAGGTTCACCATCTTTCATACATTTACCTGAGCGATTAGGCCTGGCCCGGCACTGCCACATCATTTTGGAGTGCGCGTGGAACTCCACTAGATGTCGTGCGAACTGGTACAGGTCCAGATACTCAGCTATTGGATTTCTATCCATACACTCATTGAATGGGCATTGCCCCGAACCTATTCTCCAACCTCTACCAGTTTTATAAGTAGGCATACCTGGCGGGACAAATGTCATCCACGCCCATTTCAACCGGTCTCTATCTTCGTTGGAGAGGTCGGCAGCCCTGTATGTCCCCATACTTTGCTTTATAACCTCATCCCAGAACTTGTAAGCTTGATGTGCCCCTGAACTAGCATGCTCTAACCAGAACTCCATATCCCTCTCTGTATCTTCGTAGGATGGTAGCCTAGCTCGGCTCCCTATCTCCCCAGTAACCTCTCCTGTATAGGGTCTGGACTTAGAATTATCGGAAGGAGGTCTGAATAGTTTAGTACATTTCTTCTCGTTGAATTTGTCCAACTCTTGGATGTATGCCCCCCTGCATATCTTACTCCCGGGAATCACTGCATCCGGCTTAAATTTCTCAAATTTCGCTGCTAACTGCATTACTGCCATAATTGGAATACGTTCCGGAGTTGACTGTGCAGGGGCATCCCAATCGGGTACAAAGTTACCATGCACCGGATGTAAACCATCCGCACGGTCATACGACATAGCACCCCACGGAGCACCCACTGGCACGTCACTGACCGGGTACACCGGTATCCCGGGCATATTCGGGTCAGTCCGGGCCACTCCCGAAGTAGGTGGTGACGCAATATTCCCAACCTGGAACAAGGGAAATCCCCCGGCCTCGAGTCCTTTTAACCCCGGCCCTGACACGAACCCCCTAGCTTGCGCCACTGATAAACCCATATCTACCAGTTTCTTAACATGTTCTCCCCGAGCTAGGAGATACTGTGTGGTTTTAACCTTTTCAGCTTTCCTTATCTCAGAGATATTACTGTGATTTCGGCGTTTCACACCCCTATTCTTCATCTTAGCTGGTGGATGATACACAAATTTAGGTAAATCTGCCTCCCGAAATCGTTTTGGAAGATCATACTCGACCGGAGCTGTTGACTCCAGGTCCCCCAAAGCTAACAACTCTCTCTGTTCCTGCGACAGAGGGGAAACTTCCGTCGAGTGACTCCTTCTATGGGAGTCTCCCGACGGATAGTTATCCGCCATGATAACTACACAGAGGGCGGCCCAGAGGAGCCCACTCTTAAAATGAGCTTAAATGAGTAGTAAAATCAGGAAAATTGTTACAAATGTGTCCTCCTGTACTACCTCACTTTAGTGTCTCCTCTCTCCCTCACATGTAGATGTTCTAACCGGTGTTACATACGCGGAGAGAGGTGCCTTCGCATCCACCCTCTCCAACGGTATGTGCAGGACTGACGCTTTCCGCGCCAAACCAGCATGCGTGCGCACCCAAGCGCAAAGGATCACGGGTACCGGATAGCCCTTCCCGAAGAAGTTATCCGATATTATCCGAAGAAAACCGGGTGGCGGAGTTAACTGCGTAGTAGTTGCAATCTTCGCCGGGTTTTCTCGGATTGTATTTTTGCACATCATTTCAAGTAATAGCAATTCTTCAGTTCGTCACGGCTGTCTCATTTGTAGCTTATGAACTTTCAGAACGCTGTTTTAAACAAACATTATAAAAAAATACGTGTCAAAGTAAATTTCTTTGGTTGTCCGAACAAATTCGGAATACGTATGAGTCCCTTTTCTCATGTTGTTGTAACGAGTTTTACACCCGTACTTTCCACATAATATTTCGTATTAGGATCCTCATATTATCCTTAGAAAAATTACTGACTAGGTTTGATTGGATTCTAATCCGAAACCATCACGACAAGTACTAAATGGGAAACCAACTCACAGACCATAGCATGTAAACATTCAAAACTAACTTTAGTAAAGCAGAACGTTGGGTACCCCAATGCCATCTACTGGTCAATTTCACCATTATTCCTGTCACAAAGACTAAAGAATAAAATCCGGTATTTCTCGTTGTGTTTTTGACAATCAGCACCAGTTACGCAACTTTCCGGGGTTTACCGGGTAAGTCCTTGGAGACCCGAACTATTTCGGGTAACCACAACAAACAAACCCAGCCCCGCCGCTCTCACGTAACAGCACCTCGACCCGCTATACGAGCACTTCTACGTATGGGTCCTTGGGGTTTCTTCTTCTTAATTACTGTAGGAACCTCTCTAGTTTCCTTTTCAGTAACTAACTTCTTCTTCTTCTTCCTACCCTCGACTTTTCTAGCTGGCGTTGCTTTTCTAGTCTTCTTTGTAGGCGGGGGTGCTGTAACCTGTGTTTTACGCACCCACCTGGGTTGGGGCATTGGCACTTCTACCAAAGGCTCATTCTCATCGCCGGGCCGGCGACCTAGCCAAGGCTTCAGGCGATCTACATGGCCTGCAACAATCTTGCCTTTCACATTTTTCAATAACACAGTAACATCCGATATTACTTTTGTCACTTCAAATGGCCCATCCCAACCCTTCGAGATTTTTCCATGTACAGGTGGTTTCAATCTCACCACCTTTTGTCCAACTACATACTTCCTCTCTCTCAAGCCTGTATCATACCCTACTTTCTGATGGATGGCCGCTTTCTTCAAATGGCCTCTCACCAATGCATAGCCTTCCCGCAATTCTCTGCGCAGGGATTCCGCAAATGCCACTCGGCATGGGACATCCTTTCTCCGCAGTACACTGCCAAAGACCAAATCTGCAGGCATTATGATCTCAGATCCAAATACCAGGCTGTTAGGAGTGCAGCCAGTTGAAGCATGCACCGTACCGTTGTATGCATGAGCCACATACTGGGAAAACGTATCCCAGTCATCCTGATTAGAATTAACCAGCGTGGTCAGCCCCTGAATCAACGTGCGGTTGAATCTCTCAACCATCCCATCCGACTGCGGTCGGTACGGATTAGTGCGTGTCTTAACTATGGCTAATTCTTCCAGCATCCCCTGAAAGAGACGCGATTCAAACTCCCTACCCTGGTCTGAATGTAACATGAGAGGTGCGCCAAATGTTAGTACCCACTCCTCAACCAAAGCTTGTGCGCAAGTTAATGCCGTGTGATCCTTCATTGGGATCACCTTCACGTACTTTGAATAGTAGTCTTGTACCACCATCATGCACACGTTGGAGTTTGGAGTTGTCTGGAAGCCAGTGATTATGTCAATGGCTATCCTCGCAAATCTGACTCCGAACAGTTCTTGTCTGAGAGATGTTTTACCTTTCCCAGGGCCCGGCTTCACCAGGCAACACGTTGGGCATTCACTCAACCAACGTATTACGTCCTTAGACATCCCAGGCCAGTAATATCTCCTCGCGAGTTTGTCCAAAGTCCGTTTCCTGCCAAAATGAGCGGAAGTCTGATGACCATGGAAAAACTCGAATACTTCCCATCTCAGAGAAGCTGGCAAGACTATCTGTAGCCTCCTCCTGGCTTTGCCTTCAAGAGTTTTCCATCTACACAATAGGCCGTCTCGCACTACCAGCTGCGACCATTGACCCACTAAGTTCCTTACTTCCACACATTCTAATGACAGAGCAGGTCTGACGGGACGAGCAGCTCTCTCCAGGATCAGATTCCGTATCATATTGATACCATCGTCATCCTGCTGAGCTTCAAGTATGGACTCCGCCGACCAAAACACCAAGTTCTCTTCCCAGGCCGGATCAAAATTCATTATTGGAGCCACCAACGCGTTATGTATGCCACAGTCTTCACAGTCCATTCTTGCACATCTTCGGATTGGTCTCCTAGACAAACAATCCGCATTTACGTGCTTCACTCCGCTCCGATGCTGAATTTGGGTATTCTCTATCCCTAGTTCAGACAACGCGGAGATCCATCTACCCATCATCCCATCTGCTTCCTTGAAATTAAGGAGCCATCTCAAGGATGAATGGTCTGTTCGTAGAATAAAATTCCCACCATACAAATAATGGCGGAATTTCTTTGTGTAAACTACTATGGCCAACAACTCTCTCTTGGTGGTGCAATAATTGCGTTGAGTTTTACTCAAGCTGTTGCTAGCAAATGCCAAGGGCACTTCTCTACCTTCCTGCACTTGGGATAAGACAGCGCCTATGCTATCGTTGCTAGCGTCGGTGTCCAGGATGAACTGATCACCCTCAGTAGGATAGCTCAGCACAGGAGTTACTGTGAATAACTCCTTCAGCTTCTGAAAAGCCTGTCCAGCTAATTCCGTCCAAATAAACGGTGGTAGCTTCAACATTCCCTTCCTTTTTCCTACTACCAGCGCCTGTAATGGAGCTGACACCTCAGCAAATCCGGGAATGAAATCGCGGTAGTACGAGCAGAAACCCAAAAATGACCTCACTTCTTTCTGGTCTTTTGGCGTTGCCCAATTAGCTACAGCCTCTAATTTCCCTGGATCCGCCGAAATACCTGTGCCACTGACTATTCGGCCCAGATATTCCACTGATTGCCTGAAGAACTTGCATTTCTTAGCTTTCAGTCTAAGGTTGTAGGATCTCAATCGATCCATCACCTTGTTCAGATTTGATAGACACTCCTCCCGAGTTTTCCCGAAAACTATGATGTCGTCTAGATAAACTAGACAGTTTTTCCACAACAATCCCCTTAGCATTGTCTCCATCATATTCTCGAAAGTAGCCGGAGCATTGCATAAGCCAAATGGCATTACATTGAACTCAAACAACCCCAGGTGGGTTGTGAATGCTGTCTTTTCCTTATCCTCTGGGTGCATCCCAATCTGCCAGTATCCTGACTGGAGATCTAAGGTACTAAACCAGTGATTGCCTCCCAAGGAATCCAGACTTTCGTCAATGCGTGGCAAGGGGTAGGCATTCTTCCTCGTAATCCCATTCAGTCTCCTGTAATCTATACAGAACCGACAGGTGCCATCCTTTTTGGTAACCATTACCACCGGACTAGCCCATGGACTATCTGAGGGCCTTATTATCCCTTCCCCTAACATCTTGTCCACCTCATCCTCCAATGCCTGTTTCTTAGACAACGGGAGGCGCCGGTATGGCAAGCGCAATGGTGGGCTAGAACCGGTGTCTATCCGATGAGTTACTCGGTCAGTTCTACCCAATTGCTCCCCTGGAGCGGAGAACAAGTCTGCATTCTCGCATAATAGCTGAGCTAGACTCTGTTTGTCCTCCTCTGTCTCCAAGTGGCTATCTGTCACTAATGGTAAAAGATGCAGTGGCAAACCATATCCTTCCTTCCTATCCTGCTCTCCAGTGTCTTGCAATACCACTGGCATAGCGGATGGATCCAAAGCTCCTATTTCCACTGCTCTCTTTACTGCTAACTCCACTTCTGGTGAGTCAGCCCTTCCTACCACGTCAGCATATGTTACGTCCCCAAAGGTCGTCCCCTTTTCCAGGTACACATCCTGAAAAGTCATATTACTGACTGGTACTACTGTTCGTCTTGAACTGTGCACTAAGGCACTGGTGGAAACCAACCCCAGCTTACTCAAATGCTGCTGATTCGGTTCCACCACCCCCATGCGGTCAAATTCCATTTCCCGGCAGTATACAACTACATTGCACACATGGCGGGGAGGAATTCGCACTGTCTGAGAGACAGACGAGACGCCTGAAATCCGGCGGAGTACACACTGGACTTTCATCTCTTGTGGATATCGAAGAGTGAGTTCCCCTGTCACACTATCCAATACCGCCCCATACAGAGAACAAAAATCTACTCCCAAGATTCCCTCGTCCGTCAATTCAGCCACAGTTGTTGAAACAACAAATGAATGTTGATTCACCCAAAAGGGTATCACCTGTCTGCCATGTGTCCGCATATGAGACCCATCAGCACTTCTGACCGACCCAGACCCCACAGGGTTAGTCGACAGACCTGCGAGCTTCTTGAAGAAATGGTGACCCATCATGGAGTGACTAGCTCCAGTATCAATCAGAAATTCCCCCAAGCAACCCTGAATCTGCACAGGCAAGTACCATCTCTTCCCTTGTAAAGGGGAAGGTTGCAAGGCAAATCTCTGGATTCCAGCTTCACCGCCCAAGTCATATCCCCTCGAGTTGAGAAACTTAACTATAGGATCATCGGGTTTGAGTCGCGAAGCACAAAACCTTTCTACTTCTTCCGCCAACTCAATTCTGCGGACGGTGTCCAGATGAGCTAAATCTTCAACACCATTCTCGTCCGTTCCCTGGGGCCCATCTCCACCTGGCGGATCAGACTCAGGTGCGGCTAACCCCAGCGGTTCCCATGAAGTGGAATCTTTTGATTCTCCCCTAACAGTACCTTTGACAATCACAGGTGGGGTTGTTATCTTGTCATCGACAACAACCCCTGTTAGTTTTCCGTCGGTGGTGGGCTTTGGTCAGAAGAGGGTCCGTCTTTTTGTTTCTCGACCGATGATACATTCTTAGTATCCTTGGACCAACATGTCCTTGCAAAGTGACCCTTCTTCCCACAATTATAACATTTCGTGTCTTTGTTGGGTTTCCCCTTACCGCGACCACGAGATGCGACCTTTTCAGCCTTCTCAGCCTTACTACGCTCCTCCATGACTTTTCCGATCATGGTCTTCAATGCACCCTCCTCTGGCGCTTGAGCGTCTGATCCTGGAACCCTTCGTCTTACATAAAAAGAACGACGTCCTTTCCATTTAGGATCTATTGCTGCCACCTCTTGCACTCCCTCTGTAGTCAGTTCAACCTCTTCTACGGGCATCTCTATTACTGCTACAGGGGCTGCCTCTACAGTTTTCAACAGCTTCCTCTTTCTCAGAGCATCTTCCGTAAGCTCGAAGATATCTGCTAGTGACATAGTGGTCTTCCACTGTGAAGCAATCTCGCTCGACAATCTTTCGTCCTTAAGTCCATCTATATACAGGCTGGACAACTTCCTTACCAGCCATGGATCACTTGGACTCATAGATGCAAATGCTTCTGCTGCTAGCACTCTGAGAGCCATTCCAAACTGTCTGTGCCCTTCACCGGGCTTCTGAACTCTTGCCTCTAGCTCAGATGCGGGATCCGCACCGGATGTGGAACCTAAAGCCCAAGAAGCTGTTTCCACTAATCCCTTGTACGTTCTACCCCCGCTTAACTCAAAGCTTGTTAGAGCGGGATCACCAGGACCATCCCGCAGACACCATGACAAAGCTGCAAGGCATTCATCGCCTTCCCAACCATTATGTCTCATATCTGCTGAAAATCGTGTGAACCATTTTCTCCATGGAACTGTGCCATCATACTGCTTCATCTTGATAGCCTGCTTTCTCACAGGTGTCATCCCCGTTCTCAACGGTATATCAGTCTGACTCAAAGCATAGTCCACTGCTTTAAAGTTCCCCACGTCATTCGGTACCGCATCAATCCCCAATCTTCTAATTGCTGGATTGTTTTGGAACACTACCTCATCTTCCATAGACATATTTGCCCTATGTTGGTAGGGTGTCCCACTTTGAATAGTACCTCCTGTCCTTGGTGTATTCATGCTTCCTGGAGTTACATGACTGCCAGGCGATGGGGGAGGTGGTATATTGAACATAGGTCTTGCGTTCCCATAACAGTTATCCGGACCAACATTACTCCACCCCCCATAGGAGGTGTTAGGCCCTGCCAGATTCCCTTGACCTGGCGGCCTAGCATTCATGTTTACCCCCTTGGGCAAACCTGGTCTACCCACTGTAGACACGTTTACCGGACCTGTAGGAACCTGCCTTGTTCCCGGAGCTGGAGTAGAATGAGCACCTGGAGCTGGAGCAGTGTTACCTGGTCCCACAGGAGGCTTATTCCCTGTAGCCTGGGCTACCGGAACGTCTCCTTTTACTCCCTTGGTGTCATTCTCCACACTCACTGACTCTGTTTCCTCAAGAAAGCAATCTAACTTCTCCTGAAACAGCTTTTCAACTCTACCACACAGTTCCAACATGAACTCCTCATTTTTATCAAACTTACTGCCATGCATGGATGAGTGTCCACTCACACTGGATAACATGTCAGCTGTATGTATCACCATGGAACCATCTAGATCCTCAGTGGCAGGTGGTTTCACCACCTCTTCCACTGTATTGACTATAAATACTGAGGGCTCGTCGGCAGTCACAAAGGTCTCATCTTTAGACACTTCTTGTGCTGTCCCCACTGAGTCCCTTTGTACCTTAGTCACTTCTGGTTCCAGTTTCTTCACCATGTGATTCTCAGCTTGTTGAGCTAGTGCTTCCAACTCTCCTAACTTACTATCCTGTTTCTTCAACAACTCATCATACTCCGCTACTTGTAACTGTCTTGCCAGTATCTCGGAACTAATTTCTTTATTCCGCACCACTAGCTTTTCTGTTTCAGACTTCAGTCTGACTTCAGTTCCCTCAAGTAGACCTACATTGACTGAAATTTGTTCCAGATGTTTTATCTGAGCTGCATGTTCCCCAATGTTTCCCGACCTCTTTGCCAAAAAACTCTTTTCGAAAGCTTCCCTTTCCTCCTTCAGCTTTCTAAGGGATTCCTCCTCTAATCTTATCCCTTCTTTCATATGCTCATGCTCATTTCTCAATCTGAGCGTCCTTATGTCATCCAGGCTCAACCTCTCCCTGGGTTCATAAGGTGGAACCTCTAGACCTGGTATCGTCAGCCTAAAAGGATCTGGGAACAGCTTATCTCCCCTGGAGATCACCTCAGCTGTCTCTTCCCCTTCCTCAGGAGTTTCCCCTAGGTCGTCCCTTTTGACTACCTCAACTCCTTCCTGACTGACTGGGACCACCACTCTAGTCCCTTCCACTGCTTCCACAGTGGGTACCGGTCTAAGTTCCCATCTCACTGGTACATTTACTGTACCCTCCAGACTAGGTATACTAGAGTCACTATCCTCTCCAATATCTTCTATGGTTACCGGTCCAAGCATCACATCTTCTCTTGATGTTTCCCTTACCTGGACCCGGCCTACCATTTCCCTATCTGGCTCCAGAGCTGGACGTTTCGCTGGAGGGTCCCCTAGTGAATCCTCAGATCTCACTTCATGGGCGCTATCTTCCCCTCCATGTCCAATTTCCCTATTCTGATTGAACGTATGCACCCTCTGCCTAGCATTAAACCTCACCCTAGATCGCAATCTAGGACGCATCCCCTCCCCTTGGTTAGTAACCGACGGGGGAGGTACCTCTGTATCTGACATATCTTCACCACACAAAAGCAACCTGTAATAGCTATCCTTGAAACCTACCAATTCTGGTTCAAACATATAAGAGCTTACCTCTCAATTTCAGAAAGAAAAATAACAAAATAAATGTAAATCAATACTTACCCAAAGTGGTCACGGCACCAGTGTAGCTGTTGGCTATTCTAAGATAGACATCTGCTATGAAAAACTCCAGATTCGAAAATAGGTTGTTCAGAAATTACACTTTATTCATTCTGACAGACGGCTCGTAATCATACAGACGGATAGCAATAATCAAATAGGCTTCTGAACACCAGTGGTCATATGAACATACAGGAGGTATACGCTCACGGTCTAGTACATAGTTCCCGAGTTCCAATGCTCTCTTCCATCTTGGTTAACTCCTCTTGGGACAGACTCCCCCGTAGGGAGTTCTGTACCCGGAGTTGTACACCAGTGCGTCTATCTCCTCTAGTTCCCCCAGAGGGTAGAACAGAGAAAGACGCAGGGTGACCAAGGTGGAAGCAGCGACAGGACTAGGCCTAAAAGGTACAACAGAGTTCGGGGAAGCTCTGTTGTGGAGCAGCCAAGCTGGCCGAAGTGCGCAGCAAGACTGGGTCCCCGATTAGCAGAACTCCAGGTCTTATGTACTGGTCGTTATGTAATTCTCTCCATTACTCGTAAACACTTGAGTTCCCGAGGAACTCCGGGTAACCACGCGCCGGTGCATCCGAGCCGACACTGTACCCGAGATATGTCGGGTGACACGTGGCGGTCACGGCTCAATGCACATAACCAGGCCGCGCTCCACCATTCCTCAGGTGGGCTTATATAACCTTATACTCGGCAGTAGACAGGAGTGCGGCCTGGATACACGACAACACATATACCAAATATAACTCCAACTGGTTCCCTAGAAATAGTACAGCGGCGACCCACTACACTATAGAGCTCCCTGTCATATATACAGGCAGGGAACGCTATATGGGTGACCTTCCCCTATGTTGGGTGTGTATTGGCCAATACACACCTAAAGATCAGAAGGACAATTAAAAACATGAAAGGGGTCATAAAAATATTGTTTGTGATTGGATGTGTATTTCCCAATACACAAGGCCCGCACATGCATATGGTTATGGTATAGGGCACCAGGCCGTTGATAGCAGCACCACCTGTGTTCAGTTGAGAACCTTCAGTACAGTCTTTGCCAAAACGTGCCGGACAGTGGCAATGTCCGCCTAAAATGGCTCTGATCAGGCAGAATGACTAGTGTTGCAGGACCAGATGTCCTTTACATTCTGGGCTTTCCAAAACTGAAAGAATTTTTCAAATATTCCAACTAGAACTGAAGTTACAAGTTCTAGAGTGCACACTAATATTCTAAGCAAATTAAAGCAATTATTTTGTTATTATTTCTTTTATAAATGTTATTCTATTCTAAATAGTATGCAAAACTTTGGTTTTGGTATCCGGTCCTGCAGAAATCTATCCGGTCCTGCTAAATTGGCTAGCTGCAGGACCGACTGTCCTGCATGCCGAAAAAGTTTTCGCAAAGACTGCTGTCAGTACAGGCCCTTGGCTACTAGGTAGAGCAGCTAACTGGGGGTTATGAAATCACAGGGCAGGCCACTATTGCTTCTCCTGGTTACCAGGACTTAGCCCTTCAGTGAGTAGGCCTAGTTACTGAGGGCCAATGCTATTCACATGTCTTCAGGGTAACACAGACTGAAGCAATCACTATCCTGACTTAGGCCGCATCTAGAGGCAACCAAACGAAGCACCGGGGGTTGGACATGGCCGCCCCCATGGTCTTACCCCTAGGAGCCCTATACCAGCCCACCTGCCTGGACATGACGGCAGGGGGAGCCACCTGTCCTGAAGCAGCAAGTCTACATACCCACAGGCAACACGACATTTAACTTTCCTTCGAAAGTTGTAGAAAACACGGGCCCATGATTATTGATGGAGCGAACTGTCAATAAGAAGATTAATTTCTACTATTGACAGGTTGCACTGTCAATAGCTGGCCCACCTTGATCTTGATATTGACAGTTCCAACTGTCAACAGTGGAAAGCTTTCCTCTTATTGACAGTTCAAAACTGATTCTGCCTTCAAACCGATTTTGCCCTCATGGCCAATTTGACCGATATTGCCCTTAAAACGATTTTGACTGCAAACCGGATTTTAACAATTTTGACTGCAAAACCGATTTTGCTGCAAAACCGATTTTGCGGCAAAACCGATTTTTGATTTAAATGACTCCAAGGTCGATTTTGAAACCAAGGTCGATTTTGACTCTGAGGTCCATTTTGATTCCAAAGTTAGTGGGAACTGTCAATTAAGACATAATTCTTCCACCATTTACAGTTTGCAGGAGGAACCGTCGATAACAGGAATATTTTCCACTATTGACCGTGTGAACTGTCAATAACAGAAATATTTTCCACTATGGACAGTTCGAACTGTCAATAGTGTTTTCGTTTAAGGCCACATGAAAGAGTGTATGTCACATAATACAGTCTTACTCATTGTTTACTCTTTATTTGTATGCTATTCACTCTTATATTTGAGGAAAGAAATACCTTCAGTAGATTGATCCTCTGATAATCCGGCCTCTACAAAAAGAAGAAAAGCTTGATCTTCAAGGGACAATCATGTTGTGTGTGTTTGTTTTTGCTCATTCATTTAATAATGGCTTGTCGAGACATTCTTAAATGGTCACTTTGTCATGACCTCCTTCATTCTAATACTCACTTTGACATGAGTTTGAGTTACCACATTAACTATTGATTGTTTTCAATATCCAATATACACAGTTTGTCATTGGTATATTGCTTTGTTTAAGTTGTTCTAGAGTATCATCTGGAATTTCATGAACACGTACCGGGGGGTGCTATTACCTCTATGTAATCACCTGCGCTGTCTTCTTCCAAGACTTCATCTAATAGTAAGAAAGTAATATTGAATAAGTTATATGTTGAGGATTTTTCCTGACCATTGTTTTTTACCTATTGGGCAAATTTCTAAGTTTGAAATTTTCCCCAATTTATGCCGGTTTGGGGTGGGAAAAAAAAAGATTGGTATGTAGTGTTGGGAGGAACGAACGCCACGTCCAAACCAAACTTGAATAAGTTATATGTCTTTATGTCAATAAATCATTTTGGCTTATGTACATAAGTATCTTACATCTCATCAGCGGTTAAATAAAGTGGATTAAAACTATCAACCACTCGACAACTTTGGATGACGGTAATAACATATTAAGGGAAATGGAAACTGTTGTGAATAGCCCTAGGTGATTATTTAACTGCCACTAAATGTAATCTGATTGGCACCCATCTGGTGGTTTCACTGTGATTATGATTTGAGGATATTCTTTATAATGAAAATCCATATAGCTAATGCCTTAGTCAAAACAACTAACCATAATAATTATGCTTAAAAAAGAAAAGACTAAAGTGGGTTAGCAAGTTTGACAAACCTGACAGCATTGACTAACACAGATTGGTCGTAAAATGACCGGGATATCGTTGGTCATATATTGGCTCCCTAAATGCTCAACCTATGTTATTCATACTGTCAGGTTAGTCAAACCTTAGTCTTTCCATGATAGGGTGTAATAGGCAAATACATGCTAACTCTCCTAGATGCGAGTACAAACGTTAAAATCAATCTTAATTAAGACAGAATGTCTTAATGTATGACCCCCTCCCTCCTGGTTTACTCCAGCACCCCTGACCCACTTTCGGGTCTTAATCAAGTCTTAATAAGTCTTAGTCTTAAAGTCATATTCACCATTACTAGAGAAGGAAAAAAAGAAGAAGAAAAAACGGGGGTCGGGGGGGCAGACCCCCCCATGATATCAACATATGATGCCATCTAGGGAGTAGTGTCAGAATCAATTTTAAGACAATTAAGACCATCTTAGGTTAAGACTGCGCTCTTAACGTTTGTACGTGCACCTAGGAGAGCTAGCCTGGGCGTGCATGTAATAGGGTTTGTCATTTTGACTAAGGCATCAGTTTTGCCTTAGTGATTTTTTCCACTATTGAATTGTTTTATATGTATTATACATGCAGTGGTTTCTTTTGTTATTCCACCCAAGTGTGGTAAAAGAATAGAAAGGGCAACTTTTCTAACAACAGTCTTTGCAAAAACATTTTCATCCCACAGGACATTCAACAAAGTTATTTAAGTTCAGAAAAGCCAAACATGTGACTGGACATTCAGTCCCGCTACACTAGTCAATCTGCTGGACAATCTTTTAGAAGGACAATGCCATTGTCCTGCATGTTTTTGCAAAGACTGTAACAATTGTGAAGAAAATTTAAACACTGTACCTGAATCTGAATCCCGTGTCACGTCCCCGACCCCTCCATGCTGGTCCCCGCTGTCATCCTCATATACTCGGTTATCATACAGGTTGATGTCCCCCCTTACGTCTCCTGGTAATAAACATGTTATTATGGCTTCTTTAACCCTAATATGAGTGGCACGCTTGATCTTTGCAGCCACTTCACTTAAAGCAGCAAGACTACATACCCACAGGCAGCAATGCATTCAAGTTTCCTCCTAACATTGCAGGAAACATGGTTTAATGAAACGTAAAAATGTGTATGTCACATCGCCCATTCATACTGAAGTTCTGCCAGAATACAGTCTTACTCATTGTTTACTCTTTATTTGTATGGAACCTTATATTTGAGGAAAGAAATATCTTCAGTAGATTGATCCTCTGATAATCCAGGCTCTATAAAATCAAGAAAAGCATGATCTTCAAGGGCCATTCATGGTGCAGTCTTTGCGAATACATTTTCATCCCACAGGATATTTGGTCCTGCAAATTTTCAATGTTGCAGGACCGGCTACATTTTTGAAGGACCGAAAAGCCACATATCTGACAATTTATCCATTTTAAGTACAAAATAGTTTTGTCCATTGAAAATCATTTTTTATTTGTAATCATCTATGGCTAAATCAGGATAAATACATTTTATTAGACAGTATATTGACAAACATATTTCAGATTAGAAACTCCAACTAAGTTATTTTAATTCAGAAATGCAAAACATGTGACTGGACATTCGGTCCTGCTACACATGTCGATCTGCTGGACCGGTGACATTTTAGAAGGACATTGCCACAGTCCTGCATGTTTTCGCAAAGACTGATGGTGCCTTCATTATATCACTTCAACATGGGTGTTAATTACCACAATAACTATTGATTGTTTTGAATATCAAAAATACACAGTTTGTCATTGGCATATTGCTTTGTTTAAGTTGTTCTAGAGTATCATCTGGAATTTCATGAACACGTACCTGGGGGTGCTATAACCTCTATGTAATCACCTGCGCTGTCGTCTTCCGAGACTTCATCTATGATAGAAAGCAATTTAAAATTAACTACATGTCTTTTATGTCAATAAATCATTTTGGTTTCATATGTACCCAAGTATCTAACATATCTAATCAACGGACCCAGCGGTTCAATAAAATGGATTTAAACTATAAACCTCTTGACAACTTTGGATCGCAGTAATTAGGGAAAAAGAAACTCTTGTGAATAGCCCGAGGGAATTCTTTACATTTATATTAGGGAGGTTTAGATAACGATGTGTAGGGCAAAGGTAGACGTATAAAATCATCAGTCACGTGGGGGTGTCCTCATCTGCAAGTATAAAACTTCTACCCATGAAGCTTTGGACATGTAGGGGGCCGTCGCTTATAAGCAGTGGCTTGTTCGCATGTCAGACTCAGCTTTCTTTTGATACCAAACATGTCTATATAGGGTGTGGCTTGTACAGGAGTTTTGAACCAGGGCACCCCCTGTACCCGCAGGTTCTTATACGACGGGTAATTTTGGCGATTTTGTCCAAAATGTCAGTTGCAATATGACTGCTTTTTCTGTATCAACAATTGGGAAATAAGTTGTATCAATGAAGCATGTTGCAAGTTTTGATCAATGCCAATCCATAGAATCAATGCCCAAAAAAATGTACAAAAAAATGTAAATGTACATATTTTTGCTTGTATGAATTTTTGAGGATTTGCTAAGAAGTGCAAGTTCATGGGGATTTGTATTCAATGATTGTATTTGAGAACAAAACAATGATTTATGATGGGTAGCGGCACTGAGCGATCACACAACTGGTGCCACCGCTGGTGTGAAGTTTGAATGACATTAATGAGAGAAAAGAAACTGTTGTCAATAGCCTGGGGGGTGGGGGGTGTTTTACTGGTACTAAGTGTAATCTGACTAGCACCCACCTGGTGGCTTCACTGTCATTAATATTGGAGGTCACACCAAAAAAAAAGGTTGGTCAATAGATTTCACTTTTCAAATACCGGTGTGAGCAAAAGAAATTATTTCAAGAGTTTTTTTTGTCAATGGATTTCGTAGATGGAAAAGTGGAGCGAGCGACAATTTTATTTATATACCCCCATGAAATAACCCTCACCCTTATTTCATGGCCTGTCCAAATTGTTGATTTAAGGATACTCTCTATCCTACTCTTTCAGGGCAGAATTATTATACATTTTTATGATCGTATACTATGCCCCTTTCAAATTCATTGGGTTTAAATGGCTGTTGCTAGGGAAGGCATGTGAATGGAACAAAAACATTCTTTTTTTTAGTAATTTCTTTTTGAACAGCCCTATTGGATGAAAAATCATCAAAAATGACATTTTTGAGGAATTGAATGTAATCTAGACATAATTGAGCAGGGAACCGTCTTTTGGTTAGTGGATAATCCTATTATTAAGGTCTACAGAGCTATTTAAAGTAAAAATATTGGGAGAAAATCAATAAAATTGGAAAATCCCCACTTTTTTCCAATTTTCTCACTTCAAATAGCTCTGTAGACCTTAATAATAGGATTTTCCACTAACCAAAAGACGGTTCCCTGCTAAATTATGTCTAGATTGCATTCAAATTATCAAATATATCAATTCTAATGATATCCCACCCCATAGGGCTGTTCAAAGAAAAATAACCTAAAATGGAACGTTTTTGTTCCATTTACATGCCTTCCCTAGCAACGGCCATTTAAACTCAAGGAATTTGAAAGGGGTATCATATATGGTCATAACGATGTATAATAAGTAATACTGGGACATGAACTCATCAAGTTATGGATCATTTAGTGTGTATTTTCTGCCTGGAAAGAGGAGGGTAGAGAGTATCCTTAACCACTACAAAGTAGCTTTTTCAGATCAATCAAGTGGAATTTTGACAAATATTGTTAATAATGACATGAAATAACCGCAAAGGAGCACTCGTTACGTTCCTCACTGAGGCTTATTTCACTCAGCTTCGCCTCATGAAATAAGCCTCAGTGAGGAACTCTACTCGTGCACCTTTGTCTATTTAGCTACACACCAGCGCTGTCCTTTATTTCTTCATATACATGATTACGAACACCAACATCAGCTCTGTTGTTGACGTCTCCATCCGGGATAACGCTTCCTGAAAGTACATTCATTTACACGATAGTACATTGGAACAGAAGCAAGGAGCAAGTGAATATTTTGCGCTTCGTCGGAGAAAATAAGTTAATTCAACATTTTGAGGTCAGCATAATGTAGCAATGCATTGTGCCCTTAGTGGTCATGATGCTTGAACGCAGTTCAGGTGAGTAACTCACCAGGCCTGCATTCAAGCATCATGCTGACCCTAAAGGATTGAGAAACTATCCGCATGATACGCTAATGAAGCACTGCTAATTTATTCGCCGGGGCTACATTGGTGGATAATGTCAACAAAATGGGATTGAGCAAGTCAAACTATGGTGGATCTTTACTATATTACTTCCCTGTGCCACAGTAACACCCATTGGAATAATATCATTACAATAGTTTGGGACTTTATTTAGAATAAATATAAATAATTATTTAGAATTTTTGTAACAATTATGAAGAGAATTCAAGAACTAAAACTGCTGTACCTGAATCTGGAGCATCCCGTGTCACGTCCCCGACCCCTCCATGCTGGTCCCCGCTGTCATCCTCAAATGCACCATTATTATACAGGTGGCTGTCCCTCCTTACGTCTGCTGGTAATTAATATGTTGTTGTTTTTTACGGCTTTTATTGGATCTAAGGCCACTTAAAATTGATTATCAGCTTTGCGGACACCGCGCGCATCCTCTAAAAAGGGCCGCATTGGTCCTTTTTTCACCTTTTAAGAAAAAAAATGCCAAAAAAGGGTGCATCTAGAAAAAATCAGGAGACATGTTGCAAAAACATAAATATCTCAGCTGGTAATAGGGGTAGAAACGAAGTTTAAAAGGCATTTTAGACCTTATTTATATGTGCAGACCATCAATTTATGCAAAAAAAGAAAAAAGGCCCTCCCGCACCTCCAAAAAAAGGTATATCAAGTAAAATAAAAAGCCTCCCTCGCTCACTAATTTTTTCCAAAAAGTGTCCGCAAAGCTGATAATCAATTTTAAGTGGCCTAATAATACCTTCAATACACAGTAAATATGAAATGCATCAATAACTGTATACACCCATCACTATATATTCATACTGGTCATAGTAATGCTTATTCCTGTTCTACATATTGTTGCGTTACACAAAAAAGAATGGTACTGTTTTCAAGGAACATTTAAATCCACAGAAGAGACATGATAAGAGGTTAAAAAGCTAGCAGTACAAATAAACATTACTAAAACAAATATTCATCTGCATTTTTATTTCCACCAACACTTAAGTGCATTTTCCATCAGCTGATTTGGAGGTGATCAGCAGGCAATCGGCAGGCACTCAGTAGGTAGAGCCATAACAAACCACTGGAAAGTGCACTCTGTTTAGTGCAATTGTTGTGGCTCTACCTGCCGATTGCCTGCCAATCACCTCCAAACTGAGTGATGGAAAATGGCATTAAGTAAGAACTATTTATTATTACACCACCTAGTGCTATTGGTCCGGGTATATAAAAAGAAATTACCTTTTGTTGTTTTCGTGAGCCGTCTTCTAATTATGAATGCAAGTACACCAAGAACAGCAGCCAAAACCACAACAATAGATACAACCACAGGAATACTGAGTCCTGTAGATGTGGAAGCGTCACCATTTACTACAAATTATACAAAAGTCATACCATGAGCATGTAGGTTTCAAGGTTATGTACCATAAAACCTCGCATATAAGCCTAACTTGTGTATAAGCTGCTCCCAAAAGGTGGTCTGGAAATTATTATTTTAGTACTGCAGTATAGTAGCAAAAACGTGTGTATAAGCCGCATCGCGACTCCGGGCAGATCCTATAAGCCGCACCTGTGATCTGACTCATGTACTAGCAGCTTCTACGCAACGTTTTACATTATTTGATATGACTTGATACTTGTTCCTGTGGCAATACAGTCACAAAACGCTGTCGGTTAATGTGCGTGCAATGCTGTAAAACCTCGCATATAAGCCACATCTTGTATGCAGGTCAGACTCCGCATTCTTTTGATACCAATCATGCCTATATAGGATGCGGCTTATACAAGAGTTTATATAAGTATAGTACAGTACAGTACCCCTCTTTCAAGAGGCTGTATGCCGAGTTAAATGCAGCGTGACATTCAACAAGTGAAATAACTTTGATATAGCTTCCTCTGTTAAAACCAATGGCGCGGCCATATTCAAATTCTTTTAAAGAGAACAATTATAGTTCATTCAAGTACCTGTAACTTGAAGCACCAGGGTGTCAGAGACTGGAGAGGAGCCCACAAAGTTCTCTGCACAACAGCTATAGCTACCACTATCACTAACTTTCACAATCCTCTGCATGATCTCGTATTCCCAGTTGATCTTCGCACCGTTCTTGTACCAAACAACATGTGGTTTGGGATAAGCATCAATGTCATGCATTTTACAGGTGAATTCAACTTCTTCGCCTTCAAGTGGGATTGAAATATCGACTGATATAGCAGGTTTATTCCTTGGTTGATCTAGAAATCAGAAGGAAATACTGTTGGGAAATCTTGAATGTACACCCAGGCAAATACGAGCGTCAGCCAATGTCGCCAATAGCACTCTCACATAAGGGTCAGGTACTGCTGGACTATGATGAATGGGTCAAGGGCTATTATCGCGAGGGTCAGACTATGTTGGACCTTCATCTAGAGATTCTACTCACCCAAAATTGCTTGAGAGTCTGGCTATGCTGGATCCTCAAGCCAGAGTCTAGCAATGCTGGACTCTGGGGAGAGTCTCTTTCAGCCTGCAAGATCCAGCATGGCCAGACTCTCAAGCAACTTTGCTTAAGTCCAGCCTGTTATTAAAGGTCCAGCATAGCCTGACCCTCACATATAGCCATGAGAGATATAATGAGAGCGTGTTCTTTTCTTCTTTCTTTGTTTTTGATGAAGCCTAAATGATACAGGGTATTGCAGGTTCTCAGAGAATAGATTTCAGATTTTAGTGATTGATAGATTAAGGATTTGTGCAAGATATGCATGTTTTCCCCAGCCCACTACATTTGCTGCACTGTAAGCTTTAATCTGATTCCAAATATATTGATATTTGACTAATATATATTGTCTTTTTTTCTATATAAAATTTGCAAAAATTTATAAATCTCTCATAGGCAATTTTAGTGATGCACGCAGTGATGAGAAACACGTATATTATTTCATAGTGAATATGGCAGTCCCATTGACTTAACCAAAGAACACCCCATCCCCTGTTAGATAACCTTCTGTTGTATATCAGAGCAATTTTAATCGTTAAAATTAATGATTTAAGCACTATGAAATAGCCTTTTCAGATCATTTAAGTGGATGTTTTATGTATATCGTTACAATGTAATCTTAAACACAAAGGAGCACTCATAATAGTTCCCCACTGAGGGTTATTTCACTCTGCTTTGCCTCATGAAATAACCCTCAGTGGGAAACTATACTCGTGAACATTTGTCTATTTATTTGGAATGGCCTTATATCAAATTGAGAAATAAGCCTCTTTGTACTTACAGTACCTACTGGCAGTGAACTGGACACCGTTTGACGCCAGGTTCCCGATGCTGTTGTCCACTATGCATTTGTAAGTACCATTATCCAATATCGACACAGATTTGATGTACTCTAAAGTTAGAGTAGGCCAGTCAGGAAGTTTATGATCATCTTTCATCCAGATTACCTTTACCTCTTCAGGTTTCGCCTGCATATCGTCAATGTTGCAAATGAATGTAACATTTTCATTTACTTTAGCATGGTTTGGTTCAACAGACATTTTAACTTGGCCTCGGGGCTTATCTAAAGTGATAGAAAGAGAAAAATCAAATTAAGCAGGTTTGTAACAAATATTATACTTTAGATATAATTGCTATATTTTTGCAAACCCATTGCTGCCTGAGAGCCCTGTTCAGCATGTCAGTATAATTGTTATTGATATATTATATATGTGACCGAATTTAACGAAATGGGTCGGAAGTTGCACTTTTAAAAGATCTAATTTAAATGTTAATTATCTTAATTTAATTAATTTCCATTTAATTTGACAAAAATGTGTGAAAAATATCACCTAAATGTGAATATAAAATGAAAGCTCTTGGTGAGCTGTACATGAATATGGCAATATCTCAACATTTTATATGTGCGACTTCCAACCCATTTTGTTACAACAGGTCACATATATATCTGCTGATTGATATTAGTAGTATAGTATGTATCGGAACGGGACTATAGTTAAGTACTGTTTATTACTCAATCGACCTGCAGCCAATCAGAGGGCTCCATTTGGTCACGTGACCGGAAGTGACCTACTTAGGGGATTAGTGGTGACGTCACGTGACCTAGTTAGCCAATCAGAGGCCGCCATTTGGTCACATGACCGGAAGTGAGGTCATATGACCTACTTATGGACCGGAAGTGACGTCATATGACCTACTTAGGGGACCGGAAGTGACCTACTTTAGGATCACGTGACCGGAAGTGACCTGATGAGTCACGTGACCGGAAGTGACGTCACATGACCTAATGGCCAACCGGAAGTGAGTGACCTGATTGAGGATCACGTGACCGGAAGTGACCTGATTGATCACGTGACCGGAAGAAGAAGAAGAAGAAGAAGAAGAAGAAGAAGAAGAAGAAGAAGAAGAAGAAGAAGTGAGGAGGAGGAGGAGGATGAGGAGGAGGAGGAGAAGGAGGAGGAGGAGGAGGAGGAGGAGGAGGAGGAGGAGGAGGAGGAGGCGAGTCTCTTATTTTTTTTCGGTAAACTAATAAAAAACACTACGATATAAGTTTTTTTTTCATTTTTTATTGTTTTACGAGCGACTGGAAGTGACTTATTGAACTAGGTAGAAGCGTTCTTTAGAGTGTATAAGGGGGAAGGAGGGGAGGGGAGGGAAGGGGAGGGGAGGGGGGGAGGGGGGCCCCTTTAAGATGCATGGGGAGGGGGGCGCTTTTAGGATGCATGGGGCGGGTGGTGGGGGGGGGAGGGGGGGAGGGGGGAGGGGGGCACTCTAGGGGGGGGTGGGGGGGCACTCTAAGGGGCGCGTTTGTCTCTTTTAAGAAAAAAAAGAAAAGAAAAAAGATTTCAATCGAGAGACACGCTTCTTCCTCTCGAGAGGAAGAAGCGTGTCTCTTCGTTTTTTTTTGTTTATCACGTGCTTCGATGAGGCGATCAGCTGCGACTGGAGGAAGTGACACTTTAAGAGGGCGCGCGTCTTAATTGTTATGATATTTTTTTTTTACTTACTAATAAAGAAGACGTATGAAAATAAAACACAACAATTCACATGTCCGTCGTTCTCGTTGTTTCTTGCTTGATAAAGTCAAGTAATATCGCGATGCCGAGGTCAAACTTTCCCATGTCCTCAGTCAACACTCGAAGGAGTTCAAAAGGTGTACCGCCGGCACCGTCAGCTTCATCTTGCCACATTTTCAACACTCGGAAGGCCCACTCAGCGGGACTTCCTCCGTATTCGCATTCTTCAGCGATCTTATCTAACCTCTCAGGCGACAATTTTAAATGGTCCCCCACCTCTTTCCACCTGCTACCTAGACGTCTGCCGAGGGTGCCCAAGTGCTTATGCATCGCGCGCGAGTCGGGGTTTTCGAAATCCAACCCCTGTCTGTGGAGAAGGGCCATCCACTGAGCCAACAGTTCCACGCGTATAATGCGGGTGAAGATGCGACCGAGCTCTCCCCATCTATGACGATGCGGGGTTTCACCCCACCAGACTCGGAACATCGCCGTACACAGCTCCTCCGGTGTCTTGACACTGCGCTCTACTAGAGCATCCATACGGGCGGCGGTAACTTTTAAGCTACTGCCCAACTCTCTCCAACAGCCGCTCAACTCTTTACCTAGTTGACGAAGCAAGGCGTCGCTATAGGCTAACCGCCGCTGTCCTACCTCTCGGGTCTCCCCATCGGTCTGCCTCGCGCGTCTCACGTCGTCAAGCCGCATTAACTTTTTTTCAGGCGGACAAGGCGGTGAAGGCGAGCTTGAAAGTGGAATAGCTTGAGCCATCTCGTCTCGTCTTGGCGGCGGCGGCGGCGGCGGCGGCGGCGGTGGCGGCGGCGGCGGCGGCAGTGGTGGCGGTGGTGGTGGTAGTAGCTGTTACTGGGGTCAGAGGCGATATGGTTTTTTTCCAACAGAAATCAGAGCTTTTATACAGAGGGAGTTTAATCCCATTTCCAACAGCGCTCCAGCTGTCTAGCGACCTGTCCGCATGACGCTTTTTCAGCCGCTCCGCTCCTTAAGAGCTTAGATGACGAGGGGTATGTCATCGCTATCCGTGGAGACCAGCTGAAAACGGTGTTTTTTCCTCATCCATAGCCTTACCTCCTACCCCCTACCCGAGGACGTCTCCCTCCCTCTGACATTCATTGTAACAAACGTCAGAGGTCAGGTGAAAATCGGATTTTTTTCATGCACAGCCTTAGTCAGCTGTCGCCCCTCCCTATTGAACTAGCTGGCCGCCGCCTGGCCGGCCCGGTCTACTCACCACGGCAGGAGGTGGTGATTTTTTTTTGTCTTACACTTAAGTCGCTCACCACATGCACTCGCCTCTACTCACACACAGACACGTTCGTCTTAGGGGGGTCCTGCTTCACGCCACACGCCTCCTGTAGTTTTTTTTGTATACACGCTCTAAGCTCATCACCGTTAATCCTTTATACAGCTAACGCGCGTTGAATGGCTGAACAGGGTGGTAAGCGGCTTAGCTCATGACAGTGGATCCCTTAAAAAAAAAAAAAAAAAAAAGAGGGGAAAGGGATCCAGCTGAAAACGTCATACCTTATGTCTTTGTGAATGGCCGCCGGTCAGTCGACGGCAGCAACCGCTTAATCCTTTATACAGCTAATGCGCGTTGAATTGCTGAACAGGGTGGTAAGCGGCTTAGCTCATGACAGTCGATCTCTCAAAAGGGGGGAAAGGGATCCAGCTGAAAACGTCATGCCTTATGTCTTTTGTTTCTCTTTGTGAATGGCCGCCGGCCAGCCGGCGGCAGCTGAACAGGGTCGGTAAGTAGCTTAGCTCTAGAAGCGAGAAGGCGTATATAAGGGGCTTGGAAACCTCCATTCACTCACTCATTCTTTTGCTGCTCTCTACAGTCACCACCATGAGCAAAAGACAACTCCTAGCGCAGTTCAAGAACAAGAAGACTACGCGGAACAGCGCTCGTTTAGCGTCAGTGCCTCCTCTTGCTACTGAACATGAGACTACCGCCGCAGCCGCTTGGTCTTATCACCCTCCCGCTGTAGCGAGCGCTCGCGGCAGTAGTAGTAGTAGTAGTAGTAGTAGCAGTAGTAGTAGTAGTAGTAGTAGTAGTAGTAGTAGTAGTACTAGTAGTAGTAGTACTACTGGTAGTAGTCGTCGTGCTAGCGACGTTGTTACACTCGCGACGGTACACGTTGCTGCTAAGCGCGCTACCGCTGCTACTGCCGTCCCGCCTGCTGGTGATCCTCGTGCTGCGGCTGCTGCGGCTGCTGCTGCTGCTGCTGCACCTGCTACCGCTGCGCCTGCTACCGCTGCGCCTGCTGAGGCTGCTGCGCCTGCTACTGTTGCGTCTGCTGCTGCTGCTGCACCTGCTGCTACCGCTACTACTACTGACGACAACGCTCCTGGCACAGCGCAGTACTGGCAACCGGGTTTTTACCTCCCCACTACTGTTGATGACTTTGATGACCTGCCGCACGTTGCACAGCCCCTCTCCTCCACCACTACATCGACCGACGCCCTCGACGCCGCTCGCGCTGAGAGTTACAGCTATTCGGACACTCAGCCCCTAAACCGAGAAGAAGAAGAGGAGGAGGAGGAGGAGGAGCAGCAGCAACAGGGTGAGACAGAGAACGACGCTGACGACGAGGCGTACGAAGAACCCGAAGGGAAAGGGGTGGGCGGTACGTTTTTCGGCTCCCCTCTTCGACCTTTCGACCTCACTTCCACTGCTAGCGCCCCGTCCGGTCCGTGGCGCCTGCCCTCACCGCCACCTTACGAGGGCGGCGGCGCTTCATCTTCTACCGCTACACTCAGCACCGACGGCGTGTGGCTGCTCTGTTCCAACAACGAGGCCTCGGATACCACCAGCGCTGACGCTGCTCCTGCTATCGGTTCTGCTGCTGATTCAGCTCACGCTGATGGTGTTACTCATCCTGCGGGTGTGAAACGTTCTAAGGTGAGTTCCAGAACAACAAGGCCCACTAAGAAGAGAAAAATACAAGAAAAAGAACGAGATGGCCGAGAAGAAGCAGAGAAAACCTTCTCCCGTCTTCTCGGGTTAGAGTTCTGCTTAGACGGAGCTTTGACGCTGGAGATCTGGGAGGACGTGGCTAGACTGTCTAGGAGGCCGCGCTACACAAAAGACGGCCAGGTGAAAGAGGCGTCTCTGACCAGAAGCAAGCGAGTGCACTTCACGACCGACGCGCTGCACGAGCTCATAGCACGCATCGCCGATATCCGCGCAGTGGTGCGCATACGCGAGACACAGCGGCCGCGCAAGGAAGACCTAATCACACCCCCTGGTTCGCAGTGCTGGATGAGGCGGGCGAAGTGTACGCAGCTGTGAGCTACTACAACGGTAAGAACCTCGTCCACGTGCGCAAGTACGAAGGTCCTGACAAAAAACCCACACAGCAGGGGGTGACGCTGTCCGCCAGAGCGCTCAAAGAGTTGGATGACAAAACAGAGATCATTCTGAAATATCTCGGCATAGATTCGGAATGAGAGACGCTCAACGCTCACACACACACAGCGTTTGACGTACGCTGTATGAGACAGACAGACGGATACACAGACAGCAGACAGAAAGATAGATACATAGACAATAGATTGATAGATAGATAGATAGACAGATAGATTGATAGATAGATAGATAGATAGTTAGACGGCTAAGTAGTTGGTAACCGAGTGAAAAAAAAAAACATGACACAGTACGTATGCGAAAAGTGTTTCAAAATGTTTAAAAGACCGTACAACCACGAGAGACACGTAGAAAATTGTAGAGTAGTACCTAAGTTTTGCCCTCTATGCGGCGAAGGCGATTGCCGAATGAGCGCTTGTCGACGCGAATCTCTGGACGGGGTGACCGTCCCTCCGCGCATATGTGCTGTACCGAACGGGGAGGAAACGTTCACGGCGAATTGGCCTGCGATACAAACGGGCGTCAGGATGCACGGGACTCGCGTGAGTGTAACAAACTTCAGGCTACCAACCGGCGAGTTGAGTGACGCTGTAGATACTATGCGTCGCATTCACTTGACACAAAGATTCAGATACAAAGTGGGTTTCTCGGTAGGCTTACTCTTACAACACAGAGAAGACAAGAGCAAACTGCGCTACTTTCACGCCTCCCAGAACAACGCAACTCTCATACAACCGCTCCCTACTATAACTAATTCAGAAACTTTGGAAGAGCTCCTCTCAAAGATGGAAAACACCGTCGCTTGCGAGGAGGTACGGAAACTTTGCGACGCTGACACCAAGTGGCACGTTCTTTTTCCTACCAATTTGAACATTTGCGTTTACATGGGACCGGGGGAATTCCCCATAGGCGGTAGGATCACTCAGGCCGGTCGAGTTGGAAAGAGAAGCGGCGTGTTAGATTTTCCCAACAAGGACAACCTCTGCATCTTCCGCTGCATTTCCTTTCACTTATACAACACCAGCAAGCGCGCTTCAGATTTGTTACGTCAGTTCTGTCCCGCTGCCACACCTGAATCCTTTCCGGGTCTGAACATCCGCGACTTACCCGCGTTAGAGAACTTGTTTGATGTACAAATAGCGGTTTACACCGCGTCGCGTCAAGTGCCGGGGCGGAAGTTGAGAAGACGCGTTACTCTGATCAGACCGCCTTCCAGAACTCTGGCCGCCCGAGGTAAAGTCAACCTACACCTGACGGCGAAAGGCGGTTTGCACGTCTCTCTCGTCACGGACTTCAACGCGTACGCGGGCATATACGAATGTTGCAAGTGTAAGGCGGCGTTCACCACCGAGTTCTTGCTGAAGAGACACAGGAACCAGCTTTCCTCTTGCCGACAAGTCAAGTTGCGCTACGTAGGCGGCATCTACCAAAATTCGAGAACGATTTTCGAAGCGCTAGCAGACTTCTCCATTTTTCCCCCCGACGGACATTCCGGAATCTACCCTTACAAGATCGCCTTCGATTTCGAGGCTTTCTTCAGACCGTGCAAAGAACCGTCGACGGAACACGTGTCCCTGCTGTGGGATCACGTCCCTTTGTCGGCTAGCGTCGCATCCGACTTTCCGGGGTGGGAGGGGCCCGTCTGCTTCGTCAGAGAATCCGACGCAGATTCCGACCCCTTGTTGGACCGAGTTTTAAATCACATAAACGAGAACGCCAAAGTCATCGGGGAAGCTGTGCTAGAACTTTACCGACCGACCTTAGCGAAGTTAGATGCGGCGATAGGTGAAGCTCTCCTGCTGGAGGAGGCGACATTCACCACCCCTTCTCCAGGCGGCTTCGCTGCGGCTCAGACCAGACACCCGTTAGTTCAACTGAAGAAGCGTCTTCTGAGATACATCCGTCAAGCTCCAGTCGTGGGCTTCAACTCGGGGCGTTACGACTTGAACCTGATCAAAATACGCCTTCACTCGTTCTTCGCCTCCGGAGACCGAAGAAACCAAGAATTCAGCGTCATAAAGAGAAGCAATCAATACTTGGCGGTTTACACACAGCACACGGTTTTCTTGGACGTAGTCAACTATTTGGCACCCGGTTACAACTACGCGACCTATTTGCGAGCTTTCACCAGGAACGAAGAGAAAGGTCACTTTCCTTACGAATGGATGACGTCTACCAGGAAACTGGCAAACAGAACGCTGCCACCGAGATCGGCTTTCGACAGCGAGCTGACGGGCGTCAAGATGTCCGAATCCAACTACGCCGCATGTCAGAAAGTTTGGTCCGACGAGAAGATGCAAACTATGGAAGACTACTTGATCCACTACAACAACAAAGACGTCAAACCTTTCATAGAAGCTCTGAAAAATCACGCTAAATTTTTCCAAGATCGCGGCATTGACATGTTGAAAGACGGAGTTTCTCTCGCCGGTTTGACTTTACGGTTCCTCTTCCAAAACCTAGAAGACGCGTTCACAACGTTCCCCCAGTTCGACGCCGTCCTCCACGCTCTGATCAAAGAAAATCTAGTCGGCGGTCCTTCCATCATCTTCCATAGATTTCACGAGAAGGGCACCACGCGGATAAGGGAGCACAAGTACGGCGAAGAAGCGAGACCGTGCCAACACATCCTAGGACTAGACGCTAACTCTCTGTACTTGCGCTGCATGAGCGAAGCGCACTGCACGGGCTATTACGCGGTGAGACGGCCCGAGACCGAGTTCAAGCCCGAAATCAGGCAAAGAAACTCTCACAGCGCTTTGGAGTGGTTACGCTTCGTAGAGCACGACCGCGACGTGAAACTGCGCCACGCTTTGAACGGCGGCGAGATGGTTGTAGGCTGTCGGAGAATTCGCGTGGACGGGTTTCACGCGGCCTCTAATACGGTTTTCCAGTTTCACGGGTGTTGGTTCCACGCTCACGAGTGCATACCGTCGCACCGATATCAGTGCGCTTCACTGAGAGAGGAGAGACGCGACAGAACGACCAGAGTAAGAGCTTACTTGAAAGCGCTAGGTCACAAGCTGGTCGTGGTGTGGGAGTGCGAATGGCGAGAGATGAAGCGTCGAGATGAGCGGGTGAAGGCCTCCCAACAACGCTGGAAGGTTGACGCTTTGAAAGTGTCTCGAAACGCAATGAGCGAGAGCGACATCCTTTCCGCTGTGAAAGAGGAGAAAATGTTCGGTTTAGTTCAAGTGGACATCACTACGCCGCCTCACCTACGAGACTACTTCGAAGAAATGACCCCCGTTTTCAAGAACGCGACCGTTTCAAAATCGGACATAGGACCTCACATGTCAGACTTTCACAGGAAGAAAAGCTGTTGAACACGCCTCAGAGATGTCTGATAGAGAGTTACCACGGAAAAAATATTCTCTTGGGAACGCCGCTTCTCAAGTGGTATTTAGAGCACGGTTTGATAGTCACCAAAGTGCAGCTGGTGGTAGAATACCTACCTAAACGCTCCTTTGCCGGTTTCGCGGACGAAGTGACGGCGGCGCGAAGACGTGGCGACGTGAACGAGGACGAGAAAATTCTGTCAGACTGTTACAAGTTAATGGAAAACGCTACGTACGGTAAAACAATCTGCAACAAAGAAAAACACACGGCGGTGAGATACACTGACAGTCGGAAGTTCGAACTATTGGCCAATTCGTGGCGCTTCAAAAAAGCGTCCGAGTTGAGTTCCGATCTGTTTGAAGTCGAACTACAACCGAAAACAGTCAAGAACAACCTCCCTATTCAAATAGGGTTCATGGTATACCAGTACGCGAAGTTGAAAATGTTAGAGTTCACATACGACTTCTTGGATAGATTCGTCGATCGGCGCGATTATGCCCTTTGTCAAATGGACACCGACAGTCTTTACATGGCTCTCAGCGGTGACACGTTGGATGACCTAGTCAAACCTCACCTGAGAGAGACATACTTCAGAGAGAAACGAAAGTGGCTTCCGACAGCGGTGTGCGACGATCACTTAGAGCTTTTCGTGAAGACAAAAACGGAAAGAGTGCGAGAATGGTGTGCGCCGCCCGGCGGATGTTGTGAGAGACGGTACCTTCACGATCTGAGAACTTCGGGGCTCATGAAAGCGGAGTGGGAAGGTGACGGGATCCTAAGTCTCAACCCTAAGACTTACATTTGCTACGATCGAGTCAGCGACACCGGTGAAAGAAAATCCAAAAAATGGAGTGCAAAAGGCGTACAGAAGAAACAAAACCCTCAGGAACCAGACGCCTTCTTGGATGTTCTTCGCCAACGAAAAACTCTCATTGCTGTAAATAGAAATTTCAAAGTAGTGCGAAACAAAATGGTCACCTACACCATAGAGAAAGACGGCGTGCGCTACTTGTATTATAAGCGTCGCGTGCATTCTGACGGTGTGACAACGAGTCCTTTAGAGATATGAAGAAAAAAAGGAAGCGTGTGCATCTTTTCAAAAATAGAGTGTTTATCAAGATTGAAAAAAAATAAATAAAAAAAAATAAACAAAATATTGTTGTGTTTTTATTTTCATACGTCTTCTTTTACTAGTAAGTCGCGCAGTCTCTTAAAGCGTCACTGATGTGACGACGTCGCTTCCTGTCACGGGATCCTAAAGACCCTCACTTCCTAAACAAAAAAAAACTTCTTCTTCCGGTCACGTGATCAATCAGGCCGCTTCCGGTCACGTGATCCTCAATGAAGTCGCTCACTTCCGGTTGGCCATTAGGGCGTGTGACGTCACTTCCGGTCACGTGACTCATCAGGTCACTTCCGGTCACGTGATCCTAAATTAGGTCATATGACGTCACTTCCGGTCCCCTAAGTAGGTCAGTAGGTTACCCAGAATGCACCACTAATCCCCTAAGTAGGTCACTTCCGGTCACGTGACCAAATGGAGGCCTCTGATTGGCTGCAGGGTTACCCAGAATGCACCACTAATCCCCTAAGTAGGTCACTTCCGGTCACGTGACCAAATGGAGGCCTCTGATTGGCTGCATGTCGATTGAGTAATAAACAGTACTTAACTATAGTCCCGTTCCGATACATACTATACTACATATAACGTCACTTCCGGTCCATAAGTAGGTCATATGACCTCACTTCCGGTCACGTGACCGAATGGCGGCCTCTGATTGGCTAACTAGGTCACGTGACGTCACCACTAATCCCCTAAGTAGGTCACTTCCGGTCACGTGACCAAATGGAGCCCTCTGATTGGCTGCAGGTCGATTGAGTAATAAACAGTACTTAACTATAGTCCCGTTCCGATACATACTATACTAGTAGTAGTATAGTATGTATCGGAACGGGACTATAGTTAAGTACTGTTTATTACTCAATCGACCTGCAGCCAATCAGAGGCCTCCCTTTTGGCGGGAAATTCAAAAGCAGCCAATGAGTAGTATAGTATGTATCGGAACGGGACTATAGTTAAGTACTGTTTATTACTCAATCGACCTGCAGCCAATCAGAGGCCTCCATTTGGTCACGTGACCCCCTCATTTGCATAATTACGTAATAGGCCACGCCCCCTCATTTGCATAATTACGTAATAGGCTACGCCCCCTTGATCACCAGCCAATCAGAGGCCACCATTTGGTCACGTGACCCCCTCATTTGCATAATAGGCCACGCCCCCTTGATCACGTGACCCTTTCATTTGCATAATAAGCCACGCCCTCTTGATCACCAGCCAATCAGAGGTCGCCATTTGGTCACGTGACCCCCTCATTTGCATAATAGGCCGCGCCCCCTTGATCACGCGACCCCTTCATTGACATGATAGGCCACAACAACATCACGTGACTATCTTTGTTTGTAAACAACACCACGTGGCTCTCTTTGTTTGTAAACAACACCACGTGGCTCTCTTGTTTGTAAATAAGACCTACTAAGTTTAGGCATAGGTAACAGTAGTGTTTGTAAATAACGCCTACTATGTTTTCAGTCATAGGTGTCTAGAGCAGCAGCAGCAGCAGCATCTTCAGCAGCAGCAGCAGCAGCAGCCGCGTCATAAGTGTCTAGAGCAGCAGCCACGTCATAGATGACTAGTGCAGCAGCAGCAGCAGCATCTTCAGCAGCAGCAGCAGCAGCAGCAGCATCATAGGTGTCTAGAGCAGGAGTAGCAGCAGCGTCATAGGTGTCTAGAGCAGCGGCAGCAGCAGTAGCAGCAGCGGCAGCAGCAGTAGCAGCAGCATCAACAGTATCTTCAGCAAAAGCAGCAGCAGCCGCGTCATAGGTGTCTAGAGCAGCGGCAGCAGCATCTTCAGCAGCAGCAGTAGCAGCAGCGGCAGCAGCATCTTCAGCAGCAGCAGCGTCATAGGTGTCTAGAGCAGCAGTGTCATAGGTGTCTAGAGCAGCAGCCGCAGCAGCAGCAGCATCTTCAGCAGCAGCAGCAGCGGCAGCAGCAGCATCTTCAGCAGCAGTAGCAGCAGCAGCAGCAACATCTTCAGCATCAACAGCATCTTCAGCAAAAGCAAAAGCCCGTAACTTAGCATCATGTGCATCAGTCATAGCCGTAACAGCGACACTGCGACTAGCATAAGCAAAACAGGCTATTTTTTTAGCAGCTGTACAAGCATTAATAGCATTAGCCCTAGCAGCAGCCGCAACAGCGACACTTTTAGCAGACGTTGCAGCATCAGTAGCAGCAGCATCGGTAGCAAGAGCGGAAACAGTAGCAAAAAGATTAGCAGCACGAGCAGCAGCGGCGAGAGTAACAGCAGCGTTGTTAGCAGCATTGGCAACTTCGTATGCAGCATGTGTAGCACGAACAGCGATACGAGCTTCACGTTTTGCACGAGCAGCAGCATTAGCTGCAGAAGTAGCCCTCACACTTTCCAGCCACCCGTACGAATCTTGATAAAAACCAACCTCCACCTTGCTACTTGTTGACTCATCAGTAAACATGGACGTCTCCTCATGTGGTGTTGTCGCGGCTCTGTAGTAGTGTTGGGATTGCTCACATTCGGTAGAACGTAGAGTGATTCCTGATGACGCCATGCTGAAGGTGGTTGAAGAAGTGTGTGGGACTCATGTTTCACTCTCGCTTATGTACTAGGCTCCGAGATAAGCTTCTTAACTCAGGAGGAAAACTCTCACTAGGAAGGCGACCGGCTGTCTACCTGTGTAGGTGCGGGTTCGTTACATCTTTAATCCTGTTCGACCCTCCGAGGAAATACATGAAAAAAACAAAAGACTCGAATCCGCAGACAGTAGGAAGCTATAAGGAGCTTAACTTGTGTTTGATTTAAGCTGTCTACCACACGCACGCGCTTGTAGTCACAGCTAGAGTGGCAGACTTCCGTCCGCCCGCTGGCGCATGACAATCGACTTTTAGACACCCCCTGTAGTTTTTTTTTGCATACACAGTTGACTAGCATCTTAAGCTCTTACTCAGCTATAAGCCCATATACATGTAACGTGCATTACTCTTCTTTATGGTAATTATCAGATCGATTTAAGGGTGGAAAGGGCTTAGGTGATGTAGATCCCTCTCTAGCTGAAAACAGGCTTAGGCTATAGCATGTAGGCAGCTGGCCACGTTAAACATCCCCTGTAGTTTTTTTTGTATACACTCTCGATCCCCTCTCTAGGTGAAAACAAAAGCTTAGAAGATGAGGTGATCCGGCCACCGGCTGGCGCGTCACACCTGGCGTTAATCACCCCCTGTAGGCTTTGTATACGCTCTCTAGGTGAAAACAAAAGCTCCCTCCACGGGCTGGCGCGTCACACCTGTCGTTAAAACGCCCCCTGTAGTCTTAGTATACACAGTTGCCCCGCCTTATCTATTCACCAGCTATAAGCCCATATACGTGTACATGCGATTTTTGATACCTTCTCTGGAATAGGGTGGGGCTCAAGGTGAAAACAAGATTAGTCCATTCGCTCTCTCAGCTATATAAAGAGCCTCAATTGTTCTTGCAACAGCACTTCACCACCGGTACACTATCAGTCACGAGGCAGATGTTTGCGGTATGGGTCATACAGGTTACCTACTAATAGCGGTTTGGGTGAGTAGATCACTTTTTTTCCCCTAAAAAACAAAAAAAAAAAACCCACTTATGACTCAGGTATGTATATGTAGCACTGTTAGTGTAAGTACACAGTAGAATCTACTGTACTATAGACTCAGCCCTCTGAAGACGGTGGAGCGCGTTAATGCGCGGGTCTGTGTCGGCGTCACTTGTTTTTTTATTCTAACTAAAAAGTCAGAAGTCGATCTACGACCTATCAAAGACAAATTTGTGATAAGTTCAAACTAAATAAGAGACAGTTTGAGCGTCTCTTAGTCGCTGTCAAAGATGCGAATAACGAACGCGCTGAGGGCGGGGTTCAGGTCACGTATAGTTCCTCGCTCTTTCGTCAGATGGCGCCACAATACGGGATTTGTACATTCCTACGATGCTCGCGAACATTTCAACGCATAATGAGCTATATAGGCAACAAAGTGCGCTTCTGAATATATTAAAATATAAAAAACAATTCAATATTGTGTATTTCTGATAGAAATGAGGCAGTTTCTTTGAATACCAACTAAACTATAGCGAGATGAAAAATACCACACCATATCTAAGGCTTTATAAAAGATACATAGTCAGAAACTCTCGCCGAGTCGGTAATCTGAAAAACGAATCAACTCGTTGTGCCACAAGGGCCCCCATCCAACGGGGGCCTTTTGAGCTCAGTCATGTTGCTTCTTAACACTAGGCGTAATTAATTACGCCCATGTTGAGTAGCATCTACTAACCAACTGACAGTGTCAGTTGGTTGGCCCCTCTTTAGGGGCCACACAATAAATAAAGAATAGAGACCTAAGGGAACGTTCACAAACGTCTACCCTTCCTACGGGGTGGGTGGGTCTTTGGGTTTAGTGACAAAACAGCGACATGTCAGTAGGAGTTTGCGTGTCAGCTCTCTTTTTTTTTCCAAGTCTACATATTATTTATGATTAAAAAATTTAAAAAAACCACGATAATAAAGTGCGCTGATCAAAAACTGAATAGAAAAATAACCAAAAATAGGTTGGTAGCTGATCGGTCGTTGTCACACGGTGCAGAAAATTTACTTTTTTTTTTTTTTTTTTCTTTTTTTTTTTTTTTTTAGAAATTCTATATTAGGACCACAGACGGGGCACATGTGTCACTTGTAGAATATAAGAGATACCAATGGGCCTTGTCGAATTTAAGAACTAGGTCTTGGCCATTGTCATTGTCTATTTTGAGAAGTAGTCTTGCCCGTCTTGCCCCTTGTCGCCAACTCCCAGCACCCCCTGTGTCTCTTTGTCCATATTGGCTAAAAACAGGACATTGTTGCCTTGGCTATTTTACCCCCCGTCTGGGATCTTATTACTTAATCACCTCGTCTTGACCCTGTGGGGTAGTGGGTATATGGAATAACCATGTCCAGGTGTACTCTATCTGACACATAACCGAAGGTTACTGAGTTATGTAATAATAACTGACCTATGAGGTCGCCAGTCAGTTTGCCGTGATTATTTTGACACACTCTCAGTTACTCGTAGCACATCTAATACATAATTAGACTCAGCATCATATAAGGCAGTCTCGGCCACGCCGCGGCTGCATATCGGACCAGGGGGATAGTCTGGCAGCGACCCGCCACCCCGTTCACAAGCTGTGTACAGCACCCCGTTTCTCTTTGTCCATATTGGCTAAAAAACAGGACATTGTTTACTTGGCTATTTTACCCATCTGGGTCTTATTATTTAATCACCTCGTGTTGACCCTGTGGGGCAGCGGGTACATGGAATAAACGTGTCCAAGTGCACTCTATCTAACACATAACCGAAGGTTACTGAGTTATGTAATAATAGTTATGTAATAATAACTGACCTATGAGGTCGCCAGTCAGTTTGCCGTGATTATTTTGACACACTCTCAGTTACTCGTAGGGTATCTAATACATAATTAGACTCAGCATCATATAAGACAGTCTCGGCCACGCCGGCTGCATATCGGACCAGGGAGATAGTCTGGCAGTGACCCACCAGCCCGTCCACAACCTGTGTACAGCACCCCGTGTCTCTTTGTCCATATTGGCTAAAAAAAAACACAGGTCATTGTTGACTTTGGCTATTTTACCCGTCTGGGTCTTATTATTTAAATCACCTCGTCTTGACCCTGTGGGGCAGTGGGTATATGGAATAACCGTGTCCAAGTGTACTCTATCTAACACATAACCAAAGGTTACTGAGTTATGTAATAATAACCACCCTATGATCCTATGAAGTCGCCAGTCAGTTTGCCGTGATTATTTTGACATACTCTCAGTTACTCGTAGGGTATCTAATACATAGTTAGACTCAGCATCATATAAGACAGGCTCGGCCGCGCCAGCCGCATATCGTACCAGGGGGATAGTCTGGCAGCAACCCGCCATCCCGTCTACAATCTGTGTACAGCAGTCTGGACCAGACCACCAACTCTGGGTATAGCATTCTGGATGCCTGGAGCAAGACTGGATCTAACCCTTTAATAGTCGCATAGCGCTTTAATGTGCAGTGCCCGTTGTCGTCATAAGTCATGAATGCAGCACTCAGAGTTCCTCACCAGGGCTGCATGCATGCATACACTGGCATATCGACAAAGGGCGTAGCGCATTAAAGCACTATTGCCACCTTTAGCATTAAAGCGCTGAGGGTTTATTTTTTGATAGTGTAGAAACCAATATCTGTCTAATTAAACCCCTTATCAGTGCTGTTTTTTTTTCACATACAAAAGAATTAGGTAATGGCGCTGCAGTACTCTGAAAAGCGGTGGCGGTGAATTTCCATTTAGATCCTGAAAAGGGGGGCGGTCAGATGTCGTCAAGGCCCTGATAAGTAGGGCAGTTAAAATCATATGATTACATTGAGCTAATTTTCTTGCTGAAAGGAATGAATAATTGTATTTGTATAAAATTCACACACACACACACACACACACCCACACACACACACACCCACACACACCCCCCCACACACACACACACACACACACACACACACACACACACACACACACACACACAGGACACCTGATGATCTCCACACGATGACCTGATTGCCCTTCCTAAAAAAAAAAAAAAAAAAAAAAAAATGCCCAACTCGATCTACCTACTCAACAGGGTTTCAGTGTAGAGCGTATTAGGGGTTTTTCTGATGCGTATATTATATTGAGATTGATTTTCAACTTTTGTGATCAGTGGTTGGTCCTTAAAAGGACCGTTTGGTAGAGAGAGAGGGTCGCAGGGACCTTGCTGCTGAAGCGGAGGGCGTGGTCATAACGCGTGGTAGTCCTTCAGCAGCTCCTCCAGCACGGCGGGCGGTAGTCCTTCCTCCATGCAGACTTGCTGCTTGACCTGCTCCACGCACCGGCGGATGAGTTGATCAGCGACGTTCTCGATCAGCTCATCCACCACACCCTCTGCTTCAGCAGCAGTCCGCTGTCTCTCCTCTCTCTGTAGCGAGGCTACGAACTCCTTCTCCACGGCCGCATCGATCATAGATCGAGAAACGGCCACGAAGTTCTGTCTCTCCGCCTCCTCTCTCTGTTGCACGGCTACGAATTCCTTCTCCACGGCCGCATCGATCATAGATCGAGAAACGGCCACGAAGTTCACTCCGTGAGCCATTTTGTCGAACTGACTTCCTAGCCGCCTGAGAGATGCTGACGTCACACTATTTTCGACGACGCTATGACGCGCACGAGGTAGACAGACGACGTCGTTTCACTTCCTTATTTGGAGTTTGGGATCTTTTGACACCGAAGTCATACCGTACGGTCGCGATAAAGCAACTAGTGTTGAAAAGCGCGCCGGTCTTTTATAAGCGCCGGAGTATAAGAGCCTCCAAATGTTTTTTCTCAAGCACTAAAATCGCGACTTTGAATAAGCGCCAGCGCCTGGCTTGTATATAGCTCCTGAGTAAGAACTTCACCGAATTGAAAAGCCCTCCCTCAGAGCCCTTAATCGCGACAGTACGGTACAAATCTGATGTCAACCCGCGCCAAAAACAAAAAGGGTGTTCCGGTCACACGTACCTACGACGAGCGACCTTCAGCTATCACCACGTGAAGAGTGGGAAATAAATTTTGTACGTCAAGAAAACTGAAAACTGATAACGATTCCATTAGATAAGTATTTGGTTCCAATCTATGGCGAGATATTTCCACCAAAGCGATTGATTTATATGTCTGTAAGGTTCAGCTCTCCAACACTCTCCAATGTCCGCCGGTGCACGACGGTCGCCGCCCATAATTAGTGACAACTAAACTTCTGCTGGAGAGTGAAAGTTACGTTGAGTCTTGAGGTGCGCAGAGATACTATCTGCCACAGCCTGATTTTAGTTCCACGCTATTTAGATAACCGCCCCATTTAAATCTCTCTCTCGATCCTAGTAAAGGAAAAAAAAGGCTAGAGTTTATCATGGACGCGTCTCAGTTTTAGTCAAGCCGTAAAGTGAAGAACCAGAGCTTGTACATATTCCCACGTGAGGGGTGACCACGCGGGGCGTTCAGTTAGTACTGAGTCTATACTCAAGGTCAAGTTCCACTCTCTAAACAGAGCTTTAGCGACTCCGTCATGTAGACTAGACCGCGCGCGCGATTTTTTTTTGCTGAAGCAGCTAATCGATGGAAGAGTAGAGAACAGGTGCTCGATCAAAAATCTGCTTCAGAGGCTTGTTATCAGGTATTAACAGTTAAATCAAAATATTTCAAAACATCCAGAAAAGCAGAATAACATGTCCTACGGGCTACAGCCGGGCACTGACGAGCAGACGCCGCTGACGTCATTTCAATCAGGTCACAGGGCTTTTTAGACACCTTTTCTGTAAGACCCGTCTCATACCTTAGTATATAATACCGTAAACGCCGGTGATTAGTATATGATCACATTGGCAGTCGCGGATCCACGAAGAGGCTGAATAAGCCTCGAGCGGACCCGCCACTTGCAATGTGACATAATCTTACCATGCGCTTTGTTTTGTTTTTGTTTCTATTTACAACAGCAAACATTTCAAACAACCTATTGTTTTTTTAAAATGATGAAAAATCAGCCCAAAAAAAAAGTAAACATTTTAGAGCTAAATTTGTGGAGGATAGCCGGACATGCTGATGTCACTAGACCCCTAAATTCGATATGGTGACATGGGCATTTTCTTAAAATTCGATACGACGACACGGGCACGGACATCTAAGTGACATGGGACATGTGGCATTTCTTGAGTCCCACATGTGCCATGGACCATAGTGACATGAGGAAAAAAAAATGTTCAAAGAGTGCATCAGAAAAGTACCATTTCAAGCCTAAACATTTCGCCAACTTTTTTTTTTTTTTCTTGGATGGTACTCGGCTTTGCAGTGTCTGGGTCCTTAAAAATGTACCAGAATGCTCAAATTCGGGTTCTAAATATTTTCAAAAAACGTTTTCTCCCTTAGTGACGTGTGACATGGGCATTTCTTAAATTCGACATACGGCTGCATGGGGAGGACCCACCCGTCAAGGGCCCCCATGATGACTCATACCCGCCGCGTTCAAACTAGCGTGGTGGTTATAGGTAGACCTTCTTTCAGTATCCACGTGACCAGATCCATCGCCGTCTCTTGAGCAACAGTAACCGAGGTAACTAGGGTTATTGTTATCCGGTCCGTAAGACGACAGTCTAAGACGGTGTGTAGTCGCGTTTTGCTCTCCCTAATACTCTTATTCAAGTCGAGTTACCGCTAACCCCTACAAAAAGAGGGTCATTTGTGTAGTTCAAAAGTCGTTCCTTTGTTAGCAATAAGGGGGTCGTTCTATTCATTGATTTTTTTTTTTTTTTTTTTTTTTTTGGTTTACAACAACAAGTCAAAGTACAGTCAATCAACCGAGATCCTTTCTACTCCATGGGGGTGTAGAAGGATCTCCCCCCTGAGGTTACAAAGCCACCTCTTTATTTAAGGGGCTACGGGCCGCAAAGTCGCTTTCGCTTTCGCTTACAAGTCACAAAGTCGCAAGAAATATTCAAGTCAAAAAGTCAAATTCATCAACTATCAGCACAGTCGTTTGAAAGTCATCAAGTCACCGAAAAACTCCTCTACAGTCACCTCCGACTCGCTTCCTCCCTACCCCCCTAAAGGGGGGTAGAGAGGAAGCGATTCCCTAGAGATCAGATAATTTTTTTTTTCTCCCGAGCAGACCCCAAAGGCCCCCCCTCCCCCACAAGTGCCCGCCCACCCCATAAATAGTGCCCCCCTCCCCCCCCCTCCCCTCCCCATGCATCTTAAAGTGCCCCCCTCCCCCCCTCCCCCCCCCTCCCCTCCCCCCTTATAGAAGCCTCCCATTGGCTAGTCCAAGTCATGTGACCAAAAGGGAGGCGTAGTCTGTCTATTGTCTATATTATGCAAATGAGGGAGGGGGTCAGGTCACGTGACCAAGGGGGTGTGGCCTATTTTCCAAATAAAGAGCACTTCCGGTCACGTGACCAAGGGGGTGTGGTCCTATTATGCAAATGAGGGGGTCACGTGACCCATTATTATGCAAATGAGGGAGTCACGTGACCAAATGGAAGCCACTGATTGGCTGGTGATCAAAGGGGCGTAGTCTACTATGCAAATGAGGGGGTCACGTGATCAAGGGGGCGTGGCCTATTATGCAAATTAGGGGGTCACGTGACCAAATGGTGGCCCCTGATTGGCTGGTGATCAAGGGGGCGTGGCCTATTACGTAATTATGCAAATGAGGGGGCGTGGCCTATTACGTAATTATGCAAATGAGGGGGTCACGTGACCAAATGGAGGCCTCTGATTGGCTGCAGGTCGATTGAGTAATAAACAGTACTTAGCTATAGTCCCGTTCCGATACATACTATACTACTGATATTATGCAAAGACCATTAGAAATGAAATGCTGCAGAAAAAAGATGACCAGTGTTTACTCACAGAGTGCGCTGACATCTAGAGTCACAGCTGCTCCAGCAACAGAGGGACCGACAGTGTTCTCAGCTCGACAGGAATAGACACCGCTGTGAGCTACCTGTACCTCATCTATAGTGTGTACAGAATCACCCCAGGTCATTTCTGTACCATTCACCTTCCACACTACTGAGGACACGGCTGGGTTGGCTTGTACCAGGCTGTGGTTACAGGTGAAGGTCACCTTCTCCCAGCTGTACGGGGTCGGGTTGTCCACATGAAGGATTGGTGGCCTGTCAGGGCGGTCTGAAAATGAATGGGCCATGCTATAAAGTTGGTTATATTATATACTTACTTACAAACACACGCAGACAAACACCACACACACATACATCTAAAGAGAGTGTTGCCATTACACATAAATAATAACATCTCATATCTCCTCAAAGTCACACATTTTACAATTTATTTTTAATGCTCTCTTGAAATAAAAGCAATCGGTTGAAAAGTACCCGTCACATTGATTCTAGGATAGACCCTGTACTGCTAGTATATATATATATATATATATATATATATATATATATATATATATATATATATATAGGAATATATTGAATTAATAGATACTTACATTGGTCAGAGACCTCCAGGTAATCACCGTTAGAGAGAATACTATAATGTATCTGAGAAACCACATTCCCCAGTTGGCAGTAGTAGTTACCAGTGTCATTTAGCTGTACTATCTTAGTCACATTGAACTCATCCTTTGGCCAATCCTCGATATACTTGCTATTCCTAATCCACCTCACCACAGAGACGGCAGGTACAGCATCCACATTGCCAATCAAACAATTTATAGAGACATTCTCAAACTGAGGACTATTTGAATTGTCAATTTGAAGTGTTGGCTGATTGCGGGGACTGTCTGCAAGATGAAAAATCTGGTCATATACTCTGAAACTAGGTATCAAATAAAAGAGTTGTCCCTTTTACAGCCCAAAATGTGTAAAATACATCATCATGTTCAATGATATTACTGTGAACATCGTCAAGAAACAATTGGCACTCCCAAATATGTTGAAAACTCCAGACCGAGAAGTTTAATGTTGAAAAGAAGCTAAAACTCATTTGATAAACTAATTATATGTTGGTACATGAATCTAAAATCCTGAGGTCAACTTACAATTTTTGCTAACATTCAGCTTCATAATAGGAGAGAATTGTGGATCACCGATACCATTGCTCACACTACACCTATATAGGCACCTGTATCATCAGGCATGACTCTCTTTGTGAATCGATAGTAATTCTCTTGTAACGTTTCCCCATCCCGCGTCCAGACAAACCTGTATTCAACAGGATTTGCTTTCACACCATTTGGATCACACCAGAAAACCACATTCTCATATGAAAGGGCGTGCTCTTTGAGTAAAAGCTTTGGCGGATATTGAGGGGGAACTACAAAACAAACGCATTCAGATGTTATATCTATAATGGCAGTTAAGCATGCATAAAAAGAAAACTAGCTAGTTGCAACATGGTTCTTGTTAATCAATGTAGCGAGACTATACTGCTTAAAACAGACCAAGACCTTCATTAGGCCAAATTAAAAAAAAGGTGTGTTTCAGGTTACCCGACCCTACCTAGCAAAACAGGGCCGACCCTAAAATTTTTTATGCAATTTTAAACAAATATTTATATTTTGGGTAATTTTGGGGCTATTTAAGGGTCAATCTGATAGTTCACGAGTCGAGGTGGTTGTCGGCGAGTCGGCATTGTAGTTGGTGAGTCAATTTCTGGTTACTTTTCAGGCTAAAGTTTAAAAAAAAAAAAAATTAAAAAAAAAAAAAAAATCCGACCTACCTACCCTAGATTTTCAGACCATGTAACCTGAAACACACCTTCTTTTTTTTTTGGCCTTGCACATACCGTATAACCTTGCATATATTAGCTGCACCTAGACTTTCGGCCAATTCTAGAAGCCGCACCAGGGGTTTGATCATGGTGACGTTAGTGCTGTAGTATACATTTAAAAACATGTTTATATAAGCCGCACCCCCACTGTGTGCCGATCCTATATGCCACTACGCCGATCTGACTCACGTACTAGCCGCGGCTTCTATGCAAGGTTTTATGGTAGTAGAAGTCTAGTACTGCTCATCATGGTCAACAAAGTACAATCCCAGCTAACAAAAAAAACGTTATTTTAAGTCAAAATAACGTTATAAATTTTCATATAACGTTATGCCATAGTAAGTAATAGTATTTAACGTTATATAACGTTATAAAATGTTGTATAACGTTTTTTGTTTACTGGGATGTCATGCTGAGAAAAAATTGTAGGTTATATACAGTATCTTGTTTGTATACAGGGGTGGACTCTAACTTTATCAGCCATGGGCCACCCGGGCCCGCACCAAGATCTGCTGGCCCACTAGACGCATTTATTTTTTTCACCCGAGCCCATAGGAACACTGCATGAAAAACTCGATATAAGTTCATTTAAGTTTTCCCTAAAAGCCATTATATATGCTTAAATGTCGTAGATAAGTAGCTATAATGACCTTTAATTGACCTTGCCGGGAAGACTTAAATGTCAAAGCTTTCACATTTAAGCATATTTTTGTATACCAAAAGTGACTATTTTGGTACATTTAAGCAAATTTAAGTTGACCTAAATGTACCAAAATATTTACCTAAAGGTGATTATAGGTGATTAAACTGAATGTCAAGACCTTGGGAAATTTACTTAAATGTGATTAAACCAAATGTCAAGATCATGAGAAATGAGAAGCTAATTCTCTGTAAAACTACTGGCCTGAACCAAGAATTACCGGCCATTGGCTCCCGGGCCAGTGTTAGTGTCTACCCCTGTGGATAGTGAAGCCATTCTTGCTTAGGTAAACAAGCATTGCTCTGTAGCTATTTTGGATGTCTTGACAGCCTCCAATACCCATAGGCCGAAAAAGCTAGTTTTTGTTTGTACTTCACACGCAATATGGGGCCTATGCCAACATAAGCTATAGTTTTGACAATCTAGCTTGTGGTACTGTACAGGCTTTTTCTCTGGCAAATTTAAAGTTCACTATGTTAGAATGTATAGTATGCACTCTAGAAACAGTTGCACGCTTTTTTTTGGTGACACACTACACACTATACACACATTTTCAATCTCCCAGCAGATTCTCTCATATGTTTCTATCGGCACTACTTCTTTCTCTGCCAAAAGGCGGCCGATCACCATGAAAACTTACCTACGCCATGCTTTTAAATATGTATTCATACAACTATGACTCGGTTCAAATATCTCAAGGGGTGAGTGGTGAGCAAGTGTTTAAAATTTCAGAAGCATTGCTCATGTTTTGATGGTCTAAAATTCACATATTCCTGGGAACTATTTTTGGTGTATGGAAATGGCAGTGTGACGTGGCTATAGAAGAGCAGAGAAGTAGTACCCCTTTCCTTCCTTGTTCCACAGGAGAGTTCCTGAAGTCCGGGCCTTTTGGCAGAGTCTTATTGGAGACTGTGCTGGGAGAGTGACACATTTTGCATAAAGTGTGTTGATTTCAAAAGTGTGTTGCAAAAATAAGTGTGTTACTCCTCATGCATGTTCCCGCAACAAACATTTATTAGAGTGTAGCAAATAATGAGGTATTAAGTATGTCATGATTATGATTTATGCCAAGATATGCCATTGCATAAAACATCCTAAATACTTACACTCAGGTTGGACTTCAATAGTCACTGAATCAGAGTCGATTTCATCGATTGTATTTCCGACAACGCATTTGTACATTCCACTTTTATCCATTTCTATGCTGGTAATAACCATTATATGTGTAGTCACTCTCAGCACTGTGTTCTTAAATTTCCATCTCACCCAATCTATCGGAGGATTAGCATCGGTGTCGTTTATACAAGTCAATGTAACGTTGGAGAACCGGTAAGGCTTAGAGTTGTCAATCAGAACCTCCGGTTTATCCTGTGGGCCATCTGGATATAATAATGAATGGATTAAGAGGCTACAGTCCACCAGCTCTTTGGTATATTATTTAGAAATCAACGGACATGTGTTGTATGGCCAGGTTTGTTTCAGGTAACATGGGAAGAATATCTAGGGTCGGTAGGTCAGTTTTGTTTGCTTTTTACTTTTTTATAGCTCCTCTACGATAGGGGGCTTCCATAAAGTATGTACGCACAAAGGGGGGTGGGGGGTCTATTTTCAGAGAAATTTTGTGTACATAAACCCTTGTTTTAATGCGTACAAGAGCTTCAGGAGGTGGGGGGCAATTTTTGGAGAAAATGTGTGCACATACTTTATGGAAGCCCCCATACCCTTGAATTGAACAAAAAAGTGTAAAAATTGGGATTTTCGTAAATCTAAAATTGACCCCAAAAACAGTGTAAACATATTTTCAAAATTGCATTAAAAAAATAGGGTCGGCCCTGTTTTGATGAGGTCAGTCGGGTGACCTGAGACAAACCTGTTGATATGGAACTATCATTATAAACTGTTCTCCATAATGTGTAATTAACTATGGGACCCCTAGTTACTGCCTAAATTACATACTAGGCCTACATTTCCCGATGGACAAACTAATAATTCATTGTAAACTATTTGTTGTGAATTTTCAAAGATTCATTGCACCAATGTGTATTGACCAATCAAATCACTATCATCCACCTCTTTGAAAGGTCTGAAAAGATGCAAATTCCATACACCAGTTGCTGTTGACAGAGCAAAGTGTATTCCCTGACGAAGGTCCAAAAGGACCGAAAGTAGTAGGAAATTTACATTTCAAAACCCGCGATTGAATCATCTAATCAAGCAACAAACAGCCTCTAGATTTTAGGGGATATATCTTTTTTTCCTATTATTTCAAATTATACCAACGTACAAAGTACATCAAGGTACACGTTATCTGAGAATGCCTGCCCGGCCAGGTGACACCTGTAGTGGCCAGTGTCTGACTTCCCGATCCTTTCCTTAACAACTTCCGCCTTCTTCCAATCCAATACTTGTCCATCCTTCTCCCAGGTCACATCGAGCCCATGGTTTCTGCCAGTTGCAATCGACGTACAGGTGAACATTACCCATTCATGAAGGCCTGGGGTTTTATCGCTGATCAAGAGGATCGACGGTCTACCTGTATAAGCAGAAATGGATAAGGCCAAATACAAGAGGTATGTTTCAGGCAACCTGACCTATCTGTATAAGGGTAAGAAATGGATTAGGCCAAATATTAAAAAAAAGTATGTTTCAGGCAACCTGACCCTAGATTCTAAAAAGGGGCAATCCTAGCATTTTTCTTTCTCAATTTTAGAAAAAAAAATCGTAATCTTTTTAATATATATTTTTTAATATTTAGCAATTCCTTGGTCAAGAATAACAAGCTCCCACTAACCTATGTGGCTTGAATAATAGTCTGCCTTCAGGAAATTACTTTTTAAGAGGAATATCCAAACCTTTCTTGATATTTATTTATACTCAAGAAATTCTGATGCGTTTTGTTTGGCCATTTTTTTAAAATTTCAACAGTTACATGAAGTCCTTCGATTTCTCGTCGGGTTTCCTATATTATAAAATCAGGGATGTACATGAAATATTAAAATAAGTACCTGACGTGTTGCTACATAGAGTTTGGTTTAGATTGTTAAAATAAAATTCTACAACCATTCATTTTGATGTTGATTTCATTTTGCTTATACTCGATTAAATTTTATTTCTACACATTCTATTACGATTTTACTGAGCCAATAAACCAGGAAGTATCTTCAGCGTTGCTGATGTTATGATACTCCCTTATTAGTTTTTAAAATCACAGAAAATTAATCAAAATTGATTAGTGGCACATGAAAAATAGAAACTGTACATTTTCTCATTTTGTTAATTGAACTTAACGATGTCGCCTTACATATATAAATCTATATAAAACAAGTCTATTAGAAGGGATCCATATCTTTTATAAGACATGAAATCTCTCGTATGGTGTGTCTTACAGAAGTTAAGAATTCATCATTGTCCTAAACAGGACATTCTTTATAAGGATATTGTTTATTTCCTCAACTAACTAAATCTAGTTCTAGATTTGAATAATACTAGGATATTAGTTAATATACTTATTCTACTCTGTGAAGTAAATAGGGTAAGGATGTGGTCATTATTTACAACTTTCTTGGGGTTAATGGCTTGAAGAGAGTGAATAGTAATACAAGGTTTCATATCTGTATTTAAGGAGTGGTCATTTTTTAACAGCAGGGGGGGTTGGTGGATTTGGGGGGGACCAAAAGAATTTGGGCCCCTCTTTTTGGTGAAAAAGCCTGCGCGTTACTATAGCGAATATCCACCAATCCCCTGGTTATCAAAAAATGACCACTCCCTTATAAAACGTTTAGGAACAACAATCATTTGCAATGTAGTTAAAAAGACATTTTTTCACAAGATATTCAAAAGAATGTTTCCTGGCATAATTAAGGTACAGTTATACTTGTAATTACGAGGGAGGTTAGGAATGAACCTTTTGAAACATAAACCGCTTTCATCTTGTTACTATTCTTTAATTGTTACTCAACACCTTCAACAAGTGAAATAACCTTTCAACAGACTGAAATGAGTGTTCCTTTGCGTTTAATATTTATTCATTCAATTCAAATTGTCAAAATTATGATAGGGGGAGCCTAAAATAGCCTTTTCTAAGTCATTCATATGTAAACAAACCGCCATTTTTATGACGTCATAGGGCTGTTATATGTGGCCATGGGTTTTTCAACGGGCTAGCAAAATGCAGCTTCCCTCGCTTAAATCTGTGTCACAGCCATATTTGATAATAAATAGACAAAGGCCAACAAGTTCAAGTCTGGGGTTGAGTTAGCTATTCAACACCTTAACCATTTAGGCCTAGGTAGTCCATGACGCAATAGGGCAAATGGAATGCAGTCCCATGGTCAACAACTAATTATTTCAATTTACGATTATGGGTCTGAAATAGCTATTTTTCCCTACATCGTAGGCCTACAAATGTAAACAAACCAGTATTTTGAGGGCTGTGATATACTGCCGTGGGCCATTAAATGAGTCGGCAAAATACAGGCTTCCTTGGTTAAAACAATGGCACTACCATATGTCAAAAATGAATAGGCCTATGAGTAAGTAGACAACGGTTCCCGAGTTTTAGTCTGTTGAGTAGGTTATTTCACGAGTTGAGGGTTGGGCCACATTTCACAAGGCTGTAGACCTAAACTGGCTAAAATGATCTTTTTATATTGTTCAAATGTAAACAAACCGCCATTTTGATGACGTCACAGGGCAGTATAATACATTGTACAGCCATGAGTTACATCACAGGGGGTTGAAATTGGTTAAATCAATGAGAGATTTGTATTCAATAAGAATATAAATCAAAACAACTTACTGTCTACCCCAGCAGAACAGCTTCCCAGAGCACACAGCAGGAGAAGAGGCTTGAGTAGAGTCATCTTCTCAACCCGTCCCCTTACAGGACCTGCCAGAGGTGTCAGTAATCACAAAACTCACAATACAGCCACCTTGGTGGTATTCAACACACAAATGGTACCTTTCAGGAATAAGGGTTCAATTATCTAGGGATCACAAGTTCCGGGGTCACAAGTATTGAAGATCAAAGTCAAAAGATAAGATAAGCCGAACAAGTCAAGAGCATCAGAGCTAGGTTTGCACTTAGATAGGTTTCCTAATCAATAGGTTTCATGAGCAGTCAATTCTGCATAAACTGACATCTGACGTTTATCAACCAGGTATATTGAGTGGGGGAGGTGCAGGTCTGGGTGTGCACATCCCGGGGGGGGGGGGGGGGGGCACTCACTATACTTTGGATACACATAACATATGTTCGGCTGGCAAGGGCACTTTTCCAACAAAATTTCCCCAAGCAAGGGTCCACTTTTAAGAAAGATTTCCCCAAGCAAGGGTCCACTTTTAAGAGAGATTTCCCCAAGCAAGGGTCCACTTTTAAGAAAGATTTCCCTAAGCAAAGGTCCATGTCCTTCAAGATCTCTCTAAACAGGGACTCATTTTTTTATCTAACTCACAGGAACAGGTTCATTTTCAAAAAACTGTGAAAAAGTCTCAATTTTTTTTTACAAAATCCCTCAGCAAGGGTTGCAGGGGGTCCTGCCGCCCACCTCTGTCAATAAACAATTGAGTGCCCCCCCCCCCCCCCGCCCACCCAGTTGCACACTATACTATGGCACATTGTATTCATGAAGCCGGTTGTTATCTTTAATGTGGTTATCCATGTTGTAACCCTCCATTTACCTTCAAACATGTCAGCTGACGTAAGCACATCGATAGTACATTTACACCTCACATAATTCATCTTAGTGATTAGTTTATTGCGCTCATAGTTTAACGTTATTCCAATAATTGTTCCATTATTTCCAATGTTATATTCATAGATTTGATCATTATCTTTCATAAGACATTTATCCAAGGTTCAATACATCTGCATGCAGCCTGAAAGCCACTGTTATTCCATAATTGGTTTCTTTATTTCCGGTGTTATATTCATAGATTTAAGCCATTTATTTCAGGTTCAATACATCTGCATGCAGTGGAAAGCCTATGTTAATGGTTCATAACATCTGGAGTAAGACAATAGATGGCACTCCTACACACTACCCTCCCACATTCCCTTCTCAATGTGTCAGCTATGTAGATAACATGTCCTCTTAGTACTGAGTCATTTATTGCCAGCTGGGGGAGGGGCTTGGGTGGATGAAGGGGGGATGGGAGGTCAGCATGAAAAACTGGAAAAGCCTCTATGCTGGGGAGATCAAAATCAAAAACGGTCCATTTCAATATCTGCAAAACAAACATGATTCCACAGGCGCATGTGATTTGGGGTGGGGGGCACTTTTGCCAACCCATCCCCCCTAAATCTACTAAGCCCCCTCCCCCCCTGCTGACTCGGTGGATACATATAGCTGACACAATGAGAAGGGAATGTGTGAGGGGAGTGCTGTCCATTGTCTTGTGGCAGACATCATGAACCAATAATGGTGGCTTTCTACACTGCATGCAGTGAACCTTATTGAAAGAAATGACTCATTAAAGATAAGGCCAAAAAAGGTTTGTTTCAGGTAACATGGGAGGAGAATGTAGGGTCGGTAGGTCAGATTTTTTTTTATTAACTTTTTTTTAAACATGAATGTACTAACCAGCCTCTCTGCAACCCTAAATTTGATAAAAAAAAAAAGGGTTAAAATACTAAAACATTCTTCAAAATTGCAAAAAACCGTAGGTCGTTTATGCAGGATTGACTACTCATGGAACCTATTGATTAGGACAGCTTAGTGCAAACCTCTGATGCTCCTGACCTCTTATTTAGAGTATTTAGATTATCTTTAGCTTATCTTTTGACTTTGATCTTCAATGCTTGTGGTCCCTTGATATCTGAAAGGTACCATTTGTGTGTTGAATACCACCAAGGTCGCTGTATTTGTGAGTTTTGTGATTATTGACACGTCTGGCAGGTCCTGTAAGGGGACGGGTTGAGAAGATGGCTCTGCTCCGGCTGCTTCTCCTGCTGTGTGCTCTGGGAAGCTGTTCTGTTGGGATAGACAGTAAGTTGTTTTGAAATACTTCCTTTTTGAAATACCGTGGTGCCTTTGTTTTAGCCAAGGAAGCCTTATTTTGCAGTATTTCACAGCCTTATGCCATCAAAATGGTGGTTTGTTTACGTTTGTACAGTGTATGGGGAAAAGGCTATTTTAGCCCCCTAATCATAATTTCCCTTTCCAATTTCCCAGCGATAACTGCTTAACACAGGAACCCTGTACCAATCCCCCTAATCATAACTTAAATAATTAGTTGTTAACCATGGGATGGCATTCCACTTGCTGTATGGCGTCGTGAAATAAATCGTCAGCGTGTTGAAAAACCCAACCTTAGACTTAAACTTGTTATCAATTAATTGTGCGGCTGTTTCACAAGGGAAAAACATAACAGTTGAATTTTGCTAGATATGAGTAAGGTATAAGAATAGAAACAATATGAAAGCGGTTGTGTTTCAAAGGGATAGTTCCTAACCTCTCCTTATTTCCGAGTCGAACTGCGTTATGCCAGGAATGATTTCTTTAAACATCCCATGAAAGCCCCTGAAATATGCCGTACATGAAAAGTGTATATAACTATGTTGCAAATGATTGTTGTTCCTCACTGAATTATGAATACAGATATGAAAGCCTGTGTTAAAAGTAGGTACCACGCATACGCGTGGCATTGTGGTGAAATTGCCGAATCTCAGAGGAATATGACAATCTTTACAAGGCTCTAGCGGTCAGAATTAAAATTGGAAATTACCCCGGAAAAAAGTGAGCCCTTTTCACGGTAAAATTATGTGCCTCTACATGGGTACCCACAATTTCGATGATGTCGCTGTGTCGTTTTTTAAAAGGAGGACTGTGTCATCTTGACAATTCTTAGCTATTCAAGAACTTTTTACCCCAAAAATTCCTGTGTCTGTCGATTTTTAAAAGGGCCTAAAACGACCGTGTCGCCATGTCGCCCATGTCGATTATAGAAGCACAACTATGGCCACTTCTCATGGGCCCTTTTCTCGTGGACAGCAAACTGTAGCTAGTTTTGACGGCAACCTTTGGCAAGTTCTGATGGCAAACTATGGCTATCTTTCCTGGCGATCTGAGCCTTTTTTTCACGTCGATCTGAGCCTTTCTTTCACGTCGATCTGAGCCTTTCTTTCATGGTTGTCTGAGTCTTTCTTTCATGGTTATCTGAGTATTTCTTTCATGGCGATCTGAGCCTTTCTTTCAAGTCGATCTGAGCCTTTCTTTCATGGTGGTCTGAGCCTTTCTTTCACGTCGATCTGAGCCTTTCTTTCATGGTTGTCTGAGTATTTCCTTCGTTGCGATCTGAGCCTTTCTTTCATGGCGATCTGAGCCTTTCTTTCACGTCGATCTGAGTCTTTCTTTCATGGTTATCTGAGCCTTTCTTTCATGGCGATCTGAGCCTTTCTTTCACGTCGATCTGAGTCTTTCTTTCATGGTGGTCTGAGCCTTTCTTTCATGGCGATCTGAGTCTCATTCTTTCATGGCTAAACACAGGAAGTGATGTCACTGCTTGGTAACATCGCTAGGTAACGTAGTGACGTTGCTTGGTGACGTAGTGGCGTCGCTAAAACTGTGACATCACTGTGACACTCTCCAAGCAGAGCTTTAGTCGAGTTACATTGAAAGCATACTGATGTATTACAATGTGTTAGGAGAATGAGACAAGAGACAAAATGTCGGCCATTTTGTCCACTCGTGGGCATGGCATCACCATTCTTCATCATTCTTTACCAGCATCCTAAGCAACATGACAATTTTGTCCTGGGAAGGGCTTCTTCAAACTCTTTGTGGTACCTATTAAAAGGGAAAACATCTCTTTACACGCTTCAAGCCATTAATCCCTAAAAAATGGTAGATAATGACAACCTACTTCTTTTAGGGTAAGATGCCCTTGAGTCGGCCATGTACCTTGAGTCAACCACTTTGCCCTGTTCTAAGTGCCAAGTTACAGCCATAAAAAGCTGTTGAATTGGTATTTACCCTATTTTCCCCTGCAGCATGTTTAGGCATAACTTCCATTGGGGAAGTTATCCTTATATGAGTGGGACTAACAGTACCCCCTGGTGCCTACACTTGGATGCATTGGAACTCTCCACCACAGGAGGGGGTTAACACTACTGGACAAGCAAAGCAGCAAGCAGGCAGAGCAACAGCAACAACTTGGTTGTTGATGGGTCAACTCCAGACCAACCCCCCAACTTTACGTTTACATAAAAAACTAATTGAAATTTACAAATATTTACATGTGATCACTCAGTCTAGTAACCTGCAGAATGGGGTGTGCCAATTTGCCAAGGTGGTTGACTCAACTTACCAAAGTGGTTGACTCATGGTACTGATGCTGACAAATTTGGTACTTTTTTCATTTAAAGCAAGTAAGGCCCCAATGTCTTAGAATTGAAAGTGGGGATTTTTTTGTACTATTTAGGACTTCATAAAAAAACTGTGACCATCTTTTGGGGACCCATACTGGTTGACATACTCCAGCATGTTTCCCAAAACACCTGACAGGTGGAACACAGGTCCAAGTGGCTGACTCATGGGCACTTTATCTACTTAGAATTAGTCTATTAAGTAATATCCTAGTAGCTAAATCTAGAATTAGCTGAAGAAATAAACAATTTCCTTATAAATAATGTCTTGTTTATCCATTTCTTATGCTTATACAGATAAGTCAGGGAGTTCATCCATCCTCCAAATGAGCAATGAGACTCCACGCCTTCATGACAGGGTAATGTTCACCTGTACGTCAATTGCAAGTAGCAGAAACCAGGAGGTCGATGTGACCTGGGAGAAGGATGGACAAGTATTGCATTGGAAGAAGGCGGAAGTTGTTAAGGAAAGGATCGGGAAGTCAGACACTGGCCACTACAGGTGTCACCTGGCTGGGGACACATTTTCAGATACAGTGTTCCTTGATGTACAATGTAAGTTGGTATAATTTGAAATATCCAGTAAAAATAGATATCATATTCCCTAAAATCTAGAGGCTGTTTGTCACTTAAATCATTAAAGATGCATTCCTGCTAGTTTTGGTTCTTTCAGACCTTTGTCAGGGAATACTATTTATTTTGTCAACAGACCTTTCAAAGAGGTGGAGTTATTTCAGATTAATGGTAAATTGACGATAATAATTTGATAAGTCAATACATATTGATGCAATGAATTATTGAATATTAACAATAAACAGTTGACAATAAATTATTAGTTTGCCCATCGGAAAATGTATTTTATGCAGACAATAGTGGTCCCATAGTTAATTACACATTATTGAAAAGCGTTTATAATGATAGTTCCATATCAACAGCCTACTTTCTCAAAACAATTCTTGCAAAAGACCTTTTTTCTTTGTGTCACCATATAATGTCGTTCAACTTATATTATAATGCTCTTTTTCATTTGTGAAAAAGATTTCAACAGACACAAAATGTCAGTTGATTTCTAAATGATATACAAAAGAGCTGGTGGACTGTAGCCTCTTAATCCATTCATCATTATATCCAGATGGCCCACAAGATAAACCGGAAGTTCTGATTGACAACTCTAAGCCATACCGGTTCTCCAACGTAACATTGACTTGTGTAAACGAAACCGACGCTAATCCTCCAATAGCATTGATAAGATGGGAATTTGATAATACAGTGCTAAAAGTGACTTCGCATATAATGGTTATCACCAATATAGAAATGGATAAAAGTGGAAAGTACAAATGCGTTGTTGGCAATGAAATCGGTGGAATCGAGTCTGATTCAGTGAAACTTGAAGTCCAACCTGAGTGTAAGTACTTAGGATGTTTTATGCAATGGCATATCTTGACATAAATCATAATCATGGCATACTTAATACCTTAATACTCATGATTTATTATACCATACAATGGGTATTATCCTTTCGATATGAACATGCTTTTTCTATGCAACTTGTACATTCCAAACACATCTCCAAGATGCAGAACAGACCTGCTACAATCCCGATTTTTAAATTTTGAAAAAAAAGGTCTGTACAGTACTGCAACATAGATTGTTAAAACTATAACTTATGTGGGCATGGCCAAGGCACCATATTGGGTGTGAAGTACAAGAACTTGCTCTGACCTAGAATGGCTTTTATCTAAACATATGAGATATATACTGTATATTACCTCGGCATGTAATTGTACTATGTTGTCCATGATGAGCAATACTAGACTTCTACTACCATAAAACCTTGCATAGAAGCCGCAGCTAGTACATGAGTCAGATCCGCAGTGCGGCTTTTAGGATCAGCACATAGGGGGGATGCGGCTTGGACGCAAAAAAATATTTAATGAGCCTAGGCAATGCCTAGCCTGAAGCCACGAAGGGCCTTCAGGCTAGGCATTGCCAAACACTTAATGCAGTGTTCGGAATTTATGGGGGATTTGCAGCACTAGAATAGCCAGGTAGAATCAACATTACAGAGAATAAACAAGCCCAATGTTACTGCCAATATGAAGATCTACCACTCACCTTTAAAGGGAAGCTCAAAAATAAAAAGACAAAATGGCTGACAGAAAGCCAAATTGCCATGAAAGTAAAGTACAAAATGATGTGAGTACAGATTGACATAAGAGTAGGGCCTAAAGCGCAGATTTATTGGTGAAAGGCTCACAGTTTTCCAGGGTCATATCCAATTTTAATTAAATGTATACCACAGTATAAAAATAAACCATAAGGCCACTCAAAAAAAAAAGTGGTTTCTCATCACCAAGGTCTGAAAAATCTGACGAGGGAGGAATTTTTTTTCTTTTTTTTTTTTTCCTCAGAGGCCAAAATGTATAGGATAATTTACGTTTCTCTGGCCAAAAATTCAAAGTTTATCGGATAAGAATTAATTGATCTCTAAAAGTGGGGAAAATGTAAGTTATTTCTATACCAATGCATTGCTGGCATTATTAGCTTTAATTTGATACCAAATATGACCAATTTTGTCCATTTTCATCAGGTTTTTCATCAAAATTTGGAATAAAAAAAAAAAAAAGTTTTCCTCAAAACCGGATTTTTATGATGCGCGCGGTGATGAGAAACCATTTTATTATTTTTAAGTGGCCTAATCAAACCTCAGGTATGTATAATGAAGGTCTTGATCTCTTTTAATCAGCATAGTCTTGGTACATTAGCAGTAATCATGTTCCAACTGTTCTCCATCAATAAATGCTTAACTGCCCACATAGATATAACATCAGAATGCATTTGTTTGTAGTTCCCCCACAATCTCCACCAAAGCTTGCACTCAAAGAACACGCCCTTTCACATGAGAATGTGGTTTTCTGGTGTGATCCAAATGGTGTGAAAGCAAATCCTGGTGTAAACAGGTTCGTCTGGACAAAGGATGGGGAACCCCTACAAGAGAATAGCGATCGATTCACAAAGACAGTCATGCCTGGTGATACAGGTGCCCATAGATGCAGTGTGAGCAATGGTATCGGTGATCCACAATTCTCTGCTATTATGAAGCTGAATGTTAGCAAAAATTGTAAGTTGACATCGGGATTTTAGATTCATGTACTATGATAAGTTTATGAAACGAGTTTTAGCCTCTCATGACCATTAAACTTCTCAGTTTTCAGAATGAAATGGTGGTGTCAAGTGTAGATAACTCCTTCGTTTTATACCTAGTTTCAGTGTATATGACTAGATTTTTACCTTGCAGACTTTCCCCGCAATCGGCCAACACTTCAAGTTGACAATACAAATAGTCCTCAGTTTGAGAATGTCTCTATAAATTGTTTGATTGGTAATGTGGATGCTGTACCTGCGGTCAGTGTGGTCATGTGGTTCCGGAATAGCATGCATATCAAGGATTGGCCAAAGGATGAGTTCAATGTCACCAAGATGGTAAAGCAAAACGACACTGGTATCTACAGCTGCCAACTGGGGAATGTGATTGATAAGATATATTATACTGCTTCTTCAAACAGCATATACCTAAGCGTATCTGACCAACGTAAGTATCTATCAATTCACCTCCCTATATATATATATATATATATATATATATATATATATATATATATATATATATATATATATATATATATATATACTAGCGGCAAAGTAACTGTATGTCTATTCTAGAATCAAATTGCCCTTATTTCAATAAGAGAATACAGAGAAGATTGAAAGAGTCATAAAATGTGTGACTTTCATACAGCATACTCTCACCAAATTGATGCACTTCAAATTGTGACGTAAATGATCACATGCCATACATGATAAGTAAATACATGAGATCAATATCCATATACAGTGTAATCATTATTCTTCAGTATAATGTAGTGGCTACATTATGTGAAACTACACTGTGTATAGAGATAAAACATCCAGTATATGCAGTAAGGAAGAATACATGCTGAACGACTTTCATTATCAGCAAGTGACATACATGATCACAGGACGTACATGATCACTTGACATTGATGTACATGATCAGTAAATTGGGAAACATTTTAGGTCCTTAACCCGTTGAGGCCGGCCAAAGGAAATTTATCTTATACAGGGGGCGAGATTTTTTTCCAAAAATTTTCCCTGGGTTTTCTAAATCCCAAAGAGTTAAGTCAATTATTTATAAGTAGTAAATAGTCGACATCCGGCCTGGTATGGATGCACAGTATAGTCGACAGTCGCCCTTAAAGGGTTAAGACTCAAAAATGTATCTACTAGAGTGATCTTTTTCAGGGGATCAGTCTTGCAGACCCAAAGGATTTTAATTTTTGCATTATAGCATGCTCCAGGAAGGGAGGGGGAGGGGAGAGGGGGAGGGGGAGGGGAGGGGACATTCATATTGGCATTTATATTGTATGTCACTTGCTGATCATGTACAAAAGCAAGTGATTATGTAACGCAAGTTATCATGTGCGTCAATATTTGATCTGCATCGATCTGGTGAGAGTGAGCCATACAAGGTGCTGTTATGAAAGGGGAAATATCACCACTCACACTTAGGCCACTCCAAATAATACCCTTGTTTCTCATTACTGCGCGAATCACCAAAATTGACTTTCTGAGAATCTTAATTTTTGAAAATCGTAATGGAAAAACATGACAAAATTAGACAAATATGGGCATATTTGGTTTCAAATTAAATTCTCAGAAAGCCTGCAATACTCTATGTACTTTTATTTTTTAAAGCGCCCTCATCAATTTTCTCATGGCCTAGTGATGAGAAACAAGTATATTATTTGGAGAGGCCTTAAATAATAGACTAAAATGGTACTAGAAATGTGAGGGGGGCGCGCTCGCTGCTTTAAGCTAACACCAACACGAGTTCTCTTTAGATGTATGTGTGTGTATGGTGTGTGTGTATATATAAGCACCCTAGTAACAAACATGGTGTTGGCCCAGAGTGAGCTAATAAGCAAGTGCCCATCGGTTTAGGGCACTGGGCTTTGGTGTGGCCCCAAGTGGGCTGCCCATTTTGGGCCCAGATTGGGTTTTGGATGGGCTGCCCACTTTGGGCTCAGATTAGTTTTTGGATGGGCTGGCCAATTTGGTGCCACAGCACCACCTGAGAATTATGGACTTTTAGAATCTATTCAAACATTCCCCAATATTTTCTGTATTTGTTGAATAAGATATCCTAGGTCCTACTAATCAACCATAATGCATAATCAATCTCTTCCTATCCAATTATGGAAGTATCAAGCGGGCCTATTATCACCAGGTTTAAGCCACATGCGGCATAGACAAGTGTCTATGGTGCAAGTACATTGGCCTTCAAGTCCCTAGTTCATACCTATATGGAGCATACACGAGTCTGGTGTCAAGCAAATTGTAATGCCACAAAAAGAGTGTCTTCACTGGATAACTGTTTAGAGAACCTCCTTTTCATCATTCAAATATATAGTCTTATTCCCAAACTGTGAGAACATCGTTTCTACATCACTTAAACATTTTCTTGTATTATTGTATGATGTAAATTTCATTTGGCTTTGTTGGAAAATGCCCTGTCCAACCCCAATGTTAGCCCACATTGAGCAGACCGCTTAGAAACTGATCTGAGCCCAAAATGGGGAGCCCGATTTGGGCCACTCTTCAGCCCAGCCAGATGCCCAACATCAAGCCAAAATATGCAGCCTGCTTTGAAACCAATATGAGCACAAATCAGGCAGTCTGCTTCGAAACCAATCTCAGCCCAAATCGGGTAGCCCACTTTGAAACTAATCTGAGCCCAAATTGGGCAGCATGGTGAGGGCCACATTTCAGCCCAGCCATCTGCCCAACATGAAACCTACCCAACTTTTCCCAACTTCAAACAGCCAATCCAAGCTAATAGCAAATTGGCCCCGTGCAGGCTTGCTACTAGTGTTATGATTATGTATATATAACCAGGTTTATAGCATGACCTATTCATTTTCAGACCGCCCAGACAGAGCACCTATCCTTGCTGTGGACAACTCAATCCCATACAGCTGGGAGAAGGTGACCTTCACCTGTGACCACAGCCTCGTACAAGCCAACCCAGCCGTTTCCTCAGTAGTGTGGAAGGTGAATGGTACAGAAATGACCTGGAGTGATTCTGTACACACTATAGATGAGGTACAGGTAGCTCACAGTGGTGTCTATTCCTGTAGAGCTGAGAACACTGTCGGTCCCTCTGTTGCTGGAGTAGGCGTGACTCTAGATGTCAGCGCACTCTGTAAATAAACAACATTTATTCTTTTGCAGAATTTCATTTATGATGGTTTTTGAATCATTTCAATAAGCAGACATATATCAATAGCAGTTATACTCATATTACAAACAGGGCACTCAGGCAATGGGTTTGAATAAATAACGATTATATTTGAAATATAATGTTTGTAACAAACCTGGTTAATTTGTTCTTTCATTTTCTATCATTTTAGATAAGCCCCGAGGCGAAGTCAAAATGTCTGTTAAGCCAAATCATGCTAAATTAAATGAAAACGTCACATTCAATTGCAACATTGATGATATGCAGGCGAAACCTGAAGAGGTTAATGTAATCTGGATAAAAGATGATCATATACTTCCTGCCTGGCCTACTCTGAATTTAGAGTACATCAAATCTGCGTCGATATTGGATAATGGTACTTACATATGCATAGTGGACAACAGCATCGGGCACCTGGCGTCAAACGGTGTCCAGTTCACTGCCAGCAGGTTTTGTGAGTACAAAGCTTCATATTTTATGATTTTATAATCTGTAAATGTAGTTATTTTCAGGCTGTCTATATTTTTGTGGATTTCACTGACTGAAAATCTGCGAAAATATGTATAGAGCAGATATATATCTTGTAGTCTAACAACTAGCCTCTACCAAAATCTGTGAATCTAAATACAAGCAAAATTGTACTTTCTAACACATTACATGGTTTAGCAGGTGGATATGCAGTACAAACTCAGGAACGTACACATTTGCATAGGTTGCTTTCTGATTCAGCCAGGTTTTATGAACTGCCCTTAGAAATGTCCAATCCATCCAGTTCGGTCCAGCTCCGTCCATCAAAATGTCCATTTTTTTGGATGGATGGAGTGGACGGACAGATGGACGGACGTTGGTGGAGGCAGTCCTTTAGAGACTTATAAATTTCAAGGATAGGGATAAATTTTAGATTTCACAACAGTATTTCCTTTTTATTTCTAGATCAACCGAGGAATAAACCCCTTGTATCAGTTGATAATCCAAATCCACCTGAAGGTGAAGAAGTAGAATTCACCTGTAAACTGCATGGCATTGATGCTCACCCCAAACCCCATGTTGTTTGGTACAAGAATGGTGCTGAGATCAACTGGGAATACGAGATCATGCAGCGGATTGTGAAAGTTAGTGATAGTGGTAACTACAGCTGTTGTGCAGAGAACTTTGTGGGCACCTCACCAATCTCTGACACCCTGCTGGTTCAAATTAAAGGTATTTCAATGAACAATTATTGGTTACTCTTTTCCTTTTAATTGAATATGGCGGCGCCACTGGTTTAAAGTTAGTATGTCTGATGATTGAGACTCAAAATTAGTTTCTTCTTTAAATTGATATTGGCTGTTGACCAAAATTTTGCCTCCCTTTTTACATATTCCATTCGTTATTATTCCCCGTTATATTTTGCTCAAGTACATCACCAAAATCGCTTTTGAGGGATTTAGTTTTGCAAATTTTACTGGAGAAATATGACAATATTAGATGAATATGAGCATATTTGGTATCAAATCAATGCTTACAGTGCAGCAAATGTGATGGGCTGAAGGAAACATGCATATCTACAACTTTCACAGATTCTTAATCCATCAATCACTAAAATGTAGGATTGAGGCTTAATTTTTTTTTAATGCAAAAAAAAGCGCCCTTGTCATATCCATGGCTTATGGATGAGAAACAAGTATATTATTTGGAGTTGCCTAGGAATAACCCATGTTCGTATTTCACAGCCCTTTAGCCTGGACTCCACTAAGGAGACACTGTACCATGCGAAACAAGGTGATCTTTCTGTCCTTTGGCTCATACACGAGGTTTAATGGTACATAACCTTAAAACCATGCTCATGATGTCCTTTGTATCATTTTTAGTAAATGGTAAAGGTTCAACATCTACGGGGATCATCATTGCTGTGGTCGTATCTATCGCCGGGGTTCTTGTTGCTGTTGTTGGTGTACTTGCATTCATTAGGAGAAGACGGCTCACCAAAACAACAAAAGGTAATTCCTTTCTATAATACCCGTACCAATAAGGCCAAAAAAAAAAAGTTTGTTTCAGGTCACCCGACTGACCCCATCAAAATAGGGCCGACCCTAGGTTTTTTGTTATGCAATTTTGAAGAAATTCCCGTATTTTTACTTTATTTTGGTCAATTTTAGGGTCTTCCGAGAGGCTGGCCAGTACATTAATGTTTTAAAAAAAGTTTAAAATATTAAAAAATTCGACCTACCGACCCTACATTTTTTGCCCATCTTACCTGAAACAAACCTTCTTTTTTTTGGCCTAACTCTAGGTGATGTTAATGAATAATTCTTACTTAGTTTTGGTGCAAAGAAAAATGCAGATGAATATTAGTTTTAGTAGAGCCTATTGTACTTCTAGCTTTTTAACCACCTATCATGTCACCAGTTGTAATTACGATTATAATTGTGGAAGCCATGATAACATATTAATTACCAGGAGATGTAAGGAGGGAGGGTCGTCCGAATGAGAACAGGGGATTTGAGGCTGACAGCGTTCACACGTATGGAGAGGTTGGGGACGTGACACGAGATGCTCCAGATTCAGGTACAGCATTTTTAGTTCTTAAATTCTCTTCATAATTGTTAGATGAGTTGCTTTTATTCATTCAAAATAAATTATAATCATATCATTTTAATGGGCGTTAGTATGGCAAAAGAAAATACCACAGTACCTTCTTGACTAGTTCTATGAATACCTAATACATATGTGAATGCATATCAGTGTCACCTACCTTTTTATATCAATCCTCAAAGAAGTTGTGCCCACTTTTAAACTAAAAGACTTTTCCTGACAACCTGTGCGGGCCGCCATATTTCAGCTCTTTGACCCATGTGACCCCAACATTGACACGTCACACTGGCCCTTGTTGTAATGTTTGCATCTAGTGGTTGCAGAGGTGTCACACTGGATACAATGTGGTGTACAACCTGCCCACCAAACCAAATCAACCATTTTACCTTCATGGAGTTAAATGAGCCATAGGGGCATGAAGTGCTTATGACTGTACTGAAAGGTCAAGAGCAAATCACTCATTCTTTGGGTTTTCCCTGAATATTGTCAGGCATAACGCGTGGCACCACCGCTGTGTCAAAAAGTTCAAGGTGACAGGCAGCAGCCGGCTCTGCAAACATCATTTTGAACCGTGTATGTTTGTCAGAGACTTGCAATTAGAACTGACTAGGAAACCTATGTGCACGAAAAAGAGGTTGATACAGCCCCAGTACCAACAAGATTTATTAAAGACAGGGCAGGCACTTGGAATGTTTTGGCACCAGTTTCCGTCAGTGCTGAGGGTCATGGGCAGGGTCCGGCTGCAAGAGGCGGTGTTGACAGCAGGCACTCCCGCTGCATCCACCGCTTATACAGTTCGGGCCAGTGTGACGTCACTCACCGCGAGAAAGTCTGACTAAACTTTACTTATTTCCTTTTATTCATTAGAGTCACCCTCAAATCAAATATAGGCACCAGATATGTATGCTTAGATGTTTAATATAGTAATATAGTCGCTATTAAAAATACTGTGGTACTTTCTTTTGACACTTTTTTTTGTAACAATTCGGTTTTATTAGGCCTTTTCTTGAAAATTTGTCAGTACACAAGTCCTTCGAACAATCATCGGGTATCCATAATTCATAGAGTACAATATTTCACGTACAATTGACAACCATAGATCATGAAAATGCAATATTTACCTGTCAACTTGTATGTAAACTTGTGTAGTAGTAATAAAATACTTTTACAACATACGCTCTTGTTGATTTATCGTCAAATAGTAATCAATTAAATTTACATTTCTACATATTTTAATACACTTATACTGGGCCAACAAACCAGGAGGTATCTTCAGCGTTTCTGATGTTATGATACCCCCTTATTAGTTATACCCTCTATGATACAGTATACACAGACAAATGTGAGCGTCACTTCTGAAGGTCAACCAGTTAGGCCGTTTTATTTTGATAACTTGGATTACGGATCCGCCGCCGAGATTTTTGGCATTTTGCAAAAAAATAAAAGTTTTTTTGTTTTTTTTTACCTTTCCCCTCCGAGATTTTTTGAGAATTTTACAAAAAAAAAAAAGTACATGTTGACCAGCAAAAGGTAGAGTGAGGCCTTTCAGATTGGGGGTAATTCTCAATATATCTTCTCTTTTTTTTGCCTCTACCCTTCAGGAAATTTTGTGCTCTGGTGCCCCCCGTAGGGCAGCTTTTTATTTTTTTTTTTGCCTCTGCCCTTCCAAAAATTTGGAAGCAAAAGCCCGTAATCCAAGTTATCAAAAAAAGGTGGCCTTACTGACCTGGAGGGATATGTACAGGTACATATCCCTCCAAACAGAACTCAAGTTTGACACAAATTAGAAATGTGTGTATTTCCCACGGTAAAAGCACAAGCTGTATACACAAGATAGACACGGGAGATTCTCGAGAATAGTGTGCCTTCCTAGTGATATGTTCAATGTTGATGTGTATTTCTCGAGTTTCACCACAAGAAATGACGGGGAATATGACACAACTATAAAAGAAAGTGATTTAGAAACGTTCTACATTTCTCAAGTTTTGGAAGTTCTGCTCGAGATGAAACCAAACAGATTTATTGAAATGAAAGGTGCAGCTAGTTAACTGAAAATACCTGTTCAATCACTTTCTATCATAGGTGAAGTCTTGGAATCAGGGATAGAGTTCGAGTACCTAGAGGTACTACCACCACCCATCAGTATGTATTCATGATATTACAGATAAATCTCTAGAACGACTTGAACAAATTAAATAGAGCAGTCAATATACCTGTGTCAAACTGTGTATACTATATTTGATATTGAAATCAATAGTATGTGTGGTAACTCGCACTCATGTCATAGTGATTAAAAGAATACAGCAGCACGTCATGACAAAGTGACCCGTTAAGAATGTTTCAACGAGCCATTATTAAATGAATGACCAAAAACAAACACACATACAAGATGAAGCTTTTCTTGTTTTTGTAGAGCCCAGACCAGCAGCGGATCCATCTACTGAAGGTACTTCATTCACCAAATAATTATAAGGTTCCATGCAGATAAATAGTAAGACGATGAGTAAGACTGTATTCTGGCAGAACTTCAGTATGAATGGGCGATGTGACATGTTTCATTAAACCGTGTTTCATACAACTTAAGGTGGGTCACGGCCATTGCAGAATGGACTACGGCGCATCTTTCTGCGCATATGGCTTAAATAAGGCAGAATATTGCAATATTTGGTAGGCATATGCTCACAACAATATTCTATACCCAAAAATATTTTTGGGCGATTCTGAGCAGAATTGAGCATTTTAGAACATTTCATATTTTGATATAAGAATCATATTATAAATGCCAAGAAGACCCAAGTGGTATGGTATGGTACTAAAACAAAGGTGGAAGAAGGTCAAGCTCTAGATGTTGCAATCCATGGAGCACCCCTTGAAGCACCAGGGGAGTACAAATACCTGGGAGTATTCTTAGACAGCGAGCTAAAGCTAGACACTCAGTTAAAATCAACTGAAGCTAAAACGAGGCAAAAAATATTTAAGCTGAACTGGTTGAATACTCAAATGGACCAAGACCAAACAGACCATACTGCCACATTTTGATTATTGTAGTTTCTTGGTGGACGGTGCTAAGAAAAGCGGGATAACAAAGTTACAAACGCTCCAGAACAGAGCGCTGCGGGTATGTACACGGAAGTTCAATATTGAACACCGTACTGACACCCTCCACTTTGAATGTAATGTTGAAATGCTAGACAAAAGAAGGGAATATCAGTTAGCCATAATCATGTTCAAGGAAGCTCTTAAACTGGGTCTGAAACCTATGGACAACCCCAGAACTAGGGGTGATCTAAAGGTCAGGTCCCCTGAATGAAGAGTGTTCTTGCAAAAGTACAAGAAAGGCCCACATGCAAGGAGCATAAAACTATGGAATAGGATAAAAGCCACAGTTCAGTACAGAAGCCCAGAAGGGTCAGAAAAGTTTTTTTTATTTTCAAACAAGAAAAGTTTTTTTTCCGTTTTTTTGTAAAAGTTTTATTTTTTTCACTTTTGTAAACGTTTTTTTTTTCACTTTTGTGGAATTTTTTTTTTTCACTTTTGCAAAAGATTTCTGGGAAAATGGCCGATTTGGCGAGAAAGTGGGTCAAATTCGGAAAAAAGTCGATTTGGGGGAAAATGGCCGATTTGGCGAGAAAATGGGTCATATTTGGAAAAATGTATCAAATGGGTCAAATTCCTGTTTTTGACCCTTTTTCTCGCCAAATCGGCCATTTTCCTGAAAATCATCATTTTTTACGAATTTGACCCAATTTCTCGTCAAATCGGCCATTTTCCCTCAAATCGACAATTTCCCGTTTTTGACGCATTTTCTCGGCAAATCGGCCATTTTCCCAGAAATGAATAAAAATTTAGAAAGAAAAAAAAAATTCTAAGGAAAGGAAAAAAAAAAAAAATTTCGGGAACCCCTATTTTTTCTTTTCATTTTCCGTTTCAAATGATTTAATGTACCCAGAGAAAAGAAATTGTGAAATTCTGAACATTTTGATTCAATGGGATCGACCCACCTTAAGGGGGAAAGTTGAATGTATTGTTGCCTATGGGTAAGTAGTCTTGATTCTCCAGGGGAGGTGGCTCCCCCTGCCGTCATGTACAGGCAGATGGGCTGGGAACAATCTGCTTGCGATGACACCACTCCCGCTAAGACTTGACTTGTCCAACATGTCATTCTGGTACAGAATGGCATTTCTAAGCACATTTATGACCTTGAACTTGATTTTTTGCTGGATTTGGGCAGTCCCTGTTCTTATCTGAGAACAAACAAACAGGAACCAGAACTGAAACCAGAAAGTATGACTGGGGAACTCCCATCATACTTTCTGGTTCCTGTTCACTGGTTCCAAGGGGACAAGATCCACTCCACTATGCATTGTTTATGACTCTATAGCAATACAAGGTTAACAGAGCTAGCATCAATTACCTCAGTCCCTTTAGGTATATGGAGGTTGGAAACTTTATTTAACCCTTTAAGGATGGAATAGTACATCTCATAAATGTCAACTCTTAGCAACATGCCATCCTTGACGGGTTGATAAGGAGCTATGCATTTGAAATATTATCCTGAATTCCTTTTGTATCTTCTTATTTTGTACCCATTTTGAGTTGTATAGAGTGGATCTTATTTTGATATACAGGTGACTATGCGAAGTTGTGCTGGGACGAGGGTCATTATCAGAGGTTGATGTGTAAGTATATATATGGAGAGAAATCTGTATCATGTCCAGCTATTTGTAAATTTGTTTTGTCCTGAAATATCCCTAATATGTATATTAGGGATATTTCAGGACAAAACAATATATATATATACATATTTTATTCAGAAATGTCTCATTCTGAAGTGTCAACAAATTCGGGTTTATTCTCTCTTTTTTTTATGGAAATCACTTTTTTAGAAACCACTTTTTGGTCACTCTGTAGTACAGTGACTCTCACCATTTCTTTCAATACAAAGCCATTGGCTTCCAAATGTATACAGATAATTGCCAAAACATTTATAAGCACAATTCCTCAATTCTCTTTATATGAGTAATTCACTACTATTTGCCTTTCATAGTTCCCCGGGATGACCGTGCTAGGAACCAACTGCAAGACTCAGTTCCCTGTTAGGGTCAGATTGAGTCAGTAGATACATGAGTAATGAAAGGGTAAGCTCTTACTTGATCTGAATGTGCCCAAAGCCCCGCATTGTTTAATTGGCAGATTAAGTCATGGATGCATATCCGTTAGGTATTATGGAGTCATGGCTAATACTAATTAGCATTACTAAGGGAGTGGTCATTTTTTAACAACAGGGGGGGGTCGGTGGATTTTTCGCGCGAGCGGGTCAGAATTTTTTTGGTCCCCCCCGCTAGAGGGGTCGAAATTTTTGTAGTCCCCCCCTCCAGGCAGGTTGAAATTGAGCGCGTTCGACCCCTTTGAGCTATTGTAACGCGTGGGTTTTTCCGCTAAAAAAGGGTGTAATTTTTTTGGTCCCCCCCTCAGAAGGGGTCCAAATTTTCTGTTGTTAAAAAATGACCACTCCCTAACAAAAATTATAACGTTTGTTCCTTCACTTTAATATCTGTATCAACTGATAACAAATTCTGCATCGCTGTATATTTCTCATGCCCCTTCATCCCGAGGAGTGGGAGGGGGGTACTCAGGTCTGAAATGGATACGCAATGCCCTCGGAAGCGATGGTGGTGTGCTTCAAAATTAGGTAGCAATGACACTCAGCACCCTTAAAAAGAGGGGTAGTATTATAAGGGTATTATGGCTTATATGTAAGAAATCAAGGGGGCAGTCCTCTGCATTTATGTGGGGCAGTGATTTGGCAACTCCTAGTTTGGCAGTTGGTGGGTACCGTCATTTATTATACCCCCCATACTGTATATCAGTACTGTAGGAATAAAGGGTTTGTAGGCTCACTCACCGGGCATATGGGGCCTATAGGCCTTAGTAGGTCAGAAAGTAGGGCAGAGAGTGTACTCTGGCATGCAGAGCGTGTAATCCAGCTGCAAAACGTGTAATCTTATAAAGCGCACACATGGAATCTGCCAGATGCCACTTGTGAAATCTGCACATAGTTATGCCCACTGGATTATGTTTTTGGTTAACATAGTGAGTACCCCCCCCCCGGCCCTGAAAACAATGCAGTCTTGTTAACAATTCATCATCAATAGCTTCTCAATAATTATAGCCTGAAGTTTTATGCTTGGGCAATTGGACCATACAAATAATGTCATAACTTTGCTGAATGGAGCCCATATACTACATATAATGCCATTGTATTTTCAGTAGTTTGCACATGTGGACCATGAACTACGCTGGATACCTGAAATGGACACAGATAGCAGGCGAAACACCTACAGTCTAAAATCCCGATTTTGCCAGATTATATTATACAATACCCGAATTAAATATGATGAAAAGTGATCTACATTACAATCATTCTTTGAGCATGGGCTCCATCATAATCTTAAGCCTAATCATCATCAAATGTATTATATATTAATACTATAATGTACTATATATATATGACCTACATTACAAATCACCGATTTTCTCATCTATTTTCTAATTTAAAAAGGGCCGTGTCGCAATGTTGAATGTGTCAATTATCACTCATGTATGGTCACAAATGAGTCAAACACTCCATGTTCACCCGCCCCTCCCATTTTGCTACCAATGATATCTTATAGGCATAGACACAGATAATTCATTTCGGCACTATCTGCATTTTAGGATTTATTCATGGCAGGTTCAGCTCTCTCCATTTTAAACCTATGTGGGATCAGTCTTTGCAAAAAAAAATTCACCCCACCGGACATTCAGTCCCGCAAATTTCGCAGGACCGGCTACATTTTTGAAGGACCAGATAGCCACTAATTTATGTACTTTAAGTATAAAATATTTTTGTCCATTGAAAATACATTTTATTTGTAATCATCTATGGCTAAATCAGGATAAATACATAGATTTACACACATATTGACAAACATACTTCAGGTTTAGAGACCAACTAAATCATTTTAGTTCAGAAAAGTCCAACATGTGACTGGACATTCGGTCCTGCTACACATGTGAATCTGCTGGACCGGCTGGACCGGTGGCATTTTAGGAGGACATTGCCACTGTCCTGCATGTTTTTGCAAAGACTGTGGGATCGCTGTACTTCATGCCCCCATGGAGTATGGTGTAGTCACCCTCCATAACCTCCCGGTTATTTCATGGTGGATACGATGACCACTATGCTTAAGTACTAGAAATCCTGTATCCCATGCCCCTCATGGGATACGGTGTTCCTGTATCCCATGGCCTGTGACGTCATCATTTGTTCAAATTATTATGGCCATCAATATGCAATTGAAAATATTTAGAAGAGTAAAAACCATGAAACAAAGGCAAAGGCCCATAGCCAGAGGATTTTTGGTATCGTTTCCCTCCTTGGTGGGGCTGGGGCTGCATCCCACTCAGCCTGTGGCTTCGTGGGATACGGCCCCAGCCACACCTCCGGGGGAATGATACCAAAATATCCTCTGGCCATGGGCCTTTATCTATTTATTACGTATGAGGTACATGTATATCGAATGGCCCGTATCCACTAGGATATAAAAGACTGTTTTAGCACTGAAAAACAGGTCCGAACGAAAGTTTTATGAAAGGAATGTACTTGTATTTATTCATCCTATGACTTTGAAATACGGTACATATTTATCTATATGTGTTGATATCATGGATATTGACCTATAAAATATGTGTAATCCATATGCCCATTACAACTATGTGGGTAACTCAATATGACATTAGTATATATATATCTGCAATACAACATCAGTATAGATAATATGCAAATGAAGAAACGAGCAAATGACATATCAGGACTATTTGTGTTGTACCTGGCAGTCATTTCAATGAAGACATAATAATGGAGCATACCTGATGCAAAATAAAGGTACAATTATGCCAGTTTAGTATCGTCATAAACGCAGCTTGGGCATATACCATTGGTAGTATATGCCTACTTATGATAACCATAAATATAAATAAAGTCAATCAACATCATGGTCAACACTAATTAAACTAGGTCTCTCCACGATTGGATCCGATACATACATACACAGTCATACATATAGAGTAGGCAATAATATTGTGTGTAACATAAATGTGGCTTTTTGTTTAGGTTAGTTCATCTGTCTTTGGAGCAATATATATATGTTTGAATATTCTATCCTATAGTTTATTCAAATTTATCAAAGCATACCCTAATCCATTAATGTGTAGGGGCATAATATTACATATTAATCTCATACACGGTATTTCCGGGTAACGTCTGTTTACTCGGCTTCTCCACCTGGAGCTAGTGCACACAGTTCCCGGGAGAGGGCGCAGGTCCTCTTCAGGTAACCGTGTGCCGCTCTCAGGTGGGCGGCCGACCCACCCACCTGGCCACGTGATCTAAGAGCCGGTGTTATATAAGACCCATGTGTTTACCTGGAACGGCAGTCAGTGCAGGCCCGACTGACGAGAGACTTCACATGTCCAACCGTGCGGACAGAGTTGTATGCTAAGAGTTGTATACTGACCGTTTCCTCTATTTATAGAGAAACCTGATCTACCTGTGTGTATTAATTCTACACTGATCGTTCCCTAGTAAAGGAACTAGAGTTGTTATTCTTGTGAATAAAGACAGATATATTCTCGCACCTGGAAACTGCCGTGATCGTTGTTCTTTAACCTAGAGTTAACTACGAACCACCACACTGGTGCCGTGACCAGTAGCAGTGAAGGTAGCAGAACAAGTTAATTGTTCGGGAATATGTTCGGGTTGTACTGAACAGGAAGTCCTTGAGTGGACAGACAGTCCTTTAGTGGACAGACAATGGCTACCGGTGGTAGCCTGGGCGGCTCTGGCCCAGAGCTGAGTGAAGGGGAGTTGGAATCAACTCGCCTGGAGGTGCCAGGGATGGACCCTGGGGAGGGCTTGAAGCCAGAACAGAAGAAGAGGAAATTGCAGGATCTTTCCTGGGTGGAACCCTATGTAGGGGATGAGAGATTCCAAAGGGAATATGACGGGCGTTTGGCTCGGGAAGAGGATGACCTCTACTGGGAGAATGTCCGATTGGACAAGCAGTCAATGGAAGATCAGTATGCTGCATTGACTGAGGAATTGACATCCCTGGTAAAAGAAAGGGACGAGATCCTCTCTGAAAATCAGAGGGTAAAAGGAACTCTGACGGAAGAGAGAGAACGGTTGATAGAAGACAACCGGTATATGAAAAAGAAGGTTGCTCAGGAATCGCATGAATACCAAAAGATTCAAGCAAAGATTGCTGAGAACCAGAAGGAGAATGAACATTCCGAATCTCTTAAGGAGAGGTATGAGAGGGAGTTGAAAAAATACTCTAGAGAATGGTATGCCCTGAAGAAGGGGACAGAAGAGCTCGAGAAGGGCAGAGACCAGTTGGTCAAGGATAACGAATCCACCAGGATACAAATCCTGGAAGAAACGGAAGAGTTAGAAAGGAAGCGGAAAGCTGAGGTGGAGGCTGTCTGTTCCCTGGAAGCCAGGAAAGCTCTCCTGCGGGGTGAATTGTCGAAGGCAATGGAACAGCAGGGGGAGGAACAAGTTCCAGCTATCAGGCCGGAAACTGTTCTGGACAGCACTCTTGCTGCTAGGAAGGTGGATGCATTACCTCAATTCGATCCATTTATTAATGATAATGGATTGAGGAATGTGGAAGACTCTGTGTATAAAAACAGAGGGAAGGATTCAAAGAGAGTGAATATCACCGGGCGCTCTCTTGAACGGGAACCAGTTAATCAAGCCAGTATTGGTCAGGTTAACAGGGAAATGTCTCCAGAGGAGGAAGTGTCTCGACATTATAAAAATAAATTCCGAGATGAAGTCGTGAACCATAGTTATGGCTCATTGAACCCCTTTTCGGGAGATGACCCGGCTCAGTATGGGAACCCGGGAGATTATGATAGCAAGGGTAATTATAGATATTGCCCGGATACAACTTATTCATATCCACCTCCGACCACTGATACACATTCGGGAGTCAATAAGGACCCTGAAAATAGGCCGAGGGGTAGTCTGAATAAGGGGTCACAGCAGAAAACGAAGGGAAGGTCAAATCCAGTGCATAAAAACACTCAGGGATTGTCCGGTTATCAAGGCCCACGCTTTGATGAGGGTACAGACTCGGAATCAGATAAATCTTCTGACGATATACCCAAGATAAAGGTTCCTTTGAACCGAAGGGTAACAATGACCCCGGCGGAACACCGATTACATAATCGAGACCCAGCCATAGGTAATTTGGGACTAGATTGCTCCAGCCGAGGTCAAGACGGTACAGACCTACTGGCTTGGAGTAGACGCATGTCGGGTCAATTAGTGCATTCTAATTATGCCGCTAAGAGAACTGCACGCGTGACTAAACCTTACAGGGGTTTACGACCCTGGAAGGAAGAATATCAATCACTTTTAGATGATTGTAAGTACAATTGCTGGAACAAGGAGGAATCCTTGGGAGCTTTTGTGATATGGTTGAGTGACGGCCCGGGTAAGATAGTGGTTGAAGAATGGAGGGACACTTACGGGCCGGAAGCTACATACGACCAGCTGGAAGTATTAGCTTGTTATACCTTTGGGAAAATGGTGACAGTAGATCACTGGACTCTGTTTCAGAGAAGAACGCAGAAACCAAAGGAATCTGCTAAAATTTTTGGGCTAGAATTGCAGCGATTATTGCGGCAGGCTAGGCCAGAATGGAGTAGGGATGCTGAATATTACATAGAATCCCTATTTGTAAGATTTATTAGTGGATTGAGTGATCCTGAACATGCTTAAGTTTGTGGTAGAGCTTGGGAAGCTGGGTCTTCCCTAGCAGATTTGTTCATGGCGATTGATCAACATGACAAGAAGAAGATACTGTTGGCTGGTATGATACCCGCTAATAGGGGGCAGCGCGTCTCTGGAATTGAACATTCCTTAGATGGAGACGATTCTTCCGCGGAAGAATCTGAAGGGGAGGAGAGAGTAGACGCCCTGAAATTCAAGGGTCGACAGAAATCTAGCTCAACCCCAGCTTCCGGGAAGCTTCCTAGTAACAAAGGTTATTCGGAAACCCCCCGGAAACCCGACATTCGGGAGCCTCAGACTGAACCCAGTCAGAAAACCCAGACCCCGGAGACGACCACTCCGGATAAAACAAATGCGTCAGGAAACTCATTAAATACCTTAATGGAGCCCATGATTAAACGCATGAACGAGGTGTTTGATAATCAAACCAGGCGCCGCCCTAGGGTCGATCGTAACACTGTCCAGTGTTACAGATGTCAAGTCAAAGGGCACTTTGCATCTGAATGCAAAGCAGAGAAACCTGTTTTAAGAAGTGAGGTTTCGGGAAATTAGAGGGGGTTACCGGGGATGGCAGGACGGTAACCCCTGAGGAAATTTATCACCGACGTTGGCGGTGAAGATTCATTAGCAGTGAATGCGTCCAGCAAGAAGGGAGATGGGACCGTACATCCCGGAAACCATGAGGCTGGGGAGACTGGTACAACAGGCGCCCAGGGGTGCGCGTATGGGAAACCTAGTGCCAGTTTAGAGGAGTCAATAACCAAAGAGTTGGTTAAGGTTGGAGGAACCAGGCTTCCCCCGGGTCATCCTTGTCTGGAACACCTGAAAGGATGTGGGTTCGACCTGGGCACTGATAGTGACCTTCACCGGTTTACTAGGAATCCCTCAGTAACTGATGGGAAGAGGTGGTACGTTTCCTGTTCTGTACAAGGAAAGACTGGGGAGTTTCTTATGGATACTGGAGCTAGCCACTCCATGGTCTCTAAGAGATTCATCAGCTTATTGCCGAATATGTGTGAGAACCTCACAATGAGGGTAAACGCATGTACGGCCGATGGTACCAGAATGAGGACATTTGGACGGACTTTTCTGATAATCTCTGTGGCCGGGAAAGAATTTGTTTGGGCCCCGACCATAGCTGAGATTGAAGATGATGGTATTCTTGGTTTGGATTTGCGGCGCTTTTCGGTGCGACTTTGAATCCGAAAAGTGGGAAGTTGAAAATTGAATACCCGTATGATATGACCATACTCTGTAAGTTGAGAGTGATAAGTAATGTCGCTAGTGTGGCACAGACTGTGAAGATTCCCCCGGGAATGACCTGTGACGTGTTAGTCAGTTCAGGGAGGCTAATCCAGAGAGGATTAGCGGTAATCGAGCCGGATATGGCTGTATTATCCCGGAAGGGATTGGAATCTGCGGATACCCTAGTAGGGAATTCCAGATGGACAGTGACACCCATTTCCAACCCCGGAAACTCCACAGTATATCTTGAGAAAGGCACTGAAGTTGGGAAAGTGATACTTGCGGAGGCAGTCACCGGTAGCCACCAAGACCTGAGGTTAGAAGAAGGAGGGGAAGAGGAATTGCATGAAGAGTTAACTAAGTTGTTAACAGGATCGTCCATAACGGATGAGAATGATCAGGAAGCCCTAAAGGCTATGCTGAAGAGATGCAGGCAAGCTTTTGCGGCCCCAGGGGAACCCCTGGGGAGAACCAATAAGGTATTGCATGAAATTATTATTATGAGATTCCTTATAGGAGATTACCCCTCAAGAAGAAGATTGTAGCTGAGGAAGAGATAGCGAAAATGCTGAAGGATAATGTTATTGTTCCCAGCATGAGTCCTTGGTCCTCCCCTGTGTGTATGGTAACCAAGAAGGATGGTAGCATACGGTTCTGTATTGATTACCGGAAACTGAATGGGTTGACTAAAAAGAACTCCTATCCTCTTCCTAGGATAGATGAGACGATTGATTCCCTGGGAGGGAATGAATGGTTCTGTACCCTGGATTTACAGTCCGGGTATTGGCAAGTAGGCATGAAGCCTGAGGATATGGAGAAAACTGCGTTTTCCAGCCATATCGGTTTGTTTGAATATAAGGTGATGCCATTCGGGTTATGTAATGCGCCGGCCACCTTTGAACCCATGATGGAGACACTGTTAAGTGATTTATTATGGCGGAAATGTCTAGTTTACTTGGATGATGTAATTGTGTTTGGAAAGACCTTTGCGGGCTGTTTAAGTAATTTAGAGGAAGTCTTAAACCGAATCATGTCTAACGGTCTCAAATTGAAACCAAAGAAATGCAATCTGTTTAAGAAGGATATTAACTACCTAGGGCGGATTATTTCCACCGAGGGGGTTAAGGCGGATCCGGAAAAGATCAGGAGTGTGACTGAATGGGAAGTACCCAGGGGTCCTAAAGATGTGCGATCCTTTTTAGGATTCTGCTCATATTATAGGGATTTCCTGCCGGGATATTCCCGGGTAGCCTATCCGATCCAGTGTTTGTCACACTGGACACCCGGAAATAGGAAGGAAGAGTTCCCCTGGGGGAAGGAACAGGATACAGCTTTCTCAGCAATAAAAAAGTTGTTTGTAGAGACCCCGGTGTTAAAGTATCCCACCCCGGATGGTCATTTTATATTGGATACAGATGCTAGCAATGAGAGTATTGGGGCCGCCCTCAGTCAAGTCCAAGGCGGAGTGGAGGTTCCCATTACCTTTGCTAGTAATACTATGAGTAAGACTCAGCGAAATTATTGTACCACTAAAAGGGAATTGTTGGCTGTGATAGTTTATACTAAAAAGTTCAAACATTTCCTTTGGGGGTCAGATTTTACGCTAAGAACAAATCATTCCTCTTTGAGATGGTTATTGAATTTCAAAGATGCGGAAGGAATGATTGGACGTTGGCTAGCACACCTTTCCGAGTTCGGTTTGGAGCAAAGTCAGATCCAGCATAGAGCTGGGGTAAAGCATGTAAATGCTGATGCACTTTCCCGACGTCCTATCAGGAAGTGCGAAAACACCAACTGTGATGACTGTGGTCAGCATGAGGCTGTCATAGCCGGAGCAAGGATTCCCTTTGAGATCAAGGGAACTGGGGTTCTGGAGTGGTCCATGGGAACCATCCGGAAGTTCCAGGAAAAAGATCCTAACCTTAGCCGGTTGTTGGTATTGTTACCTAGGAAGATACGGCCCCCGCGGCCTGAGATTTCCCTGGAGAATCGGGAAATGAGACGACTAATAGCTCAATGGGCAGAGCTAGAGGTCCAGAGCGGAATCGTCTACCGGTGGAAGATTAATTCATCCGGTAGGAGAGTCCGGCAAGTGGTAATACCCTCCGGTATGCGGAGGGATGTTATGTATTATTGCCATGGACACCTGACCAGTGGACATTTCGAGAAAAAGCGTTCCCTGGAACGTCTGAAAAGGAGATATTACTGGCCAGGGATGAGTAGTGATCTATTAAGATGGATTGCTACTTGCCCGGATTGTTGTAAAAACAAACCTGGGCCTGGGATGGGTAAAATGCCTTTGTCCCAGGAGTTGTTGGGTGTAAGATTTGCGCGAGTCGCCATAGATATTATCAGTGGGTTTAAAACTACCCCTGAGGGTAATACTTGTATGATGGTCGTCACTGACTATTATACTAAGTATACGAGAGTGTTTCCATTAGCGGATCACAAGGCAGCAACCTGTGCAAAAGCTTTTGTTAAAGGTTGGGTATTGCATCTTGGGGTTCCTCTAATGATGCATAGTGACCAAGGTCGGGAATTTGAATCTGATCTTTGGCAGGAAATGTGTCACCGACTGGCGATTTGTAAAACGAGAACAAATCCCTATCGGCCACAAAGTGATGGAATGGTTGAGAGATTCAATCGTACATTGATTCAGGTGTTGAAATCCCTGGTCAATGATAAAATGGATGACTGGGATGAGCAGTGTGATTATGTATGCCATGCATATAATAGCACTGTCCATTCTAGTACTTCCTGTTCCCCGAATCTGTTAGTTTTCGGGGAAGATTTAATAATGCCCGCTGATCTGGTATTTGGGGTGGTTGGAATGAACCCGGAAACCCCCTGCCATGTGATGTTTGTGGAGTCATTAAGAGATCAATTCAAATATGCTTATGAATTGGTCAGAACTGAATTACAGAAGAATGCCACCTGGCAGAAAACCGGCTATGATCTAGGCCTCAGGCCACGACGGTTCAAAGTCGGTGATCAGGTGGTAAGATTGCATGAGCCGTTATCGACTCTGAAACTTGCTAGTAATTGGGACGGGCCCTTTGTGGTTACCCGGATAGTAAGTGACAGTACTGTAGTGATCCGTTCATTACAGGGGAAGATGTATAAATCTAATGTAGCTCGACTAAGAGAATGGAAGGGGAGAGATTTATCCCTGGACTCGTATGAGTTGGAAGTTGATACTTTGATAGAGGAAAGTGAACAGCGGAAATTAGTGAAGGAACCTCCCCGGAAACGCGGAAGGCCGCGGAAGGAGGTTTCCCGGAAACTAATGGTGCAAAAGCCCGTCATCCCAAAAAGATCCGGGAAGAAGGCGGCTAATAAAGTCTCGCTGGCTGAAGGGAAAAGGACCCGGAAGGGTGTGGTTAAGGCTAAATCCACTCTAGAAAAGGCGTGTCCTAGAACCAGGTCTAATGTTATGCCTAAAAACATAAGACGCAGTCCCCGGTTACTAGCTAGGGACGGCATAACCTAAGCCGGTACACAACGAGTGTGGTGTCCTGTAATCTTGTTAAATATTTTAATGTTGTAATCAGTTATGTGTGGAAGTAAGTACGGTCGGAATGATCGTGATAGTCCCCCTGTCAAGGATCCCATGGGTGATGGACGGATAATCCGGTGAATGTGCTTTATTATGCCATTCATATATATTTCATTGATACTCTCGACGAGTTGACAGAGCGTAAGGATTAACACGTGGAATGAGGGTACCTGTTTACAATTGAAAGCGTGGTGACCTGGTTCCAAGGAACTGGGTCACGGGACGCGCGGGGTTGCGCATGCGCGGTGGCGCGCCTTATATAGGGCACGCGGAGCGGCGGGAATCGCCAGTTGGGGTTGAGAGGCGGTCCAGAGCAGACGTGAGAGCTCGGACACGACCATTGTCGCTGTGGGGAGGTGGATCCCCTATAAATCCATCAACAAACACTTTTCTTGAGTGTGACACAAAAACATGTCTTCCGAGACAGACCACCAACAGGTGGACCCTCTTCAAGAGGGCGACTCCGCTAGCGGAGGAAATGTGGTTGTTAATCAACCTGACCTCGTGGACCAGGAATCTATGGATTTCCTGGGACAAGAGGGGATGATGGACGTTGACGCTGACTCTCAGTCATCGCTACGCCCTGCTAATGTCGCCGCCAATTACTTGGAAGGGCTAGACATTGAGGCCATCAGCCCTGCTGACGGTCACGCTGATACCGGTGAAGCTGAGTATCAGGATCCGGGTCCATTGTACCATGGAGAACCGCCGGCGGACGTTGAAAAACCCCGCCCGGCAGTACCAACACTAGGAGGCTTCATGTCCAATTACGATGGACGTGAAGTGGAACTGCACGAGGACGTGCTAAGACTCACGGCGGAGGGAGCTCCCCGCCGGATAGACCCGCTCACAAGGCAGGCGATATTGCTCTTCCTGTTAGTGGAGGAGCAGGAGGAGATGCCCCCGGACTGGTTTGTGTACTGGGAGGCACTCCAGAAAGGACTACTCGTATGCTACTGCTTACGACGAGCTGTCTTCGATTTACATATCGCAGACATAAAGCGGTTAATGCCAGCACTCCCAGTTCTGTCTCTGGACCCGAAGTGTGGAGTTGCCGGGATGTTGTTGACTGGAGTCAACAGGTACCGGGCACGAATCGGGAAACTCCGAGAACCGAAAACCTGGAAGGAGTACGAGATTGCTGCCGCTAATATGCAGGGAGTAGTTTCGTACATCCTGGATGTAGCCACTATTGAAGACTACATGGATACTCACAACGTCAAACGAGATATTGCCATATCTTGTTTGGTTGATGAGGCGGTTCGTACAGTGCGAACCAGATCTTCCAGTGCGGAGGAGAAGGCGCGAATAAAAGCGCTGAAAGCCACACCTAGGGGGCGCGGCAGTAAAGGTGAGAGGGGGGCCTCAAACCGGTCGAGCTCGGCCGACAGTAACCAGTCGGCCGAGTTTGTCCAGGAGAGAGGACGTCAGGCTCGCCGGAACGAGAAGGTAAGATTAGCTAACTTGCCGGACTCTGTGTTAGCAGAGGGATTACCGGAACAACCTTCCGGAGGACAGCCCGTTATTCCCCGGGCTGAGGAGGAGACGGATGAGGCTATGGACATAAACGAAGCCAATACTCCGGCGCCCTCCAGCACAGACACCACCATCCCCACCCCGGCCCTTGTGACAGATATGACCGCCGCCGCGGGAGCAGCGGCCGCCGTGGCGGCTGCGCTGGTATTCAATCCAGCACGTCTCAGCCCTCTCCGTAGTCCGGCTCATTCGGATGCGGAAGAGGGAGAGGTTCCGGCTAACGCTGAGGAACCAGGAAATGCCCCAGAGGACCCCATCCCGCCTAATGACGTGATGAGGCGGATCTGGCAGAACGCGAACAATAAGTTCCGCGTGTTCATTCCCAATTCCTGGGAACAGTGTCCAATTGGTCCTACCAATTTCGGATGTCCACCCTCGACCAATTGTAAAGGTCAGAGTGACGACGAGGATTGGATCCGGAATACCCCCCGGGACCGTCCTCCGTCTGCTTTTTATCAGCAGTGGCTAGATCAACTCAGGATCCTGCCGGATACTTACTATAGTAAGGAGCAGAAAGAAAAGCTTCTTTTTGCGAGTAACCGCTGGTATAGCCAACGGGAAAGAAACTGGTGCCCATTCGCTACGTGTGTAAACACGATTGGCACAGACAGAACCGTGTTTGTAACAAAACAACGGTTTCTGCGACACCTCTGTGAAAATCACATGCACCACTGTGTGGTGTACCACTGTGCTATCACAGTAGGTAGGGAGTCCCAGCTTTGTAACGGGTGTTTAGAACCCCGGAGAGGTGAGCTCATGTGCCACATGAAAGATTGCCATAATATGGGAATCAGTGTAGCTCGCAATCGTGTGAATGCGCTACATGATGCCGTATGTGACCAGTACAAGTCACTCACGGAGGAACAGAAGGCTAAGATCCGGCCGGCAACTCCCTTCTACTGCGAGGTCGCAGATGGGAAGTTCAAAGCCAGGATTGCCAGAGTGGACGGACGACATAAGTTCGCCATGAATGACGAGGAATATACGGTGTTATGCACTACCCGTACTTCCCGCAGAGGTGGCGGTAGTTTCCGTCAGCCGGAAACCCGGGGTAGTTCCCGGGGGAAGAGCCGGTCCGCCCGCGACCGCTCTCGATCTCCTGCGGTCTCACCCGGACCAAAACGGAGACATGCCGGATCCACTTTGGAGGAACTCGATAATTCCTACTATGGGATTTATCATGCCCCGGAAGGTCGCGACTATTATCGCGAGTATCCAGACCCGCTGTTTACAGACCGGAAAGATCGGAAACGTGATTCCGGTGGTCAAGCGGCGGCGGCTTCTAACATGGAATACCGTTCTAGACGTCTGAGCAGTTCAGACAGTGCCAACAGTCAACCTGACTGTGGAGGTGCCCGGCCTAAAGAACCGGCTACCAGAACAAAGGCTTCCCTGCCTTTGACGTACCATCTGGGGACAACTGCAAAGCCAACCCCCAGGGACGTCCGGTCTCCCACTACCCCAACTCGGGACATGCAGGGCTTGACCATGAAAGCTGAACCAAAATCACTGATCTCAGTGGTAACGCCTCGGGGCATAACTGTCCCGAAGGCTGCAGCGGTTGCGAAAGCACCGCAAGCGGATGTTAAACCCGTGATTCCTGCAGCCCAGGAGCCGGTTGTCATCCAGCCAGTCGCGGGTACCTCCCGTACGGAAACTACCGGTGGCGTAAAATTAAAATACGTCCCGATAGTCAACTACTTCTCTCGGGAAGAGAAGGCGAGCTGCGAAGTGGGACAGAGAATTGTAACAGAATTCCAGGAGTCCCAACGCGAGCTGGCGGTGGAATATAACACCAAGATGTTAGGCCTGTTCACGCATGGCCTAAAGATTGCCCACAGGGAAGAGAAAGCATTGGTCGCTGCCGGCAATGCTGACTACTTGGCTAAAAAGTCAAGGGAAGCTGCTTCAGGCCAAAAGACTGCTGAGGCCGCCGCAGGGTTCGTTCGTCAAGAGAACGAGAAGTTAACCAAACGGTTACAGGACATGAACGTAAAATTTTACGGGGTGTTCGGCGTGACTCTCGATACCTGGGATGGCACGGCTGAGCACGCGCTTGCCCTAATTAGGGCAAGAGATGAACCGTTAGGTTAAAAGACTAACAGAAGGTTCTGAGTCTATTTCTAATTTTTAGAAATAGAGGAGGAAAACTATAATAGTTTCCGGATAGATTAATTGTTCTTTCAGTTAATCTGACATCATAAATTGTTTATGACGGGGTTTCCCTTCTGAAGGGAAAAGAGGGGCATCTTTTTAGATGCATATGGACCAACGCGGGGGGGGACCTTCCGTGGAAGCTCTGGACTTACCTAACTACTCAACTCTCAACTATAGCCTACCGATGGGGAATCAGGACTCCACCGGGAAGCTACCAAACTAACGTCCCTGAAACTAACTTTTGGGATACGTTACCATGATGTGTTCCTGATACTATTATGCTGTGTTATAAACTGTTCCCGTCCAAAGGATTACGTGTCAAACAGACAATGCTCGTGGTTCCAGTTCTACTTATATATATCATGAACATTCCTGGAGCTAAGATTACGTGTTAAACGGACAGTACTCGTGGTCTCCAGCCGGATTATAGTTATATATGTCATGAACTTTACTGGAGCGAGGACGGGATACTTAGCGAGCTGTGTATATATGAACTTACCTTCGGGTGATATTTATCCAAGAAACAGTATTAAGAAGAGGAGAGCACCTCACTCATTCGTCTATTAGAAGCGGAGAGCACCTTGACCACAACTAGATCACCAGTAAGCTATATTTAATTGTAAGGGTTTCCGGGTACACTGCCAGGTTACTCATTAAAACGTTTTTAATATATAAAATATATCATTATTATGTGATACATATCACCTCAGGTGTTCCAATAAGGTGTTCTCATACTTACCTTATGAATCGGGTTTCATAATATGCTATATATGAAGATTGTATGATCTGATAAGCTAGGAAACGTGGCTACCCGTAATGTTTATATGAAGTCGTTAAGACTATGTGTATATGCTAAGTATACCGCAAGGTATTGTCGTGTGTGTTGACTCTGTTGTATGTTGCGAGAGATATTAATACTCCGGTTATATAATCGGATTACCCGGCTTAAAACAAAGGCTGTGGTTACTGTTATCCATTGTGTGAATGTTTTCATTAAATCACAAATCAATGTAAGACGCTGGTGGTTGTGAGTCCTTATCAGGACTGGTTTTTAATAACTTTTCTGTTCAACTTAAATATAAACACACCCCACGCGCATTTTTTTAATAACCGAGTAAGGTAACTTCATAAGGAAGTCATATCGAAATGTGTCAAGCCGTTCGATTGTATGTATGATATTATATTCACATGTCATAAAACATCTATTATGGTTGCTATTACAGTGTAATGCCATATTTATATTGAGTTTGATGATCTCGCTTGTGTAGTATGTCGTGATAATATGTTACGCCCCTAGTTACTGTATAGACAATAACTGTAAAGTCGTTGATCTAAAGTGTTTTCTATATACTAGGAAACCGTATATATATTCGTTACCACCTAGTTTTGTCTAGGGGGGGTAGTGTAGGGGCATAATATTACATATTAATCTCATACACGGTATTTCCGGGTAACGTCTGTTTACTCGGCTTCTCCACCTAGAGCTAGTGCACACAGTTCCCGGGAGAGGGTGCAGGTCCTCTTCAGGTAACTGTGTGCCGCTCTCAGGTGGGCGGCCGACCCACCCACCTGGCCACGTGATCTAAGAGCCGGTGTTATATAAGACCCATGTGTTTACCTGGAACGGCAGTCAGTGCAGGCCCGACTGACGAGAGACTTCACATGTCCAACCGTGCGGACAGAGTTGTATGCTAAGAGTTGTATACTGACCGTTTCCTCTATTTATAGAGAAACCTGATCTACCTGTGTGTATTAATTCTACACTGATCGTTCCCTAGTAAAGGAACTAGAGTTGTTATTCTTGTGAATAAAGACAGATATATTCTCGCACCTGGAAACTGCCGTGATCGTTGTTCTTTAACCTAGAGTTAACTACGAACCACCACAAATGTAAAATACTCGCTTAATCCTACATTCATATTTAAAATTTAGGACCTGTGGGGGTCATCTGTCAAGATAATTCGACTACAAGCGATTTAGCCAAGTTCTTAACTATATTAGTTTTCCATTCAAAGTAAACCTGTTTTTGTTGCCTATAGCTACTGATCACTTCAATATATATATTGAAGTGATCAGTAGTTATAAATTGTCAATACACAAAAAAAATGTAATTCCTAAAAGGATAGGATGTTTAGTCACACATGCCAAAAGATATAGAACATTGATGAACAAGTCTCAATTCTGCAGGAGTATAAGGTTGAAAAGGCCTGAAATCGCCAAACCTACTTAAGTCAGCGGCTTGACCCATATATAAAGGATGGATTTTTCTTCATACAGATGAGCAAAGTGGTACAATTAGTCTCTGTATGCCGCAATAATAATACAAGTTAAAATAATACATAAGGTACTATTTACTATAAGTAAGAACCTCGTCTCCCAACAAAATAAATAGTTGGTCCCTATAAAGTATAGGCATGTTTTTCATGTCGAGACTTTCTATAACTAATGATGGTCTTATACGCCTAGATAAAGTTGCATAAAAAATGCATGTTTCAGGCAATATGGTCCGGGATTAAAAGGGTAGGTAGGTCGGATTTTACTTTTCTTTTTTACAACTTAAAGAATACAACTAATGAGTCGCAAATTGTCACATCGAATCACGACTCATCAGAACTTCTAGAGTAAAAATAAATTAATATCAAGAAATTGTTAGATATTCCTCCTAAACGGCCATTTTCTGAAGGCAGACTATTATTCAGGCCACTTAGGTCAGTGGAAGCTTGTTATTGTTGACTAAATAATTGCTAGAAATAAAGAAAAATAAGATAAATGCTAGGTTCTGGCCTTTTTGGAATGTAGGGTCGGGTTGCCTGAAACACACCTTTTTTTCTTTATTGTTTTGCCTTACCAGATAAGCAATCAAGGGGCATTATAATCATGTCTAGTCCAATGTATGGTCATGCCCAGGATTTTCAGGTTTATGACCTTGCTTTGGTTTACTCTCCCCATTATCCCTCGTCATTATCTCAGCAACCCTATTGATATTTTATCAAGACCCAAAATGTTGGAATTCACAGAAAAGGGAAATGCCTGCTTTGCACTGTTGCTCTATAATGAACGGCAGGTGACTTCTGTGAGGCTATAATGAACGGCCAAGCGTTTTATAAACCAAGATGAAAGGCACATCTTATAGTGATACATACAGGGGCAGATAGACAATAAACGTAGGTCTACATGTTCTTCATATTGTACATAATATATAGTATTATACAACATTAGACCTACTGGGTAGTCTTATTTACATGTAGACGCATAACATTTTTTAACGTCTTTTGTTCCAGCAATATTTACTCAGTTTCAACCTTACAATAATATTGATAAAAAGACGGGGTAGAGGGGAAACTGTGTATTGACATAACATAATATGCAGATATATGAATGCTTCCATGTCCTCATGTAACCCCCATATACATATTCATATACATCTTCAAGCATATATATCCCATCTAACAAAGAAAACACGCTATTTTACGTCAAAATAACATTTTAACGCTTTAAATAACGTTATGCAAGAGTAAGGAGCCTTAGAGAAACATTGTATAACGTTATATAACGTTATAAAATGTTGTATAACGTTATAAAATGTTGTATAACGTTTTTTGTTTACTTGGAAATGCATTGACTTGGTTCTCCCATCGGAAAGAGGAGGTATTATACAAAGATGTTATCATCACTCATCTTCATTAAGCCCATGTTGAAGCATCTGACCACGTCACGTTAAGAAAAAGTTGTCATCAAAATACGTTTTGTGATTGTATACACAAGGAACCATTTTATGATGAGAGATAATGATAAATTCAATGAAAAAAAAGACTTTGCCTGACAATCTTTGAACTGATACAAACCGACATATTCGAATAGCATCAATACAGTAGTAACCCCTAGTGGTGTCCACAGGGGACCTGAAATATGGCCAGATAAGTACCGTATTCGACCTAATAAACGCACATCTCCTAATAATCATACACACCCCTTTTTGGCCGAATTTAGACTGTAAAGCCCCCAGAATATGTCAGAATTTGTAGCCCAAATGTACTCTTGACGATTAGAAATGTGTAATAGAATACGTTGTCAAGTGCATTGTGTGCTTTTTATGATGAATATGATACTGCAACAGCAAGAAAAACGGGGGAAATGGCTGTTGGGGTGTTTAAAAGAGATCTTAAGAGAATAATTTAATTCTAATTACTTCGAATACGGGTACGTTTAATTATTCCCTATCTTTTTAGGCATCTTTATAATTAATATCTTTTGTAGAGATATAATTATTAGTATAAGAGGTTAAGTTACTTTATACTTTTCGTATTTGACGTAATATGCGCACTGGGCGATAATTTAATGGCATTTTATTATTTAATTGTGGAAATTTGGATGACTTCTAGTCTGAAAAGGTCCCCAAAAGGGGGAGGTGGCACTTATTAGGGGGTGGGCGCTTATTACGTTGAATACAGTAAATGGCCACAGTTCAAACGTTAAATAATTATGCTTTTAACATACTATAGCATTATGTCAAAGTAGCATTGTCGTTACTTCTGACGTTGATGGCTCCAGGAGTGGTACACAGAGTTGAGTGTACTAAACATAAGTAAAAGCGTATGCATGTGACCGTGTCTCACCAAATCAATACATATTGAGAGCCTATGACTGGGTACAGTGTATGACTGGGTGCAATCTATGATCAGGTACAATCTATGACCAGTGTGAATTAGGGAAAAAAATGGATCAAAATAAAAGGAAATTAGCATCATAAAGTCTTGAAACATCCATTGGAACTTTTAATTGATAAAATATGCAGCCCTTTTAAATAAAAAGGTTAAATACATTATCAATTCTTTTTTTTAAAGAACATTAACCTTTTTGGCAATTTCTATGTACATATGCGCAAAATAATTTTTAAAATTTCTTGCCGGTCATAGATTACTCATTAATAGACTGCACCCGGTCATAGACTTACAACTTGTGTTGATTTGATGAGACACAGCCATATTCCCTTAAAATAACACAGGCAAAATACCCTTTGGATGTAGTCTGAGTTGCAGAACCCCACTCCCCTCCCAGATATGGGCTCGGTGCACGGCCTCTCAGTACCATCTTGTACAGCCATACGTGGGTCGAGGCTGAGTACATTCCACCTAAAAGTGATACCCAACACTTATACCCGATACAGTATATATATTCTCATTATCTTACAAAATACAGATGCCCTCACCATGTTTTATAGCAAACATTCGCAGGAAGAATCTGTGAATATCTGTGGATAAATAAATTGAATACACAACGGATGTAGTCTTCATCTATTTACCAATAAGAAACATAGATATTATAATCTTTATACTGTAGGAAGGTTTTCTCAACCCAACACGCTTGGAACTACATGAAAAGCATATTGTTCTAACAGATACCATGTAGCCTATACCTCACACACACGAAGACACGCGTGCACATTACATCTAAGGCTGTATCTTGTCCACATTGTGATACCACAAATAGTTTTAGATACATATCTCATTGAAAAAAACGGCTATAAGGCCACTCATGGATAAAAAGTGGTTTCTCATTACCAAGGACTTAAAGAATATGACGAGGAGACTTTTTCTTTACTTTTTCTTTTTTTTTTTCTCAAAGGCTAAAATGTATAGAATAACTTTTTTTCCATGACCAAAATTCACATTTTAGTAGTAAGGAATTTATTGATCTTTAAAAATGGAAAAATGTGAGTTATTTCTAGCCTACTGCATTATCGACAGCACTAGCTGTAGTTTGATACCAAATATACCAATATATATATTTATTTTTATCATGTTTCTCATTAAAAATGTGCAAAAGAAATTTAAAGAATTCTTAAAACCTGATTTCTATGCTGCGTGCAGTGATGAGAAACCATTTTGATATTTTGAGTGGCATTAACTACCTCGTGATAGAGATCGTTATTCACAGTGTCATACATATCTAATATCCTACCATGCATACACTGTAGGGTTAAGTTAAGTGTTTCGCTCTCTGTCATGTCTATGAGCTAAAGTCTGGGGAACTCAGGAGTTTGTCACCATGTGCACCCAAAGCCTGCACCAGCTTGTCTTTCATGTCCCTAGCAGCAGCCACCCCAACACTGTAGCTGCCACTAATGTTTGTCAGACAGAGTTGCCTGACACATTTCAGCTTCTCAGCCTGCAGGAGGTTGTATAACGCCTCCAACTCTATCCTACCACCATGCACACGGTACACATTGGCTATACCAGACAGTAGCAACCCACGTATTGGTGTTGTCGCACCCAGATAAATACAATTGCAGTCCTTCGTATAACTGTCCTGCCACAGTCCCAGCTCTACAGACATCTTGGTCCATGATTCATCTGAGAAGGCGAAGCCTGGTTGTTGGTATGACTCCTTGTCTATGTTAAAGGTGTATGATGAAACGTGCTGCAGCAGATGTAGAGGAACGCCACCTGTCCTGAGTTGGTACAAGGCCTGTGTGGCGACGTCCACACGGCGTGCTGTTACTTTGATATCTTCACCCTCAAACACCACCTCAGCACCATCGCTGTACACAAAGTGATAACTGAAATAAAAGAGTAAATTAGCTGAGGGCAGTAAAAACTATAGGGGACAGAGCAAAATCAATTTGGAAATGAACCGTATGGGAATTCCACAGCAAGAAGCGTCCATCAAGTATTTAACCTTTAAATGATAGGACAATACGTCAAGATTGATGTTAATTTGCCATCATGATGCACAAAACGACCACCCTTTAAACCCCCAGTGCCATTATAAATAGGGCTGAGTACCTGTCCTGACCCCACTCCGACTGCCGCTGGAGGGGTACCAAGATATGCGCCTTTAAGGTTGCTATTATACATTAGCCCAGCAATTTTGAATGACTTGCAGTTGCTGAATTTATGTATCAGGACTACGAAGGGACCAAACGAATAAAATCATTATAAAGATACATCTTGCCCCTAAAGAGCTTGCCGTACCCTTGACGCCCGCCTCCTCTATGAATAGGGGGGGGGGTGATGAATCTGCTTTTCTTTGGGGACAGGCTCAAACTATGCATTTGGGTCCCAAAACACGGAGAATCACAAAAAAAAAATTCAAACCCCGGGACCCTCGCCCTGTACAGGGGGTCCAAAGATCTGCCAAATAATGAGAAAACAGCCAAAATTCAGATTCCTACTCAAATCTTATCATACCTTCATTAAAATGGTCAGAAACCCTCATATGTACGGTGGCCGACAAGGCTCACTCCAAAAAAAAGTACTATGAAATTTTAAAAAAATTCACTATAAACATGGGACATTTTTCTTTTCTGATGGCAGAATGTGCTTGGAGAGCAGAATGCTGAAAAAGTTGACAGTTGACAGCAACAATTTTCGCTGTTGACAGTTGACAGCAACTATTTTCAATGTTAAATTTTTTCAATTTTTTTTTTCTCTTCTGAAAAAAATGATAAATTTGAAAAAGTTGACAGTTGACAGCAACAATTTTCGCTGTTGACAGTTGACAGCAACTATTTTCAATGTTAAAAAATAAAAATATTTTTTTCACTTCTGAAAAAAATGATAAAATTGAAAAAGTTGACAGTTGACAGCAACAATTTTCGCTGTTGACAGTTGACAGCAACTATTTTCAATGTTAAAAAAATATGTAAAAAAATTTCACTTCTGAAAAAAAAAAAAAAAAAAAAATTCTCCCCATATTTTATGGTGAAAAAAAAAATCTTTTTTTTTCATACTACTTTATATTGAGTGAGCCTTGTCGGCCACCGTACACATGGGACCCAAAGAGACTATTGAAAGTCATATTGTTGTGATTATAGGGGTGTTGCCCCCTCAGTGTCCTTGGCAAAGTACCTATAAATCAGCCATTTAATCAGCAATTCAAACCCTTCTTGAGGCCTCCCTGTTTCTGTTAACTATCCCCTATGAAGCCCACAACCCCTGTACCAGTTGACAGACACCATGTCCTGCTATATATTCAGGTAGCAATTAAGAGCATTCTATAGGGTTCCAGCTGTAGAGGTATTTGGAGGATAGCAGAGAGAAACTTTCTCATTTTCTCCTTCCCCCCAAACTTCGACTATGTCACCTATTTTATTCAAGAAAAAAGTTGTAAAAAACATCACACGAAGAATACATAGGTATGACCCACAACACCTCCTCTGTACATTATAACCGACTGCAATGTCTTGACATAGAAACTTGACCCGGTTACCACAGTTTTAGGCTTAAACTGTTCCAACTTTGTACACAGCTGGGTCCCTCAGGTCTAAGTATTAGTGATGATGAGTGTAACCATATGGGTATTCAACCTAGGACCCGATGTTGAGGTGATTTATTGATTGACGTGTAATGTATATGCTACTAAATCATAGTACTAGTTAAGTCATAACTAACCATGTTAGTAAATAAGCCTATTATATATTGACATGTAAAGGATTAAATCACACATGTACATTCCAGCAGCCCTGACATAGCAACTACAAAATGTAAATCAACTTTGCTGGAAGAGCAAAAATACAGGCCAACGGTGCCTCGCTTTCCGAGCTTAAATAAAGACAGCCTTCCATGTATTCACCCTGTACATGTACCAACATTACTTGAGTATGGACCAATCTTCAAAAGAGATGAGTATATGTCATTTACGTATTTGTGAGCTCATACCTCATTTGAATATTGCGCGTCGATTCAATTAGTCAAAGTTGGGACGAGAGTCCTTTTTTTACTCATTTTAATTTCCAATTTTAGGATGGCTGCAACAACCATACCTTTTACAGATGTGTGACCAGTGTTGTAGTTCAGCAGCAAGCTCAGTGCTGACAGGTGAGGACGGTGGCTGTCCCCACATGTCCCTGTACCTGTGGGTGTGCACAGTGAGTGTAGCAATGGTGTCCAGTGTAGCAGTAACGGAGGACCTCACCTGCGGCAGGGCCTCCATCCCATCCTCCATGCACCAAGCATTAACATCAACCGTTTTCTGTTCTGTGTCCATGACCACTAAACTATATCTGGATGTGCTAACTGCACAGAAAATCCTAATGCTGGAAAATCAAATCAAAGCCATCAAAAGCACTAGTACATGCTTCCATTACATAAGTCAAGGTCTCAACAAGAATGACACTCTTTGTTAAAATGGGCAGGCTTGAGGATAATAGGCTATCAACCATTTCCAATACCAATTTGGATCATTTTGGGTATTCTCAATGGTGTCGGCCCATAGGATCATTGTGTACAGACTGTTTACTCATTTATACCATTCAAGCCTGACCAAATTAAATTGTAAATGAATAAAATCTGTTTGCATTGTAACTGGTTCAGGATACAGGGATTGTATTCCGAGCCAACAGATTCGAAGAATAGGTTGTATTAATTATATTTCTTTATTTCAATAGATCAAGCACAGTTACAGAATGAGATATATTCTCAGGTCTTATAACTTCAGTTCACTCCCCACTCCCATACTCAAGTATGCCTCAGAACCCCACTTCTACAGGAATGGGGGATAGGGGTTCTATAGTTGGGGCTATACTGGCTTCATACAGAAAGGTTCCTCCAACAGTTCCCACTCCAGCATGAGAGTTGGGAAGGTGGAGAGTATACCTGTCACAGCATTCTCCAGGACTTTGAGACATCTGTGACAGCAACCAACCTGTAGGGAGCCCAGCTCCAACAGTGGGACTACAGCAGGGATCTGGGACCCACTGCTGTGTAGCACTCTATGGACTGGCATGAGCCAGCCTCAAGGAATACCTTGCTGGTGTTCTGGCAGGCAGGCCTTATATACCTGCCCCTGGTCAAGGTTCAGTGGGCAGAAATCCGGGAGTCCCAGGCACCCACCACCACCACCAGCAGGTGGGAGGGGGCATGTACCCAGTGACCGCGGGACCTTCCCGGGAAAGTTCGGGTAACCGGGCGGGAGCCCCGGCAGCGGACGTGAGCGTGAGAGGAGTAAGGCGGATCGCTACAGCATAGACATGTTACAGATGTTTGAAAGGTAGGCCAGTTTCAGTCTTGAAATATATTGGAAAAAATGAATTCACATTGTACTTGACTGCACACCAAGTAGTATCCCTACTTGTAACCGAGATCTCAGGCCCATTTCAGGATGGCTGCAACAACAATACCTTTTACAGATGTGTAACCAGTGTTGTAGTTCAGCAGCAAGCTCAGTGCTGACAGGTGAGGACGGTGGCTGTCCCCACTGCTCCCTGTAGTGTTGGGTGTACACAGTGAATGTAGCAATGGTGCCCAGTGTAGCAGTAACGGAGGACCTCACTTGCTGCAGGGCCTCCATCCCATCCTCCATGCACCAAGCATCAACAACAACAGTCTTCTGTTCTGTGTCGATGACCACTAAACTATATCTGGATGTGCTAACAGCACAGACAATCTCAACCCTGGAAAATAGAACAAAAAGCACATAAATCACCAGGACATGATTCCATTGTATGAGTTATGGTCTTAACAAGAATGATATTGATTGTGGAAAATGATGGGTTTCAGGATAAAAGGCTATGAACCATTTCCAGTACCAATTTGGATCATTTTGGGTATTCTCCATGGTGTCGACCCATAGGATCATTGTCTATAGACTGTTTACTCATGTATACCATTCAAGCCTTACTGAATTCAATTGTGAATAGATAAAAGTTGTTTACATAGACATGTTACAGATATTTATGCTTGAAAAGTCGGCCAGTTTCAGTCTTGCATTATATTGGAAAAAATTAATTGTACTTGACTGCATGCCAAGTAGTATCCCTACTTGTAACCGAGATCTAGGGCCCATTTCAGGATGGCTGCAACAACAATACCTTTTACAGATGTGTAACCAGTGTTGTAGTTCAGCAGCAAGCTCAGTGCTGACAGGTGAGGACGGTGGCTGTCCCCACTTGTCCCTGTACCTGTGGGTGTGCACAGTGAGTGTAGCAATGGTGTCCAGTGTAGCAGTAACGGAGGACCTCACTTGCTGCAGGGCCTCCATCCCATCCTCCATGCACCAAGCATCAACAACAACCATCTTCTGTTCTGTGTCGATGACCACTAAACTATATCTGGATGTGCTAACAGAACAAATAATCCTAACTCTGGAAAATAGAATAGAAAGCACATAAATCACCAGGACCAGATTCCATTGTATTAGTCAAGGTCTTAACAAGAATGATATTCATTGCTAAAATAAATGGGCTTCAGGTCAATAGGCTGTGAACAATTTCCAATATCAATTTGGATTATTTTGGGTATTCCCATGGTGTCATCCCATAGGATCATTGTCTATTGATTGTTTACTCACATATACTATTCAAGTCTGATTCAATTCAATTCAACATCAATCCTATATTCAGTGAGGCTTGAAAATAAATAAAAGCTGTTTGGCATACTGATAAATGTGTTAGAGGTATAGATTTCTCTTTGAGGAGTTGGCCAGTTTCAGTCTTGAATTATATTGGGGGAAAAAAAGAATTTGCTGTGTACCTAACTACCATGTCAAGTAGTTTTCCATACTTGTACATGTACTGAAAACCAGAACTAAGGTCTATTTGAGGTTGGCTGCAATAACAGTACCTTTTACAGATGTGTAACCAGTGTTGTAGTTCAGCAGCAAGCTCAGTGCTGACAGGTGAGGACGGTGGCTGTCCCCACTGCTCCCTGTAGTGTTGGGTGTACACAGTGAATGTAGCAATGGTGCCCAGTGTAGCAGTAACGGAGGACCTCACCTGCTGCAGGGCCTCCATCCCATCTTCCATCCACCAAGCATCAACATCAACAGTCTTCTGTTTTGTGTCAAAGGCCACTGTACTATATCTAGATGTGCCAACAGCACAAATAATCTTAACGCTGGAAAAGAAGAGAAAATGCTCCTAAAGCACTAGGACATGCTTCCATTGCATAAGTCAAGGTCTCAACAAGAAATATATTCATGGCCAAAATAAATGAGCTTGAGGTTTACAAGCTGCATGATATCTTCCCACATAACAGCACAGAGAAAAGTAAAGATGCCAACTGTGCCTCCCACATGGCTTGGGTAAAATAAAGAGTCAAACCACTAATGATTTCACTTATATGAAGGGTCAACTCGAGTTGACTCTGTACTATCGGCATTGACTCAAGTTGAAGTTTGATATAAGCAGAGTGAATAGCTGTTTGACAATCCATATTTACCTGAGCCATGTGGGAGACACAGTTGACACTAATGTTATATTCAGTCAGGCTTGTAAATAAATAAAAGCTGTTTCAAATAAACGTGTTAAAGATATTTCGCTTTGGAAAGTCCGCCAGTTTCAGTCTTGAATTATATGGCGGGGAAAATTCACCTTGTACTTGACTGCCTTGCCAAGTAGCTCTCCTACCTGTACATGTAATGGAACCAAGATCTAAGGTCTATCTCAAGATGCTGCAACAACCATACCTTTGACACGTGTCTGACCAGTGTTGTAGTTCAGTAGTAAGCTCAGTGCTGACAGGTGACGACGGTGGCTTTCCCCACATGTGGCTATACTTGTTGGTGTGCACAGTGAGTGTAGCAATGGTGCCCAGTGTAGCAGTAACGGAGGACCTCACCTGCTGCAGGGCCTCCATCGCATCTTCCATGCACCAAGCATGAACATCAACCATCTTCTGTTCTGTGTTTATTTCCACTCTACACCATCTGGATGTGCCAACAGCATAGACAATCTTGATACTGGAAAAGAAAAGAAAATCCATCTAAATCACTAGTTCATGCTTCCATTACATAAGTCAAGGTCTCAGCAAGAAAGATATTCATTGCCAAAACTTTGGGCTTGATGTTCACAGACTATGAACCATTTCCAGCACCAATTTGGATCATTTTGGGTAATCTCCATGGGGACCTCCCACAGGATAATTGTCTGTTGACTGTTTACTCATGTATACCATCCAAGCCTTACTGAATATAAATCAACACCAATGTTATATTCAGTGAGGCTTGTAAATGAATCAAACCTGTTTCAAATAAACAGATATTTCTGTTTTTGAAGAGTTGGCCAGCTTGAAATATATTTGAAAGAATAAATTCATCTTTTACTTGACTCCCTTGCCAAGCTTCCCCACAATTAATGAGTGGTGAGACGCTGTACTATTTCTATAGAACCGGATTTGGCTTGGTTGGTTGTGTTTATTGTGACATATCCGGGCCGCACTCCTGTCTGGACTCCGCTATGTAGTTGAATAATCCGGCACCTGAGGATTGGTGGAGTGCGACCTGGTGATAAGCACCGAGGCGGGACCGCCACATGTGACACGAACTTGTGGTACCGCGTCGGCGCGGGGGAAACTGGTTTCAGGTTACCCGGAATTCCTCAGGAACTCAAGTGTTTACGAGTTATGAAGTGGAATTATATAATCCCCGGTATATAAACCCCTCGGGGAGTCTTGCTGTGCAACGTGGCCGGCTTGTTTGTTCCTCAGCAGAGATTCTGTTGTACTTTGTGGCCTTGTCCTGCTGCTGCTCCTACCTCGGTGAACCTGCGTCTCTCTCCGTTCCACCCTTCGGGGAACATTGGAGAGAGACGCATTGGTATTGCACTCCGAGCCCGACTCCCCCTGTGGAGGCCGGCTCATTGGGAGTGTACCGAGATAGGAGAGAGCCTTGGACGTTGAGGAATTGTTGATAAGACCGTGAGCGCATCACTCCTGTATGTTTATACACCACACGTTGTTGGAAAGCATATTTGAATGTCACCATCTGTTTGTACGATTATGAGCCATATGTCAAATGAATAAAGAGTAATTTCTAACAACCTATTTTCGAATCTGGAGTTTTTCATAGCTGGCGACTATTTAGAATAGCCAACAGCTACAAATGTAAACCAGATCTATTAAAAGGTCTATTTTAAGATGGCTACAACAACAGTACCTTTGGCATGTGTTTGACCAGAGTCCAGCGGTAAGCTCAGTGCTGTTAGGTGAGGACGGCGGTGGTCCCCACAGCTCTTTGTACTTTGTGGTGTCCACATGGAATCTATCAATGGTGCCCATTGTAGGTAAAGCAATAGGTGACAGCCTCACTTGCTGCAGGGCCTCCCTCGCATCCTCCTTGCACCAAGCATGAACATCAACCGTCTTCCATTCTGTGTCAATGACCACTTCACACCATCTGGATGTGCCCACAGCACACACAATTTGAAGGCTGGAAAATAAATCAGATAATATTTACACTTCTATTTGCGGTACCACTACAAGTGCAAAACAAAACACTATTTCCCCTGTAAATGCCCCCACTAAGTTGTAAAACCCCTGCCTCGAATCATCTTCATGACCTATCATCTCATTGACACTGTAGCACCTGCAATGAAGGTTAGATATTGTGTAAGGGGGAAGATGGTCCATAAATATGTTAGCTTGATAGATTTTACCTGCTGTGCTAACAACTGGTAACAGCCATCTAAATAGAGAAAGCAATTAATCATTGTCCAGCAAAGTACATGGACATTATTGTAACATTAGTATTCATGTGCAATTATCTTCACTTTCAGTAATGAAAGTTTATGTTCTTCACATTACCCTTCACACACAGTGGACCAGTGTTGTAGCTCAGCAGTCAGATTGTTACACACATCTGGTGTGAAGGTACTGCTGGAGGGCGACCCCCATATACTCTGGTACTTGCTGAGGTCAAAGGTGATTGGCTGGAAGGGTTTCCTGTGTTGTGAAAGGACACCTGAAGACCTTACTTGCTGTAAAGCCTTTGAGACATCCTGTGGACACCAAGCATTAACACATATCGTCTTGCTGGCTGTGTCCATCACCACCACACTCCACCTAGATTCACCAACTGCACAGATATGCTGATGGCTGGAACAAAGATCAACAAACGTTTCATCATATATATGAGGGACCAATCATAGTCTGGTATCCTCGTGCAATATGTTTGTATGTGATGAAAAACATGTTCAATTAAATATCAAATACTGGGATTCAATTGCAAGGACACTGAGCTCACAGTGGTTGATCTGACAATGTACCAAAGTAATTGCCAATTTAACTTGTGGTGGCGTCATCCTGGCTCTGGTGACTCTGGCCTCAGTGTTTGCTCCAGCCCTCATACTGATGTCTGAACTGGTACTCTGCATACCTGCAAACCTAGCTCTCTGCATTGTCCGCTCTAGGTACCATAAACCCTTGCATAAGCCTAACTCACATATAAACTAGCAGCTCGACCGTTAGACGCCTGAGACGTTACCTCAGATACACAAGCTACAGGCTACCTCAGGTACACAAGAGGTATCAGCCAATCAGGAGTCACCTGCTGCTGCAGCCACAGATGCATCTGCCATGCCTCTTATATGTTGGGTTTGTGGGCCCAATTGAGTAATTTACAGAGAGCACAGCTGAAGTATTCATTCTGTACCTCAGGTACACAGTGGTCATCCTAGCTACTGTACCTCAGGTACACAGTGATCACCTAGTGCACCTCAGGTACACAGTGGACATGGTAGCTACTGTACCTGAGGTACACAGTGATGATCCTACCATACCTCAGGTACACATCGCTCACCCTTCTGTACCTCAGGTACACAGTGTCCTACTCTACCACAGGTACACAGTGATCATCCTATACATGTGCACCTGAGGTAAACATTCTAACCCTACTAACCCTACTGTACCCCAGGTACACATCCACAACCTAGGGCCTATACATGTGTCTTCTCGTCTAGAAATTTAATTGCAAGGAATGCTCTAATATGACATACTGTGTACCTGGGGTACAGAAGGATGTGTACCTGGGGTACAGAAGGATGGTCACTGTGTACCTGGGGTAAAGAAGTCTAGTCTACCACAGGTACACAGCAACCAACATCTGAGAGACACAACAGATCCATCTGCTGCAGCAGATGGTCGATTCTGATTGGCTGATTATCTCCTGTTTACTTGAGGTAGCCTGTGACGTCTCAGGCGTCTAATGGTCGAGCTGCTATAAACTACACCCCAAATTTTAGCCGATCCTATAAGCTGCACTGGCGATCTGGCTATGGTGATTTTGAACTGTACTCGCATATATATAAGCCACACAGAGAAAAAAGTGAGCGTCAGCTTGACTCTCCCCAGGGTCAGGCACTGCCTGACTCAGATAAGAGAGTCTGCTGGACTTTAACAACAGTCAGGCTGAGCCTCTTTTGATAGTCCCATAAAGTTACTCCTATTTGAGAGTCAGTCTGATCCTCGTATGACAGTCAGGGAAGACAGATGTTCATACCAGAGTCAGGCTGACTTTCTATCCACAGTCAGGCAATGTCTGACTTTGGGATAAGGGTCAGTTAGCCTTAGCCTTCTTTGTTTGCTACCAGGTGGGGACACAATACAATATTGAGATTTAATGGTAGGGTATAAGACACCATTTTTGTGGATTTGGCAATTATATATATTGAGATTCTGGGTATTACCTCTGACATATGTTGGTACATGTATTTCAGTGTTGTTACATACCTAAATAACTGTTGGTCTGTGATTGCACACCCTTTCCTATTCAGGAAGACATGACTATTTTGTATGGGATTTATTTTACAGATGTCAGGGAGGTAATTTAATATATTTAAAAAGATCATTCCCCAATGCAATTAAGCAACTAGCCTTACTGTACAGAAGAGATTCCAGCTATGCCTGACTTTCATTAAGGCCAAAGTCCAGCATTGCTAGACTCACCTCCATATGTGAGTCCAGCTTGGCTTGACTCTCTATAGCCAGAGTCTAGCATCACTGGACTCTTGCTCTAGGTACAGTCCAGGATTGCCAGACTACCCTTGAGTATGAAAGTCAGGCAGTGCTGAACTTTCGTACATGAGAGTCCAGCATTGCCTGACTTTCATCACAACGAGAGTCCAGCACTGTCTGACTTTCATCATAATGAGAGTCAGGCAGTGCTGGACCGTGGAAAGGCGAAAGTCAGGCAATGCTGGACTCTCGTTCTTATGAAAGTCAGGCAGTGCTGGACTCTCTCTACAGTCAAAGTCAGCTACACTCTCACATGAGGGTGGTTTTGGCAACATGGGTGTGACTATGGCATGTGAGTCCAGGTGACTCTCACATTTTCCTCTGTGCACACTGCCAATATTATAGGCCGCACTGGCAATCTTACCTGCACACTAGCCGCAGCCTATACGCATGGTTTTACAGTAATATGCATGTTTGGAAAAGAAGTGAATCACAGTACCTGTTACACAAGTCGGACCAGTGTTGTAGTTCAGCAGTGAGCCCCTCACAGACAGCCGCTGTACAGGCACTGCTCGGGGGCTGACCCCACAGATCTATGTAGCTGCCCATGGTCAAGGAAATGCATTTGAAAGTGTGCTGGTAAGATGAAAGGACTTCTGACATTCTCATTTTCCCCAAGAGCTCTGAGGCATCCTCTGGAGACCACGCTCTAACATCAATCGTCTTCTGTTCTGAGCTAATGACTAATTCACCCCATCTTGATGAATCAACAGAACAAACATGATGATGATGTCTGTAAAGGAAGGAGTGTTAATAATTGTTTCATCGATGGAAGTAAAAGATATCAAGATCTCATTTACCCGATAATATTTATGGTACATTTGTACAAAAGCTGCCATGCCAGGCATCTCTATTTATATAACTTTCACGTTCTATCTCTGTAAACAGAGAATAGAACACCCAGGCAAATTATACGAGCGTCAGCCAATGTCGCCGTTAGCACTCTCATACAAGGGTCAGGCACTACTGGACTATAATAGATGGGTCAAGGGCCATTCTAGTGAGGGTCAGGCTATGCTAGACCTTCATCTAGAGCTTCTACTCACCCAAAATTGCTTGAGAGTCTGGCTATGCTGGATCCTCATGCCAGGCAATGCTGGACTCAGGGGAGAATCTCTTTCAGCCTGCAAGAGTCCAGCATTGTCAGACTCTTGCATCAAGATCCAGCATGGCCAGACTTTCAAGCAATTTTGCAAAAGTCCAGCCTGTTATTGATGGTCCAGTATAGCCTGACCCTCACCAGAATGGCCATTGACCCATCTATTTTAGTCCAGCAGTGCTTGACCCTTGTCTGAGAGTGCTAATGGCGAGATCGGCTGACGCTGATATTTGCCTGTGTGAACTTGGCGTGCTGTCTGGTTAAGAATTATGAACCTTTTTCACACGAGGAGGCATCTCCATAAATATTTAGTTACCCTGTAGCATCCTTGTAGTCAAAGGGCAGTAGGTGTTCTATTGTTGCCTTTGCCAGTTGGTTCCGCTGCCTTGGGGAGCAGGCCTGCAGGCACTCAGCAGCATGTCCAAGGACACCATTGCCCAACCCGTTGTACCACTGCAGGCCCTTCAATCCACCAGGATGATTGTCAAATACATTGTTGACCCGATTCCAGGTTTTGCTGATATCTCTGACATTGATTCGACCTTGATGTTCACGCCACAAACTCTCAGCAGATTCTGGAGGCTGGACCTTTGTTCTCAAGGCTACGAGCTCATCGTACAATGCTCTAGATCCTTTTTCTGCCTCCGGCTTCCCTTCAGTAGGCCCAGCTCCGTGTTCCTCATGCTGGAAGATGAGGATAGCACGGAGCATGGTCTGAAGCAGCTCATGTTGGTGAAGCTCCTGCTGGAGAATCACCTCAAATATGATCCGCTGTAAATTGCGGAAGGCTGGCTTCGCACACAGAGACAGGAGCAGGGACCTCTTCCTGTCTAGTGATAAGGTGTTGATGTACCTAGCAGCGAAGAACTCATTCAACATTTTATGTGGAAATGTGAATGTCACCTGCCTGCCTGTAGCCTTCTGTTTGATCGATGTTATGAGAAAGACAAGACAGCCTTCCGCAATATCAAACTTTCTGAGAAGTGTTTCGGGGAATTCTCTCAAGCCGTGTATTAGCCCAAACATGCACATTGTGTAAAACCTGTTGGACTGTTCCTGTGTTACTGGCTTGCCCTCCCTTCTAATCAGGAGCTGTTCCAAGAGGACAAATAACTTGAAGATGGAAAAGTCATCATTTTCGTCAAGTTTCAGCTCACCTTCTAAAACTAAGGCGCAGAATATGTGCAACCTCAACGGATTGGAAAGCACAGGATAGAGCTTTGCCCGATGAGTTTGCACATATTCGTGCACTTTTTTATACACTTCCGTATGTGGTTCTCCACTCAAGTAGGCCTTGATATATGCCATCGCCTGATCCAGAGAAAAGCCCTTGACTACAAGAAATCGGTCGAATAAGGTAGACTCAAGTTCGCAGAGATCAGTCCGTGCTGTTACAAGTATGCGTGGGCCATGTGTGGTTGTTTGTCTGTCCTTGATGTATTTTCTGATATTCATCATTACAGCTGGATCACAAACCTCATCTATGGCATCCAACAGAAGACCAATACCATCCCCATTTCGTATACGTCTTAGCAGTGCCTCTTTTTCAATGTTTTTGCACAACACATCCTCAATTGCCTTTTCTACAGTGCTGGTGATATCACGTGCAGAAAGGTAGATGAGTGTTGTAAAATCCCCCAAAGGAAGTGAGTCTTTTAGTCTCCTTAAGAAGTCACGGCTCCAGTCATACACGATGTGTCTCCCCAGTGCTGATTTGCCAGCACCGGGAGGCCCATACAAACGAATCGCACCAAGGGAGGTCTCACTAGGCAGGCATCTCAGGATGTCACTCTCAGCAATCTCCTTTAAGTTCCTGGATTAGTATCAGAATATATCTTACTATTACATTGAATTGATATATTCATAAACTGGAAAAACCTTTGTTATTTGATTCATTTTCTTCTTGCACTATTTGCTGGCCATTTACTCCCTGCACATTGCTTTCCTATATGACTGGATATGAAATAACTACAGACAGTCATTTTATAAATGCCTCTATATGTTAAGTATTTATAAATAAAAGAATTTACATACATTCATGATCAAAGTCGATATATTCTTTTGATAACATGTATAGTGGTCATACATATGCTTAATACTAGCTTTACAATCTCCTCTGATTGTTTAGATATTCTGATGGCAAGTGCTTGGCTTATGATAGTTGATACTTACCCATCGTCCTGCTCTTTTTGTGTATCAAGTTTGATATAGACTTTGGCAACATCAATCGTGCGATTTGCTGAGTTGTCACCAAGGTCGTAGAGATTTCTACGTAAGAGCCATTTTTCACAGCATTTGGAGTGATCTTCTATACCTGGGAATGTGCCAAAATAGAGGATTGAATCCAAGTTTTATGATGGAACAATCACTACAGATAAATGTGATAGCCCTTTTGTCATACCGTAGTGGCTTGAATAAGCGCACCTGCGCTTATTAATTTCAATGGTACCATTTACCCTGCGCTTATACAAGACCTGCGCTTATTCAAGATACAAAAATGGCCTAATTTTTCATTTCAATACCCTCATTTACCCTGCGCTTATTCAAGACCTGCGCTTATTTGAGACCCCTGCGCTTATTCAAGCCACTACGGTATTTGTGAAATTGATTCTGAGAATAGTACCTTGAAACCTGCCTATAATCAGAATTTTCAGGGCGTTTGATGTTGTATAGGTCAAAGTCTAAGGAGCGTTTTGAAGTACACATTTTATTGTACTGTACTCCTTACCAGAAAACATTTTCATTATAGTGGAAAACATGGTTCATTTCTTCATCATGTTTTAGTGTGTTTATACCTCATAATTATCCTGTAAAAGATTTTTTCCACCCCCCTGAAGATGAAAATGGTGGAAAATGTTAAGGGTTTTATTAAGACTTTATATCACTCATCTTATTTCAATATCTTTCTACATCTGCCCTAAATAAGCCGTTTTCTTTCAAGCCGGTCATAGATTGCACCCAGTCATAGATTGCACCCGGTCATAGATTGCACCCGGTCATAGGCGAAAACATTGGCCCATGTTCGTGAGATACAGCCATTAAGAGGTTGGTATTGAAGCACTTTGGTATAGTGCCCTGCCATCAGCCTGAACCGAAGGCGAGGGCTGATGGCAGGGCACTATACCAAACGTGTGGTTCAATATTAGTCTATTAGTGCCTCACTATCCTACAATGGACCAGGTGACATGAAGAATGTCCAGGTACAACCCATTCCCAACACTTGCACCCCAATTTGAGATAAGAGATTTGACTGAGCTGGTTGTTGGTAGGTAGTGGAAAACACCTGGTACCAGTGAAAATGGTGCTGTACACTGATCATCCTTCAAAGGTGGGATAATACATACCTCTGATAAGGTCGGCAGGTAGGGTGTTCCTGATGCTGTTAGCAGGTTCTTGATGTGGATCACCTGATGGCTGAGCTCTCAGACAGCATATGAAGTTCACAAGCATTTGCCAGAGTCTCCCCAGTAGTGACTGCCTTTCTTCAGTGGAACCGGGCGCTGATGCTTGGGAAACTGGAATAACATGTCAGTATTGAGATTACCTATGTGCTCATTTCTCTTGGAAAATGTAAATATATACATGTGTAAGGCTTAGCAGATGTCCGTTAGACTACCCTTGAACTGTAAATTGACCTGCGCTTTGACCGCAAATGTGTGACAACGTATGACAACTACATGTATGTATAACATAAGTGACACCAACACACATTATAGAAGCACATGACTCAGTCTCAATCGATACATGTCTAAATTATCTACCTGGCTGAACTTGCCAACTGACTAGACACCACCCATTTTACCCGTAATCTTAAAACCCCATTTTCCCGCTAATCTTAACGATACCCCCTCTTCTTAAGATGGCACCACTGTGTCTCTCCATCCTTTTGAGGTAAATGGGGTCGGTTTTAGTTCTGTTACAGTTTCATAAAAGAAAAGGGAAAAGGAAGAGAGAAAGAAAAAGGGGTGCGGTATATACAGCACTGTTACCAACTTACAGTGGTGCCATCTAGAGGGTAGGTCTGGAAACTGATTAATATTACTGGAAAAGTGCGCTTTTTAAGATTATATGTAAAATGGGTGGTGTCTAGTCACTTGGCAAGTTTGTCCCCACTGACGCACCCGCCATATTTTGATGATGCACGGTCACCGCTACGTCACCTGGCCCGGGGACCCAATCTACACTGGTATCCTATAGGGGTGCCTCCACCAAAGACCGTCCATCCGTCCGTCCACTTTTTCCGTCCAAAAAAGCAGTTTTAGACCACAAACTGGACGGATTTGATGGACAGACGGACCAAAACCACTTCCACCAAGGTCCGTCCGTCCATCCATCCATCAAATCCGTCCAGTTTGTGGTCTAAAAATGGACGGATTGGTGGACGGATTGATGGACGGAATCCGTCCGGCCATTCCGTCCATCAATCCGTCCAGTTTTTTACCAATCCGTCCAGTTTTTTACCTCAAACTGGACGGGTTGATGGACGGTTTGATGGACAGAATGGACGGACGGGAATATCAAAAAATTTTGATATTTCCGTTCGTCCATTTTTCTACAGAATCCGTCCATTTTTTGGTCATTTTGGGCCATCTGTGATGGACGGAATAGACGGATTGATGAACGGATTGATGGACGGAATCCGTCCGGCCATTCCGTCCATCAATCCCTCCAGTTTTTGACCAAAAACCGGACGGATTTGATGGACGGACGGACCTTGGTGGAAGTGGTTTTGGTCCATCCGTCCATCAAATCCGTCCAGTTTTTGGTCAAAAAATGCTTTTTTGGACGGATTTGATGGACGGACGGATGGACGGTCTTTGGTGGAGGCACCCCTCATACCTCAGACCACTCTCCTGTGACAGCTCTACTCTGTTTCTATACATTTCCTATGAGCAAAAAGGGTAAAAATATATGCAAATAAACAGTTGCAGCCAGAGGGCAAGGCCAAATCCGCTACCCCCTGTCTCTAAACTATAGAGTTAGGCCACAGTCTGATAATATAAGTAATATGTGCCCAGAAGTTACATGCATAGGGCCACGATTTCTCACCAGGTGGCTGCATTGGGAAGGGCCTTCTGTCCCAGGAGATAAATGTCATGCCTGCCTGGCGCTGCACGCATACGTCATGCGTATACCTTGTCTATAGCATGCCAGAACACATCGTTTACCACAAGGAGAGAAACCTCCTCATTTACCCACTGATAATACCCTTAACACCAGCCTATCTCGGTCTGACCTGATAGACAAAAGAAATTAACACATGATGATTACAGTCAGTGTTTCTGATTTAACAGAGCGTTTTGTAGCCGTTCAAATACGTCATCCCCTGGTCAAATGCGTTCCATGGAGTACGTCTGGGGCATAACATAGAGATGTAGTGATATAGTATTGCACTGAGAGGGCCCTCTATGTACTATATTGCGCTGACGCATGATAAAGCTAAAGCAGAATTAGTTGGGTTCAGTAGTTCTTTGCCCCCTGGTACCCAGGAAATGCATAGCAAATTAAACTTTATCAGTTGATAAAACAAGGTGAAGCAAAGATTATGACATTTCTATTTATGTATACCATGTGAATGTCATTTTGTATTCTCCAGGTCAAATACGTCAGTCGCTCAAACGATTCAGACTTGTATCGATTTGGTAAGACTGAGCCATATATATATATATGGCTGTGTCTCACGACCTTGGGCCAATGTTTTTGTCTCTGACCGGGTGCCATCTCTGACTGGGTGCCAGCTCTGACCGGGTGCCAGCTCTGACCGGCCTGAATAAAATCGGGTTATTTAGGGCAGATGTAGATATAATTTGTCTGAAAAGGTTAATGGATGTTATAACGCTCTAAACTAGTCATTAGTTGTCCATTTTTATCATCATCTGACCTAAATAACCCGTTTTTATTCAGGCCGGTCAGAGCTGGCACCCGGTCAGAGCTGGCACCCGGTCAGAGCTGGCACCCGGTCAGAGCTGGCACCCAGTCAGAGACAAAAACATTGGCCCAAGGTCGTGAGATGCAGCCATATATATATATATATATATATATATATATATATAATATATATATATATATATATATATATATACGTGAGCCATATTGACATTAAATTAGACATGCGTTATTTCTCATCCTATTACCGTGTTACAATATATAGGGCTTTGATATCATTAGCACAGACACCGTCTACTTGTATACCATCACATATACCATCATATAAACTACCCTTATAACGGGTAAATTCTAGAATAGAAATTATTTCCTGATTAAGCCAGTGCTAAGAGTATAAATTTACCTCTCTGAGACTTTAAGCTGGCGATGTCTAGTCCGAACATCCGGCATACGATATCTTTACGGTCAAACTCGTCATGGAGAATAATGCAGAATGACACAAACTGGTCAACGCTGGCCGTGCGTAAATGATCTAGCAGCATTCTCTTTTGTTCGCTCCGTATTTGAAGTGCCTGAAAATGAAAACAAAACATGAACTTTGTTTGGTTTAGATCAGAACAAGATTATGAGTGCAATGAACAATTTGATATTAACATTTCTCATATTTTGTCCACACTATGCTACTTAAAATGCCCATATCTTAAAAGTGTGACTTCCGAGCCATTTCGTTAAAACGGGTCACATATATATTATTCGACCGGAATCAATACTTACGATAAAGATGGCTTTTATCAAAGAATAGCACCCTATTGTCGATACCATACACTTTCTAATATTACATTATGCATTTACACTATATTTGATTATGCAGTCAAACTAAAGATGATCGTTACCTGGATGTCCTCGGCTAGCTCCGCTGTAACTACATTTTCCCTCACTAGGTGAAGCATAAAGTGCGGGTTGATCACTGTAACGATGATATTTACTATTAGATATATCGCTTTGGTTCTTTCCAAAAGGAACACATTGGTGAGGTGACCATTAGATGAGAGATGAGTGTATGACAGATTGGAGACGAGAACATGAATGCAATACTCATTAGGTAACTAATATCCTTTTGACACAGCAAAATATGGAACTTATGGTATCGACATACCTATTCTCTTGAATAGATCTGGGCCTGTCCTGGAGAGGATATCCCTTTTTCTGTTCTCATCAAGATATCTGGATGCCATCTTGATTGAAATCGCTAACTGAAATTAGAGGGATCATCATCAGACATGCAATACATTTAATACATTATTACTCTAAATAAGGTGCCTCAATGTCACTATTTGGTATTTCTCTGTTGATATATGTAAGATGTGTTCTGAATATGATTCTTTTAGGTGGGCTGTGTCACCAGGGGGTTGTTATATAAAACAGCAATAATTTAACAGCGTGCAAAAGGCAGTTGAGAATAATGCTTTTTCCATATTTAAGTGTTACAGAAAAAAAACTACGCTTTTGATTTTATGTTAATCAACTTAAGTATTTATGTGAAAATTTCCACCCCAAGAAGCATGATGTTGATAAAAAAAAAGGCCTACATTTCAGGATATTTGGAGCCTAATTCGCGTATAAGCCACACCCCGACTTTGGGCCAATCATATAGGCAGCTGAGGCCATCTGACTGGGAAAACTTGCATATTAATGCAACAACATTAGCACAAAGTTAACATTAATGGGACCATCAATTGTTTTTCTTTAAGGCAGAGCAAAATAACGTAGCATATCAGGGCCCTCTACATCATATTGGAATGGTTAAGAATACAGATATTGATCCTTCTGTGGCAGGATGAAAAGTCACCTGTGCAAGGTCCAATGCCAATATTCAAGAATGAACCTATCCACATTTAAGTCTGTAAAGATTCCTGGCATGTTAAAATCGGAAATTCACTGCTCTGAGCTCAAGTTGCAGCTTTAACCACAACCCCTATACTCTGATACCATAAAATTACTAATTTTAGTACATTTATTACTAAAAGACAGGAGTTCTATGCAAACAAACTCTTATTGGATCCCACGACATGCGTATTTTCACTCATGTCATGGACATAGAACGTCCCCCACTACATGTGGGAGACCCAGCATTATCTCCCTCTCTCAGCGCCAACAAATGACTATATCATTATGTAACTAACCCCTCTCATTCCATCTCTCTTAACAACCCAACTAATGCTAATGTAGGCCAAATGGCCATAACTTTTTATTCAAAATTATACGGAAAAATCACCACTCTCTCTATGCCATTAAGATCAGGCATGTGTCATAACATCAGACACACCCCTTTGGGCCCTTTACATTAAATGTAACATAACCCGTCCATAAGGACTAAACAATTACTTATATTCATTATAAATATACGTTCCAAGGACACCAATAGCTGGATTATTAGTAAAACATGCCCTAGGCTAATGTAATAATTCAGGATAATAAAGGAAATTTCAACTTCAACTTCAACTTCAAAGGGTCCTAGTGGCCCCGGCTGGGCCTATATGTGTTTATGGACAAAGTCAAATAGAGGATAATTTATTAGATAAAATTCGACACAGCGACACAGCACCTTAGCTAAAGATCGACACGGCGACCCGGTGATAATTCTGTCTACCCATGTATAGTCACTATAGTTATTTTATGGTCATTTCAATATTGAGATCGAAATTTGGAAAAACTCGCCCGTATAAACTGCACCCCAACTTTGGGCTGATCGTATGAGTCACAGCGATCTGACTCATGTGCCAGGTGCAGCTTCTACACTGAAAATCCATAGATTGAAAGGGTTAGTCAGTTCAGACTATCCTAGGTTGGTCATATGAGTGAAAGTTATAATGGCAAAGTTATATTCAAAAATGACCGAGGGGTCAGTCAGTAGGGGCTAACCTAGGTTCATCATTGGTGTGTTGTATTTGTATACCACTAGTTGGGGCCACCTGTCATGACCACTCAGTGGCTCCCCCTGGAAATAAAAAGACTAAGGTGGGTTGGTCAGTACTGACCAACCTGACAATAATAACTGACCTAGGTTGGTTGTATAGGGAGCCAAAAAATGACTAACTAGGTTAGGCACTAGTGACTTGAGAGGTTGGGCCTATAGGGAGCCTAGGAATATCAGTGTACGCGAGGTTTTACGGTACACTTAATATTACATACAGACCAACTAAATACTGTGAAAGTAGTTATATAAACAAGTATACACTTTCGGGGAGGTATCATTAGGGACATGGTGGACATCAAGAAAAGCTTTGGTGGCCGTCTGGGAATGGAGGCAGGCGGCCGTGGCGGCCATCTTTGTCCTCAATATAAGTATTAAAGAAAATATATTGAATGGTCCATTATTAGGACCACATTAATAACGAGGTTATAACGGGGTCGTGGGAGCAGGCATAGTGGGTCGTGGCCAAGTAGGTGGCGTTAGATAATACTATCTGTTAGACACAAGATAAGGGGGAGGTTGTTCAGACCTGCTGAGACCTGTACAGAGTGGAACGTCATACCTTGTACCCTGTACCTGTGGGTCCTGGTAAACTATTGAGACAATATTGATTAATATGGAATGTCCTTCCCGCTGGATCCTTCACACAATCTGACTCGTCCCTCACACATTCCATGTACAGTCTTTGCGAAAACTTTTTCACTATACAAGACATTCGGTCCTGCGGTCTGCGAATTTTGCAGGACCGGATAGATTTCTGCAGGACGAGATACTAAAAGCATACAACTTAGCATCATTTAATATTTTATTAAATTAAATCTATAAGAAAATCTCCATAGAATAACAGTGTGTACTCTGTGACTTCTAACCTCAGTTCTACTTGGAATATTTGAAAAGTTCTTTCAGTTTTGAAAAGCCCAAACTGTACAGGACATCTGGTCTGGCAACACCAGGTATTTTGCCAGACCAGAACCACTTTAGGCGGACATTGCCACTGTCCGGCAAGATTTGGCAATGACTGCATGTATGTATCTGGATTGCCCTGAGAAGTTCTTTTTTAGACTAAGATCAAGTGGGTCATTATGTTTTATATAAATCACACGATGTTGCCATGCGCTGAACACTTTCCCCAAAAGCAGAGTACTATATGCCTCAAAAATGAGAGAAATACACCTAAATGGTACATTCTTTAAGCCAATAAAACCATTTCTCATTAATGAAAATATGTATTACATTACTTTACACTTCTTTCGTCAGGCATACAGATTCGGAATTTCTGCATGGTGCAACAGTTCCGAAATTTTGCAGGGCCTTGAAGGCTTGACTTGAGCAGTTAAGCGTAAGGAAATGGTCTTTCTAAAAAAGCAGGGCAGCTTTAAAAAATGATGACCCTCTATAAGGTGAGGGGGTGGGGCAAAATAGGTTGGATAAAATCCTCTCTTTGGAGGATGCAAATTGAAAAGTTGAAATATGGTCGCCCCTCTCCTGATCCCCTATTAATCTCAATCTTTATTTGTGAGTAAATTATAGTACCGTTCAGAGGGAGTACCACACGATTTAGTCCAGATTGATGAGAGGGGCACGGATAATTCCACACAGTTTAAGGGGGGGGGGCATAAAACACAAACATCCCCTATATATTGATAAGAGACCACCTGGGTTTCTGAATAGCTACAGGTCTATCTATTCTCAGTGTCCCCCCCCCCCAATCACTGAGGAGGGGGGGGGGGGCTGAATGAGTTTGGGCTCCCCCAGAATATGTCAAGACTTCCAATGAAAATCACACAATTCCTGGCCTCTCTCGCATAGGAAAAGGTGGGGGCAGAGGGGGCCTGGGCCCCCTATCAAAACCAAAAGGGGCTCAAATACTACTTTGCTATACAGTGTCAATATAAGCGTGTATATGATACATCATGCATAAAAGCCGATGCTGAAACTTGAATGGAGTGGGCCCCCCTTGTCACCCCCCCCCCCCTCCAATGAAAATTTTCTTCCTCCGCCTCTTCACGATTCCGGCACCGATGATGCACAGTACAATATAATAATACAGCAAGGGGTAATGGTTTTATTATGGTTAGAATGTAGGAGTTAGAATGGTGGATTTTTGCAACATGGCAAATACGATTACATAGGAGTTCGAGTCCCAGATATGGGGTCAAAATATTGATAAATTATCACAGCCAAACTTTGATAACTTAATCTCTTTCCTATTCTGGTTAGTATTGTAATGCTCTGTACTGCACCTTACAATGTTGTGATGTACAACATGATACTATGTCTTGCACATGGAAGTATAAGCCATTCCCTGTTCCAACTGTTGGGCCCTATTCGCCAATCGGCGCAGAACGCCAGAACAGCGCATTTTGTAAATAGCGCAGGATCAGAGCCAGGTAGAATGCCAATCTGCGTGGAATACAAAATTCATGGAAGGTGCGAGTACTTGTTTCAATTGTGAGTCTCAAAATCAATGAAACCAAAATTAGTTGAAATAGAACAGCTACGTTTTAAAAATTGGTGGTGCAAATACATCCATCCATCAAAAGAGTGACCGTCTAAATAATTTCAGTCTATGTGAAATAGCTTGATTAGACCTCGCAGACATTTGTGCACAGCACACTGTGGATTGGCGTTCTGCACCGATTGCCAAATAGTACCCGACACGACCATGTGCACAGGTTGGGAGCCGTATAAACACAGTGAGGGTGATACAAACGGAGTGAGGGAGATGGGAATGGGGTGAGAGTGATGGGGATACGATTGGTATAGGAGTGATATAAACGGAGTAAGGGAGATACAAAAATATCCCGTAAAAATTACGGTGAATCACTGGCATCACTGAATGCCGACCGTTTCCCGTTTTTTTTACGGTCACCGTATTTTGCTTTTCCCTGTAAATTTTACAGGTCTTTCCTGTTGTTATTTAACGGTGATTCATCATTTATTATACGATGATTCTCTGCTATTCAGTGATAATTGTTTCTGGATTTATTGATGTATATTTCATGATATTATCTTAATTCCAGCCTGTATAGGCCTGAGAAGCATAATTGAATGCCTCATAGCAATATACAATTACAATCCATAAGCAAAAGGTACTCTAGGATTGTTACAAAGAAACTCTGACAACAGTCTCAATATGTATAATTCTAATTATCACAACATGGGTGTTTAAACTATTTGTACTAGTGCCCAGGGTCTCAAAAAAGGAAATTATATATTTTTTATCCTTAATATGCCTAAGGCTTCAATTTTGATTGTGTAATTAATGAGATAGTTGGATATCTTTATAAATATAGCACAATTATGTATGTTTTTAGTTGATAGCTTCCACTAAAGTCTCTCTATCAAACCAAGCTGCCACCTGGTGGGCAAACTTTTAACGTAAGATTCACCGTAAATGAAAAAAACATTGTTTCACTGTACTGGTTTACGGATGTTCAATGTAAAAGTAATGAGTGTTACAGTGTCTCACCGTAAATCACAATTATGATGATACACTGTAAAATTTAGCATTGATTCTCTGTAATTTCAACGGAAATTTTTTACAGACATAGGAATGGAGTGAGAGTAATAGGGATGGGATGGGAGTGATATAAACTGAGGGAGGGTGATATAAACGGAGGGAAACAGTTCAAAGTATGTTTTTGGTCGCTGTCTTGGATTTTATCAAGATCATAATTCTGGCCTTTATCTGGATTTTATCCCACATAAAACCCTAATTTTCATAGATTACATCACATAAACCTAAGCCTTTGGCCCATCTGTAAACTCTACCCCAACTAACCAGAAAATGTTATTTGACGTTACAAAATCTTTTTCTGAAGGTTCGAAAAACGTTTGGGTATGAAGGAACTATGACATTATCTGACATTAAAACGTTCAATGAAAATAACGTTATATCAACGTTTCATAGAAATGTTTAGATGTATAACATTATCACAGCGTCATTTTACATGTTTATTTTTGGATATGGATTTGAGTCTTTCAGAGTAACCATCTTCTTCTGATAGAATGTATTTAAGCTGAAAGCTTTTTCATAAGGTAACTTTACGATACCATAACTTTTGTGTGTTTCATAAGGTTATATCGTTATTTTCGCTATTGTTATCGTTAATTCCGCTATCGTTCAATGCATTCGCTATCTTTAAAAACCTAAATTGAGTGTATTTAATAAGAATTATGATACCGTTTTTACGATTTACGTTTGATCTTTCATAAACCATATTTATCTGGACATTCACCCCTGCTGATAAAGCAAAAAATATCTAAATAAATGTTAATCAATGATGGGGTGAAGAAATGAATATGTGATGAATAATGTCCTTCAGAATTTGGACTCGTTAATTCCCAAAACCTAGACTTAAAGAATAGATAAAATTGATTTTCCTGAAAGATATCTATTTGATATTTTCTATTCGAAAGACAATTATCCTGTAAAGACAATGTTTGCATAACATTGTTCTGAAACTAATGTAAACACAACTTTATTACTAAAAAGTAACCCATTCTTGCTGCCAGGCTGTGCATTGGTCTATACATACCGTAAAACCTTGCGTATAAGCCGCGGCTAGTACGGGAATCAGATCGCTGGTGGGGCTTATATGATCGGCCCAGAGTCGGGGTGCGGCTTATACGAGGGGTTTTGCTACTATGGTACAGAACTAAAGTCACCATAATCAGATCGCTGGTGCGGCTTATAGGATCGGCACAAAGTCGGGGTGCGGCTTATACGCGAGTTAGGCTTATACGTGAGGTTTTACGTTATTAACATACCCACACAGCTCATAAAACGTAGGCTTAACGTAGGTTTTTACAATGCATGTATTTGGAAATAAAATATTATTGCTGTCACTCGTACAACACATTCTTCAATGCTGTGTCTCACAAACTTGGGCCAATGTTTTCAGCTATGACCGGGTGCAATCTATGACTGGGTGCAATCTATGACCGGGTGCAATCTATGACCGGCTTGAAAGAAAACGGTTTATTTAGGGCAGATGTAGATAAGGTTGATCGCTACTCTTAACTTTGTATCCATGAAATGTCCTGTTTTTCCCCCCAAAGTTAGCTCATATTATTTGGAAATGGAAAATGTAAAAAAAATGGGGGGGTCCCGAGCTACTTTTTTTACTACAGATTTTTGAAAAAAAAAAGTATTCTCTATTTTTGCCAAAAAATACCAAAAAATGGGAAATGTTCATGAATTTTTTTCTTAGTGAACCAATGCCCACATTAATTTTGTTTTGCACATGGATAATCCTAGGTTATGTCTTTTAATGGAAAAAATAAAATTATGGTCCAAAAATGTAACTTTGTTTGAAAAATGTGATGGTTTTATGACAATTATTCAAATTTATTGCATAATTCTTCAGCAATATCTAAATATCACTGAAAAAAATCCATGAACTTTTTTTCTTTTTCTTAAAGAATTGTTCTGATCAATAGCTAACATTTTCAAGAAATTTTGATAGGTGGTCCCGGGCATATTGTTATGGTTTTGGGCCTTTGAAGTAAAAAAATAATGCAAAAATGGACAAAATTTCCTATTTAAAGCCTAAAATAATGGGGAGAATTGCAAAAATCAGGGTACAAAATGGTTGCATTATCTACCCTTGGTTATCTCAAAGAACCTGACAAGATGTATATCGATCTAGATAATGATTTATTGATTACTAAGTCCAATGTTCTAACTTACATTAAAAATAGCAAATATTATTGGCTATAAATATATCAAATATTCAAAGTCCAATAAAATGCTCAATTTTGCTCGGAATCAGCTCATCTTTGAATATTGCATTGTAAGTATATATATGTATCTAGCGTTGTAATATTAGCCCAATCTGATACATTTAAGCTTTATGCGCAGAGACCTGCGCAGTGGCTCATATTCAATGAGTAGCGACCAACCTTAAAACACCCATTAACATTTTCCACCATTTACATCTATATCTGCCCTACATAAATTGTTTGTTTTTTTCAAGCCGGTCATAGATTGCATCCGGTCATAGATTGCACCCAATCATAGACGAAAACATTGGCCCAAGTTCGTTAGACATAGCCATAAACTGTTGGCTTATCAGGGGCTCGATGCCTCAGCCTTGACTTGAGATAACGTGTTCCACATTCTACAGATTGAGCTAAGGGGGGAGATGGAGCCAATAGTTGAACCTTAGATCTAGCCCTATGTGAGCTAACAATCTCCAACCTATACCCTTTCACATACCATTTTGAACCCACTAGAAACATTAGATAACGTTGTAACGTTGTAAATACAAACGTTCATATAGCCAACCAATTAAAAAACGTAAAAAAACGTTTTACATACAACATACAATAACGTTATACATGGTAACATTTTCAAACGTTAAATTACGTTGTTTTTTTATTCACCGGGACGTTTCTAGACCCAGCGACAAATAGATAAGTTATAGCCTCAGGAACATTCCTTTGTAGGATTAGGATATATTCTTGTAAGATAGGGGCTTAAGTGATAGCCCTTACCGTAATTGATGTAATAAGCGTAACATGGGAAGAAACTCGAGGGTCGGTAGGTCGGATTTTTTTTTTTTTTACTTTTTTTTTTTTTACTTCCCCTCTAAAATTGGCCAAAAAAAGTGTAAAAATGATGAGATTTTTTCAAAAAATTTGTAAACCTAAAATTGACCGAAAAAAAGGGTAAAAACATAAACATTTCTTCAAAATTGAATAAAAAAGGTAGGCCCGGCCCTATTTAGATATGGTCGGTCGGGTGACCTGAAACAAACCTTCTTTTTTTGGCCCAATAAGCGCACAGTGCACATATCATAGTATCTCTATCACGTTTCTAGTTGTTAAGGGTTTATTTTTGTCTCAATATCTGACAGATCTTTTGTGTTTTATAGTCTAAGAACGGGTGTGTGGTCTTATTAGGCCGAATACGGTATCCTATAAAACCTACCTGATAGAGCTTTTGTATGATGTACAGGGCAATTGTGTAGGCCTGGCTGATTACCCTTATCTACATTTGGAAACTACATTAGGTTGACACCCTGGCATAAGATGATGACATGATATGAATTGTATATTGTAGATACAATGCACATTAAAACGGTTGTAGATTTTGTGATGGAAAACTTCCGCGGAGCTGTAGAATATGGTATATACACAGCCAAAAATAATTATCTCATTTCAAGAAAATAAGATTATTCAACTCGACTGGCGGACAAATCACTTGTTTTAAGAAAATATTAGAAGATAATTATTTTTGGCTGTGTGACCTCTGAGGCGCAGCCGAAGAGGTTATGTACCATATTCTACATGGTCTAAAAATTAAGTGCGATACAATTTAATTGAACATACCTTTAGGCTAAGTTTCCTTCACGGTTGGCTGCCCACTTTCTTGCCCTGACAGGCAGAGCTCCGTAGTCTTGTAATGTCTCACTTAGATGGAATGACAGGCGATCACAAGAAACATGCCCTGTCAATGTTACTAGTTTGTGCACAATGATGGTAACGTTAGTCCAAAGTTTTAACGCAAAGTACTTATCATCATGCGTGCAAATATAGAACTCCATAGTGAGGCAGTTCATGCTGAGCAGCATTAAAGGGGCATTCTCACCACTCACATTTAACCACATGGGAGACTAGAACAGTACTAGAATTGTGAGTGGGATACGCTCGGTAATTATGCCACTTTACGACACGTCTTCTGCCATTGTTTCTAGATCGTGAGCAGAGGGATTTGGAGAAATATTGACATGCTTTTACTAAGTCATGCTATAATGTAGAAGAATACCTTGGGAGATCCATCCATTTTCTCAATATAAAGGATCCCATAGTTGCTTGCTAACACCACCTCTATGAATGGGCCAGCGGTGACAACTGTAATGCGCCTGCTGCTACCAATGACAGTGCTATGTGGCTGTCCTTACACGTGATAAAGCTCCATACCTGAAGGCAGGAGACTCAGGCCCTATATGCTGGTATTAGGGGCTCTGATTGCAGCACTGAGCCTAACCCTCATGCTTTTGCAAACATCAACCAAAACAGGAGAGGGATTATGGATGATGCCTTAGAAGGCCCTGTTTGCTCTTACGGAAGGCCCTGGATGCTGCCTGTTCTTACACTTGATGAATTTCTATACTTGAAGGCAGGAAACTGGGTGCCACCGGGAAGGCCCTGGATGCCACTACAGAAGGCCCTGGATGCCGCTGCAGAAGGCCCTGGATGCTGCTACAGAAGGCCCTGGATGCAGCTGCAGAAGGCCCTGGATGCAGCTGCAGAAGGCCCTGGATGCCGCCACAGAAGGCATCGGATGCTGCCTCAGAAGGCCCTGGATGCTCTCATAGAAGGCCCTGGATGCTGCCTCAGAAGGCCCTGGATGCAGCCTCAGAAGGCCCTGGATGCCGCTACAGAAGACCCTGGATGCAGCCTCAGAAGGCCCTGGATGCCGCTACAGAAGACCCTGGATGCAGCCTCAGAAGGCCCTGGATGCCGCTGCAGAAGGCCCTGGATCCCGGGCCCTGGATGCAGCTGCAGAAGGCCCTGGATGCAGCTGCAGAAGGCCCTGGATTCAGCCGCAGAAGGCCCTGGATGCAGCCGCAGAAGGCCCTGGATGCAGGTGCAGAAGGCCCTGGATTCAGCTGCAGAAGGCCCTGGATGCAGCCGCAGAAGGCCCTGGATGCAGGCGCAGAAGGCCCTGGATTCAGCTGCAGAAGGCCCTGGATGCAGCCGCAGAAGGCCCTGGATGCCAATACAGAAGGCCCTGGATGCAGCCGCAGAAGGCCCTGGATGCAGCTGCAGCTGGCCCTGGATGCCGCTGCAGAAGGCCCTGGATGCCGCTACAGAAGGCCCTGGAGACCACTACAGAAGGCCCTGGATGCAGCAGCAGAAGGCACTGGATACAACTGCAGATAGCCCTGGATGCTTCTGCAGAAGGCCCTGGATGCCGCCACAGAAAGCCCTGGATGCCGCTACAGAAGGCCCTGGATGCCACTACAGAAGGCCCTGGATGCCGCTACAGAAGGCCCTGGATGCCGCTACAGAAGGCCCTGGATGCCCCTACAGAAGGCCCTGGATGCCAATACAGAAGGCCCTGGATGCAGCCTCAGAAGGCCCTGGATGCAGCCTCAGAAGGCCCTGGATGCAGCCTCAGAAGGCCCTGGATGCCACTACAGAAGGCCCTGGATGCCGATACAGAAGGCCCTGGATACCGCTGCAGAAGGCCCTGGATGCAGCCACAGAAGGCCCTGGATGCCGCTACAGAAGGCCCTGGATGCCGCTACAGAAGGCCCTGGATGCCGCCACAGAAGGCCCTGGATGCCGCTACAGAAGGCCCCGGATGCAGCCACAGAAGGCCCTGGATGCTGCTGCAGAAGGCCCTGGATGCAGGTGCAGAAGGCCCTGGATGCAGCAGCAGAAGGCCCTAGATGCTCTCATAGAAGGCCCTGGATGCCTCTACAGAAGGCCCAGGATACCACTACAGAAGGCCCTGGATGCCGCTGCAGAAGGCCCTGGATGCTTCTGCAGAAGGCCCTAGATGCTGCCTCAGAAGGCCCTGGATGCCGCTACAGAAGGCCCTGGATGCAGCAGCAGAAGGCCCTAGATGCTCTCATAGAAGGCCCTGGATGCCTCTACAGAAGGCCCAGGATACCACTACAGAAGGCCCTGGATGCCGCTGCAGAAGGCCCTGGATGCTTCTGCAGAAGGCCCTGGATGCCTCTACAGAAGGCCCTGGATGCCGCCACAGAAGGCCCTGGATGCTGCCTCAGAAGGCCCTGGATGCCGCTGCAGAAGGCCCTGGATGCCGCTACAGAAGGCCCTGGATGCTGCCTCAGAAGGCCCTGGATGCCGCTGCAGAAGGCCCTGGATGCAGCCACAGAAGGCCCTGGATGCAGCTGCAGAAGGCCCTGGATGCAGCTGCAGAAGGCCCTGGATGCCGCCACAGAAGGCCCTGGATGCTGCCTCAGAAGGCCCTGGATGCCGCCACAGAAGGCCCTGGATGCAGCCACAGAAGGCCCTGGATGCCGCTACAGAAGGCCCTGGATGCAGCCTCAGAAGGCCCTGGATGCCGCCACAGAAGGCCCTGGATGCCGCTGCAGAAGGCCCTGGATGCAGCCACAGAAGGCCCTGGATGCCACTGAAGAAGGCTCTGATTTCTACTGTGGATGGTCGAGGTCCCAACTCCTACAGTATATGGGCCTATACAGTATGTGGTTCAATAAAATAACCTGTACTAGGCCGCAGTCCTATAGACCGAGGAGCAGGCCCACACAGATGTGAGCCGGGAAAGTGGTGAATCTACCCTCCAACACAACCAGCATTCTAGGAAGGGCTGTGGAGATATCTTCTTATAATTGTGACGAGTCACAGTGTGGGAATTGTTCCTGATTAGATATGAATTAAGATGGCCGCAGGAAATTGTCCCTCCCACTTTAAAGCCCCAGCGCCCCTATATATAGGGCTGAGTACCTGTCCCGGCTCTACTCCGACTGCCGCTGGAGGGGTACCGAGATATGCGCCTTTATGTAGCGGCGACTCCTACTGGCGATGTGTGTATTTTACCCTGTGTCGCAGGATGAGCTAGAATGGGGCAAATGTTCATGCCTTATTTAGAAATGGCCATGTTACCTGTCACTTAAATCCCAATGTCCCATGTCGCATTTAATAGCCTGTCATGTCCCATGTCGAATTTAAGAAATGTCATGTCACTTGTTTTTCCTCATGTCACTAATATCCATGTTGCATGTCAATCGTAAGAAATGGGCGTGTCGCGATGTAAAATGTATCCATCCACCCCGCCTCCTGGGCCCGCACTACATTAAGCTGAAGTTCCTGTAGGTACGTTCTGTAGTTTCGCCCTTGGTACAATAGTTGAAGTAATAGTTTTAAAGAGATGTCCCTCAACTTTGTCAATTCCTCCTGTTAGGCTCCTGTTAGCTAACTGTAAGATAGACTCTTGTGACTGCAGACGGGTCAAACACGACCTGGCGACCTGGGCTGTTTGGAGGCGACTTTCCACCTAAGGCAATAATATAAGCGACCTGGCGACTTTTTGATGAAGTTTACAATAGATTAAAAGGTCCAAAAAGCGACTTTTCGACCTGCACCCCTTAATTTCGGCGACTCTCCAACCTTAAGGGGGGGACCCCTCTGCACACCCGCTCTTGGGAGCCCATGCAGAGACTAAAATAAATCGACTCCTATCAGTGATTGTTATACCTACCAATTTATCTTTTAAAATTCCATCACATGATTCGTTAGGTCAGATGTTATCTTTTCATATTTAGACAACGAGAGAGATATCTAAGTTCAAGTAGAGTTCTATATCGATTAGATAGGCCTATCCTACCATCTCCGAGTCATCCTAACATCTGCCTCAACATGCCCTACATGGGGGTGCAGAGGGGTCCCCCCCCCCTTCAGGTCGGAAAGTCGCCGAAATTAAGGGGTCCAGGTCGCAAAGTCGCTTTTTTAGAGCATCTTTACTATGACCAATTTTTTCCAAAAGTCGCCAGGTCGCTTTAATTATTGTAGCAGGTCGCCATGTAAAGTAAGATGTGTTACTTAGGTATAAATATGGAGAGACCGACACACACACGAAGATGATCTAATTCAAACTGATCCTTTATTCACTGAACTGCACCTCTCCCACCTAGCTCATCAATATTCATGAGCCCATTATCTGACTGACAGGTGGAGCCTGCATGTGGCTTATCAGTAACCTCCCTCTGGGTTATGTAATCAGCAGCCATAAGGCACATGTACCATACTGTACTCAATTGACCTATTTCTTATATTCATAACCATATAATCACACAGTAATCATAATCATATTTCACTCATTACATAATTCATAACATTTTGATATTCATAGTCATTATATAATGTTACGTAATACTATGCCATTTTACTTAATTATAACAACACTACTTTACAGCCAGGTCGCCTGAAAAACAGGCCAGGTCGCCAGGTCGCTTTTGACCCATCTGGACCCACCTACATGGGTAAAATTCTACGGGGGCGACATTGCGGTGGATACGGCGACATGGCCCTTTTAAAATCAACGGACATGGTAATAAAAACAACTGTATTATAATCAAAATGGCAACCCAGGCCTTTTTTAGGCTTTCAAAGTTTGACACAGGCCTGTTAAACTTCGACATGGGCGACACAGGCATCTTAAAAATCGGGGGACAACGTTTTGAAAAATAAAAATCGTCACACTCAGAAATGTGTGTACCCATGTACATGCACAAACATGATATAAGATCAGTATGAAGGTTTCATGGATGTATGGGGCTGTGTCTCACGACCTTGGGCCAATGTTTTTGTCTCTGACCGGGTGCCAGCTCTGACCGGGTGCCAGCTCTGACCGGGTGCCAGCCCAGCTAACAAAAAAACGTTATTTTACGTCAAAATAACGTTATAAAATTTCATATAACGTTATGCCATAGTAAGGAGCCTTAGAGAAACGTTATTTAACGTTATATAACGTTATAAAATGTTGTGTAACGTTTTTTGTTTACTGGGAGCTCTGACTGGCCTGAATAAAATCGGGTTATTTAGGGCAGATGTAGATAGAATTTGTCTGAAAAGGTTAATGGATGTTATAACGCTCTAAACTAGTCATTAGGTATCCATTTTTATCATTATCTGCCCTAAATAACCCGTTTTTATTCAGGCCGGTCAGAGCTGGCACCCGGTCAGAGCTGGCACCCGGTCAGAGACAAAAACATTGGCCCAAGGTCGTGAGACATAGCCATGGACTTTCAGGATTATTGATTTAGGGGACTTATATCAAGTGTGTTATCAATGTCATATTGGCGAACGTAAATGCATGTATATAACAGGGACTCCATTGTGTAGTGACAGGTAAAGATGTGAGGTGTGGTTGCTGACGTTTATTTATTCTACACAATGGGGACTTTATCTTTGACATTTAAGTTCAAGGAGCGTCCTATATTGATTATATATGGTTCATCCTCAGGTCACTCAAACATCTTCCCGGCTGTACTATTCCGTCACCAATATAACTGTTTTGATCAGACCAATCCAATGTACCCTGCAGTGTAATCAATACCCGGGGGGGGGGGGGGGTACCTACTTGAATTTTTTCTGATACGGGTGTGCGGCTGGACCAATGACAACCCTTACCCTTGCTAGGGAGATTTTGCTTCAAAAACGTACCCTTGCTAGGGCACTTTCGGCCGAAAAGTCCTTGTTTTGAAGAGGAAAAACACAAAATGTACAATGGATGACTAATTTTACCGGGAAATGTTTAGCTCTATCTGCAAAATTTTGAAAAAAAAATGGGCAAAAGTGGGACATTTTCGTGAAAAATAGGTCATTTTGGTGGAAAAGTGACCCTTGCCAGGGCGATTTTGTTGAAACTAGACTCTTGCTAGCGACATTTTTTTCTCTCTAAAACAGGACCCTTGCTAGGGAGATTTTGTTGAAACAGTACCCTTGCCAGCCGCACACCTGTGTACAAAATATGCTAAGTGCCCCCCCCCCCCCCAGGAATCAATATATATAGACAGAGCTGCACGCTAAAGTAAAAGACTATTACCGGAGTTATTGCATTTACCGAAAGTTTTCACCCATAATCGTGACTACATGTACCGTATACATGTGTAGCCGGAATTATCACGGTGTCGATTTTTAGCTAGGGTGCGGTGTCACTTGTCAATTCTTATTTTATACAATATTCTCTGTGTCTGTCGATTTTAAAAGGGCCGTGTTGCCCGTGTCGATTTTTAAAAGGGCCGTGTCGAACATGTCGATTTTCACTTATGACATAAGTAAAAATACATAGGCTAAGTTATACATAAGTTATGTATAGTCTACTCCTAAAACTCGGGTATAAGCCACACGGTGGGGGGGGGGGGGGGGGTGGAGGTGGGGGATATTGCTACCAAAGGCTTAGCCTATATACTTGAATAATATTACAATAGGCCCAATATCAGCCTATGTAAATGATACGTGTATCAATTGATTATGTAGCTTGGTGGATATATGGGGTCACAATAATAAACAAGCCCTGGCCGAGGTAGGGGAGGTGAGCCGGGGAGGGGAGGGGCTAAAACTTGATAGGCCTAGAAGCTTTAGAGCAGCTGTTTTTCCCCTCCCTCCCTTATTTGCTATCAATGCCCGAAGTATAATCTATCAAAAACATCAACCCCCCCCCCCCCCCCCCCCCACCAACGAAAACACACACTCGAGTCGCAAATAGTGTCCCAATAGTTGGCGCGCGAACCAAGTCTTTCCGTATTAAAAGCTACCGCCTCGCCCTCTGCAGTGACGGACCGCGGTTGTCGAAAGATGCCGTCTCTACATCCCATAAACAGACCGTAGGGAGGCTGGGCATAACATTCAAAATGGCGGCCGCAGAGCAGGAAAGCCTCGGAGGGGATGGCTAAATGAATGAATGAGTGGATTTACGGACATCTAGAGGTAGGTTTACACCGCCAAAATAACAACCTGACCACGGGCGTCGACGTAGGGGAGTGCTTGAAGTTGGGTTGGTGCTATGTGGGCGGGGGTTCGGTTTGGAAGGTGATGACACTGATGTTTGTTTAGATTTCAGACGTCCCACTGGCACTGACTGTCCTAGTGTCTGTGACTGTCCCCACAAGTTGAATTTGACAGGTCAGTGTGGCCCTGGGCGACGCCATGCTAGTCTGTGTTCTGTCTCTTAGATCTGTGTGTCTGTTTGTGTATTTGATATGTTGAGGCCCGGGGATGAGGCCTATAATAGACTAACTTCACTAAGTCAAAGTCTATTAAAAGCCGTAAAGGGAATGCTCATTTCTTCACAACAAGGTGAAGGTTGGTGGGGGAGGGTTAATTGGGGGTGGGGGGGGGGGCACTCCCAAGTTCCATTCTGAATGAATGAATTGCTCAGCTGTAGTGTAGGCATACCCTGTGACTGTGTACTGCAGTATAGACAGTGACGTGTAGAATGTAGTGGGGTTGAAAACCCCATGTCGTCCTGTCGATTTTAACCACAGACGTTGATAGAATCTGATAGATGGTTAAATATTATCATCCTGTTCAAGCTGTTGATTGCTCCTGAGAATATTGAGATGATGAGAGATGATGACCACATGTCACTTTATTATCAGAGTAGGCCTACCCTAGCAGCTGCCTAGAATCCCCAAGTAGGCCTTCAGTAGGCTACGGAGATGAGGGAGTCTCGATTTTATAGGGGGACCCTTGATGGAGGTGTGTGTGTGGGGGGGGGGGGGGGGGGGGGCTGCCATGTCCCCTGACGACTTTAAGGTGGGTCGCTACCCTTTGATCAAAGTTAACAGAATTTCCCTATTTTTTTTCTACATGCAGTCTAAATCATATAGAATTTAAAATTTAAGTATTTACATTTTTCACAAAAAAAGTAGAAAAAAATATGAAAACTTCCATTTTTTTTTTCATGTCAACCATTGGGCACAGAAATGTAAAACTTTACATATGAAACGCCTACATGTTTCACTTTACTGCAAAAATAATTTTACAGTTGTATGCAATGGCATAGTGGGTAAAAATATGATGTTTCCGGAAAGAATAGGAATAAATTTTCATTATTTTGTAGCCTTATGAGCTAAGAACAGTATTCAAAGTTAACAGAAAGTTTTTAAACTCTCTCAGAAAATAGTTTAGATCATTTGCTAACATATGAAAGTGCTTTTGATAGGGGGTCCCGAGCACATTTTTAGGTTTTTCGGCCTTTGAAGTTAAAAGGTAGTGCAAAAATGGTCTAAATCCTTTATTCAATGCCTAAAATAATGGGTAAAATGGCAAGGATCAGGGTATAAAATGGTTGTACTTTATGCCCTTGGTTACTTCAAGCAATGTAGTGACATTTATATCAATCTAGATAATGATTTATTGATTAGTAATTTCAATATTCTAGCTTATATCAAAAATAGCAAATATTATTGTCTACAAACAAAGCAAATATTCAAAGTCCAATATAAAGCTCAATTTTGCTCAAAACTGTCCAATCTTTGGATATTGCTTAGTCAGCATATATGTACCAAGTGATTTAATATCAGCTCATTCTGAGACATTTAAGCTATATACGCAGCTACCTGCGCAGTGGGTCCATATTCAAGAGGTAGCGATCCACCTTAAGAAATGCCCAGGCCATAGATATGTACCTAGCCCTAGACCTATTAACAATTTGTATGTCTCTGCTCAGGCCAACTTTAAAAAAAAGAGGTATGTTTCAGGTTACACGACTCTACCTAGCAAAACAGGGCTGACCCTAGACATTTTTATCCAATTTAGATTTTTTTTAAATATTCTAAGTAATTTTGGGGCTATTTCAGAATCAATTTGATAGTGCATAAGTCAATGCCATTCACCCCATTGTCGGCAAGTCAGCGATTAAGTTTGCGAGACAATTTAGGTGCTTTTCAGGCCGAAGGTTAGGCCCTAACAAACAAACAAAAAAAAAATCTGACCTACCCTACCTAGATTTTTGAGACCATGTAACCTGAAATTTTATTTTCATTGGCCTTATGAATGTCGCCATGGCATAGGCTTATCGATGTTAAGAAATACCATGTAAGAAATACTAGATAAGGGAATTTTCATTTATTAGTTACAGGGGGGGGGGGGTGGGTGGGGGGGGGGGGCGTAAAAAATTCTGACCCCCCCTGAGGGGGAGGGGGGCGTAAAAAATGCTGACCCCTCCTTAGGGGGGGAGGGGCATAAAAAATGTAACCCCCTTTTAGCAAAAATGCCCAGGCGAAACCTTTCACCGCCTTCGGCGAGGGGGGGTGCAAAGCGCTACTCGTGCTCTCGAGGGGGGGGGGGGGGCGTAAAATATTTTCGCCCCTCCGCGCGAAATCTCACCACCACCCCTGTAATTAATAAATGAACACTCCCTTAGTACCCATGTCGCCATATCAATTGAGAAATGTCCCATCATTCTCCTGTCCCATGTCACAAAATACTATTTGAAATAGCACATGCCGCCATTTAAGATTTAGGGGTATCTGGTAACCATGGGGGGGGGGGGGAGGTCAATATATCTTTGCCCAACTCGCATATAAACCGCACCCTGACCCTGGGTCGATTCTATAAGCCGCACCGCCGATCTGACTTGCGTACTAGCCGGGGTTTATACGCAAGGTTTTAAGGTAGGCATGTTTTACAGTTATTTCAAATTACTCATTTGTAGGCCTATATACATGCACAGCCCCAAATGAACAGCCTGTAGCCTGTAGTCTGAACTGCACCTCGTGACTCTACTAGTTTGGCACACTGACACTGCTCCAGATCCGGTATGTGCTAATATAGATCTAGGCACAGTTTGCCAAATGTGTGACATGGACTGGTACCATGTTATACTGAGCCTGTAGGTCTGTATATATAGGGGTCCTACGCTTTATACCGTATACATGTATATGTATACCGTATTTGACATAATAAGTGCACAGTGCGCTTAAAAAATTATAATGGATACCTTTTAGTAGTTAAGAGTAATTGGGGTAAAAAATTGAGATATTTTTGGTTATTTCTAGTACAAGAATCAGCCAAAAACGGTGTGTGTGCGCTTATTAGGGGTTGTGCGCTTATTACCGTATTTGACGTAATAAGCGCCCTCCCCCTAATAAGAGTAATTGGGGTAAAAAATTGAGATATTTTTGGTTATTTCTAGTACAAGAATCAGCCAAAAACGGGGTGTGTGCGCTTATTAGGGGTTGTGCGCTTATTACCGTATTTGACGTAATAAGCGCCCTCCCCCTAATAAGATCCCCCCCCCCTTTTTGGGGCATTTTTAGACTAGAATAAGGTGTCAACTTTCACGATTTTGGTGACAATTAAACTCTTAAGTACTAAAAACGTCATAAAAATAATTTTATAAGCGCCCAGGGGGCTTATTACGTTGAATACGGTACGTCGAATACGGTACATGTATATACACGTATACAGTAAAACCTCACGTATAAGCCTAATCAGGTATTAGCCGCATCTGGAGTTTGGAGATATCCTACAGGCCTCACAGGGGGTCTGAAAATTGTTGATTTAGTACCATAGTATACCCATAAAAACTCTCGTATAAGCCTCACGCCGACCGTGGGACGATCCTATAAGCCGCGCTGGTGATCTGACTTGTGTACTAGCCGGGGCCTATACAGGAGGTTTTATGGTAGGGACAAAGCAATTTACAAATTAAGTTGTCTCTACTTTAATGGGTCATTTTTAACCCTTCAAGGACGGCTACACCCATTATATCGTCATGATGCTTGAATGCAGCCCGGGCAAGTAACTCGCCAGTGCTACAGTCATACATTTGATATGTCCACCCTACATGGTTGATACACTCCGGAAGGGTCGACATAATTTAAATACCAATCGGGGTCCCAGGAATTTGAAAAGGCGGGGTGTCCACCAAACGCCCAAAAATACCGAAAAGCGTTGCAGCGGATTAAAAAATCATTAGAAAAAAAAAAGTTTAAAAACTCCAAAAAGGGGGGGGGAGGGGGTCCGGATCCCCCCCCCCCCCAAGATCCGCCCCTGCCAATGCAGTCCAAGTGAGTAATTTGTATTTGGCAAAAGTTGCTTTAAAGCAACATGCCGTCCTTAAAGGGTTAATGGCCAAGTGTGTGAACATTGTCGGGCACACAGCCAGGAATGAGACTAGATCTGAGCCCATTCCTCTATTTGACAATGCATTCATATGACATCACTCCTCCACTACTCAGTCAGTCCGTTCTTAATTCTTCAATTAAAATGTTTTCTTTTTATAAATACATTTTATTGGACCAAACTTTACCATTAATGCTTGCTTTAATAGCTGAGTCGCCAAACGTTTAAGACACCCCTACCCTCATGCCTGTGTGTCTGCCTGTCGGTCGGTCTGTCTAGCTGTCGTTCTGTCTGCCCCTCGCTTCTTCCCTCCCTCCTCAATCCATATAATTATTTGCTTCCGTACCGACTTGAAGTGGTCAGGGATTTCCTAGAATTATTTACTCCTAAGGCCACTTAAAAAAAAATTGTCAGCTTTACGGATACTTTCCTGAAAAAAGGGGTGCGGGAGGGCGGCTTTTTATTCTTATTTTTATTTGCTTTTTGGTTGATGAGGGTGGGCCTTTTTTGTTTTTGCTCAAAAATATTTGAGAGACAATATTTCTATGAAAGATGCATCCATTATTAACCTGTAAGTAATGGGGTTCAGGTTATAGATATAAGAATAACAAGTAATATGCTATTTGAATTTTGATTCTACACAAAATAATAGTTGACATATAGCAATTATAGTTTTTAGGAGTTATTTTATTATTGGAGGCGGAATTTTTAGACATATTTTTTAAGAAATGTTGAATAAAAAGCACTGATGCGGCCCCTTTTAACTGATGCGGGCGGTGTCTGTAAAGCTGATTATTATTTTTAAGTGGCCTAAATAAAAGGGATTTCAAAGTCCTACCCGCTTTCAGTATACCTAGTAGTACACCTACGGTATTCAAAATGGTATTAATTGAGTACCCGTTCACGTATTCTGTCGACATACTACTTCCATCCCTGTTAGTAGTGTTAGTCTATTGGCCGGTAATCGGGCCAAGAGACACTTTATATGAGTTAATTCGTGCCGCCACGACCAGAGTGGACTGAAAAGGCCAAGACACTGACCAGCACCTCCCCCTCCCTACTGCCAACTACTTGTACCATAACCCTCTAACGACAGCAGAGGGCAGCAAATTCTCCCTTTTGTCGCGGGAACTGCTTCATTCACGCATCATGCCGGCCATGCATGGTACCATTGATACACTCCTGAGGGTCGGTATAATGTGAAAGCGAGTTACTCGCTAGTGGTGCATTGGTGCATCATGACAAGAGAGCGTTGCGACATTGTGCCGATATTTAAGGGTAAACCATTGTGTTTGCGTTAACCCTTTCAGGGCCGCATATTCCTATAATCCTGAGTACCCGTGATCGTTCAAGCATCATACCAACACGGAGTGTATCAACCCCGTAGTGTCGGCATGATGCGTGAATGCAGCCCTGGTGAGTTACTCGCTAGGGCTGCATTCACGCATCTTAATGACCAAGAGCATTCTGTATTGAAGCACTACTGTAAAACCTCGCGTACAGCCCATGGCTAGACACAAGTCAGATGGTCAGTGAGGCTCATAGGATCAGGACAAAGGATTTGTCAAAGTTGCATGTGTGGCTAGTATGCGAGTCAGGCTTACCGTAAAACCTTGCGTATAAGTCTGATTTGCGTACTAGCCGCGGCTTATACGTGAGGTTTTACGGTATACGTGAGGTTTTACGGTAGGTTGTCATTAAAGGGTTTCGGCTAGAGACCTCCTACACCCGCCCACCTGCGGGTTGACATTTACCTTCACACACTGTCCGCTACTAGGCAGCACTCCCTGCTCTACCCGCCGTTACCATGGCAACCGGAAAGGGAGGAGGCAGGTCTATATTCAGACACACTTCTGGGACATCATCTTTGTAACCCTCTAAGGACAGGATAGGGATTTAAACACTCTTATGTGGGCATTAATAGGGCACCTTTTCCTCACCAGTCAGTGATGCATTCATGCATCATGCAGGGTTAATTGATGCACTCCTGGATGGTCGTCATGATGCACTGATGAAGCACGGGTGAATTACTCGTTGGCACTGTATTGTTACACTGTGACGTTAAATTGACACAAAGCCTTCAGGCATTTTGCTGTCCTTAAAGTACCGTAAAACCTCACGATAAGCCTAACTTCATATTAGCCGCACCTAGATTTTAGAAATTTCCTATAAGCCTCACAGGGGGTCTGATTATGGCGACTGTAGTGCTGTAGTACGCATCTAAAAACTCACGTATAAGTCTCACCTGACTTTGTCCTGATCCTATAAGCGGCACTGACAATCTGGCGTACTAGGCGCGGCTTATATGCGAGGTTTTACGGTAACTATATTGAGCAGCCGTCGTGCGACAAAGCAGTGAATGATCCAGAAAGTCTTAATAGGTGCCGCATGCTTCTCCCGCTACCTCAGGTATTTGTGTTAATTATACCTATTGTTAGCAATCAGTGAAAAGCTTTTAATTAGTGAATTAACTTACTATTATTTGTGGGGGTTTTTAGGTATAAATGAGGGCTTGAGCTGTTTGATATAAAAGTAAATATGTGATAATTAATGAGAAGTAGAGCTAAATCTGTCGGGCCGGGTGGGTTTTGAGTGCTCAGCTGCCTGTAGGTGAGCGTAGACCCTAAATATAACCCGAGTAGTGCCACAGTGCTCTCATCATGTAGCCGAGGATCGGCTCATGTTCACACGGTCAGGTCATTCACTCCAATCACCTGTATGTCACTCTCTTTGTCTATGTGTCGCCGACTCACTCCATCTACATGTCACTTTCTCCGTCTGAGTGTCGCCAACGCAATCCATCTTCCTGTCACTCGCTCTGTCAGTGTGTCACTGACTCATTCAATTTGTCTATTTTGCCTTATACCTCCGTCTACAGTCTGTCACCTCCTCTGTCTCTGTGTCACTGACTCACTCCCTCTGTCGCTGTGTCTCTGACTCACTCCCTCTGTCTCTGTCACTGACTCACTCCCTCTGTCTCTGTCACTGACTCACTCCCCCTGTCTCTGTCACAGACTCACTCCCCCTGTCTCTGTCACTGACTCACTCTCTGTCTGTCACTGACTCACTCCCTCTGTCGCTGTGTCTCTGACTCACTCCCTCTGTCTCTGTCACTGACTCACTCCCTCTGTCTCTGTCACTGACTCACTCCCCCTGTCTCTGTCACTGACTCACTCCCTCTGTCTCTGTCACTGACTCACTCCCTCTGTCGCTGTGTCTCTGACTCACTCCCTCTGTCTCTGTCACTGACTCACTCCCCCTATCTCTGTGTCACTGACTCACTGCCTTTATATGTCTCTGACTCACTCCCTCTGTCTGTGTCACTGACTCACTCCCTCTGTCTCTGTGTCGCTGACTCATTCCCTCTGTCCCTATGTCGCTGATTCACTCCCTCTGTCTCTGACTCACTCCCTCTGTCTCTGACTCACTCCCTCTGTCTCTGTGTCGCTGATTCACTCCTTCTGTCTCTGACTCACTCCCTCTGTCTCTGACTCACTCCCTCTGTCTCTGTGTCACTGACTCACTCCCTCTGTCTCTGTGTCTCTGACTCACTCCTTCTGTCTCTGTGTCACTGACTCCTTCCCCCTGTCTCTGTGTCTCTGACTCACTTCCTCTGTGTCTCTGTCACTGACTCACTCCCTCTCTCTCTGTGACTGACTCACTCCCTCTGTCTCTGTGTCACTGACTCACTGTCTCTGTCGCTGACTCACTCCCTCCGTTTCTGTCTCTGACTCACTCCCCCTGTCTGTGTCTCTGACTCACTCCCTCTGCCTCTGTGTCTCTGACTCACTCCCCCTGTCTCTGTCACTGACTCACTCTATCCGCCTCCCTCTGTCTGCCTGTCCCTCCCTCCCTTGATCAACCTTCCTTTAATGTGCTATGTCATGATGCATGGATACAGCCCCGGCGAGTTACACACTAGGGTAGAGTGTAATGCATCATAAATCATAATCATGACAAGAAAGAGCATACTTCATTTTTAAAGCAGTATGCGGCCCTTAAAGGGCTGATCTGTCTGTGTTTGTGTCCCCATGTACAAATATAGATGTAAGTGTTATGTATAATTCAGGTTGTTTTTCTCGCTGACAGGAGTGTGGTGTGGGTAAAAGATAACATATACGAATGAAGATGAATTATTTATCTAATACTCATTCACTGACTCACTCTATATGTATCACCCCTCACTCCGTCTACTTGTGCCTCCCTTAATCAGCCTACCTTTTATGTGCTACGTTTTGTCGTCAAAATGTATATGCGCTATGACAACGAAGGCAATGTTGCCACCTGATACTTTAAAAAAAGGAAATACTTTATTTCAGCACTTTTCCAAATTTATACTTTATTTAGATGAAATACTTTATTTATACTTTATTTTCAAGAAAAGTAAAGAATTCAGCCCTAAATTACGAATCTCGAGCCCAGTGACATCAGCGAAGCCGCCAGGCTGAGTGGACCTGGAATTGAGGATGCTAAATTACAGGATTTTATACTTATTGTTTATACTTTGTTTTCAAGAAAAGTTTTTCTGGAGCAAATGGTTTTTCTTTTGGTGTACAAGCATGGATGTCAGAACAAGCAAGCATACAATTGTTATCTTTCAAGGAAAGCAATTTTTTTCCGCGCTAATGCGCAAAAATCAATCCACAGTTCATCCCCTCCCCTAATACTGAATTTTTAAAAGTTGCCAAAAAAGGAACGCACATGTAAGATTTTATAGAAATATAAGTTTTCAGGGACCGTGATTATACTTTATTGAGCTGGTTTTATACTTTATTTCGGTAGTGCTGATACTTTATTTTCATGAAGGACCGGTGGCTACACTGCGAAGGGCATATATTGACTGTATTGGTTTTATAACTATATCAGGCATATTTCATTAAAGCAGTGTGCAGCCCTTAAAGGGTTAATCTGTGTGTGTTTGTGTCCCCATGTACAAATACAGATGTAAGTGTTATGTATAATTCAGGCTGTTTTTCTCGCTGACAGGAGTCTGGCGTAGGGGCTGCAGCAGACAACCTCCTGATCCTCACAGACCGGGAGACCTTCATCATTGTCAGCCCAGCATCCAGTCACCGCCAAATTCAACACTGCGAGGGGGATACCGTTACCGCCCAAATCAGTGTTGGATACCCCACCTGTCAGCTTCAGAACCGTCGCCTTAGGATACCATTGTCGCCAAATCCATCTGTCCGCGGAGGATACTGAAACCGTTAAAATCAGTTTCAAAGGCGAAGGATACCATTGTTGCTGCCTTCGAAACAATCGGTGTAGGATACCATTTATTTCCGCTCAGTGTCATCAGGGATACTGCTGAGTTGCTCTTAGTTGTACTGAGTTGCTCGTCAGAGTAGCGGGTCACGTCGGCTGCTTTCACATACTGCGGGATTACGCGGCAGATTTGTAAAGTAGGAGAGACACCCGTCACCTCCGCACAACGGGTCACACGTGTGCCATGAGAAAAGTACCCAAGGTCAGAGTGTGATCTGGGCGATCAAGGAGCTAGTTACTCCAGTTCTGTTCGCATATTGAGGAGTTTTCGGTTTAAAATCCACAAAGGATTTACGTTTGTAGAGTAATGATGAGATGATGATATCCCCCAGGATGAGAGTATGAAACTGCACTTATTATGAAGACACATGGTTCCTATGATTTATCAAGGTTAATTTCTTGATGCGAATTAGTAGGAGAAATAGTCAACATGTGAAAGACGAGAGAGAAAACACTAGACAGTGATCAAAACGTAGAGAAACATACAATTCGGAAAAGAAAGCAAGTAAAAAAAGACAACGAGGAGTGATAATATTATGCTGTGAAAGAAGATTAGCTCTGATAACTACTTTGTGAAATCCCCTCTATCTGGCATTGTTTATCGGATTTATAGAGGGAAATTCATCACAAAGGTTTGAATTATCTGAAAGGACCGAAACTAGTAGGAATTCAAACACATTTTAGGTTTTTATTTTTCAACGTAAAACGTAGTGTCTGGATTCTTACGGAATATTTCAACTTTTTAGGAATTCAAGAGACTTTTTACAAACTCAGGATGAATTTCCACAGCAGTCACAGCAACCTTAACAGTAACCTGCACCAGGCGCACCAGATGCCGAGCACCGGGCGCCGCATCCAGACCGCCATGTCCATTCCAGGTAGGGCCTAAAAAAAAAAAAAGTTGAGTTCCGGTAACATGGCCCCAAAAAAAGAGGGTCGGTAGGTCGGATTTTTTTTTTTTTTTTAGATTTTTTTTTTTGGTTAAAAGGTGAATTTTAGTAGTAAAAACACCAAAAATGTCCTAAAATTAACAAAAAATTATAAAAATGTCTAAAAAAAAATAGGGTCGGCCCCAAAAACGGAGGGTCGGTCGGGATACCGGAACACAACTTTTTTTTTTTTAGGCCTAGGGATAACATTGCTTTTGAATTTTATAGATTACCGTATTCGACGTAATAAGCGCACAGTGCGCTTAAAAATCGTTATTAACACCTTTTAGTAGTTGAGATTTTAATTGTGGTAAAAAATTGAGATAGTTTTGGTTATTTATAGTCTAAAAATCGGCCAAAAACGGGGGGTGTGCGCTTATTAGGGGGTGTGCGCTTATTACGTCCAATACTGTATCTGTAATTCACCATTATGGTGTCAATATATTGACGTATTAGTTATTATGTACTGTAAACGTAGATATTTTTCGCGCTGTACATATTTTCGTGATTTTTAAATATCCGCGAAAATATGTACAGACCCTAAATATAACCCGAGTAGTGCCACTCACTATGTGTTGCATATGTACAGAGCGAATATTTATACAGTATTGAATCAAGTAGCTAAATATCCCAAATCCATGAATTTCAGTACCAGCGAAAATATCCTTTTTAGCAAATTCGCGAAAATTTATACACACGAAAATATCTACATTTATTTTTTGGAAATACAAGATCTCCTATGCTTAAGCACTGGATGGCCGTATTCAATGGCACCATTGAATACAATGTGGCCGTATTCAATGGGCTAAGAAAAAGTAGTTTTCCCTTAATAAAATGGCTTCAAATAAAAAGATAAACACAAATGCCAACTACATTGATACCGCTCTGATGTATTTCACTCGTCGGGGCTGGGGCGCATCCCACTCAGCCTGCGGCTTCTTGGGATACTGCCCCAGCGCCCACTCGTGAAATACAACAGAGACGGTATCAATGGGCGTTGGCATTTGTCTATTTACACTATATCACAAATACAGGGTCAGTCAAACCTTTTTTTTTGACTTATGATACCAATGACATCCCTATAATTTTCAGGTGCAGTGAACATCAACCTCAGTGTTCTTGCCAAACCGTCGTCACCTCAGCCCTTCTCTCAGCACCCTCCCTCTACCTCTGGAGAATCTTCCTCCGTCAGTACTGAGCCTACCGCCCCTTGCGCTCCGGAGGGTGAGGCCCCTCCCCCCTACACCACTCTACCCCGGAGTCCTAGTGACGTAGGCTCAACACAATGGTCCGGTCCGGGTACGGCCAGTTCGGGCGCCGGTTACGCCCCGAGCGGGGTCCGACTCGGGTATGTGGATTTCGTGCCGCGCCCAGTGCGGAAACGTATGTTCAAGGACGACCTGTATGAAACTTTTGAGTAAGTATATATGCTACTTTTGTCCAGTCCACTTGTGATAATTATGTTAAAAAAGATTTAGGCTGTCAGCATTCAAGTATCATGAGAACCCCATGGGGTTGATACACTCTCAGGAGGCTCAGTGTAATGCAGTACTTAGTAGTTGAGATCCAGCAGAATGATGTATTATAATGACACATGTTGCATCATGCCCACCCTACAATACAGGAATGGTGCACTTCCGAAGGGTCATCATAGCATGTGAATGCATCGACGAGTAGACTAGCCTAGGTTGCATTAAACCTACAGCTGTGGTTTTTAGGGAACTGAAAGCATTTAATTGAATAAATCAATTAAGGAACATTTATAATCAATATCTTACTCTAGTTTGCTTCGTTAAGAAATATGAAAGCTATATATGTTATAGGATATTTTCACTTTAGTGTGTTGCTGCAGAGAGTTGGTTGGAGTAGGGTGTCTATGGTTGGAGGAGCACCAGGTGCTGCTGGTCATGTTGAATACCTCACTACTGTCCTGTATCTAAGTGTGACAGTGTCCTGTATCTAAGTGTGACAGTGTCCTGTATCTAAGTGTGACAGTGTCCTGTATCTAAGTGTCACAGTGTCCTGTATCTAAGTGTCACAATGTCCTGTATCTAAGTGTCACAGTGTGCTGTATCTAAGTGTCACAGTGTCCTGTATCTAAGTGTCACAGTGTCCTGTATCTAAGTGTCACAGTGTCCTGTATCTAAGTGTTATAATGTCCTGTATCTAAGTGTTATAATGTCCTGTATCTAAGTGTCACAGTGTCCTGTATCTAAGTGTCACAGTGTCATGTATCTAAGTGTTATAATGTCCTGTATCTAAGTGTTATAATGTCCTGTATCTAAGTGTCACAGTGTCCTGTATCTAAGTGTCACAGTGTCCTGTATCTAACTGTCAGTGTCCTGTATCTAAGTGTCACAAAGTCCTGCATCTAAGTGTCACAGTGTGCTGTATCTAAGTGTCACAGTGTCCTGTATCTAAGTGTCAGTGTCCTGTATCTACATGTTTTATGTCCTGTATCTTATTGTTGCAGTGTCCTGTATCTAAGTGTTATTATGTCCTGTATCTAAGTCTCACAGTGTCCTGTATCTAAGTGTTGTGGCACCCTGTATCTAAGTGTCCTGTATCTAAGTGTTATAATGTCCTGTATCTAAGTGTCACAGTGTCCTGTATCTAAGTGTTACAGTGTCCTGTACCTTACCTCTTAACTCCATTTTACAGTGTGCTGCTGCAGAGAGCTAACAGCTGGTTGGAGGAGCACCAGGGGCTGCAGGTAGTGTCCTGTACCTGACTGCAGTCCTGTATCTAAGTCTTACAGTGTCCTGTATCTAAGTGTCCTGTATCTAAGTGTTATAATGTCCTGTACCTAGTCTCTGTCCTATTACAGTGTGCTGCTGCAGAGAGCTAACAGCTGGTTGGAGGAGCACCAGGGGCTGCAGGTTGTGTCCTGTACCTGACTGCAGTCCTGTATCTAAGTGTCACAGTGTCCTGTATCTAAGTGTCCTGTATCTAAGTGTCACAGTGTCCAGTATCTAAGTGTCCTGTATCTAAGTGTTATAATGTCCTGTATCTAAGTGTCACAGTGTCATGTATCTAAGTGTCACAGTGTGCTGTATCTAAGTGTCACAGTGTGCTGTATCTAAGTGTCACAGTGTGCTGTATCTAAGTGTCACAGTGTGCTGTATCTAAGTGTCACAGTGTCCTGTATCTAAGTGTTATAATGTCCTGTATCTAAGTGTTATAATGTCCTGTATCTAAGTGTCATAATGTCCTGTATCTAAGTGTCACAGTGTCCTGTATCTACCGTAAAACCCCGCCTTTAAGACGGATTTATTTTGCCATTTATTTTTCCTACAAGACGGATTTTTTACCCAAAGTAGGGGGTCGTCTTAAAGGCGGGGTTTTGACAATTTTGATTTGGAAAAAAGGGCAGAAAAAAAAGAAAAGACATATCAGCAAAATGGTACAATTTATAAACTTTTCCTTTTTTTAGTTTTTGAAGGTAACTTGTATTGTACTGCAGGCTATACTAACTCACGGAAAAAACAATCAAAAACTTGTAATTTGGGTGATTTAGAGGGGGTCTGGGGGTTGGCAGGACCCCAAAAGTCGGGGGTCGTCTTAAAGGCGGGGTTTTCCAAATCGTCATACTTTTTTTACACAAGACGAATTTTTTTCTTAAGTTAGGGGGTCGTCTTAAAGGCGGGGTCGTCTTAAAGGCGGGGTTTTACGGTAAGTCTTACAGTGTCCTGTATCTAAGTGTCACAGTTTCCTGTATCTAAGTGTTACAGTGTCCTGTACCTTACCTCTTAACTCCATATTACAGTGTGCTGCTGCAGAGAGCTAACAGCTGGTTGGAGGAGCACCAGGGGCTGCAGGTTGTGTCCTGTGAGACGGTCACGTGGACGGGCATGCGCACTCGTAACATCTTCTCCGACTCCTGCTCCCTCTGTACGAGTATGAACGCCCGTCGACAGACAAAATACATCAGGGGTCTACGGTGAGTGCATTTATGTATATTTACTATAGACAAAATATATCAGAACCGTAGCCAATCCACCTTGGCAACCACTATATAGATATAGACAAAATACAACCGCGTTAAAAATAGAAATAACATTTCTAGTGCTAGCACTTCGGTTTTAGTACCAAATATTTTCTGTAACCCTCGGGATATAGCTAGGCATGTTTGATACAGCAGGTTAAAGCTGAGTTGTACGCGGGAATTTAGAGTACAGTAAATCCTTGGTCATAAGGCCAAAAAAAAAAAAGAAGTTTTGTTTCAGGTAACATGGCAAGAAACTCTAGGGTCGGTAGGTCGGATTTTTTTCCCTCTAAAATTGACCCAAAAAAGTGTAAAAATGGAGAGATTTTTTCCCAAAATTTTGTTAACCTACACAGGGTTGCCACTGTCAGGGAAAATGTCAGGGAAAATATTTTTCGTTCCAGGTCAGGGAAATGTCAGGGAATCTCAGATTTTTTGGCAAAATGTCAGGGAATACGATCTTTTCTGAAAATGTCAGGGAAAATAATATTGTGTCAGGGAAAATCTTTGAAATACCAAAATGTCACCTGTTTTCTCTGAAAAAAAGCCTATTTTACTATGACCAGCAGCTTCGCTGCCGGTGATAGTGGCGGCGGGAAAATTGGTAGTGTTCGTCTGACCTAGTACACTGCACTGTGGGAATGCCTTAGCATATCGCAAATAGGGTCGTAGTGGCGTGAAACATCAATCTCCTAGCAGATGTTAGGTCTGTTGTTTTCTACAGCTGAACATAGACAGTAGGATAGAGAGTGAGCAGACGAATTGCATTCTTGGGTACGCTCCCGATTTCCCTGTTGTTGTTTAATTATAAGAGAGAAAAATATCTTAATCCTCAAAGAGATCAGCCCGAATCTTCCACGGAGACAAAGCCAGAAATTGATGGGTATTAATAATGATCACTCGCTAAGTAAAAGATAAAAAAAGAGTGCATATTCATAGTTGGATGGCATTTAAAAACATTGGGTTTATGTCGCGATTGTCAGGGAAATTTCATATAACGTCAGGGAAATGTCAGGGAAAAGTCAGGGAATTTAAAACTACCTTGTCGGTGGCAACCCTGCTACAATTGACCCCAAAAAAGTCTAAAAATATAAAAAATTCTTCAAAATTGCATAAAAAAACGTAGGGTCGGCCCTGTTTAGATAGGGTCGGTCGGGTGACCTGAAACAAACCTTCTTTTTTTTTGGCCTAAGCGGACTTGTAAGCTTTGGTAGGTCCCAGTAGCAGGTCGGCTTATGCCGGGGGTTTTCTACAAGTTGAAATGACCCAAAAATCAGCTTATAACATTTTTTCTCAAGTAAGGGGGTCAGGTAATGACCGTGGTCGGCTTATGAAATGACCCAAAAATCGGCTTATGAGTAGGGAGTAAATAATTCCCTGTTTCTCCCCTTTCCCATGACAGGATCTGGTATTTTGTGGAAGTGTTCCCCAACCCCCAGGCGGCACACGTCCGCTCCCCGGCCCTCCAGTGTAAGACTTTCGTCCCGCGTCGTAACGAACGCTTCGACCAACTCGTCAGCCGAGCCAACGACCATCTGTCTTCGGAAAGAATCGGAGGTGAGCTAATCCAAAAATCTTCAGATCACCTGATTGAGGCTGATTTAAGCCGAAACGTTGTGATATATATTCAGAAATAAAAACATCATTTCTGTCATCGACACAAAACTTTTGTTGTTATAGTTGTGCTTTAATTTATACATATGTAATTTATTATAAATTCAGGGATGTAAGTCTTCCTGGAATTCCAGGAATTCCTGGAATCTCACTTTGATGAAACTTTTCCATATTTCTGTTCCTTGTTGGCCTACCATTAGTTCGATTTTCACCCAACCCCCTACCTCTAGACCCTCCCCGCCTCCCCTGCAGGGCTCCCGGCCAGCAGAACGCCCCCAGGGCGGTCTCTCCTGGCCCTCCTGGAATCCTCCCAGTGAGTCACTGGGAAGATTCCAGGATGGACTGGCCGGGAGCCCTGCAGGGGAGGCCGGGAGAGCATCAGGGGGGACATGAGGCCGCCCTGGGGGTGTTCTGCTGGCCGGGAGCACTGCAGGGAGGGCCTGGTCCGATTTCCTGTTTTTTCACCTATCGTAACTTACATCCCTGTATATATGTATTTGAAAACTTCTTGAAAAATGTTTCATTACAACAAGGCAGGTGGTGGTTGATTTGTGGGGACCAATCAAATTTGGATTCTCTTAAAATGGGGGGGGGGGGGGGGGAAACAAAGAAATTTGGAAAGATACAAATGTAACTTGCTGAGCTGGGTTTTGTATTCATTAATATATGCCCCTATTGTCAACAAAAAGTGATAGTATGTACGTCCCTATGATATAACCTAGACTTTTTTAAAACGTTTTATTTAAAAAAGTACCACATGTGAATATTTTTTGAATTTCTTTTTCTTTACCATACATGATAATACACTGACCTTTCTGTACGCAGGTCAGATTATCTCCATAAAGACGGTTGCTATGAAATACAATATGTGATAATTTTCATTTGATTCAAAAAAAAAGTAATTTCATTGATTTAACTTAATTTCAATTTAGATATTTTTCTTAATTTTTACCATATTTAATAACACTAAACTCGGTCTCTGCCCTATCTGTACCCAGGTCAGATCATCTCCATAGAGACGGTTGCTATGAAGTACCATGACGCAGACGCTAGTTACAGTCCGCGGGACGTTCACCCTAACGTGTGTTTCTGGAAGGAGTACCCGGACAGTAAGAAGAGGAAGGTCCTCTGTATACGCGTCTTCGCCTACTTTGGGGAAGATGTCGATGGATATGAATCACTCGGTAAGTAACTCAGGATTTGTTATACATTATGATATATACATACCGTATTTGACGGAATAAGCGCCCAGGGCGCTTATAAAATTATTTTTATGACGTTTTTAGTACTTAAGAGTTTAAATGTCCCCGAAATCGCGAAATTTGACCCTTTGTTCTAGTCTAAAAATGCCTCAAAAAGGGGGCGGGCGCTTATTAGGGGGAGGGCGCTTATTACGTCGAATACGGTATACCGTTTTCGACCTAATAAGCGACCTTCCCCTTATGTATATATATATTACAATACCATGAAACCTGGTTGTTAGCCGAGATGTTTGTTTCTTTTAAAAAGCTGAATTCGGTTTATAACTTTTGCTAAAGTGACCCCTTACAAATCTGTCCGATATTTAAAATGCTGTAAAATCGTCTACTCTTGGATCTAATGCACGGAAATCCAGCCATGTAGGCGGATGCATTATCAACCAATGAGATAATTCCCTGCATTCACTGCAGAATTCTTAGGGTGCATTATGAGACGACTGGCACCCATTGTGATAGCTGTTATTAGCGCGTATCTCGCCAGTACCAGATCAAGCAATGGCGGCCCGCATAAGGCATCCTGCCGCAGGGGTATAAAAACCCAACTTTTGGAGTGGGGAAAAAAATCTCCCTGCCAACCCTATATAAATATTTTTTTTCTATATAAATAAGGATGATACTCTGCCTGCGTTCATACGGGAATGCTGCTCTGGCTAAAAAGCTCACCAGAGCTGATTTCATGCCAAACTGGCAGGGCTGATACACTCCCGAGTGGTCGGCATCAGCAGCATGATGCATGAATGCAGGCAGGACATATTACTCGCCAGGCCTGCATTTATACATCATGACGACAGTATTAAAGCACATTAAAGCAATATACCGTCCTTAACTATGTAAGATTTAACATCTACAGCTGCCATGATTTCTCTCCGGTGCAGTTTACTGAGACTTTGTGCCTGAACACAACCGGAGGAATCAAACCTCATGCAGAACGCCTCCCTTCATTATCCTCTTTGTCGTCATAATACATAAACGCAGCCCTGGCGAGTAACTCGCCGGTGCTGCATTCAAGCATCATGCAGACCCTGCAGGGCTGATACACTCCCAATGTCGTCTGCATAATGCATTAACGCATTACTGGCCAGGGCTGCATTCACACATCTTGACGGCAGGCCTTCATTCAATCAAACCGTTAAAAATCATGTTAAGGCCACTCAAAAAAAAAAGTGGTTTCTCATCACCAAGGTCGGAAAAATGTGACGAGGGAGGCTTTTTTTTATTTTTTTTTATTTAACTCGCGGGCTTAAATGTATTGGATTATATACGTTTTTCATCACCAAAATTCACATTTTAGTGCTTATGTACTTTATGGACCTTTAAAAGTAGGAAAAATGTAATTTATCTCTATCCTACTGCAATGCTGGCAGTATTAGCTTTAATTTGATACCAAATATGCCAATTTTGTCCATTTTTATCATATTTGTCATCAAAAATTTGCAAAAAAAAAAAAAAAATTTCCTCAAAAGCTGATTTTTATGATGCGCGCGGTGATGAGAAACCATTTTATTTTTTTGAGTGGCCTAACAACCTGACACTATTTCCCTTGCAGGTTACCGAGACTTTGTGCCGGAGCACAACCGCCGTAACCAGGAGAACCAGGGTTACGAGGTGTATCAGGACCTTATGCAGAAAGCCTCCCGGTGGATCGCGCGCCAACAGGGGGTGCGCTTTGTCAGCGTGCAGTCGCTCAACATCAAACTCAAGAAGAGTAAGTACCGGGAAATCACTTTACCGTAAGAAGGGGGCCACTTTTCCTACTTTTGCAGGAATTCCTACTTTTTTTGGTGGAATTTCTGTTTTGAATTAAGCTAATTTCCTACAGAAAATTGACCAAACTCTTAGGATTTCCTACTTTTTGTCGACAAGAGAGTGGCATCTCTGCCGTAAACATATTTTATTTCGCCTAGTACATATTTTCACAAACATGCACAGTGCCAATATTTATCCAGTATATACAACTACTATTATACTAAAATCTGCCCTTAGCATGCCCTTCATCCTCATGATGCTTACCACCTGTAGGCTCTACACCAGATTTTGGGGTAATAAACCTTGCACATTCTAAGGCCAAAAAAAAGGTTTGTTTCAGGTCACCAACCCTATCAAAATAGGCCCGACCCTACGTTTTTTATGCATTTTTGAAACTTTTTTGGTCAATTTTAGGGTCTTCTGAGCGGCTGGCTTTTACTTTCATATAAAAAAAAAAAGTTTAAAAAAAAGAAAAAGTCCGACCTACCGACCCTACATTTTCTTGCCATTTTACCTGAAACAAACCTCCTGTTTTTTGGCCTAAGCTGTAACATGGTACTCACTTGCAGATAATACAATCTACATTTCTCCCTACTTGTTCTCCTACAGAGGGCCCCTTTGAGGAGCGCTGTATCTTCACAGAGCATCTCTGCGCCACCAACAGATCCAACATCTTTAAGGGCCCTAACCGTAAGACGAGCTACATCCGCATTGTGCGTGTGTACTTTGTGGTACACCAGCGAGCCGGGTCCCGTCGGGAGTTCCCTGCTGTCAGACTCACTTACCGCACCTTCTCCCCCGCCCAGATCACGGCCCACACCACCGAGACACCCGCCGAGTACGAAGGGATGCGGCAGCTCATGGAGAGGGTCAACCAATGGCTGCAGATCACAAGTAAGGCCACTTGAAATTGATGATCAGCTTTACGGATACCGCGCGCATCCTCTAAAATGAGCCGCATTGGTCCTTTTTTTCACCTTTCAAGAAAAAAAAGGCCAAAAAGGGGCGCATATATAAACAATCAGAAGACATGTTGCAAAGATATCAATATCTGAGCTGATAATAGGGGGAGAAACGAAGTTTAAAGGGCATTTTAGACCTCCAGGGCTGCCAAGTAGTACGCTTTTGGTGTATTAATACGCTTTTTGGCCTCATTTGAGCCAGAATACGCTTTTGCATTTTGAGTACGATTAAGTACGCTTTTGAGGTATCTGGTACGCTTTTTGGCATTTATTGGCTATTATTTCTATATTGAGTACACATTTTAGTACTAGATTATTCTCGCTTCTAGAACCCAGTGGTAAAGGGTAAAGTGCTCCTCACCAAGAAAACCTAGCTCATCGTCTGGCTAATAGGTCACAGCTCACTGGTTCCAAGTGGTTGGGGCTGCAAATTTACAGGGCAGTCGGAAGGGATTATAGAAATTATTGCCATTGTTATTAGTAATAAAAGGTGAAGTCCTTAGTGCTTTAGCCAGTGCTATTTGTTGCACTTAGCAAAACAGTTGGTTTGTCTGTGGATGAAGATTACATTGGGGGTGCAGAGGGTTCCCCCCCCCCCCTGAAGTTGGAAAGTCGCCGAAATTAAGACCTCCAGGTCGCAAGGTCGTCTTTTTAGACCCTATACTCTATAATCAATTTTGTGCAAAAGTCGCAAGGTCGCTTAAATTATTGCACCAGGTCAAAAAGTCGCCTGGAAAACAGCCCAGGTTGCCAGGTCGCCGAAAACCCCTCTGCAGTCACAACTTTTTCTTCATAATCAACTTGTAGCTTTGTCAGATTCCGGTCTCTGCTTTTGCTATAGTGGAACAGACAAATTATCATGTTTAATTTTGTTTTATTAATGCAGGGACCCTAAATCAAAAATACACATTTAGTACGATTTTGGGGGCAAGGGAGTACGCTAAATACCCTTTTCAGGCAACAAATGACCCAAAAAATACGATTTTGGAAGTTTTGAGGTTGGCAGCTCTGGACCTCATTTATATGTGCAGACCATCAATTTATGCAAAAGAAGAAAAACGGCCCTCCCGCACCTCCAGGAAAAAGTAAATTTTAAAAAAAGGCCTCCTTCCCTCACCGATTTTTTCCAAAAAGTGTCTGCAAAGCTGATAATCAATTTTAAGTGGCACCCATATGAAGGGATGCGGCAGCTCATGGAGAGGTCAACCAGTGGCTGCAGATCACACGTAAGGCCACTCCAAAAAAAGAGTTGTTTCTCATCACCGCGCGCATCAGAAAAATTATGATTTGGGGAAACCTTTTTTTTACTTTTTTTTACATTTTTGATGAAAAATATGTTAAAATTGCCAAAATATCGGCAAATTTGGTATCAAATTAAAGCTTATGCTGTCAGCAATGCAATTAGCTAGGTGTAACTTGCATTCTTACAGCTTTTGCTGATCAATAAACCCCAAATTACTAAAATTTGAAAATTGATCGTGAAATGTCCAAATTTCCCCAAGTAAATTGCCCCGAGTAAAAAAAAAAAGTAAATTAAATAAAAAACGCCCTCGTCATATTTTTCATTGCTTGGTGATGAGAAACAATTTTTTTTTGAGTGGCCTAAGGGAGTGCTCATATTTTAATAACATGGGGGGGGGGGTTCGGTGAATTTTCGCGCGAGCGATTTGAACTTTTTTTGGTCCAACCCTCAGGCAAGTTGAAATTGAGTGCGGCCGACCCCCTTGAGCTGTTGTAACGCGCAGGCTTTTTCACTAAAATGGGGTGCAATTTTTTTGTCCCCCCCCCCCTCAAGAGGGGTCCACATTTTTTTGGCTCCCCCCCCCCCCTTTCAAGGGGTCCAAATCTTTTTTGGTTCCTCCCCCAAATCCATCAACCCCCCCCCCCCCCTTTTGTTAAAAAATTACTACCGTAAAACCCCGCCTTTAATACAGCCTGATTTTGGGATATATTTTCACCAACTAGGGGGTCGTCTTAAAGGCGGGGTTTTCTTATGTAGGATCAAAGAGGAAACCATTGTAAAGTTTTTTCACATACAGGGGGGTCGTCTTAAAGGCGAGGTCGTCTTAAAGGAGGGGTTTTACGGTACTCCCTAAGGACAGTAACTCACCAGCGCTGCATTCAAGCATCATGCCGAGGCTGATACACTCACGAAGGGTTAGCATGATGCATGAATGTAGCACTGACTGCAGATTGCGAATAAGAAAGAATTGTCTTTCTGTGATCAAATGGCTTCAAATAAAAAGATAAACACAAATGCCAACTACATTGTTAACATCTCTGACTCATAGGGGCTGGGGCATATCCCACGACTCTGCAGGCTGAGTGTGACATGGCCCCAGCCCCTAATGTGATATAGCCCCCTATTCCTGAAATAATGTCAAGAGACGGTATCAATGGGTGTTGGCATTTGTCTATGTACCATAAAACCTTGCGTATAAGCCGCACCTGAGTTTGAAGCGATGCTAAAAGTTGCACTGGTGATCCGGTTATGGTGACGTTAATACTGTATCATAGTAGCAAAAACTAGCGTATAAGCCGCACCCTGACTTTGGGCCGACCCTATAAGCCACACTGGCGACCTGACTGCTTATACCCGAGGTTTTAAGGTATTTGTTCTTTAGCCACAATTTTTTATTCTTTGGGTTACGGGCCCGCCGCACTACCATTAAAATCCCCGCATATAAAATAAAATTGTGAATTTCCATTTAAATTGCTATATCGCATGTAAACCGGACCATTATCAAAGATTTTACATGGTAAAACGTGAAAGACAAAATTTTATTTTATTCAATTTTTTTTAATTTCATCCTCCGTACTTGAACACTCTTTCATGGTGTCCATAACCCAAAGAAAAAAAAAGTGTGGCCTTAATACCTGTTTTCCATGTGTGAGAAAGGGAGGTGAATCCAAAATTGCCGCTCTTGGCGTGTCACAGGTCACATATACAAAATGATGCACTTTCCATGTGTGTTGCAGATGCGCACGTGTTCCACATTGAGACGATGGCTATCCGCATGTCGTCGGGCGGGCTGCAGCTGCTAGGCCCGGAGGCCACCTTCTCATGTAACACCTCCCACTCACGCTGGAGCGAGCGCTGGCTCTACCACATCAGGTAAGGCCACCTTTTTTTGATGACTTGGATTACGGGCTTTTGGCTCCAAATTTTTGGAAGGGCAGAGGCAAAAAAAAAAAAAAAGCTGCCCTACAAGGGGCACCAGATCACAAAATTTCCCGAAGGGCAGAGGCAAAAAAAAAAAAAAAAAAGGCATGGAAAATCTCATTTCTGGGCAATCTAATGAAGATACATTGAGAATTATCCCCAATCTGAAAGGCCTCATTCTACCTTTTGCTGGTCAACATGTACTTTTTTTTTTTTTTTGGTAAAATTCTCAAAAAATCTCGGAGGGGAAAGGTAAAAAAAAAAAAAAAAATTTTTTTTTTTTTGCAAAATGCCAAAAATCTCGGCGGCGGATCTGTAATCCAAGTTATCAAAATAAAACGGCCTAAGGGACGAGTCATTTAATAAGTGGTATAATCACCCAGTTTATCCCACTCACAATTCTAGTACTGTTCTAAGTCTACTATGTGGTTAAGTGTGAGTGGTGAGAATGCCCCTTTAATACTAGCGGGGGGGGTTAGGGGATTTTCTGAAAACGGCAATTTTTATTCCGACCCCCCTACCAAGTAGCTGAATGGCATAAAAAAAAATTGCCCTTAGATAGTGACATTACACAATTTTATTATGTAATAAAATATATAAATTTATTTCCCCATACGGTGATACCTAGTTGTTAATTCTGCAAAATATTGCCATTGAAGGGTTAAAAAAAAGACAATTTTCGTATGAAATAAATAAAAAAAGACTAAATTTGTTAATATCTATTTCACCCATGGATACATGATCTACGCAGATCTTAACTTCCTGCAAAACTTGCCATAAAATGACACAATTTCCTATAAGAAAATTCTCTTAAATGGTTACCCTGTAGGTAAGTCTAATTTAATTTCACCAAAATGTCTGTTTCTCCTACAGGGTATACCTAGATGGGGAGTACATGGAGCCTCCAGGGGCCGTCAGCCTGGTTGTACCCAGTGCCGTCCTCTCGCGCATCTGATGGCGGCGAGGGCGTTTACGCCCTGACGAAGACGAACAGTAAAACCCGTCACCTCCCCCTGCTATAACCACCTACTGACGCTGGCTGCAGCTACCCCCACACCCCCCGCCACACCCGGATAAAACCTTCATCAATGGATTTCACCTGCAATGAAAGTCTTAGTGAGAGAAATGTTTTGTATTTCTAATTTCTAATATATTTTGGTCATGGTAAAAAGGAGTTAATGAGTGACCATTTTATTGGGAAACAATGTAGTAAAGACAAAAATTTCAATTTTGGAAAAAAAAATATGAGGCCAGGGGAATATATTGACTCTTTTCCAAGGGAATACATTGACTCTTTTTTCATAATTAAAAAAAAGAATCCATTGGAAAACATTATACGAAGGGGTTGGCCCTATGGGGATGTGGGAGCCTCGCGCCACACACAGTATGACCCTGCCTTGTTCATTCAGTCCGCGGCCGTATTAATAGTACTATCTGTTCGGCATCCTGATATGGGCAATTAATGTAATATAATCATGTAAGTTGGAAGAATATTGGCATTGCTGAAATTCATATGGTGCTCAGAGTGAGTGAGTCACAACATAGAAGCACTGTTTTAGGATATTTTCTTTTTGAATTACAGCAATTTGATCACCAGCACAGGCTTTGTAGGATGTGTAAGGAATAGGAAAGGGGGCCCTTTAGTCTAGGGGCAGCGTAGAGCTTTAATGCGCTAGACCCTTGTTGGTATGATACAGGAACGCAACCGTGGCGAGTAACTCCAGTACTGCATTCATGCCATTTACGCCTACAGGGTTGATACACTCCCAAATATTGGCATGGTGTACAACGAAGTGCTCGCCATAGCTGTGTTCGGGTATTATAATAATGCGCTAACACTAGTGGGGTATAGGGCCAGGTACAGACAGCATTACAGATAGTGATATTGATACAGATATTAAAGTGGCATTCTCACCGAGCGTATCCCACTCACAATTTTAGTACTGTTTTAGTCTACTATGTGGTAAGTGAGAGTGGTGAGAATGCCCCTTTAAGGCCCTATGTGGTTGCTGATTTGTATATCATAAGTTATATATTAGTAAAAGAATATTCAAGACCCAATTTGTTCAATACAAGGTCACATTATAATGGAGGCATTAAGAATACAAGACCCAAGTTTTAGGACTTTATTATACAAGGTATCTTCATCATCATAACCCAATTAGGAAATTAACATAGGCCTACTATTTGTGTTCTTGGATAGATCTGAATTTAGAGACAGTAGAATTTCAGGTAAAAAAGGTCCTAAAAGTTGAGTCTTTGTATGCTGCAAATAACAGTATTGGGAATGCCTATCGAAGATATAGATATATTTACAATATGACATATATGGTAATGTTATTAAATGTAATACTCTCCTTGTATAAACAAAAGCTGGACTTAACCTTCCTGTATAGATAACTGTATATCTGACTTTGTCACCATAGTAACGCCTTCAAGTCTTTGTACCTTCTCAGCGCCACAGAGTGCTTTAATGCATTACGCTCTCTATTATCATTATGCATGAATTCATCCCTGGCAAGTAATTAGCAAGTGCTGTTTTCAATCAGCATGCCGAACCGAGAGGGTTGATAAACTCCCATAGGGTGGACATGATGCATGAATGCAACCCTGGCGAGTAACTCACTGGGGTGGCATTCATGAATCGCCAGGAAAAAGGGCATAGCACATTAAAGCACTGTGCAGCATTAAGAGCGCTAAATGACTCGTATTATCTAATGTAAAACTTACGTGGGGTCGTGACTGCGAAGTATTAATCATGTCTCATTGGTGAATACTAACTTGTGATCTGGTGTTTTTGTATTGGTTTTGATCCTAACATGTTATGTGAATATTTCCCAATGGGTCGCCATTCCAAGTCGAGTCGTGTTAGACCGCCATTCCTAGAAGCAGTTTTTTACCTGAGGACTTTTTCAGTGGTACCGATACAATATTATGTTATACACCTTCAGAGTTTTCATCTGGGGCAAGTTATCGTGAACATATATTTATAAAGGTAATCTTGGTATTTTCCAGGTAAAACCTTTGTTTTTCCATAGCTTCCTATAGTGTTTAATTCAGTTGAATGTAGGACACTGCATAATTTGATTGATTTTATAGCCTTCAGGCCAAAAAAAAAAAAGGTTTGTTTCAGGTCACCCGACCGACCCTGCCAAAACAGGGCCGACCCTACGTTTTTTTATGCAATTTTGAAGAAATTTCCATATTTTTATCCTTTTTTGGTCAAATTTTGGGTCTTCGGAGAGGTTCGCTAGTACTTTGATGTTAAAAAAAAAAAGTTTAAAAAAATATATATCCGACCTACCGACCCTACATTTTCTGACCATGTTACCTGAAACAAACCTTTTTATTTGGCCTTATGCTATGGCATGGGCATGTCTATATTCATGGTCTAAGGGAATCAGCTGTAACTAAGGGGTGGTCATTATTTCAACAGCAGCGGTTGGTGGCATTTCGCACGAAAATATTTTCACCCTACCCAAGGGTTGGCTTATATTGGTCCCGGATGGAAATTGTTAGTGCAGGCCCATTTTCATATAAAAACCCATACCCACTAGCTTTTCACCAGAAAAAATTGGAACAGGAAATTTCTTCCCCTAAGAGTGGTTGACTTGTTTTTGCCTAACCCCAATCACACCCCCCCCCCCCCCCCCCCCCCACACCTGACCTGTTGTTACAAAATGACCAATTCCTGACAGTTTTAGACTTTATCATCAGGGAACACCTTATTCTTATTATTGTGTTTTGAATCAAATACTCAACAGGTCTGTCTATGATGAGGGTTCTTTAATGTTTACAAACTTACATCATTTATATCAACCCAATGTTGTGTCAACTTCTCCCACCAACTACAAAGTTCTGTTATATTAAGACACTTAGATAGTTGAATACCACCCCTTACCTAGGTATGCAATATTAATTACTACCTAGTAGTTTGGTGGATATATTATTATGTGTAAATAATACTTGCCAAATTGTTCTCGTTTGTACAAACCATTTACAAGGTTGGTTCTACAGGTGCATATATTATTACATACGTGTATATATTTACGAGTTATTTCACACAATGTTGTTGTATATGTGCATTGAGGATGAAAATAATCATACGAAGGGCATGATTTTACATGTCCCCCTTGGTCAGTAATCCAACGTGACTCAGTCAGGGTCCCTACCGTTCCCTCGTGTCTCTAAAAGTCTCAAGGAATTCAACATTTCCAGGAGACATACACAATGTTATGTATTGGAAAGTGAAACTTAGCTAGCCATTCACATTATTGAGTATTCCGTTATAGACCTTGTCATGTGTTTGAATTGAGTAGAACCGGGTAGAATATATGAAGTGTGGTAGTCTTGGCGCTAGTGTTTGGTTGGAAGGTAAGGCTAATATTATTTATAGCGAGAAATGAGTTCTCAAAAAGCTTGTCGCAGAAAAAGATGTTGTTAAAATGGGAATGTTTAATGTATAGTGAATTTCTTAATTCATAATTAACACCTATAAGTCCTCTACATCGATGAATAGTTATAAACGCTACATATTCATCATATTTTGAGCGAAAATAACAAGCAAAGTATATGTTATGAGGTTTACAAGTCTCAGTGCGAAATTGAAACGCGATGCATAAAAGATAAGTTGTTATTGATTTGGTGCTTAACACCACCTCATTTAGGCCAAAAAAAAAAGGTTTGTTTCAGGTAACATGGCATGAAAACGTAGGGTCGGTAAGTCGGATTGTTTTTTTCTAACTTTTTTTTTTAACATGAAAGTACTACCTGGCCTCTCCGAAGACCCTAAATTGACCCAAAAGGGCTAAAAATAAGGAAATTTCTTCAAAATTGCATAAAAAAACGTAGGGTTGGCCCTCTTTTGATAGGGTCGGGTGACCTGAAAGAAACCTCTTTTTTTTTGGCCTTAGCAGTGGCACTAGGTGTGTTGTATACATATTGTAACACATCAGCACTGTGCCACAACACTGCCATAATGCTACCAGCATTCCAGGGACTTGTCATCGGTGGGACTAATATAACAGCAAACTATTCCATCTTAGACCACACAATTTGTTGAAGACAATGTAACTATGAGTAAAAGGGTGGGTACATGTACATGTTTCCCGTGTATTGGTAGTAATACTGAAGGATACATAAAATAGTAGGAAACCAAAGATACTACTGCACATTGCTATTTGTGCAGCAACTAATTATACACCACCGTCACCCTTATCGCTTTGCGGAGAATTTCTACTGAGTTTATGCCAATTGCATAATGTGTGATGAACACATTCAGCTGCTTGATAGAGGATATTTAGAAACAAATATTGGCTACATATGCTATTAGTAAATGCTTATGATTCTTGCATTATATTACATAAGATGAATATATTTATGTCATTCTTTATGCTTTTATTGCTTTCTCTTTGGTAAATAATGGTCTTGGAGGTGAACAGTTTCATGTATACCTCAACTGAAGACGATTGTTATATTTGTGTATATGATATTATTACAATATACACCGAAGTGTAGAGAAGTGACATTGTCGGATGTCACGACAAAAATGAGCGGTTAAAAAAGTATATTTCCTCCAAGTATAGGTTATGGAAAAGGGTATCGTTTTTGCATTGTGAGCTATATCAAATGCAGATAATTATGTGCAATAACTCGTGAGGTTAACTGTCTTTAATAAGTACATTTATATACATTGCAGATAGCTGAGTTGATATTATTTACAGACTTATCTTATATAAATTTTTAGATTAGGTATTATTTAATCAATATGTTTTATCATTATATTTTCAATCATTTATTTCTGAACGTTAATATGTCCTGAGGGAAAGTTGAGCCAATGATAATGATGTCCAACTTATCCTGGCCCTTCTTTTGGCTGTTTGTTGGAAGTATGGGTGATGTGGGAGCAATACCTAAGGGAGTGGTCAATTTTTAACAACAGGCGGGGGTCGGTGGATTTCCGCGTGAGCGGGTCAAAATTTATTGGGTCGCCCCCACGGGAGGGGTCGAAAATCTTTTTGGTCCCCCCCTCAGGCAGGTTGAAATTTAGCGTGGCCGACCCCTTTGAGCTATAGTAACGCACAGGCTTTTTCGCTAAAAAGGGGTGCAATTTTTTTGATCCCCATCTAAAGAGGGGTCCAAATTTTTTTGCCCCCCCCCCCTTCAAGGGGTCCAAATTATTTTGGTACCCCCCCAAATCCACCAACCCCCCCACCCCCCCCCTCCCCCCCGCCCTGTTGTTAAAAAATGACCACTCCCTAAGAGTATGGCTTGTCCACAACAACTGTTAATGTAGTTCTGTCTGAGAGATGTTACAGGGTAGATCTAGAGAGGAGTTAACACATTGAGCAGATATCTGTTATAATTACAAGTGGTTAGGTCAATATATAAAAAGTGTACCTCTAGTCCGGAAGTTGTGATTGGTCAATATTCTAAAGAGATAATGTCTTAGTTTGTGATTAAATCAAATACAATGCCAAAAATAGTATTTTATCTAGTTTAGTTGGAGGCATCGAAGAAAAATATATTTATTGTGTAAAAAGGATAATTATGTCATAACAATATGAGTGAACTACAGAATTAAAAGATGGGACATTCATGCGGATTGCGGCATTGGTCAAAAAGTGTTTGATCTGAAAGCCGATGCATTAAACAAAAGCGACATCCATGCTTTAGCATAGTTGACTTATTTTACACCCGCGAAGCACGTTTTGGTCATTTATATTAGGCTAACGCATAATTATGCCATCTGAAAAATTGTTATCGAAGAATGTTAAGTTATATTACTCCGTTCTCAAGGATTCAAGTTATGTGGGTAGAATATGGAACGCAGCACCAGCCGTTCATACAATGTTGGCAGGACATACAAGTGTTTCTTTTTTACACTAGCCAACCACTAGCATTATTAACTGGTATTCTAAAATTCAAAGTTGATATATATTAGATATATTAGAACTTTGTATATATATATATATATATTCATATACGGTAGTTACATTTGATCTATGGTCAGTTATAAGACTTGTGATATTATAGTTTGTGTTATTCTCCATTGAGAAAGAGTCCCAGAGAAGTATGTATCAGTGGAATGAGTTACTGTTTTCTTTACCAAAGACCTTCCCTATTGTGAAACTATGGTATGATATTTTTCCACAATACATTAGTGTAGTGTGTATTTTTTATATTAAAAGATGTTTCTATTTCATCAAGTTCATTTTGAGATTTCTTTTAGAGATTATTTCAATTTAGATGAGGCTAAGGTGACTAGAATGCCTCAGGGTGGTGTATTGTATAATACCCTCAATTGGGCACTTCATAAAAGGACAATCATGAATCCAGTATGTTATGCTTCTGATGTTTAAACATGAAGTTTATTGGTTATCAATTGTCAAATGAAACATTTCATGATCGCCATAGCGCTTTATTAGTTTTAAGTTCTTACAGCGTTTTCAAGCCTCGCTTTGTATTCTGCACTCAAGTACGAATCCCGCTACTTTTTATGAAACTTGAGATAAAACACCTTTGATGTGAAACCCTTGAAAGGAAAAATTCAAAGCAGATCTTGTGAAGTATGTAGTGTATTTTGAATGGTCTAAATCAAAATTAGAAAGAAAAAAAACAGAATTCAGAAGCGTAAGACGTAGTTGCAATGTAGCCACCTTAACACTAAGGGGTGTGAATGCTGGAGTTATGAACGGTGTTCTTATTTTTTTGTCAACAGATATTCAGATTTCTGTTGGCATAAGGGCAAGTGGCAATACTATTATTATACTTCCTATAAATATTCTCAGTTCATGATACTTTTATACAATGTCTCTTATCTAGATTATTGTTATACGGTAATGGTTTCATATGATGTACCATAATTCAGAATCTGTCGATTTATGAAATTGATATCGAAGGCAATTTAATCAAGTATACAGCATGTGTAGGGATCCAAAAATGTATTTGGATTCTTCATTGAGTTCTATAGGAAAAATGAAAGCTCTTAGACTATTGTCCAAAAACACTAAACCTTTTCACAGGTTCTGAATTTATACACCAATGTTAAGATTTAATATGGGAATGGATTTAATTGTTGAATGGTGCGCCAAGTTTCACTTTTTTTTAAATTAAAAAAAAACAAAAAAACTGTTCATAACATACAACAAGGTGACGTTAATTCAAAGTGGTCGATATTAACGAGTCATTTCATGGCGACATTTTGTTGTGCGTGGAGGTATCTTCTCGTGTTGCCCTGGTCGATCAGAGTTTAGTCCCATGTTTCCATATTGAAATGTTCATGTAATATAGCAAATCTGTTTTAATAAAGTATCAGATGTATACCACAGAGCTTTCCTCCTTCTATATTTCTAGCATGCCAAGACATGTCAGAGTTTTCGAAAATTTACTTGAAAATTTACTTGAAAAAAAAATTCATGGTTATTTCATAACTATGATATTCTTTAATAATGTGCCCCACCCCAAACGCATTCATTTTGAGTGGCTTGGTTGAGAGGGGTATGGCCAATATTTAGCCCCCCCGCCCCAAATTGTGCCCTATTTTGTCCACAGGCTACAAACTCTCCACATTACATTATGTCCACAGCATTCCATCACAAAGTGTCCATAATGTACAGCTTGTCCAAATCAATGTCACAAAACGTCCACAAAATATAATTTGTCCCAAATTTACGAACCATAATAAAATATCTACAAATACAGTTTGTCAACAGCTAACTGTCACAAGGTGGCCACACAATCTAATTTGTCCACAATGAACACTGCATGAACATTGGCATTTAAGCAACCTTTTATTGCTTAAAGTCACCATTTAAGCAACTTTAAGTTTAGTAAATTCCGTGTAAATGCCCGGGAAAAGTCATAATGACATTTTTAAAAGCGGCTTTGTGTGGCTTTTACCCGAATTAAAGATGCTTAAAGTGTGACTTTAAACAGTCCAGGTTTTTGCTTAAATGCCAACATTCATGCAGTGGAAACATCACAAGTGTCTGCTATGTTCTCACAAAACCATCACACTGTGACCACACAATTAACACCTACCATACTGTCATGTTTAAACGCTGTGTTTTGAATAAGCACAGTATTATATAAGCGCTAGGGGCACTGAATATAGATCTCCAATAAGCGCTTGTCTTGTATAAGCACCCCCTGAAGTCCTGTATGGGGACAAAAATAATTTCTGTTGTAAAATATGACCACTTCCTAATCTCTGTTTTGATGTGTTGCTTCACATGGTCATCGCAGTCAGGGTATAGTATGGGGGTGGATGGCTAAATTCGACACGGCGACATGGCCATTTCTTAAAATCGACATGCGACATGGAGCTTAGTGACATGAGGAAAAAAATAAGTGACATGACATGGGGTGTTTCTTAAAATCGACATGGGACATGAGAGGTTCTTAAGGGCGACATGGGACATGAGGATTTAAGGGACAGGCGACATGACCATTTCTTAAAACCGACATGCGACATGGGGAGCCCCCCATCTAGACCCCCTATAGTCTCATCACATATGCAGAGTTGGAGTATAAAATCTCAGATCTGGGACCTACTTAGGCTAACTTAGATGTGGGTATTTTTTAATTAACACAGTGAGCTATGACGGTGCTAGCGTTTCTTGTTGGTTGACAGTGATGACCCTGTTGCCTTAGATGGACCTGTGAGTCTGGGGATGCCGGTGCGGGAGGTCCTTGATAGTGCTGTAGCTGCTGAAGGCTCCCGGCTGGAGGCTTGTGGTAGAGCGACAGCAGCAGCAGTTGGTGCCGGGGGGGGGGGGGGGGGTTACTTAGCATATTTTGTATACACATGTGTGCCGCTGGCAAGGGTACTTTCCTACAAAATGCTGAGGTAGGTCTAGGGACTGCACCACTAGTGGACTACTGTGGCAAGCCATTTGTTCACCCTCCGATATCGAAGTTATTAACTTCGATATCAGAGTTTATAACTTCGATATCAGAGTTTATAACTTCTGTCGATAGGTCATTTGATGTAGATGATCCGACGAGGAGACACAATAGATTTGAGTTGATATCCAGTTTTATTGATCCTTAGTAAACATTGATGGTGTGGTAGTGAGAAGGCCACCTCACATGTATGTCTCTAAGAGATGCGGTAGCATAGCCAACCCAAGGGATAGTATCAGGTAGGCTATTACCTCCAGCATGGTCCTCCAGGCGTTCAGAAGATAAGACACCCTCTGGAGGATCCAGAGGGCATTATATACTGTCCAGCCCTGTCAGGCCAAGGGTCGATGGCTATCCATCAACCCGGATTAGGTCGGTTCCCCCGACACACATCCGCCCTACAGGTGGTGTGTGTGAGGGGGAGGGGGTGCATGGACACCTGCCACTGCCCCTCAGGTGCAACGCACGAGAGGGGTGCTGACGGCCTCCAGCACCTGTGGGTATTCCCCTCACACGATCCCCAGTGCACTCTGGGGTCACTCAGTGCGCCCATCCAGGTGCTGATCGTCTGGGAGTGCATCATGCAGGAGTGCATTATCTAGCCCTTTGACATATCCCCACACACCCACTCACTTCCACGTGAGTGTATCACAGTGATAACGTGTTCGTGGATGAGTAGAGGTGCGCGGAGAGGGGACTAGAACCGCGTGCATGATGCACTGAAACCGTGTGTTGGGGCATGGCGATACCATAGGGAGCGCCCACCAGAGGGTAGTAGTATATTGGAAGGTGCCTGTGTAGCAGGTGCAATGTACTCGTGGCTAGAAGGGGGGGGGGGGGGTGGTTAATTTTTAGCGTAGGTTCCCTTTGGGTCCATTCATAGCGACTCTGGAGCAAGCTCCAATCTCCAAATTGTGATCAAATCCTTCAGACCTGTGTCACTTCCAATCAGCTTTAATTGGTGTTAATCAGTGCCTTTACTCGTTTCCATAGAAGACCCGGTTATCAGAACTTTGACATCTCAGAAAAACTGGAAACTTACTGTCCCCGGCCTGCAATGGTCACTTTAGTGTGTCCGCTGCATGCACAGAGAAGTTTTAATTTTGCTTAAATTCAGAAAGTCCCGGCTAGGGCTAGTGGATTACTCAAAACAATGGGTGTGACACACAGGGTGCTATATGCCTGTGTGGGGATAATAGTCCAGAGTTTAGAGATATATCAATCCACCCCAACAGGGAGGGTATTCTGACTTGTTTGCTTGTTTTTAATTGAGAATGTTATCTTGATTTCAGGTCGACTTGGTTCGGGGGTGCACCTTTGCATCCACAGACTAGATGAGTGATGGAATCTTGACAACTTTGTCCCCTTGGATAGAGCTTTTTTTCTGAGGAGATGTGCCGCGAGAAGGTTTTTCGGGATAAAGGAAAAACTTTTTGGGATAATAAATGAAGAAACATTGGAAAATTTGACTGCGGGTGGGGTTTTATAGCTTCTTTTTGAATCTTGCTCCTAAATATGGGGTAGATCTCGCTGTGAGTATTCTTAAAGGTCGATGAATTGTTTTTATATCTTGGGGGGGGGGGGGGGGGGGTATTTGGGTACCGGTACATTGCTGCTTGTTGGAAGGCTTGGATTCCATAGACGTACGTTGCTCTAGTGGCCGATCAATTAGTATTTGACATTTTTATAATAAATAGATTGAGGTATGTGGGTGGCGATCTAAATGCATTTTTATTATTGTGTGACTAAAACAATGGCGTCACTTCTTGGCTTGTTATAACATGTAAATAGATGTCATGGTAATATCAACTCTAGTATTGGTTCACACATAACTATAAAACCTACTGGTCAGGCTCCTGTGGCGTCAGTGGTATTCACTGGTACTTGAGGCCTATACCCTATTGGCTTACATCTTAACTAACGGGTTATAACCCATATGGAGCCTGCCCTGAAAGAAAACCTAAAATACTAGTGCTATATGTGTGAAGAACCTTAATGGTCTAGGCCTACAATGCTTATTATGAGGTGACTAGTCTTCTTTTGTTTCTTGGCTTGATTATAAAACCTTTCTAGAAAAATGGCCCAGGACAGGGTGTATAATATCCTGCTCCTGAGCCAGCACGGTGATTAAAAAAAAACGATAGTGTGTCCCTGGGTCCTGGCCGATGCGCAGTGCACTTTCCTCGGGCACAGGGGCACTCAATCAAAAATAGGAGAAAACTACTTAAGACGATTCACGCTCCATAGTGGGGAATGAAACAAAAGAAAAACAACTCCATGAGGGAGCACAAAAACACACTCACAATTCATACTAGGACTAAAGGAGGAACACAATTCTTTTTGGTGCCTTTGGGCAAAAATAGAAAGGCAATTTGTGATATTGCAATATGAGGATATAAAATATAGAAAAATATCTTTTTGGTGCCCTATACACCTTTAGGGTCCTTTCGATGCCATATTTGTGTGTGTTTTTGGTAGAGGGTGGGACTGAGAGCGTCCTTGCCCTATTTTACTTTCATAAACAAAAACCTCTAGATGAAAAACTACCCGGTACTATGGGTAGAGACTACTATATTTTTGTGAGAAACCCATTATGTGAAAAGAAAAGGATGGTGTTGGCTGTAGCCAGTGTTCGTTGGAGGTTCACCTTGGAGTCCTAAAAATAGGAGGGCTGGTATAGAAAGTCTCGTCTCTGTGCCCTGTATGATTTTAAGATATGTAAAGGATTTCCTTTTTAATATGAGAAGGGAAAAACCAATGTATATGGCTTTTCTTAAAATTAAATGGACTCTCAAGGTGCCTCGTGTTGTTTATAGGGTTCCTCTTCCGTGCCTCCTGGGCAGGTGCTTGAGTCTTGAATCTTGTAGTATACCCCTAACCTAAGTAACTTACTTAAGATGACTAAAACTAAAAGAAAATGACTCCCTGCCATAAGAGTCCCTTCCGCCTCATCCCTGAGGTCCTCCAGGGCATGAGTGGTATGGCGATCAAAGTACATGTAGAATGGGAGTGGGCCTAAGAAAGGCCTGAATTAAAAGAAAACTAATCAGAACCTGAACTGCCTAGGCCTATGTGGCGTATACGTGGCTCAATTGTTCAGGTCTGGCTACACTAGTTAATAAATAAATTCCTAAAAAAAAAAAAAATCTTGAATAAATAGATGATTGTGGTTGGCTGGAGGAGGGGTCAAGGCTCAGGTGAGGGGGGGGGGGGGGCAGGATCGTCCTATGTGGTGTCCATGTCTTCTTCCTCCCTCTCCTGGGGCGGCTCCACCCCCTCAGGTATCGTAAATAATGTCGGGGCGGCCTCCTCCTCTGCTGCTCCTCCAGTGGGTGTTGACTGGCTGAGGGGGACCGGAGGTCTGACCACATCGGCCTGTGGCACCCGTTCCTCCCTCTTCAACCTCGACAGCCTGTCACTTTTTCGTCCCATCCAGCAGCCAAAACACTGGCACCCATACTCAGATGGGTCCCACGGGTGCTCGTCACTATCCGGGCTGCTGGCGCTGTCCTTTGTGTTGTTGTTGTTGTTGTTGTTGTTGTTGGTGTTGTTGGTGGGTGGGGGAATGTTTTCCTTGTTACTATTGTAGCCGTGGGTAACCAAGGCCAACTCCCCCTCGCCGAACTTAAATGGCTTGATGGCCGGACGCCGCCTGGACAAGGTGGCCCCTGGGAAGGGCTTCCGCCGCTCGATATCCTCCAGCTCCGCTGAGAATTCGTCCAGTGGCAAGTTTGCCCCTTCCTCCAGGGCGGGGGCGCCGGTCACTTCCTCCGCACTGTAAATGTATGGCATTGATTAGTACAGGTTAACAGGTGTCGTACGGGCACAATCATTTCAGTGGTTTACAAGGCTAGCATACACTACCAATGACTACCAATAGGCCCTGTTTGTGTTGTTTCTCCCCTTTAGAGTGCGGAGTGCCAAGGTCGACAGACACAAATGTTGTTGTTTTATCTACCCAACAACAGGAAATTTCATGCTCTTAGTTGTTATTCCGAGTAAATTTCACGAGACCTAAGTCAATCATGCACATTTCAACACATCCCCAATCTGATAACTGTTTCCCCCAGAAACAGAAATAAAAGCAAAAATTAGGATTAAAATTCCTATCCATCCCACCTGTCCCGCTGCCAATCATCTTGTAACAGATCCCATCTCCCCGAGCCATGCTTATGACAGAACGCGATCATTATTGCTGACTTGGCAGCTTTTTCACCGCCCAGGGCCTGTTACCATAGCCGCAGGACGGAGCCTGACCTCAGCGGGTGGGTACTGGAGGTGGGCGGGGCTTGACCTACTTAGCTGTGTCCCGCGGCGGGAACTAGGTCACCATGCTGGCTGCCCACCAGGGCCGCGAGTGCTCGCGGTGATGACCCGCCGGGTCACTGGAGCCAACTCCAGGTGGGTGCAGACTGTCCAGCCCGGGCCTGGGTGAGTTACTGCCGGTGAGTGGGTTTTTGTGGGTGTTAGATATGATTTGGGCGGTGCTTGGGGTGTGTATTACTGGGGATTATATGGAAACCGAATCTTGGCGCTGCGCGCCTCCTGGCGGTGGGCCCCGTTCTGCTCCTCCTGTCCCTGCGAGGGCCTTCGCTGGTGATCGGCCGCCTGCTGGGGTATATAAGGTGTGTTTCGCTCGGGGTCATTACACACATGACCTTAAAGATGTCGGTCAGAGTCGAGCTGAGCGTTGCGGCTGAGATTAGCCTGTTGTGGGCCTCGCCCGATGGCGCCCTGTGGGGCGTGATTGCCCTGAACATTATGGTTGACGGGTAAGTGTCCCAATTTACCTGCAAAATGTGGTGTGTTGAGTGGAGAATTGGTTTATCTGCGGAAATTGTTAGCGTCAATCTGGGAAAATTTGTCGTCGCTTTTCCCGCCACGGACTGTGTGCTGGCGGTCCATGTGGCTTCCAAACCAAAAATGCCGCCAGTGCCCAATTTAGAATTTAAAGGTGTGTTTTGTTTTGACTTCAGAGAATGGGTGGGATACCTCCTAATGGCTGGGGTGATCTCCAGAGCCCCCTACCTCTGTCAGTCTGCAGAGTGGGGTCCGCCCCGTGGAGGGCCCGGAGATGGTGGCGCGGGGCCGCAATGCGTTTACTAGTTACCGGTGAGTTTCAGCGTCTCATTTGTGTTGTGTCAGCATTATTGTCATCTAAGGCGCGCCAGCCGCCCGATCTAGTGAAACACCCATCCCGACCCTCCCTAAAAACTGGGCGTTTTCTAAAAGAAAAACACATGCACATGGTCGTTCCTATCTTATGTCTGGTGCCTACCGCTGGGTGTGCAGGGGGGGGGGGGGGGGGCATACCCTTAGATTTTCATGTGGGTAGTGGGATCACTGCAGTGCTCCTGGCGCCTACACTCAATCCTCCCTGACGCCATGGTTGTTCATTTCAGGGTGGATCTGTATGGAGCTCGGGCGGGGCGCATTGCCCTAATGGCCGCCTGCCCGCCACCCACTGTATGCGTGCCTTGACGCCATAACCCTGGAGGAGAGGGGGGCAGAACCGGTGCCTCCTGTTGATCCGGCGGTCCGCCCGCGCTCATCTGGCCGGTCCAGTGAGAGAGGACCCAAGGATGGGGTCACCTGATTGCTTCACACCACAACCGGATCACTTACTTCCGCCTCCAGGGCGCCTTCAGCCTAATGCTGCAAAGACTGTGTTCACCATAACCGAGCTTTAGTGCCATGTTGGCCCCCGTGGGACGCGATCTGTGTGCGCGCCCGTGGCCCTGTATATATGTTGTTATTTCATGTTTATTTTAACTGGGGAATTTAAACATGGGGCGGATGGGAATGGATGGGTGGGTCGGGGCATGGGGTCGTGTGACGGTGGTCACTGCATGGGATGTGGGTGGGTTTTAAATGCTGTGAATAAAATATTGTAAGGGATATGACCAATGCCCTTTTTAGTGCTAACTGCTTGTTTGTGTTTTATGTATTTCTACTGTTGTTGGGGCTTTGGGAACAACAAGGTTTTGGGGTGTATGAGGGGGGGGGGGGGGGGGTTGTCTTCCATCCCCACACAGCTTTTGTGTGGGGGAGGAACTTTAAAACAAATATTTTGGTTCCCAGTAATACCTCATTATGCCTGTTGTATTGTTCTAGGAAGGTAAAAATAAAAATAAAAAGAACTTTGGGGATGGGAGGTTATGATTTGTGTATTATCAAAGAAAAAAAATCTATCCCCACACAGCCTTTTAGTGAGGGTTTCCATCCCCACACAGTCCCTCTGTGTGGGGTGTTATGGGGGGGCCTATGACGTATTTTGCCCACAACAACCGTTCTTAACTACTATTTCTATAAAAATGAATCCTACCGGGTAGTCTTTTTAAACCTTTGTGGAGAGCTTGCTCTCCTTTTCGCCGTCGCCAGGCTTGGAATCGCTCCGCTCTTCACTCCTTACCGTTGTGGCTTTCGATTCCAACTTGTCCTTTGGGTGCCTGCAGGCACCCTCCTGGGCGGGGGCACTGTCCACCCTGGAGGGGGTGGTCACCCTAGCAGCCTCCTTGCTGCTGCTCGGCCCAGGCGGCTTAGGGTCACTCTTCAGGGTACTTAGGAAAGCGCCCGCCGGCCAAGGTGAGGTGGTGGAGGGCTGGTTGTCTTTTGGCTGGATGACCGTGCCGTCGGCCTCCAGGTGTGGGCAGGTGCTGGGCGTGGCGGTTGTTGGTATGTGTCGTTGCAGGGTCGAGTCCGGATGTTGCCTCGGCACCTCTACATGTCTTCCCTCACACACGAATACTAAACGTATGATGGCTTGGGGGTGCTTAAGGGCGTGCCACACAAATGGTCGGTAATAGAGAGGGATCGGGATATTAGCTGGTAACCATACCTCTTTTCTGACATCGTCCAATATGAGGAGCAAAGGATCCGCCCAGTCGACATGGAGCATGGTCCCACACGGCCTGGTCAGTCTCACCCCCCTATAGTCCGGGGCAAATCCCGCCACCCTCACTCTGTTTTTGTCATGATGTATGGGCATGGCCTTCAGCAGTACACACTTCCAGCCGGAGTTGATCTTGAGCCCAAAATATGGGTTCCGGTGGGGGGTGGCCGTTGTTGATGGATGGCACAGCCGACATCCCTTGTAGCATCTCCAGATGAGTGCCAGTACAAATAGCACTGCTGCCACAAGGGCCACTATCTCCATGACACCGATTGTCAAGTTAGGATGGCCACCCTCTACTTTTTCACGTATTTTATCCCTTGCCTCCTTAATTCTCTCATCCCACCACTCTTTGTTCTCGGCGCGGATGCCCTCCCTCCAGGTGTCATAGATCGCCATGTCGTGGCTGGTGCTTGCCGCCGACTGCCTGATGGGAACTGTAATTCCCGCCAATACTGAGACGCGCCAGTGCGCGTAACCCGCCAAAAGTAGGCAGAGGCAACTTAGCACTATACATACGGTTTCGAAAATTGGGTGACTGGTGTGGTTGTCAAGGTAATCTAAACGGTTGCTAAGGGACAGCGCTGATGGCGAGTTACCTGCTATCTGATTGGCTGCCTCTCCCAGATCCCTGGCCGTGTTGACCAATGAGAGGTCGCGTTGCATGTGGCGTAGGCGCACCCGATTGAGGTCAGGCAGCGGATGGTGGAGTGGCTTCGTCCATGTTGTTATTCCCGAAACATTTAGCGGCGGATTACCAAAATGTCTCCAAACCGGGAGATTCACCGCACAATGCATGATGACGGGAGTGTCCAGTGGCGCCACACAGGATAGGTTTGTGTTTGTCATTTGTATGTGCGCGTTGGAAACTGAACATCTACATGGTACCGTGACGACCGACCAAGCCACGTTGTATAATTTGGAGTCTGGGGTGTGGGGACATGACAGGGTGGAGGGTGAGGTACTGGTGGACAGGAGGTAGGACTCCTGGGTTAGGGGGTAGGCCACATGTGGGATTGGGGCCAATAGGTCTATCTGGTAGGTGCAAGTTCTGTGCACTGCCTCGGCCACGTCCAAAAAGAGTGCCAGAAGGCAGGTGGGATGCTGCGGGGCCAGGGTGGGTAGTGGTAGCGTACACTCAGTCACTACCCCTTGCTTACACGCCTCGTATTGAAACGCGTCTAGCTCTATGTATTTGGTTTCGGTTTTAGACACTGCCAAGTAGGTTGGCAGGTTGGATATGGCGGTGGTCCCCTTAGAATGTATGTCTATGGCGTCTATGGGTACTGAGAAACCTGTTGCCCTATATACGGTGTAAACACTGTCTGATTTGCTTATTGGGGTTGGGATGGCTATAAATAGAGACGACTCCTCCAGCCAGTGTGAATGTATCTGGCTATTGTAGTAGTGTTCTATTGGTAACTGGACTATTCCCAGCTTGGGGTCAAGGGTCTGTAAGGTCTCAGCCAGTGTGGTCAAGGCCTCCTGGAGTGAGGATGCGGGCACCAGTGAGGTGGGCAGGTGCCCGGTACTGAGGGTGTTTAGGGCTTCCTCCAGTGTGGTAAGGTCCCTGTTAAACTCATGTAGTGACTGTAACTGTGCCTGTGCTGCGCTTAGTAGGTAATTATTGTAGAAATTTCTTTTTGATTTTGATTGTAAGTCTATGAGAAGGGATGATACATTGACGTCCAGATATGTAACCTTATTTCCTATTTCCTCCAGTAGGAGGTCGGTATCGTTTTGGTATAAAGCGTAGGCCAAAATAGAATTATAATTAAAGTCTGACATGTTGGTCAAAAGATGCGTGGTTTCCCGGGCTATGTGTAGCTCTTTAGCCAGGTATACGTCAATTACTGACATTTCATCCACCAGGGCGTCGATTTCTGGCTGTGTCGCCACTCCAAAAACTGCTCTGAGCAGGTCACCTCCCACCTGAATAGCTCTCTTGGCCCTCGTGGTCGGAGTGACCACGTGGTGGGAGATAGACTTTAGTATACCTTGTGCTCTATTGTATTCCAATCCCATCATGTCATCCAGCATGCCAGCCATCTGGCGGTGGAATTTGTTGCTGGAGTCCAAAATTAAATCAGAAACTGAGTCAGGCATACTCATGTTCAATTCCAAAGAAATATTGAGTCTAAATTGCAGTGGGTATGTCATGTGCCCATTCACGAGGGGGGTGGGGCTGGCGGAGAAAAGAACTCCATAATTTGGTCTGACTAGGGGGGTGCTGATTGTGTGTGGTGGGTAAAGACACTCCGAGGATTGGACTAAGATTCCAATGACGAGCAAACATCTAGGCGGTGTAAAAGAAACAAGAGAATGTAGAGGTATGTTTCTATATGAGCTACAATGTACTGATAAATCCAAAGATCCCCGGGTTGTGAGGATGTGGACAGCTTGTTGGTGTAGCTGTCCAGTGTTCTAAGCAAATGTTTTACCAACCTGCGGATGGCTTTCACTGTTGCGTCGGCCATGCTAGCTGCCCTGGGTGGATAGGTCTGGGGTGTATGTGTGTATGTGCGTGGTAGAGAGGGGGTGGGCCTCTGTTGCTGTGGTCGTCCTCCTCCTGTGGTCACCTGGGCGATGTGGAGGACGAGCAGCTCAAGTCCCCCTATATGTATGACGCTGGGGGTAGGTGTGTGTAGGGGGGGGGGGGGTATGGTGGCTACCTGGGGCGTCCGCTGGTCAGTTGGTTTATTTTTAGATTTTGAAACCAAGCGTCCCCCGGGTTGATATGCGGGGGAGGGAGGGGGTAAAGATGGGTATGTGCTGGGGGGGGGGGGGGTATGTGTGGGGCTGTGCGGCTCTGTACTTGGGGTTTTTCCGTGAGTGGTGAAATTGTGTCACGTCCCTCTGGTATCTGGGTGGTGCGAGACTGCAGCGCCCCCTAGGTGGTGCTGGGGGGGGGGGGGGGGGGGGGAGACTTCCTCCTGTTGCCAGGGGGGGGGGGGGGGGGTTAGGTGGTTGGTGAGCACGCTCCAGGGTGGGGGCGGCGTGTCCTTGTTACAGTTCACGCTGCTCCAGTTCCCGGCATGTCAAATGGTCTTGTTGACAAGCTGGGTAACTGGCGGGGTGGGGTGGTTCCAAGCGTGCCGTAGTGACCCGCTTGTATGGTGCTTTATGGGCATCTGTCCAGAGGAGGTCACGTGCACTGGCCCGGAAGTTGTCTGTCGGATTTTTTTCTGGCCGCTGTTCCGACTCATCACGATCCCTAATGGTCAGTTTGGGGTGTCATCCTGCTGTCATGGCCGTCTGAAGTGCCGCTGACTTACGGGAAATTCCTGCCCTTAAGTGGGGGGGGGGGGGGGGTTTAGGGGGGTGGGGCTGTACCTGACCTGTGGGGGTCCTCACCTGATGGGGTGGGTGGTGGGTCGGGGGTGCTGACATGTGGTCTGAGTTGAATGGCACCCGACAGGTTGTCCGGCACAGGTGAGGGGGGGGGGGGGTATGGTGTGTGTTATGGGTATCTGACCGCTCCCTTAAGGGCTAATCTGGTGGTTTTGACATCTATAGGTGTGTGTTAGCATGTTTAATAGCTTCCCGGCGGGCCTGGGAGCCATAAATATGGGGCCCTGTTCTACATGTCAAACTGACAAATTGCCTCCTTTTATGAGATTGTAGCTGTCTCACATGTCAATTTGATAGAGATTTCTCACTGGCGCCGGGGTGGGGGGGCAATACTGGGAGGGGTGGGGGTCGCGAAAAGACTACTGAGGGTCACTCCTGGTCAGCTCACCCGGGGCCAGGGGTCGCGGCTATCTGGTGCCTAGGAATTTTTTTATGTGTGTGCTTCCGGTCAGCTACAGTTGCCGACTTCCTCCAAGAGGGATCGCGGCTGCCTGTCTGTGTCAGAATTGTGACAAGGTGCCGGGCTGGTGATATGTGTGTATAGCTGCACTGCTCGCGTGCCAGGTGTTATGATCACTGACCTGTTCCTGTCGCGTGGGTTTCTGTCAGTGCACTTGGTAACCCCTGTGAGGGTAGGGCCGTGGTCACCTTGTTTTACTAGGTGGTGGTTGGGTTTAAAGAAAAAAAATTAGATTAAATGAGGGGGGAGGGGGGAATTGTGTGATTAATTATGGATGAGGATTTAAAAGTGAAAACAGGAGATGGTGGTGGTGACGGGGGGGGGGGTTGCTTATTGTTAGTGAGCTTTTGAACAAAAATAGGGGAGGGGGGGGGGGGTATGGGTGGGGGTTATGTGCGAGTGAGGATACTTTTCAGACTTTGTAATTTTTATCGCGGCGTGCGCTCCACTCCTGCCTGTTATCATTGCTGTCTTTGGTTTGGGATTTTCTTAAACAAACACAAAAACAAACCAGGCGCTAAGGGCAAAGAATTCTCAGAAAAATTATGCATTTTTCAAAGTCTCGCCCCTGGAAGGGCACTTACCACTTCGCCAAGTCTCCCTGTTGTTATTTTAGGTGGAGACTGCCGAGAAACCAAGATCGCCCGTCCCGCTGTTGGTGGTTGCTGGGACGAACCGGAAGTTCCGCAGCGCTGCCGCATGGTGTGTCTGCAGCACCTCCCGTGTCTGCCTGACCGTTGTCCTGACCTGGTGTATGATTATGGCCTGACGCTCGGCCAAACCTGCCTCTCCCGGCAGCCCTTCGAATCCCTCCACTACCTGCAGGAAGGTCCGGGCCGCCAGGTAAGCCAGATACCCCTGGACTGGTTCAGCGAATTGATCCCATTCGGGCAGTTCGGGGGTGTCGTTACAAAAGTCGTATAAAATCGTTCTAACTGCCACGTCCACAAAAGGGTTTTCCAGACACAACTGGGCGTGTAGGATATGTTGCCCCATCAATGCGGTCTCCTCTGCCTGCCCGAAGGTGTAAATCAGGCTGTCTTCCTGTATGACTAGCCTGCGTACCTGTCGGATGGAGAGGTGTGGGGCTCGCATTCCCTGGGTTGACAGCAGCAGCTCCAGGGTCCAGGGTTGGTCTGCTTGTCCATGTGGCCGCAAGTAGCTCATGTTGGAACTATTGTGAAAAGGAAACTACCTTGAAAAAATGGCTTGGAAAAATCGGGGGGGGGGGGGGGGGTATTTGTGGTGACCTTACTGCTAACCCTGCTGTCTAGGCGCTTAAGACTGCTGCTATAATAAATCTATTTTTGGGGGAAGAAAAAAAAAAATTGATTTTTAAGAAAAACTGAATTTTTAAATGAATTAAAAATTCTTAAGTAATTAAGGGCTAGTACATATGGTTGTAAAATTGGCTGGGATCCTGAGGTGGTACAACCTCAGGTCGAGTTTTGATATACCAGGGGCGACTCGGCCCTAGTATGGTGGAGTCTATCTCATCTGGTACAGAGGGGGTTAAATATTCGCGGGGTTTTTACGAGCACAGTTGACCACGCCAGCGTAGATTTGTTTGCCTGGGTCATAAGTTCTTTTTAGAAGATATGTGAACACAGAATCAGTGTAGAGGGTAATAGCGACCACTGTGCACCTACCTTAGTCTTAAACCCATCCTCGGCTGCGTGGGAAACTCGACGATTGGCTTGCGTCAAAGAGGGGTAGTTGGTGTTGAGAAAAGGTACTGAGCTTGTAAGGGCTTGTGTTTGAATTTAGAGGTCTAAAAGACTGGATTGGAAATGCTGGGGATTCCACTTAAGTTTGGATCTTTGGCAAGTTGGCTAATTCTTTCCTGTCAAACTTTACCCTCAGGGGGAGTGGCTATCCCTAAATTGGCTGTGTGAGCAGCTCATATATGAATATTCATTGGGGTATGTGTGGCCTCACATACCCCATACTAGAGCCCGAGATCTCGGGCGTGTTTTCTGGCTTTTTAGTGATCGAGACTACTGAGTAGACTTGTATTGGTCTTTTTTTTTTTTTCAAAAATAATTTTATTTTAAAATTTGGACGTGTGTTAAACTTGTGCTTAAAAATATTGCAATGTCTTTTCTCAAGACACCTGTTTCCTCAATTGCTCAACAGAGGCCTGCACGCCGGTACATTCCGAGGAATAAGAATAGGGCACGCTGCTGCAGTCTTCCCAATACAAAGCTGTCTCCCGTGATGTACACGCACTAGGGCAATCCAGAGATCTCTATAGCCGGCCGATGTGTGGCGGTCTCTACCGCTTCAGCTCCATACCAGGCATTGGTTTGTGCACCATACCAGAGAAAGGTGAGTCAATGTAACCCCTGTATACCCTGATTATATTTTATTTATCCTTGACATGTTATAGATGTCTTGTGTGGGTCGACTAAAGGTGGGTTAAAAAGGGGTTGAGAGAAAAAGTAAAAAATAAATAAATAAATAAACAGGTGATTGACTAGGGTTGACTTGAGGATGTGTAAATTGTTCGGGTATTAATTGTGTATCTCAACTGGTTGTTAGGGGGTTGCCTGGCGGCCTCTAGGCACATTACTATTCCTGGTAGTCTGTGCCGAGAGCAAATGATTAAATAATCCTAAGCCTGGTATTTTGATTCATGATATGGATGTCAAAAATGTGCCTATTTGTGGTGGCGCCTAGACTGGTGGGTAGGAAAATAAATGGAAATAGGGGGTTTGACTTCACTTGGTCTAGGTGGGAAGGGTTGCAAGTCTAAATTCTCCTCCTGTGGGTTGTGAAAGTTGCCCGTTCTGATTGGCTTAGGGAAAAAGAGGTGAAACTTGGGTATATGTTGGGGGAGGGGGGGGGGGGGTATGGGTGGGGGGCTTAAACCTGCAACCTGGTGGAGGAGGTGGGTAGGTGGGAGTACATGACGTGTGTTTTATGCTTGGATCCCTGGAGGATGGTTGATCAATCTAGATCCCTGCCCGGGGGGTTGGGTGCATTGGTTTTTATGGCGCCTTGTCCCTGTTAGATCCATCTGCGTCTTCCCGTGCATCTCTTGCTTGACCTTAGGTCATTGTGTTTATGGTCAAGCTCGCCTAGCTTTGAGCCGCTGGTCAGATCACGTGACCTTATGCCGACTGTTGGGCCGCGGGGTGGATCGCTTAATCTAGGACTGTGTTGACACCTCCTTGTGTCATGGGAAAGGTATTTGTCCCTGATACCTGTGGGAAGGTGTTGCGCTGCTCCAGGGGGGGGGGGGGGTTGGGTGGGGCCATGACGTCAGTGTGTGTGTGTGGGGTGGGAGGGGCATCATGCTATGAGATAGTCATTGTTTTAGGCATGGTCTGTCTGGGGTGATTTGTATAGCTCTGATATCTTATCGGGCTTTTAGAGGGATTAAGTGTAGTTGGTGAGGTTTTTAGGATCCTCGGTGTCACCATGGCACTTCCTGTATGGGGGGGGACTGGTGTCTGCTGTGGCCGCCAGTCTAGACATTCCGTGATTCTGATGCGCCCTTGGTAACTTAAAACCATTTTTAAATCTGAGCGCTGGTTGTTTGGGGATAAAAGGGAAAATGCCGAGAACAAAAACAAAATAAAAATGAAAGATGGTGGAAACAAGAGATAAATTAAATGGGGAAAAAGGGAAAAGTAGAGAAAGGAAAACAAAAATTGTGGGATTCTATGTTCGGGAATTCTTCTCTCTGCCTCTTTATGGGGTGAGGGAAAAAGAAAAAAAATTGTGTTTCAATGAGTCAGGGTGAGGGCAAGGTTCCCTCGGGGCGGGAGTGGGGGGGGGGGGGGGGTATTTAGATGGAGGCTTATTCCAGGTGGGGTTTATTAGTGGGAATTATGAGTGCGCTCTCAGTGTGTCTAATCTCTAAATCTTATAGGTAGGGTGGTTTTCTGTCTCAAGCCATACTTAGTGTTGGTTATTCTGTGGCGAGTAGTCGGGGCCTGGGGCCTCCTGTGGCTGGGCTGGGGCTTCTTTTTACCCTTCAGGCTTACGCTCGTTTTGGGTTTGTTTTTGGTCGCTGCTGGTCTGTTTAATATTCTATTGGCTTTCTCTCTAGGAGTCATAGGCGTGTGTACCCTCATGGCGTCAGGGTTGCTCAAGGTGCTTGGATGTCCGCGCTCTAGTCTTCTCAGCACTGCCCTGGCGCTGGCCTTAGATAGGGGTCGCCTCAGTCTGGAGACATGCACGGCTTTGGTGAAAACCTTTGCGTCTGACAACCTCCGCAGCCTCATTGTGACAGGAGTGGTAGCCTTGATGATGAGGTACGGTCCGCTGTATGTGGGCTGTAACTTCTTACTTGTACCTTTTCTAAGTAGGGAGGGGATGTGTAGATACACCAATTGACCCTCTTTATACCCACTTTCCACAGCTTGCAAATCATGTTTGGCCTTCATTTTTCTATGGGCTTCTCTCATGTTTGCTGCTGCTGACAACATCATGCTGTCTTTTCTATCCAACATGTGTTGAGTCAATGTCTCAATGTCTTCCTTACTGTTGCTCTTCAGTAAGGCCAATGCAGCCTCCGTGGGAAGGTATGGTTGTCTACCCATCAGCAACATGTTTGGAGAGTACTTCATGATGGGGGCCGTGGTGTTATTCAAACTGAAAACCACTGCCTGGAGGAAGGTGGACCAGTGGCCCTGTGCGTCCTTCACAAACCTGGAGACCTCAGCTATGAAACTCCTTAGTGATGATTCCAGGGATTGATTTTGACGTTCTCCAAGACCCTGACTGGTGCTGTGAAAAGCGCTTCCTGTCACGTGCCTGATGCCAAATTTGCTGCACATTTCCTTAAAGGCATTGCTCTTATACTGGCTTGCATTGTCGGTGTTCAGGACAGAGGGGGCTCCCTGTTGGCATATCACCCTATTGAAAAAGTCCAATGCTACACACGCGGTGGTGTTTTCCACTGATGCCCAGGCTGTGATATGCCTGGTGGCATGGTCCACCACCACATGAATATATTTATTCCCGTCGTTGGCCGGTGTAAAAGGCCCGATGGCGTCCATTGTTAGGTGTGTGTAAGCAGTCAAGACTGGTTCCCTTAATACCATGGGAGTTTTCAAATTTTTGGGTTTCTTTTTGGTAGTCAGGCAGATGTGACAAGTGCCCACGATGTCATGGACATCCTTGTACATTCCCCTCCAATAGTATCTTGCTTTTATAGCGTCATAGGTTCTGGTTGAGCCCAGGTGCCCTCCCAGTGGGGAGGCGTGTGTGGCTTCCACCAGTCTCTCGGCCCATTGGGCTGGTATTGCTATCTGGAGGGTGGGGTCTGCTGACCTACCCAACACCGAGTGTGTTACTCTGTACAATATTCCCTGGATGATGATAAACTGGTCATGACATAACATGACCTGCCTTGCCAAGGAGTTGTCTGGGGGCAAGCTCTCATTCCTCAGGTAACTGTACACAGCCTCAATAAACATGTCTTTCTTTTGTTCTTGTTTCAAATCCTCACTGGATGGGTTTAATGAGGAGTGGGTGGATAGGAACCTGATAGCTTCTGCAGCTATGGGTTCCATTTTGTGACATAACCTCTTTCTTTTGCTTTCAGCCGTCTTGACTGAGACTCTCAGAGGCCCAGCGGGTGTGCTATTTTTACTAGGTCGCGCCCTAGTTTTCCTGACCCTATGGCCCGTCAGTGAGATGGGGACGGGGTCGGCTGGTGCGGCGCCCGTATCCTGTATCACAACACTGCCCGTGTTTACATTTTGGGACGCAGACCTGGTGAGGACACATAGGGTTTCCTGCTCTCTCATACTGTCCTCCAGCTGCTCTCTCTCCATGCTGCCTTTTCTGGCTATGATCCCTTTTACCTTTGTACTGCTGCTGCCCCAAGGCCTGCCGCCTTTTAATATTGATCTGGGTGCTCCCAGCAATATGGGGTGTACCGGTATAGGGTCTTCTGCATGAAAATACTTGGTGATCAGTATGCTGGAGAACTGCAGCTTCTTGGGTGGCAGAATTAGTCTACCCTGTGATCTCATTGGTGCTGAGTCCTCGGGCTGTGGGGGGTAGTCTCTTCTCGACAGCATGTCAGCCACTATGTTGGCTCTGCCCTGGAGGTATTTTACCTCAAAGTCATATGCCATGACTGTGTCGATCCATCTAGCCAGTCTCCCATTGGTGATGTTCTCCTTTTTGTTGAAAAGTGAGACGAGGGCTGTGTGATCTGAATACAGGGTGAAATGTGTGCCATCTATATAATGGTGGAACCTTCTAATTCCAAAGATAACACCTAACATCTCTCTATCCGTAACAGAATAACGAGCCTCTTGACTCGTGTGGGACTTACCCGCGAACTCTATGGGCCTGTAGAAACCGTTGCTATCAAGCTGAGTCAAGACTGCCCCGCAAGATGTGTCAGAAGCGTCTGTGAAAATGATGAACGGCTTGTCAAAATCGGGGAATTGGAGGGTGGCTTCCGTGCAGATGGCAGCCTTTATGCTTTCAAAGGACTTTTGGCACTCAGCCGTCCAAATGAATGACTTTCCCCCTTTTAACAGTTCATACAGTGGCTTCATGACATGGGCAAATCCCCTGATGAACCTTTTGTAGAACTGGGCCATTCCATTGAAAGACCTTAGCTCCCCCACATTCTTTGGCTGTGGGAAGGTTTTTATTGGCCAGATCTTGTCTGGTGACGGGGATAGCCCGTGCTGGTTCACTCTAAAACCCAGGAAATCCATTTTGGTGGTGCCAAACTCACACTTTTCAGACTTTAACTTAATATTGCCCTTAATGAAAAGCTTGAGCACCTCGTCCAGGTCTTCCAGGTGTCTTTCCCAAGTGGGGCTGTAAATGGCTACGTCATCGACATAGGCCACCGCATTTCTGTACTTGCACTTGAGTAGTAGTTGTTCCATTACATTCTGAAATGCCAACCCTGATGTTTTTAATCCCATTGGTAACACTCTGGCTCGGTACCTTGTGCCATTTGCTGAGAAGGTGGTCAAGTGTCTAGACTCCTTTGCCAGTTTGATTTGGTGGTAGGCTGAGTACACATCTAGTTTGCTGAAGTACCTGGCCCCTGTTCGGCCTATGGTGTCCATTAAGTCATCAGTTCTTGGAAAACTGTATGAGAATGACTTCAGGTTTTGATTTACGCCTCTATAGTCTACCACTATTCTCCATCCCGACGCCTGGGATTTGTCTCCCTGTGGCTTAGCCACTAAGAAAGCTGGGCTATTATATTCTGATGGTTCAGAGCACACTTCTAGCACTCCCTGCTTTAGCTGTTTTTCTAACAGCTCCCTCTGAAAAACCTCCTTGTGTGGGGACATCCTATAGGATGGTCTGTTGCTAGGCTTGGCGTCGGGTTTTAATTCTAGGGTCACCTCATTCTCAGTGTTCAAACCTATGGCGTTTTCATTTATAACAAAGGCCTTTCTGTTGCTTTCTATGATGGCCTTTACCTGATCCCTCTGGACCTCACTGAGGTCCTGGCACACCTTGTACTTGAGGGGGTCGTCTGGTTTTGGTAGGCAGTCCAGTGGGTTCTCCCCACTGTTGATAGGGATGAAATCCTCCTCATCGTCCATGCTGTTAATTTCACTTCCCCTACCTTTCAAGGTACCCAGGGGTATAGCCTGGGACATGTCAAAAGGTGAGAAATATCCTACCGGTACGTGCTTTTCTAGCACAAAGCCGGTGTTGGTGGGGTTTGCTATAGTAATGGGTATAATGTTGTTACTTGTTTTTGGTGATACCAAGGCGTGTTTAATCAAATAACCTGTGTTTGTTTCTGTACCCTCAGTTATCCCTACCTGACCTTCAAGGTCATTGTGATTGACCACTACCGCGTTGAAGGTGTGCTCGCTGTTTGCTGGGATGTATTCACTCACCAGAGTGCAGATTGAATTCATGGCGGTAGGTTCCTCACCAAGAAATGACACTCTTCCCCTGTATTTTCTGAGGAAATTAACTCCCAAAACCATAGGTCTATTTAGTTCTGGTAATACGTGGAATCTTTCTCTAAGGTCAACTCCTTTTATTTTGAATAAGATGAGGGCAGACTGTTCTACCCGGATAGCATTGCCGTCAGCTAGCAATACTGACATGTTTGATCTTCTAACATGCGTACATTTGTCCCCCTTTGCTAATTTGTCAAACAACCTTTTACTGATAAAACATAGGGACGCTCCTGTATCCACAAGGGCCCTACTATTGATCTCTCCTAACTCCACATTCACACAGCCTTTGGTTACATTGGTAGCTATCTGCAAAACCTTACCTTTGTGCCCGCACTTACCTGGGGTCTGTTTCACGCCCAGTGTGAGGGTGGTAGACCCTTCATTTGTTGTTGTTGTTTCACACAGGTGGCTCGTCTCGGCGGGTTCTGATGGGGTGGTGGCTGCGCTGCTGACTGACGTGGTTGCCTCCTTGGTGTCTTCCTGCATGGAGAAGATGGTGTGGGGGTTGCTGACTTCTATGCTGCCGGGATGTGGTGTCTGGCTAGGTGATTCTATGCTGCTTAAGGTTTGTACTTGTGTGCTGGTGGTGGGGGCTAGGCCTGTAGGTGTGGGTTGACCTTCCCCTGACCGCTAGTCCCGGGGCCTGGAGGAGGACCGCTGTCTCTCCTCTCCCCTTGAGCTGTCCCTGGACCTGTCTCTTCCTCTGTCCTGGGAACTGGCTCTCTCCTGTCTATCCCTAGACCTGTTTCTGTCCTCTCCCCTCCCGGGCGTCGGGTCCCTGGGGCGTCCCTGTCTGTAATCATTTCCCCTGGGCTGCTGGTCCCTGCCCCTGGAGGAGGATCTCTCTCTCTGTCCTCCATTGTTATTGCTACTATTGTTGTTGGAACTGCCACTGGTATTACCTCTATATCTGTCTCTAGAGGTAGATCTATCATAACGACCCCCGGAGGTAGATCTCTCCTGGCTCTGGCTTCTTCTGAAGTTGCCTGAGTTGGATCTCTGTTGGTCGTTACGCCTGTAGCCGTTGTTGTAATCTCCCCTTGGGTTTCTGCTGTAGTTCCCAGAGTCATTGTAGCTTCTGGGAGGGTTGTAGTGGGGGCTGTAGTTCCTGTATCTATCCTGACTTCTTCCCCTGTAATCGTCACGTCCCCTGGAGTCATTCCTGTAGTTGTAGTTGTTGAATCCACGTTCTCTCCTGTCGTTGAACCTGTTCTGATAATCAACATTATAGGGCCTATTATTTCCAGGGTCCAGCCTTGCTTCCCTACTATTGTTCCTGTAGGAGCTGCTCCATCCACTGTTCTCATTCCAAGGTCTGCCTCTCTGCTGCGTGGGGCCTAGCTCACACAGCTCCGCGGCTGGACTCGGTGTCTGTTTCAGCTGGGAGCTCAGGGATGTGATGGTGACTTCCGTCTTGGTTGCTAGTCTCTCAACGTCCGTGATCTTCCCTGGTAACTCACATCTTATTGGATTCCCTATTTCAGGTCTAAATCCATTGATGAGATAGTCTACTTGGGTTTTCTCATCCAGCTGGCTGTTGGAAAGGAGACTGATCATGTCTGTCATGTAGTCTTCCACTGACTCTCCAGCCTTCTGTTTCCTGTTCCTGTAACCTTTTATTACAGTTTCAGGGTCTTCTCCACCGAATCTTTCCAAGAAGGCAGCGTACATGGCGTCCCTGTTGTACATCAAAGGTTTGTCCATGACGTTGGTGAAATACCATGATGCTGCCCGGCCGTCCAGATGACCATACATGCACTTTGCCTGCATGTATTCACTTGTTGGGTGCATGGCCTCCACAAAGAACTTGTATTCACTTAGGAATTTCTCTGCTGACCTGTATGCTGTTTGCCTGCTGAAAACCTTGGGTTTGGTGAAAGAGCTGAGCTGGGCGCTGGTGTATTTATTTTCCTTCTGTTCTGGGATCTCTGCCCTGCTCTGCTGGCTCATTTGCTGCCGCGCATCCTGTCGGGCTGCTGGGTGGCCGGTGTTGTGATGGTCAGCATAACTGTGGCCATGATTGATCCCTCCTGGAGGCTGGTTGGGTGTGGACATATAGATGGAATTTGTCACCACGCCCATGTCTCGGCCTCCTGGTCTCTGCTGCTGGGAGTTCAGCTGTGGCGCCCTCTGGTGGGTCGGCGTGACACCACTTACCGGTATGGCCTGGGTTGATAGGTTGGCGTAGCTGGGTGGGGATGGGTGATTGCCTGCCACATCAAAATGCATGCTAGGCTGTCGCGCGTCCTGGCTGGTCGTGTGGGGTGAGGGGGTGGAGTACTTGGGGTGGCTGGAGCTGCATACTCCTCCTGGGTTTGCTCCAGGTGAGTATCCTCCCGCGGCTCCCACCTGATGTATGGGTGATGGTGTTTGGGCCGAGGGTGATATGAAGGGGCGAGGCTGTCTTTCTCGTCCTATGTCCAGTGATCTGAAACGCTGCTCCATGTCCGTCCTCATGTCCTCCCTCATGTCCCTCATGTCCTCTGTCAATTTCTCACTGACTCTCAGTGTGAAATCTTCTCCCCTCTCTATGGCTGAGCGGTGCCTGTCCTGCATGGCGCGTTCCATCCTGTCCTGTCCACTGGCCGTCCTTTGACTCCTGTCGTCCACTATTTTTACTTCTTCCCTGACCATTCCCAACTTCTTATCCATCCTTGCTTCCATGCCGCCCATCTGATCTCTCATGTCATCGCCATGAGCAGTCAGTAGGCAAGCCATGCTCTGGCCCATTGCCATGACTATTTCCTTTACCAGTGCGCTGTGCTGGCTGCTGGTGGGCGGGGTGACACGTCTCCTGTGTCCGTCCTTCCTACTCATTGTGACCTTTGATACCTTTTCTCTTTGTTTAGAAGGCAAGGGGCGCTGGGGCGTGGGAGCTGGATGTATGGTGCCAGGTGCTTGTACCCTGCTGGTGCTCCGTTCCTGCCGATGTCTGCTGCAAACCAACCCACTGCCAGGTGATACAGATCTGCTCCTCCTGGAGATGTCCGTTGGTGAGTCGCGGGCAGGATCTGAGTCCACTGATCTGCTCCTGGGTAGTGTCCTGCTGACGGCTGGGAAGGCTCTTTCTTCAAAATAAGAGTCTTCCGAGGAAGGTGACGATGGTTTGCTGCCTGGAGTTGTTTTGTCGTCCACCAAGGCGGGTAACCCTTTTGATACAAAATCTCTGTAAAAATCCCTTTTTATTTTTCTTTCAAACTCTACTGGATCTTCACTGTCGATTCTTGAGTATCCTGAGGGGGCCAAACTTTTTAACACCACTTGTGAGCATGGACTGTTCAGCTCTCTCCACTTTTGGTGGGCGTAGTGTATATCGTATTTAAGGCCTCTTCCTAGTCTCTCGCCGACGGCCTCTACAACTGGTAGGCTGTGCCCTCCCTCTATCAGGTTCTGTAGAGTAGCTGGCAGCGCTCTGGTGGGTATCCTAGGTGGGAACTGCTCCAGTGACTCGTCCCGGCTGGGATGAAGCCCGGGCGTTGGTGGTGATGCAATGTGTTGTGGACTGCTTAATATGCTGTTTACTTGCCTTGTCAGTGGTGTGGTGATGCTTCTCCACCGGGCGTGGGCTCTTTCTATTGCCCCAGTGGGTAGACCTCCTCCGAGCTCGCTCGCCGTTTCCTGGACGTCCTTCACCGAATATCCGGCGTATATGTCGTCCTGTAGGCACGAGGGTAGTATGTCGGGATCCAAATGCCCGTTATCAGCGCTTTGGTGTTTGTCGTTCAACTGAAAGCTCAATATACCCTGTAGCTCGCCGGCTACATGGTGACCTCTATTTGCCACTAGGGGGTCTATGCAATACAAATCGTCAGTGCCTGAGCTGCTCGACTGACTCAGGGCTGGAATTCCTGATTGCCTTAATATGGGTGACTCAGGGTCCTGGTGGTTTGGATACCAGGTGGGTGGCGATTTTCTCGATTGCCTTGAAGGCCTCTCCTCCTGTTGTTCCTCCAGATCTGCTGGCTCTCCAGTACCCACGTCCCAATTAATAGGTGTGGATGTTGACCTTGGGGGTGGGGGGCTGTAATCCTCTAGCTCTGACTCACTGGTATGTCTGTGGGTCTGAACTCCCGATTGCCTCAACAAAGGTGAGTCTGGATCCTGATAGTTTGGGTACCAGATCCGTGGGGGCGAGTTACTCGCCTCCCCTCCGAAGTTACTGGAGGAATCCGGTACTAGCCGTCCGGAAACAACGTCACCCGCTGAGATGTCGTATGAGGAGCTGCTAGAGCCGCCGGAGAACACGGGTGGTGGGGGAGGCTTTGGCAATTCAAATTCAGCTGACTTAAATTCCTCTAGAAGCTCTAATCGTTTGAGGTTTAAAAGAGCTTTTTGTAGGTCGTTCAATTTGGTGTGGGGGTGGGTTGGTACTTTCTTCTGATCAGGGGTGTTGAGTCCTGATGCCTCCGGGGTTCCCTCGATGGAAGATGGTCCTGTTGCTAAATACTGTAATTCCCGGTCCTCAGACGAGTCTAGATCGAATATTGGGTAGTAAGGTCTGAGGTCACGGTCATAGGGTCTTGGTGCTGGTGTGGTATCAGTATTAAAAGGACTTAACTGCTCAAATGATGATGATGGGTCGACCAAAGAACCCAGGCTGAACACCGCCCCAGGTGTGTGCTGCTGGAGTCCTCCAGGTGTTCTCGGATCCAAAGACTGGGCTTCAGGTGTGTTCCTGGGTGCTGGTGGTATCTGAGCTTGGTGGTGGTGAGGGTGCTGGAGTGGTGGTGCCGCTGCTCCCAATGTAGATGGGCTGGGTGGTCGTGACGATGGTCGCGGGGGAGCTGCGGCTGCTGTGCTAGCTGGTGTTACCGGTAATTTATCAGACTCAGGTAATTGTGCCTCAACTTGATTACTCATGGCATGTAAAAGGTATAACTTCTAATGGGTTCAGCCAAGAGTTCTCCACCAGTGTCGATAGGTCATTTGATGTAGATGATCCGACGAGGAGACACAATAGATTTGAGTTGATATCCAGTTTTATTGATCCTTAGTAAACATTGATGGTGTGGTAGTGAGAAGGCCACCTCACATGTATGTCTCTAAGAGATGCGGTAGCATAGCCAACCCAAGGGATAGTATCAGGTAGGCTATTACCTCCAGCATGGTCCTCCAGGCGTTCAGAAGATAAGACACCCTCTGGAGGATCCAGAGGGCATTATATACTGTCCAGCCCTGTCAGGCCAAGGGTCGATGGCTATCCATCAACCCGGATTAGGTCGGTTCCCCCGACACACATCCGCCCTACAGGTGGTGTGTGTGAGGGGGAGGGGGTGCATGGACACCTGCCACTGCCCCTCAGGTGCAACGCACGAGAGGGGTGCTGACGGCCTCCAGCACCTGTGGGTATTCCCCTCACACGATCCCCAGTGCACTCTGGGGTCACTCAGTGCGCCCATCCAGGTGCTGATCGTCTGGGAGTGCATCATGCAGGAGTGCATTATCTAGCCCTTTGACACTTCGATATCAGAGTTTATAACTTCGATATCGAAGTTAATATCTCCGATATCAGAGTTAATAACTTTGATATTGGAGTTAATAACTTTGATATCAGAGTTAATAAGTGTGATATCGGAGTTATAAACTCTGATATCGGAGTAAGAAACTCCGATATCAGAGTAAGAAACTCCAATATTGGGGTTAACATATCGCTTAGACGGCTGTTCTCCAGTGGGTGCATGATACCGGGCTGGGGTTGAACAAATGAGAACTCATAGTACTGTGAATAATTGTGTAAGTAAGTTCTGCTTAGGGTAGTTATAGCTTGTAATTCTCAGTATGACACCACTGGTTGTGGGAGAGTTACAGAGGGAAAGGATAGCTTTCAATCTCCAGTGCAGAGGTAATCAAAACAAACCCTCAAAAGGATTACCTCTGCCCCAGGCCACCTACGTCACAGAAATAGTCCTGCAGTCACACTTAATGACCCCTGACAGCCTGGGAGGGGGGGGGGGGGCACTCTCACTTTGTTCTATCAACCTGAATTTGTCTGTATGTGGTCAGAAAATGATAAAAAAATGGTTAGGTAATACAACTCAAAAATATATCCAATTTAGTCCAAACCTACCCCAAAACACCCCTCATGTGTACATCATGTGTATGGCAAAATGGCCTAGAACCCCCCCCCCCCCTCCCCCCTGGTGTGTATGTAATTCATAGATGCCCCCAAAGTAATGGACGGGGACAAAGACAAATATAGAAGGGAGATTAAGAGAAAATATGAGGCTAAGGCATATACTAATCTCCAATAAAAGTTGAATAATAAGATCATATGAGAGCTTTTGCAGTCATAAGGTCTTAAAATGAACCCCTATTCCACTAAAATGTCTAAAGGTATCCTTTTCAGTTACAATGCTGGTAACCCATTATAAGTCTTGGGAGTGACCCCCCCCCCCCCCAATCCAATCTGTAGAGTCTAGACACTATCAAGGATTGCTCTATGTGGCTTTTGTATTGCCAAATACAAACTGCACTGACCAGTATATTGACCCTGGACTATTTTCTTGGACAAACACACCCATAGAAACTTTGTACTGCAAGAATGCTCATCTCTGACATCACATTTTATAATAATAGATGGAAATACACAGGATTAGGGGGGAAATAATTATTAAAAGTAGACATTGATAAAGGTAAACATGAGTATGAATATGGACGAATTTGGTCGTAATCTGGTGCCTGGGGCAGAGAGTAATCATGTGTTATGTGTTTGTTGTGATTACCCTCTGCTCAAGGAGAATGGACAGCTTTCTGCTGGTTGTGCCTATCCCTACCCACCATGTAGACTTCTACACCTAAGCAAGACATGCTATGAGTGGCTGTTTATGCTACTTAGGGCCTTAATTGAATAGAGTGAAGTGTACAAATTGGTGATTACAGTCATGGCTAGACCAATCACAAGGTGGCATCCATGCTGCATTTGAGAGTTCATGCCTGCATGGACTACCCTCTTCAAAGTGCTATAGTATGTAGGGTTGAGTAATAAACTGCAAATTCTAAAGACGTAGCGAGGAGGGGGACATATATAAGAAGCCCCATGTGAAATGTCAGCCCTGAGAATCATAATATTAAAGTGTCTTTGTATACATGAGCTTGCATCCATTTTTCAGCCTATTTTCTTTGATTGACACAGACTAGGACCCGCCCATAGTTCTCTACAAGAAGAGTTATGTCAGTTATGCAAAGTAGGTAGTGCCCTGGATACCTGTTATGGATTGGCAAAGGGTCATTATAATTACAGTAGACCCTTGACTATGATGGGGTGGGTATGTGTGTGAGAGAGGGGGTTAATTGACATGCATACATCTATAGCACCACGCTGCACTGCTCACAAGCACTAGCTGGCATACCCACAGGTATCCAGCATAAGGGCTGAGCCATTTATTACAAGCTGGGGGTGCTCGGTGGATTTTCCCAAAACAAGCAATTATTTTCTACCCCCCCCCACCCCAATTTGCTGAAAGTAATCTCCCCCCCCCCCCCCACCCCTGACTACATTCGAATTTTGAGAAATGTCTCCCCCACCTCAAAACAATCGCATGCCCTTGTAATGGACCCTATTTAGTTTAACCCTCACCCCAGCATGGAGGTTTTCCAGGTTTTCATTATGAACTCCACCCCCCACCACCCAATGGTGGTAAATGACTAGGCCCTGATGTGAGGCATGGTCTCTCACCTACCAGCACCACTCATTACCGCCCAGCATTGAGTGGGTAGTTTTTTTATAGATTGGATGGAGGCATCCCAAAGGCTCAGCAGGATGTCCCATGCCCTATAGACTTGACCAGTCCGTATGCCCAGGCAACTTATGAGGACCAAACATTGCACAGGGTAGTTTCAGGATATAGACCACACTGCAGCCATGGGGATCATACAAACCAACTGTGTGCCTCTACATGGGTAAAAATCGACACGGGTGACACAGCGACACAGCCCTTTAAGGCCATTTTAAAAATCAGACCCACAGGTTTTTTTCTCTCTAAGTTCTTATATAGCTAAAAATCGACACAGGTCCTCACTGGTTGGTTCTACCTGAATCTACCTGTCTACTATGCTTTGTTTGATCCCCATATGGACCCTCAATCACCCATAAATAGCACTGACTGGTAACTACATTCATACTATTCCCTAAATATAGTTTAAGGGAAACCGGGGTGGCAGTATGAACAATCTTTCCACAGTGGAATAGGGAAGGTTATATATACAGGTCTGCTACGTCACAGTGTGGGCAAACAAAGCCTACACGTGGTTAGTTAACCTCACCATGATAGCCATACACCAGGGGCAATACTCATTACTGTCTTTTTAGTTGTCCTGGGTTGTGATAAATCCCCAGCTTGCACCATACACAATGATATTACATGTATATAATTGTATTTACTCCATATATGGCATATTTTGCTATTAGTATAAGTTATAACTGACTGATTCATGGTGCATATACCTAGGGGTCACAGTCCACTGGTTTGTTTGCCCACCGCACCTCCCATTAAAATAGAAACAATCAACTATATGTAACCTTCCCTATTGCCAGAACTAGCATCCCATACACATACACCTCACACACAGACATACATTACACACCTGTACTGCACAGGCAGGCCAATCACTTTACCGCAACTAAAGCTATTGAGGGGTTAACACAAAGGTACAAGTGTTTTTGGTAAGGGCTTCAGGCTCAGTCTCATGACAGTGATACAAGTCCGATTCTGACTGGCCGTTGGGCCCGATTCTGACCGATTCTGACCGATCCAAATAATGTGAATTTTGACCCAATTTCTTTTTTGCTGTCATCCATGAAGGCATAGCAAATGTACCTGCTATGTGGTTAAGAGAATGAAACTGTATTAATCCCCCCTACATAGCCCCGAACTTTTTCCAAAAAAGAGCACAGGCCCGATTCTGACCGGCTATTTTGAAGCAGTGCATAGGGTGCAATATTTCACTTTTTTCAAAAATTCATTTTTTTTGGGGAAGGCTAAACCTATTGTACATCCAATCCCTTTTCATTCTTGGTCTACATTAAGATATTTCTACCCAAAAAATGCACCTCCCGACAAGCTGTAGTTAAAATGAGGGAGAGTATTAAAATTTCAAAAAAAAATATCTAACTTTGCATTCATTTTGTGCGACCCCCCAGCAAAAAATTCCACCAGCATAATGCAGGTGCAACTGTTGTAATGCAGAATATCCCATTTTTTCATATTGTTCCTGTGACCAAATTTAAACTAGAGAGAATTGAATGCACCTTGTCTCACATCCGGTCAGAATCGGGCCACAAGCAGGTCAGAATCGGGCCACTAGCAGGTCAGAATCGGGCCACTAGCAGGTCAGAATCGGGCCACTAGCAGGTCAGAATCGGGCCACAAGCAGGTCAGAATCGGGCCACAAGCAGGTCAGAATCGGGCCACTAGCAGGTCAGAATCGGGCCACAAGCAGGTCAGAATCGGGCCACAAGCAGGTCAGAATCAGGTCATATGGGAAGCCAAGCATACTTATTTGCTCAGAAATGATACAGAAAGTACACATGAAGATTATAGTGAATAATTTGTACTGCCCAACCATTTTTTTCTGTTTAGCTTAAATTTCTCATAAGTCTATCCTTCTAGTAGGAACAGGCACCAGCAGGTCAGAATCGGGCCACCAGCCTGATTCTGACCGGCCTGATTCTGACCATGTATCTACACCCAGTTTACTTACACCCAATGTACCTATACACCCCATGTACCTACACCTTATGTACATACATCCCATGTACTTACCCATGTACCGATAGTCAAACCTTTTAGGGCTGCATAATGCTTTAATGTACATGCACTCTGTCAGCCCGATTTTGACTGGGTGGTAGCCCGATTCTGACTGGGTGGTAGCCCGAATCTGACTGGGTGGTAGCCCGATTCTGACTGGGTGGTAGCCCGATTCTGACTGGGTGGTAGCCCGATTCTGACTGGGTGGTAGCCCGAATCTGACTGGGTGGTAGCCCGATTCTGACTGGGTGGTAGCCCGATTCTGACTGGGTGGTAGCCCGATTCTGACTGGGTGGTAGCCCGATTCTGACCGGATGTAAGACAAGGTGCAAAATAATGGTTATTATGGATACCAAGACATGCGGGAACATGACCCGGGGGAATTTATTCTACCCCACTTAAGGGGGTTGCGTAATCTAAGTGCAAAGTTGGATGAGCTTTTTCTTCCATGAAATTCTGTACCATGTTTTGGATACACAGTTCAATTCAATTCAATTCAAAGATCTTTATTTAGGCTGCAACTGACAGGAGCAAGCCCCTGTATTTTGTCGGTGAAGGAGGATGCAGATTTGGGGGAGAAATAGTTGGATCCTAATCAAAAGTAAAACATATTCTGCGACAGGAAATGTAAACGCTCATAATAAAATTTAAAATTTTTTAAATAATTTAAAACTCCAGCCTACACAAAGGTTCAAAGTAGCCGGTCAGAATTGGACTAGAACGATTTTGGGGGAAAAGGTTGGGCCCTTGTAGGGGAGGGATGCTGTATTTCTTAAGCTAACCAACTAGTAGGTACTGTTACTATATGTATGTAGAACACCCCCAAAAAGGATTTGGGTCAAAATACATACTATTTGGGCCGGTCAGAATCGGGCTTAACGGCCGGTCAGAATCGGACTTGTATCACTCTCATAAGACATAGCCTCCATGGTGATGCGATCTAGACTCTATTTACATTGGTCGTTCTGCCACCCCTGTTTCAGACTTTTGACCATGCCCCCCTCCCACCCACACACCTATATGTGGTTATGTAGTTGTATATATGGGTTGGGGGGGGGGGATTTGGTGTGTGCTATATTGGTACCTTCCAGTGTTGGGTGAGCAGTAGTAGGCAACGCAGTGATAGCTATAATAAGGGAGCGTTCATTATTTATGGCAGGGGGGGGGGCGGGCGTTTGGCAAAACGAATACGTCAAAAAAAAAAGACCCCCCCCCTCCGAATGGGTCCAAAAAAAAAGACCCCCCCCCTCCAAATGGGTCCAAAAAAAAAGACCCCCCCCTCTGAATAGGTTAAAAAAAAAAGACCCCCCCCCTCACCATAGACGTTTATAAATACTTAATAATGGCATCAACGACATACAAAGTCTACATAGTCCTATACTATAACCTGTTATAGCATGTGCTTAACCATTATTTGAGGGAGTGGTTATAGAGCATAACAATATGGTGAACATGTGGAGAGCGCACATTTTTCTGTTTCCGTGGCTCGTTTGATATTTCTGCTAAAAATTGGTGTAATTATTTTGGTCCCCACCTACAAGTCCTGCAAATACTGTTTGGTAGAAGTACCATGAAATGGCCCAGCTCAGGGGCCACGGAAGGTGGATAAAGTTGGGGGGCCCAGCTCCCAAAGCCAGCTGATGAGTGTTGATTGGAGGGAGAAACAAATGGTTGTTTCGGGGCCGCAGGCCCCAGGAAATTTTTGTAATTTGACCTTTATATTAGTGTATTCAGAGTGGTCTGATGTCGACTATATAATCCATGGAAAATTTTGTAATTTTACATTGAAATTGATGTGTTCTGACAGACTTTGACCTTGTCATTCAAGAATATTTTAGGAATTTTACCTCGAGATTGGTGTATTCTTGTCTAGAATGTTTATGTTTCCCAAAAAGATTGGCTCCCCAACTTTACTAGGCCCCCAGGCCCCCCCTGTTCCGCCGCTACTGCAGCTCTAAAAACAAAGATGTTTGATGAAGGGACGCTCTGGAAATTATAATAGTGGCAAACCTGAGGAAAATTTTGAAAATATAGAGGTCAATCGCCCATTTTAATGTATCCTGGTATTATAACTTGTAGTTAAATGAACAAGATCATTTTTTAAACCTAGTTTGGTTTTCCAAAGGCTAGGAGCAGTAAGAAATAGGGAGCTCAAGGTGAGACTTTGAAGTTGAACAAAGAGTCACAGGGGAATGTGTCTTTGGTATATAACGGCACGGATCAATTACAATCACTTAACCCATCAATGGTATGCATGGATGTTACATGCACCATAGTTGATAACCTTTATTTGAGGAAATGCCATAAGGTACCTGCCTTCAAAGTTCTAGGGTGTGGTCAGTATGACCAAGCCATGGGAATGCATTGACTGCAAAAAAGTAAAGCTTTAAAATAGTGATGAATAACTCACTGATAACCCTGCAGAGCGTCGGAAGCAACTTGACCAGAACCAAATATAGAGCTCTAAAAATTCTGATGAGGCCAAGTAGCGATGAGTAGCAATGATTATTCAGTGCCTGATTTCTGTTGAAGCCAAAGAGGGAGATTTAGAAATTGGCGACAGAAGGAGTGGCATCCGCAGCAGAAAACTCTGGATCTGGTGGCTATTTGCTACATTTCAAGGTGTTCGGTACACCCAATTTATAGTGGGATGATCATGTTTACTCTTTGAGTCTACTGATTTTATAAGTCCTAGAATCTCTGAGAAGCAGGCAGCCATCAGGGAAATGGTGAAGGTATTCTTAAAAAAATGAGAGCTCTGCAATCAGAACGCTGTGGCTCATTTAGCAGGGTCTGGTACAAGACACCAAGGAACAGTGTGTATCATGACTGGTGTAATCCCGCCTTTGACTGGTGGAGTGGACCTAAGCGACAATGTATCAATATGCGAGGTAGATCTGCATCTTGCATACCATGCATGTACTTCTCTATTGGGAAGAAAGGCAGGGTCTAGACATGTAGGCAAGTTCACCCTTGCATATGGATGCCAAAACGTGATTGGCAAGGCTAAAGTCCAATTAACACAAACTATTTCGGATACCGTACTGTCATATTTCGGCGCCACAATAGCATTCATCTAGCTGCACAATGATAGCTTTGCTGTTTAGACCCCCTACATTCTGTACTCCTATTCTCATGTTGAATTAATGCTCTTTCTCCAGTTATTGTTGATTTAGGAAAAGAAAAGTAGTGAATCATTGAAAGTGCCGATTGGTAGGCAAGAAATTTAGCAAAGTTCTACTGTCTTTATAACCCCAATTCGCGACATGTGTCGTGAAATTCGCGTCACGTTGTGTCAAAAAATACCCCCTCCCAAATAAATACCCCTAAAAAAAATGACCCCCCCCTCAGAATAGGTTGAAAAAAAAAGACCCCCCCCTAAGAATAGGTTGAAAAAAAAAGACCCCCCCCCTCCGAATACCCCTAAAAAAAATGACCCCCCCCCTGATTTGCACACCCCCCCCCCCTGGCATAAATAATGAACGCTCCCTAACATGTTTGAAAGGGAAATCCCTTATATATAGTTATATGCAGGGGCGAGGGGAGAGGCACCTGGGCGCCCTCAGTCAGTGTGAATCTGTTATCACTTTAAGACAAGTAAGATTATCTTAATAATGCAATTACGATAACACTCTATGCGTTCGTCGTCTCACATGGGAGAGCTATCCCTGCCGTGCATGTTGTAGAGGGGGTTAAAGGGGCCGATCTCTGAGACTGGAGGAGAGTGGATCATGTTGTTCCTAACCCTACTGACTGCACCCAGCACAGGGCACTGCGTTTGTTTGATCCCCAATCAGCCATAAATAGCACAACTGGATAACTCTATTACCTTGAACCAGTTAACCAGGCCTGGCCAGGTGAAATTGGTAGGGAGACCTTGAATCAAGCTTGACTTGGTATGAAACATTCTATAAAACCAGGATAAAGCTATCATAACCTCCTTAAACTAATCATTGAACTAGGCTTCTAGGGATACACAATGCAGAAAGGAATCATTGTATATTTTTTTTTTCGTTTCAGTGGGCCCTAAGCGGACACCTTTTATTACAAAGTATCACAGAGCGAGTCATGTAATGTTTTCATTTGTAACTGAAGCAAAAACATTGCGTTGAAAACAGATAAATCAACTTAATTGACTAATTGTATCATAGGCACATATAGGTACCTTATTAACTTTGTAGATTATCTTATCATACTGTCCATATAACGTGACTTGCAGACGTTAAAGTTTTAGTATAGTTCTGAGAATAAGTTGGTGGTTTGACCTGGCTGGTCTAGCCATGAGAGCTCAGTTTATCACTTTGCCTATGGGCTAGGCAATTTTTGTCCATATAGCCGACTGCATGGTGGCATGAGTTTGTGTACTTAGACTCATTTCGTCTGGGACTAATCATCCCTGGAATTGTTCTGATTTGCAGTCAAACCATAGATGCCATGTAGGCCTTAGACTAGAAAAACAGGGTAACTAACAACAATAGAGAAGGAAATAGTACATCATAAATCAGCAGTACAGGTTAGTGTGGTTGTGGTTGTGGTTTTCCCCAGGCCCCCCGAGCATGTCATTTTGCCATGTGGCCTATAGACCTGTGATACAATTGGGCTCAAGAGTTGGCAGCAAGTAATCACAGTTTCATTCTGAGTACTGTGTAACACCGATGTAGTTTTAGCTTATTTAGAGGATAAATGTAAAAGGAGAGTAAAATAAATACAAATAAATGAATAAATAAATAAATAGATGGATGGATGGCAAACCAATAGCATGCTGTGTTTTTTAAAAATAAAAATATACCTCAGTCTGTTTGTGATAAAACAAACAAGAAATAAACAAATGGCAACCAGCAAAAGACAAAAGACATATTCACTTAGAGCTTGAAGTGCTTGGTAGCACTTCAGTCCGTCTCGCCGTCTGACTCTGATGACTGGTCCTCAGGATCAGATTCAGCAGAATCTGTGTCCGAGTCTGAGTCAGAGTCTTCAGGGTTTGTCATGCACTTGGACTTAAATATTTCAACAGTTTTAGACATTTGAACACCGGGCTTTAGGCGACCCCAGAGCTTCACGCCTCTATATAATGGACTCTTTTTGAATTTCTCTAGTCTGGGTCTACGTAATGCAAATTTGACTTTGTGGTCTGCCCTCGTTCTGGGGTTAGCCGTGGGTCTCAGCATAAGCTTTTTTGACCGTTTATACATGATTAGTAGGAGCCATGAAGATTAAATGTTTATTTTTAACCGAATCCATGGGATGTGGTCTATTCAAGGGGTAGTATACCGCTTTCTGTGGACACACAAGTGGTACTCTAGACAGTCAGTACACTGGTGGGTATCAATAGTATTGTATACTACCACTGGCATAGTCTAACTGCTGGTCACACCAGTGCAACTTATGTAGAGCAGTGAATTACTGGAAGGGAACAACCAGCATCCTATTTCTTGGTTGCCTGAGCCATTATTTTTGGGGTACTTTGCTAGGGAAAACGATCCTACAGGGCTAGGACATGCCTGGATCTCAGGGATTGTGCTTGGGCAATTCTAAATTTAATTGAGGTGTTATATAAACACAACGACCCTGGCAAAGGATTTTACGATTTGGTTTGAGAAGTCTTTGACTGAACTAAACAATGACATGTATGGTATGTAAAAGAATAGGCCCCTAAAGGAATTTTGATGGTTAATTATTTTGTCGAGCAGAAACGGCCATGAAGAAAAAAACTTTTAGAGGGATAGACATGTGTATAGGACTACACACGATATATGCTTTTCTAGACTACTTGAGATATGCCCTTTGTCAAGGCACCATCTTTAGTTATGCATCTGACATGTCTGGTTCCCAACATAATATTATTATTAAGGCCACACCAAATTAAAAAGTTGGTCTAAGGATTTTGTTTTCCAAAAATAGGTGCGGGAGGGCGAATTTTTTTTTTTTTTTTTTTCCAAATTTTTTTTTGTCTATGGATTTTAACCTTAAATTAGGGGGGCGGACGAATTTTTTTTTTTTCCTGAGGGAAAATCTTTTTTTAATTTTTACAAACTGATATTTTCTGGCTAACGATGGCAGAAAAGGCCACCAAAAAAAAAAATTCTCAGAAAATGATGCGGGCGCAGTCCATAGACACAATTTAAAAAAAAAAAAAAAAATTTCCATTTTCGAAAATATGACCAACTTTATGATTTGGTGTGGCCTAATATGAAGTATTCTGGTGGCATCACTTTCTAGATGAAGGTTTAGCCTTCACATCTTACAAATAAATCCATCAGTAAGCAGTGGACACCACTATTTAAGTAAGGCCAAAAGAAAGTATGTTTCAAGTAACATGGAATAAATGTAGAGTCGGTAGGTCATGGTTTTTTTTTAAAAACTAGCCAGCCTCTCCGAAGGCCCTAAAATTGACCCAAAAAGGGTAAAAGACGTAGGGTTGGCCCTGTTTTGATAGGGTCGGTCGGGTGACCTGAAACAAACCTTTTTTGGCATAAGATATATACATGTAGACATTGGAAACTACAACATAGATTTTTATTTTCTATATTTATACAAATTAACAAACAAGGTATAATCTTTCACTGTAGGTTTGATAAAAGCACAGTTTTATAGGTATTTATATGTCAATACGGAATCAATCAGACAGACACACAAAGATATCAGTTCTTTCACAAGCTTAAGTCTTAACTAAATCATAATCAAATTATGATCCTGCGGTCCTGGAAACTATACATTAAATGTATGGGATACATTTTGCTAGCGTAATGGTACATATAAATTGCTGCATTTTTGTATGTATGATTTAGCCCCATTGTGAAAACTATGGCATAAAGTTGTATATTGTACTCTTTTCATGCTTTTCAAATATGTACACGAGTTCATACTTAGGGAGTGTTCATTTATTAGTTACAGGAGGGGGCGCAAGAATTTCCGACCCCTCCTGAGGGGGTAGGGATGTAAAGAATTCTGACCCCTCTTGAGGTGGGGGGCGTAAAAAACGTAGCCCCTTTTTAGCAAAAAAGCCAGCGCGTTAAACTTTACAGTCTAAATGAAAACCTGCCGGACACCGGCTATAGCCGGCAAAAAGGGGCACTGCAGGCCCAAATGGCTGGCTGTATTCTAGAGACTCTTGCCTATATGCCATTTTTTACGGCTTGTAAATCAGACCATTATTAACGTTTCCACAGCATTAAACAGAAAGTGTGAAAATTTTCTATAATATTTTTCAGTAATCTACATATCAAAATGGTTAATATAGTTGTAAAATGTAGGGGGAACCCTATTTATTATTATTGCAAGTACAAACACTTGCTTTGTATTTCATTTTTAGATAGCAAGATTGTACTCCAATATCCGGGCCTGCAAAAATTGAGCTGGGCCTGCATAGAAAAAAATCTGCAAGACCGAATGTCCTGCATGGTGAAAAGGTTTTCGTATAGACTGAGTATCTCTGCCCATAGGCCACAAAACCTACGCTATACTTTATTCAAATAACTATTTATATACAGCAGAATCATCCGTCGGATTCTCTCCTGGAGGGTGGCCGTGAATGTCCTAAATGTCACCAGGAATTAAGCCTGAATGAAGTCACCAATAGGCCTATCACCCTAGTGGAGTCAGAGCTAATGTGAGGAGTCAAATTATCAAGGTCCCACTTAGGTCTCATTGTAGTACAAATGCTAGTACGATACTGCTGCATATATTTGTATGAGTACAAGTATGAAAGGCAAGAGACACATCACTGTATTGGGCTGTGTCTCATGAGATTACAACAATTGAAACATCTTTGTCGGTGTAGTCTTTGACCAGCAAGTTTCAAAACAGCAGAAATGGGGCTATGCACACAGAATTCCCATCCATCCTTATTTGTATTAGGCCACTCAAAAAAAAAAATTGTTTCTCATCACCAAGCAATGAAAAATATGACGAGTGCGTTTTTTATTTAATTTTTTTTTTTTTTTTACTCGGGGCAATTTACATAGGGAAATTTGGACATTTCGCGATCAATTTTCAAATTTTAGTAATATGGAGTTTATTGATCAGCAAAAGTTGTAAGAATGCAAGTTACACCTAGCTAATTGCATTGCTAACAGCATAGGCTTTAATTTGATACCAAATTTGCCAATATTTTGGCAATTTTAACATATTTTTCATCAAAAATGTAAAAAAAATAAAAGTTTTCCCCAAATCATGATTGTTATGATGCGCACGGTGATGAGAAACAACTTTTTTTTTTTGAGTGGCCTTAGTAAAGTATGCCTCCCGCAGTCAGCATTGCTTAATGAGTCTGGGTCCCAAGTGGGCTGCCACTCACCATGTTTTGCCCTGGGCTGCCAAGTGGGCCCAAAGTGGGCATGCCCAGATGTGAACATTCGCTCAGATTCGGCCAAGATCCAACCCACCATGACACAACACGATAAAAATGGTACATTGGTGCAATCTATTTTGAAATAATTGAATTTGTGGGCCGAGGCCGCCTCCGTTCCCACTGGAGTCCTGGGCACCTAGATCTGGGCATGCTAAGCTTGCCCAGGTAAAACCCATCCGGGGCCCATTACGCGATGCTGTCGGGTCATTATCATGTTTACAAATGTTAATGGGACACAAACATCATGCTTTCTTTCAAATAAAGAAATGTTTCCAATCAATTTTTGGACATCAAACATTTTTCATACCCTCCCCACTGTCCATCGGATGTGTTTTCCCTACCCCACCCTGATTAGTAACCAAAGGCTTTTTTGGCCTTTTATGTGAACGTATTTGATTTGTACATATTTTCACGGCTTTCACGGATTTTAAATATTTCTAGTGTATTGAATTAAAGTGCCAATTTTCGGAAATCTGTGAATCTTAATCCACACAAAATTGTGTTTTCTGGGAAATCCACGAAAATTCATACCGGTGAAAATATCTCAGTTTACAGTAATTGGAGTATGAGAGATGAGGTGGTTCTGTTCAGTGCCACAAGGTATCTCAATTAACCCCCTTTTCCCTGGATTAAGGATCATCTCTCACGGTCGGCCGTTCGGAGACTGACGTTACCCTGTTGAAAATACTGAAGTGTGAGAGGGTTAGGCCACTCAAAAAAAAAGTGGTTTCTCATCACCAAGGTCTGAAAAATGTGACGAGGGAAACTATACGTTTTTCATCACCAAAATTCACATTTTAGTGCTTATGTACTTTATGGACCTTTAAAAGTAGGGAAAATGTAATTTATCTCTATCCTACTGCAATGCTGGCAGTATTAGCTTTAATTTGATACCAAATATGCCAATATTTGTCCATTTTCATCATATTTTTCATCAAAGATTTGCAAAAAAAAAAAAAAAAAGTTCCTCAAAAGCTGATTTTTATGATGCGGCGGTGATGAGAAACCATTTTATTTTTTTGAGTGGCCTTACCAGGGTAACTTTACCATGACAACAACCCACGTCAAATAGACGTCAAGATGGCCGCCACTTACAATGGGGTGAAGTTTTAGCTCATAATCTGCTGAATTGCACCTTTAAAAAGATCCGATCACATTTGTTTTGGTGTGATCGATCTTGCTTAAGTATCATTCTAACAAAATATGTGCAGTAGTAACTGTTGCCCTTGTGATCGAGCAGTTACTCCACTTTTGAATGGGGCTTCCCAAGCAGCTCTGTTTGGGAGAGGATCGGATGAGTAGACAGAGCTGCTTATAGAGGCTACCTTTTCCCAGGGTGTGGCTCTGGTGAGTCAGTAGGTTACAAGTTCTGTTACAAGGTCTGCAGTCAAGCATTATCTAAAGGGAGTAGTCATTATTCAACAGCAGGGGGAGATGAATTCTTTTTGTACATACACCTGAAAGCTTACTCCAGTTTGGGATAAATCTTTAGTAAAACACTTTTACATCCCCTCCTTTTGAACTCACGTTAAACGCCCTAAACTTATAGGACAAATCCAATAAGTCACACGGGGGTTCTGCTAAATAGTTTAGCAATCTAGTATTCATATAAAACACCCTTGGATAAACTACACCCTATAATTATAGGCATGTTTTATATCATACAATCCTTCATCCTTTAAGCGTGAATAAAGGGTAGCAACATTCTAGATCTTTTCGCTGAAATAAGGGTAACATTAGTACCTCCCCAAGCCTCAAGAGTCCACACATATCCTATCCTGGTATCCTTATTACACATTGTAATGATAGCCATGTATCATACTGCATATATCACTAACATTTCTTCTTTATGAAATCTTCGATTCGATTTTTTGTTATAAGGTCAAGTTCCGGTACTCCGTAACCTCTGTCGTACGAATGTTGTTGCTGGCAGAAGTCGCGGAGAAGTTCTCTCATCTTGGAAGAAGTGGTGAGGATCCTTCTCCAATCTGAACCTATTCAGTAAAACAAATAAACAAGGCATCTTTCTTAACTTGAGGTTTACTGTAAACTTACTTTATTTCGCGGTGTACATATTTTCGCGATTTTCGCGGATCTTAAAATCCGCGAAAATATGTACAGAGCGAATATTTATCCAGTAGAGCAATATAACTACCACACTCCAAAATGTGTGAATTTAAATCCGCGCGAAATTGTACTTTATAGCTAAATCGCAAAAATATATATGCGCAAAAATATGTACGTTTACAGTAATGGGAGTTTCATATATCATCCAAATTCAGATGTTTGTTCCTGGGAATAGATTTAGATTTGTAGTGTAACTAGATTTGTAGTGTAAATGTATGTATACCGTAAAACCTAGCGTATAAGCCTAACTCCCCTATTAGCTGCAACCCACGTTGGCAAATCACATAAGCCACAGAGGGAGTTTGATTTTGGTGACTTTAGTACTGTACCACAGTGACAAAAACTTGCGTATAGGCCACAATCGGTCGGTGGGCCAGCCCTATAAGCCGCACCACCAATCCGACTTGCATACTAGTTGCAGCTTTTATGCGAGATTTCATGGTATGCGATATATATAATGGTATAGAGTTTTTTTCAAATTGAAACAACAACACTATAATTATTGGAACTGACCTGTCTTTTTCCGAAAGCCGTCAAACTCTTGCTCGATGAGGGGAAGTATGACAGCCACCAGTGCCGCACAGTGTGGGGCAGCAAATGATGTCCCGTCCCGTTTGATGTAGCGGGTGGTTTCATCTGGTGATCTGTATTTGCTAGATGTTGACCATACATCCTTGCCGGGGAAGAGGAAGGCCAGTTGCGCACCGACAGCACTGTGGTCACAGCGATTACCAAACTTATCACAGCTGCCGACAGCAATGACGCTGCCATGTTTAGCAGGACTCAGGATGGAGTCAGCGCGCCTCTGACCCTCATTGGCAGCAGAACAAACCAAAACCTAGTGGGTAGAGAATGATAAAATAGCATCAGTTTGGTCAATGGTTTTAGATACCATATCAAATATAATTACCCCTTTTTTCAATAACTGCTCTTGAACACAGATATTTCTAAGGACCTTAAAAAGAAAATTTTCCCACATAGGGAATCTCCTGAGCTTTCCAAATCGGAGAGATTTTTGTCTATACTCCAATTATTAGTGAAACCATGAAGGATCAAAGTTAACTACATTGCCTGGAACAAATTCAATTCTCCCTATTTGCATGAAGACAGTATGGACCAAATTATGATGTCTTATAATTAACATCCTGAAGCCAAAAATGGTAATATTATGCACTATTTGAATTGCAATATCTTATATTTGGAGACAGTAACTTGAAATGAATTTCAACTAATAAATATACTAAAGATGAATTGGAATTTTTATGTATGACCGTTAGAGGAAAGGTGTTATTTTTGTTACCATGGTGACCAAAATGTTTTGTTGCCATGGAAACAAGGATTTGGCCATGAATGCCTTAGAAATCACCAATGTGCTGATGTTCTGTGTAAAAAAGTACTCAAACTCATTCTCAGCTGTTTCGCTATATTTTTAGTGATTCTTGGCCTTAATATTGCTTTAATCATAGCTAATGCCATATAAAAAAAAGGTGTGTTTCAGGTTACCTAACCCTACCTAGCAAAACAGGGCCGACCCTAGAAATTTTTAAGCAATTTTGAAAAAATATTTATATTTTAGGTCATTTTGGGGTCATTTAAGGGTCAATCTGATAGTTCACGAGTCGAGGCAGTCATTGGCGAGTCAGCATTGAAGTTCGTGAGTCGATTTCTGGGGGCTTTTCAGGCCAAAGTAAAAAAATAATAATCTGAAAAAAAAACAGACCTACCTACCCTAGATTTTCAGACCATGTAACCTAATATCTCTTAAATATCTTCAAATTTGCCATGTCAACAATCTCTTTAGAAAGGTACATAGAGCCACACAATTTAGATCGTAAAATACTACGTTTCATAGATCAAATTCCTAAAAGAAAAAGACTTATCATGAATTCTCTAGAGATTGGTGAAAATGCATGAAAGTATACCTAAAACGTCCTTTTAAAAGGAGGGTAGGCATGTCTGGGTTACCTGGTCAGCTACAACCTTTGCTTGATAACTGTTGCTGGCATATAAGGGAGTGATCATTTCTTAACAACGGGGGGGGGCGGGGGGTGGTGGGTTTCCGCACTGAGCATGCAAAATTGTTTACACCCCTTCCCCCGGTCAAAGGGGTCGAAATATTTTACCCCCCCCCCCTACGGGTCGAAAATCGGCGCACGGGCGGGATAGTAACGCGCATGCTTTTTAGCTCAAAACAGGTTAAATTTTTTTGACCCCCCTACCCCCCTCAAGAGGGGTCAAATTCCCCCCCCCCCCCCCGGTCAAGGGGTCCAAATTCCCCCCCCCCCCCCAACCCACCACCCCCCCTTGATAATAAATGATCACTCCCTTAAAGCATTTACCTTCTTCTCCCCAAGTTCTGCAAGTAACCGGTTTGTCTCCGCATCATCTTTTGCATTACCGAGTGACATCACAACTATATCCACCTTTAAATCAAGAAGAGTAATTGTACAGATACCGTATTCGATGTAATAAGCGCCCTCCCCCTAATAAGCGCCCCCCCCCCCTTTTTTCAGATTTTTTCCAGATTTTTTAGTGTGTCCTCCGATTTTGTTACTGGTTTTCACACCTGTGTATAACATGTAACACTACACACCTGTGCAGGTGTTAAGACCAAGCTAAGAGTGAAGGCATAGGGGTGTGTAGAGGCCACTGAGGTATATCACTGGTCTATATATGATAGCCATGGGGGCGCTTATTAGAATGAATATTTGAGGCAGATTTTTCCACTTAAAATAATCTTTTAAGCGCCCAGGGCGCTTATTACGTCGAATACGGTACATGTATTTATAAAGAATTGGAAAGGGTTTTTAGATTTTAGATTATCTATAGTAGATCTCATATCATATCTGGCGTTTTGCAATCCATAACATACACCAATAGCCCCAGATATAATCTGAAACTCTCTACTCCTGGAGAATCATTTGAGCAAAATTCTGGGTGATTCAACATCCTATAAAAGTTAGATTTTTGAGAGGAATAGGACCCCGAAACCCAACTCAAAATTTACATAAATTTTTTGGCTCAAAAAGAGATTTTCACCTCTAATATACTTAGAGCAATGTGAAAGAGTCCTGAATATATATCATAATATTGAAGAAAGTATACCGGCATTGTTGGATTCTCAGCGTCCCATTTCTTGATGTATTCGAGGGCCCGCGAAACGTACCTCAGACTACCAGTGCTGTCCATTTTCAGCACCTATTAAGGTAGGTCAGGATGATAGTCAGTTTATATTGCAAAATTCACAGTACAAAGGTTCGTAGTAAACTGTGCCACTAAATAAGGGCTGACTCCTTTATTACTAGCCCCAGTGAACAAAAAACGTTATGCAATCTTATATAACGATTATGGCTCCTTATCGTGGCATAATATCATATGACGTTAAACATGTTATATAAAGTTTGACGGAAAGTAATGCATTTTTGTTAGCTGGGACCTGCGAATACGGGATAGCTCTCCTAGGTGAGAGGACAAACGTTTAGAGCGTTATCTTAATCTCAAATCTTAAATCTTAATCAAGTGTCTTAAAATCTGGCAGGGCTGTTTTGTTTTGAGACACTGTCAGTCACCTAGTGGGGGTCTGAATGGGGGGGGTCCCAATTTTCCCTGTCGATTTTAAGAAATTGCCATGTCGTCCTGTCGATTTTAAGAAATGACCATGTCACCATGTCGATTTTAAGAAAAGGCTATGTCCCATGTCGTTATCTCCTAAATTCCTCATGTCGCATGTCACTAAGCCAAAAAAGGCCTATGTCGCTGTGTCGAATTTAGTGGTCCACACCCATCCTAGTGTCACCTACCCAAACCAGTGCCTCTACATGGGTACCCGTATTTTTGACCGTGTCGCTGTGTCGATTTTTAGCAAGAAAAGGCCGTGTCGCCGTGTCGATTTTTAGCTAAAAAAAAGGGCCGTGTCGTCGATTTTTACCCATAATATAGAGGGACAAATACACCCTACCCCTACCCCCCCCCCCCCCAGCCATAGCATTCTTACACCGGCTGCAGGTGTAAGAATGCTGCTTGGACGAGGTGTGAGAGTATATAGCACCCCCCCCCTCCAGTTTTCTTGGCTGTGCCCCCCCCCTCTAGACCACTCCTTGTGGCGGTCACACCCCTCCCAATAACGCCCTTGCTCTCCCCTGCGATGAGTCTGTCACATTTTATCCCAAGGTTTACTGTGTCCGTCGATTTTTATCCCAAGGTTTATTGTGTCTGTCGATTTTTATTCCTAAATTTTCTGTGTCCGTCGATTTTTAAAACCCCCGTGTCGCACGTGTCGTGTTTAAAACCCCCGTGCCCCATGTAGAGGCACAAACCATGCTACCAGAGGTTTATCTTTATAGTATATACCCTACACCCAGATAAGACAACATATACATCTAAAAGAAAAGGAAAGAAAAACATGGGTTGGGGGGCAGAGCCCCCCATTAGGCCTACATACTAATAACTAGCCTATCACACAGTGGACTTACTGCTATATGACCTATATGAGGAAAAATGGCACCCTCTCTTTTGAAATTGAGATACCAAAGTTAAGACAAGTAAGACTATCTTAATAATGCAATTATGATAACACTCTAAACGTTTGTCCTCTCACGTGGGAGACCTATCCCTAGCGTGCCTGGGACCCCCCTGGAACCCTCCATCAATTAGCCCCAGCATGGAAGCCTTTCAAGTTTTAGTCTCCTCACTTTTTCATTTTTGTAAAAGAAGAGTTTATTGATTGTTCCGCTGTAGAAGCTGTGATACCGGTAGTAATTACAATCAATTAGGGTGGTATCATTATGCGTAGGCAATATATGAAATCCATAATGAGTGTTTAAAGATGATATTTACAATGAGTGTGATATATCCAAGGTAAGGCCAAAAAAAGGTTTGTTTCAGGTTACCCTACCGACCCTACATTTTTCTTAATGCAATTTTGATGAAATTTCTGTATTTTTACCCTTTTTTGGACAAGTTTAGGGTCTTCCGAACAACCGGCTAGTACTTTCATGTTAAAAGAAAAAGTAAACAAAAAAAATCCGACCTACCGACCCTACATTTTCTGCACATGTTACCTGAAACAAACCTTCTTTTTGTTGGGCCTAAGCAATGATAGTCGATAGTTACAGTGTCTGCATCTAATGGTTATTCTAATACCACATGACACAGACCAATTGTCCCTTGCCAACAATAATGATTTGACAGAAAGGTTGCGACAAGCTGCACACACAATGACTCAGCCAAAGATGGGGGAAATATCTATGATGGATGTCAACGGTGTAAACCAGTGTAGAACAACTGAACAAGTATATTTAGATCACCTTGAATGAATATATTAAAGGAGAATAACGCAGGAAACCAGGTTTTTTTAAATGTTTTTCTTTTTATGGTTTTATCATTTATTTTGTCTCACCTTACATGAGAAGTTCTAGTAACGATAGATGACTTCACTTATCGTTCATGACAAGAGTACCGTATTCGACGTAATAAGCGCACAGTGCGCTTAAAAAATTATTATGGACACCTTTTAGTAGTTAAGAGTTTAATTGGGGTCAAAAATTGAGATATTTTTGGTTATTTGTAGTATAAAATTCGGCCAAAAACGAGGGGTGTGCGCTAATTAGGGGGTGTGCGCTTATTACGTCGAATACGGTAATGTATATTTTTATTTACAAATACCCGAAGCTTGTAGATATGTATGGAATAACTTACCTTTAGGTTTAGTATCTTGACATTCTTGTTAGCGGTGTATTGCCGGAGTATGCCGGCTGACACTGTGCCATGGTTCAGGAAGTCCCGTCGTAGGTCATCCTCTTCTTCTGGAGTCCGAATGATTTGTCCTTGTCTTTTCACCCCAACAAAGTTTTCGCTTTTCACTATTGAATCCTAAATTGAAGCAATTTGAAGAAATAATTTAGAATATTTTATTTGGTGAAATAGGCACTTTTATTATTTTTATTTAGTCGGTTATGGTTATATATATTGTAACACACAGGTTTTTTACTTTAAATAATTTTGGTCGCCTTGCCCATTATTTCTTTTGGGCTCACAACTATGGATTTGAAATTCATAGCACCCCCGACGAAATAAGCATTGGTCACAACTCACAAGGTCACCTTTTTATATTTTTACTTTTTTAAAGTGTTTTATTGGGTTGAATAATACCCTATACAGAATGATAATAATAATAATAATAATAATAATAATAATAATAATAATGATAATAATAATGTAAAATGAAATTAACCTAGCACATACGCGTTGCATTACTTACACTAGGACCCCTTGACTATCCTATAAGGTAATAGCGTTGAAAAACACAGTATGGCGAACTACATGTTCACTATAGTCATCATTATAACAAGAAAACCATATCAACATTGAAAAATTACATAACTGTCTTTAGCCTCCTTTACTCTCACCTTGAGTTCAGGATGAAGTATATTGACACCAGAATCAAGTAACGCGATGACTACTGGACGGCTGATTGGGCGGGTTACCTCATCTCGTAAACGTCTGAATTCTGACCCCATCCACTCAAATTCAGGATTCAGTCTGGCACTGGTCTGATCTGATACACTTGGAGGGTCTTGAAGCATCCTAACATCTGTCTGTGTGTCGTAACATAGTGCATTAGCATAAAGGTGGGACTCCACTAACCGATTTTGTTCGCAAATCGGTTCTATTCTCACAAATCTGACACAAACCAAGGATGTAAGTACTGTATGTAGAGAAGCATTATAGACTATGTCATCTGTTTATATTTATAAGTTAGTTTTGTTTATAAATGCTCCATTCTCAAGTGCAAAATAGACTTGCTAAGACCATATAGCCCGATTTAGGTACCGATTTTGGTACAGAACTTGCATCTCAGGCCGATCTGGACTCCAGATCTCATATCAAATATATTTGATTTGTATTGTTTGGCATGGACAGATCTCTAGGCATATGTCTTTACCTGCTAAAACCTATAGATCTATACTGTGATGTAAATATAAACAAACCCTAAGATCTGAAATATTTCCCTAATACACATAACATATATAGTCCTAGGGCATGATCTGATTGTGAGAATGGTCCAGATAATCGGTTAGTGGAGTCTCACCTTTTGGCCACATGAAAAAGATTTTTTCTTCCATTTAAAAAGGGTAGCATCAGTGTTTTTTTTATCCCATACTCCCAAACAATATTTTTCAAATCCCTGCATGCATAATGATTGTAAACTAAAGGTGGGGCTCCACTAAGCGATTTTGTTCTCAGATTGGGGCTTTTCTCACGAATCTGGCTCAGTTATATACCATGGCAATGATATATAGTAGAGAGGATCTATGTTTACAAATAATGTGGAAAATAGAATTGCCAAGGCTATGTAACACGATTTAGGTCCCGATTTAGGTCCCGATTTAGCATCTGAGGTCGATCAAACTTTCTCTTTATCTGGTGCCCTACTGTCTGCATGGCTCTAATCGGCTGATCTAAGCACAATTTATAGAGAAAATATTCCTCTGTTTACCCCTCAGCAAACTGTGCAGAACTGTATGATTGGATCGTGAGAATTACCCAAAAAATCAGGTAGTGGATAGTTTGATATAAGATCGGGAATCCAAATCGACCTGAGATGCAAAAATTGGGACCAAAAACGTCTTAAATAGCCTTGGCGATTCTATTTTCCACGTTGTATATAAACAAAAACATTATTTGTAAACATAGATCTGTGGCAGGATCTACGTACCTCCTGTCTACTCTATATCATTGTTATGGTATATAACTGAATCAGATTCGTGAGAATAGCCCCGATTTGAGAGAAAAATCGGTGAGTGGAGTCTCAGCATAAGCCTTTCAATTTACCCCAACCCAAAAATAATACATTTTTACAGCATTTTGATCATACTTATGTAGGATTTAGGATTTTGTTTAAAATCGGATATACATGTACCCACTTAAATATCTGTTTTGATACTACAATTTTCATATATTTCAATAGAATAAGTACATTTACGTCTTCTTCTGGGCTTTGACTTCCAAATAACGATGAGTTGGTAGCATCGTGTAACAAGGCTGGTGGCGGCTGCTGCCCCCCGTCTATGGCATGTGCCATTGGTGGTTGGTGACCTAAACGAAATGGCATCAGTATCATCATTGTCATCAATTCATGCTTTAATCATGCTGACTGCTACAGTGACACGGTCCAATTTTTTCCCATGCTCTAATCCTACTCAAATGTGTTCCAAATGTTATCGAACGGCACAGATACAAACGTTATTACAAAATCATATCTGAAGGATAGAGCACAATTTAATTTCCTCTACGTAATAGATAGACTGTGGTTATGAAATGGTATGTAGAACTAACCACAGCTTGCTGGGAGGGCCAGACGAGGGCGAAGCCAAGTCGCCCTACCAGCAAGCTGTGGTGGGGTAGAACAATAGATTCACACCTTCACTGTAAAAAATATCCCTTAAAAATTATGGTGAATCACTGGCATCACTGAATGCCGACCGTTTCCCGTTTTTTTACGGTCACTGTATTTTGCTTTTCCCCGTAAATTTTACAGGCCTTTCCTGTTGTTATTTTACGGTGATTCATCATTATTATACAATGATTCTCTGCTATTCAATCCTAATTATAATTGTTTCTGGATTCATTGATGTATATTTCATAATATTATCTTAATTCCAGGCCTGTATATATATGTATACATTAGGCCTGAGAAGCATAATTGAATGCCTCATAGCAATATACAATTACAATCCATGAGAAAAAGGTACGCTAGGATTGTTACAAAGAAACTCTGACAACAGTCTCAATATGTAAATTTTTAATTACCACAACATGGGTGTTAATACTATTCGTACTAGTGCCCAGGGTCTCAAAAAAGGAAATTATATATCTTGTATCCTTAATATGCCTAAGGCTTCAATTTTGATTGTGTAATTAATGAGATAGTTGGATATCTTTATAAATCTAACACAATTATGTATGTTTTTAGTCGATAGCTTCCACTAAAGTCTCTCTATTATGTAATTACAATGAATTTGAGAGTGATGACTTTTAACAAAATTTTATCCCTTTTCCCATGGACTACATATTACATTTGACCCCAATGTTGAGGGTTATCAACTATTGCCCACACCCATCGTGATCCTTTAAAAAAATTATACCCCTTTTCTCTATGGAAATAAAAAATGCAAACCTTTTTGTGTCATATATTCTGTCTTATAAGAAGGGGATAATATTACACATTGCGGGAAAACCACACCAATAAACAAACTAATGTTCTTTTTTTTAAACATTTATAAAACCCACACATAACTACAAGAGAATATCTGATCTCAAGCTGTCAGCGTTGGAGTCATTTAAATGGTATTTAAGTGTTTTGATAGTGCAATTAGTACCAAGCTGAACACCGTGTTAGGGAACTTCTGGCCACTGTTATAACACAGTCCCTCACCTGAGGTCTGCACCGCTGCAGGCTCAAGACGCACTCGTGATAAATCTGGCTGGTCGAATAACGTGCAAGCAGCCCCTGAAGACAAATATCAAAATAATTTATTAATCCTTTATAGATGGATGTCCCTAAAAGATGTCATTTGTTGGCATGATGCACCAATGCAGTCCCGGCGAGTAACTCGCCAGTGCTATATTGGTGCATCATGCCGACCCTTCGGGGGTCTCTGAACCCTATACAGTCGGCATGATGCTTGAATGCAGCACTGGTGAGTTACTCGCCAGGTCTGCATTCATGCGTCATGACGACCAAGGACATGATGCATTAAGGTATCATGCCATCCTTAAAGGGTTAAGTAACCTTATTGACAACTAATATCATAAGCCACATGTTGCAACAAACTTCATATAATTGTAGACTAGTTTGGGAGTGGATGGGTGTTGAGTTTGAGTTTGAGTTTGAGTAAGTTTTATCGTCAAAATCACGTGAGTGGTCTTCCTGTAGAGACAATGTGGGTGACCAAACCCTCGGTAGTCGTGATGCATGTATACACTGTAAACCTATTAATAAAGGCCATCAAAAACTGCCTGTATTCGTTCACTGTTGTTATTCAGAGGTCTAGTTTACTTCGGGTATATATCTATAATTCAGCCTATCATAGGCTTTAACCTTACTTGGTTATAACCAGGTAGATACAATATTCTTCGTATGAGAATCAATGCATATTAGTTACATTCAAATGACTTTTGTCATTTACAAAACTAAGTTGTTACCAGAATAATTACCAAAAAAGTTTGAATGATTACTACCTTACTTATACAAAGGTAGATGTTACCTACCCGTCCTGAGCTTGGACCGTATGGCTACATGGTAACTGACCCCATAATCTTATACATCTTATACATCAAAAGATCTAACTACTGGCCTCTTCCTTTTTTAACACTTTCTCAATCAATTGGATCGGTTTAGTCGAGATACATGACTACTAATCAGCTCATCCTAATAAGGAGTTGATCGTGCAGCAGTTACTTGTGACATCAGGATTGTCCCACCTGCCATGAGAGAACAAACTGAAACCAATTTGCCTCACACTGGCAGGTGTGCCGGACTGAGACCAATCCAGTGCTTCTTTGATGAATGGGAGATATCAATCATATGCAGGGTGATAGACTCAGAACTGAAACCAATTCAGAGTATCTTTCCTATGACCGTAGACTTGAGAGTTTGGATCATATACAGGGTGGTGTTGTACCCAGAACTGAGACCAATTCTGAGTAACCCTCCTCTGACAGCAACTGAGACCAATTGGGAAAGAGTTAATAGTTGTAACTTAGGCCAAATAGAAAAAAAGGTTTGTTTCAGGGAGCATGGGATGAAAATCTAGGGTCGGTAGGTCGGATTTTCTTTTTTTTTACTTATTTTTTTTTTAAAAAGCCCTTCTGGCTGTGTCTCACGACCTTGGGACAATGTTTTTGTCTCTGACCGGGTGCCGTCTCTGACCAGGTGCCGTCTCTGACCGGGTGCCGTCTCTGACCGGCTTGGCTTGATAAGGTCAAAATACTAGCAGCAGGAGGCTAATTATAATTATAACTATGATTATATAACAACCGCCATAACGTTTTTCCAAATCCTTATATATATGAGTATAATTCTTTTTAAAACACCTTTTTCTGACACCTGGTCAGAGACGGCAGCCGGTCAGAGACGGCAGCCGGTCAGAGACGGCACCCGATCAGAGACAAAAACATTGTCCCAAGGTCATGAGACACAGCCTTCTACGATAACAAAAAAATTGTAAAAACGGGGGAGAAAATTAAAAAGATTTGTAAAACTAAAATTTACCCCAAAAAAGTGTAAAAATTAGAAAATTTATTCAAAATTGCATTAAAAAAGGAGGGTCAGCCCTGTTTTGATAGGGTCGGTCGGGTGGCCTTATAACCAAGGTAGTCTAGTTTATCACGCAAAAGCCATGTGTTTATTACAACGTTTGCATAGTGGCACTGACTTGGTTGGGGTTGGGAGTCAGATGGATGAGAAAGAAGACTTGCTTCCTGTCTAGGCCTCCTTACTCCTACTTTCCTGTCAACCTCCTCTAAAATGAGAGATGAGAGATAGTGAGATAGTGATTAAATCTGGGGAATTTAAAGAAATGAAGATATTGATTAGAATATATTATAGTATGCAACTTTGTCCTCAACATATAAAACGATAATAATTCATGTGTGTCACATTATATCGAAATGTGGTTAGGGGTTTGAGTATATACGATGTGGTTTTTTTTCCAAATTGACGATTTGAATTGATAAAAACCGGCATATACAAAACAAATTCATGGTGGAGTAAATAACAAAAACTAGGGAAGCATACTTTAATTTGTTAAATCCGCTTTTAAAAAAATTCTAAATTCTAGATAAAGATGTTCTAGAGACTGAAGAAAATATTAAGGACAATCAAATGTTATCCATAAGCCCTAAGTCCTTGGCTAACGTCCTCCCAGTTAGCAAAGAAAGTTTTTTGACGTATTAAAATGTTTGCAATTAGTTTTATAAAATAGCGTGTGCATTTCAAACGTTTAAAAACGTTTCCACATAGTTTGAGAAAGAACCTTGGCTTAAAAACGTTATTTTGACGTTAATAAAACATCACTATTACTCCCAGTATCTGCTACCAGGTGCCAGCACTATCCTATGATTATTACTCAGCTGGATGTCCACATAATTACTTTAATCAAAAAGTACCACTTTAATCAAAAAGTACCATAATAACTATGATATTCAAATGTTTCAAATATTGCAGCTACAATATATTCTACTAAATCAGGATATTAATGATGGGGTCCAATAAATCATCATTCTACCATTTAAGGACAATATGCTGGGGGAAGACTTATATGAACACCCATCATGTGCAATTAAAAAATATTCAAAATATTCAAACCTTTTATTGTGATATCTATCCTGATATATGATATATGTTCTATCTCTCTTGAGGTAGAGACTTAAGCAGGTTCTCATAATTATGGAGGACCTTGTGAATGAGGATATAAATTCTTGGGTTACAAAGTTCCATAGTAAACCATTATATTGACACATTATAACAGTGCAACTTGATTATATTTGTGGTTATTACAATGTCAGAAAAAATAACGTTTGAAGAACGTTTGAAAAAAGGTTTGGAAAACGTAAAATTGAGTCTACATTTTACGTCCTTATAACCTTCTTATTCTAACGTTTTCTAACCTTTGCACAACGTTCTTTTGACGTCAATAAAACGTGATTTTGCTGACTGGGCTGGATACGTTTTAGGAAGATTCTGAGTCATAATAGTTGGAAATATTCATTTTAAAAGTTTCTCTGAAGCATGATCCAACCGCATGTTGTGAAAAGGCTACTCAAGTGTATCAATTGTTTGGTAAGACACATTTGAATTAAACTATATAGAGGTTCCAGTCCATACCTATGGCTTTGATGATGTCTCCCCGCTCAAGTTCTTGTAATGCAGTGATGAGTTGATTGCGTTGAATATCCTTTGCGGTTCTTTCATGCCACATCTGAAGCATTTCCTGTCTGGGATTGTTCGCTAGACTGGGTGATGCTGATGCAGTGTTAAGTTTTTGGAATGATATATTCAAATTTAGACCGACAGTTTTCCAGTCCCTTACGAGCTTTCCAGAAATATCCTGGAATACTCTATCAATGTCGTTCACTGTAGGGAATAATCATTAGGGGCATCATTATGAACATGTATCTGCCAATATATCTTTCTACTAATCATAAATTCAACTACTGTAAAATCGTGGTAAAATGCTTGGTTATAATAGAGCGTCTGTCTTGTATTAACGTAAAACGCCACGCGATTTGCATATGAGACATTGTACATCACGGATCCACAAGTGGCTTTATAAGCCACGAGTGGATCCGTGATGTACAATGTCTCATATGCAAATCGCGTGGCGTTTTCGATTTATTCTACCTACTTTAATTAGCACACATTCACGATTCTTTTTCTTTTTAAATTATGAAAATCCGCCCGGAAATAAACATTTTAGAGCTGAATTTGTGGAGTTTATCTGGACAGGATGACTGTGGTACGCCACGCTCACACTAGCGTGGCGTACCACAGCCTTATGCCACGCATACGCCGTCAGTAACTTCTAGGCTTAAAGTATACGGTTCCTGTATGCATTTATGTTGTAGGTAGAATAAAAGTGCAGGGGTATAGGGGTTTCTAATTCTTCTTTAAGGTCGATCTCATTGAATCAAAGTCATCAGAATTCCTCCGGATTTTTCAATGATGTGAATATAGGTAGATTTAAATTTCAAACAAGTTAGATAAAGGAAATAGTTGTTGCACTGCTAGCCTTACTGGGATTTGAACCCCGTTCTTTCGATTGACCTATAGCTACACCACAATGTTGTGTAATCTACTGTAGAAGGAACTGGAAACCAAAAATAAACTCCTTTTATTCTGTGCATTTATATCACTAAGGCCAAATAAAAAAAAAGTTTTGTTTCAGGTAACATGGGATGAAACTCTAGGGTCGGTAGGTCGGATTTTTATTATTTTTTAAACTTTTTTTTTTTACATAACCCTAAAATTGACCCAAAAAAGTATGAAAATGGGAAGATTATTTTCAAAACTTTTGAAAACCTAAAATTTACCCCCAAGAAGTGTAAAAATATAAAAATTTCTTCAAAATTGCATAAAAAAACGTAGGGTCGGCCCTGTTTACATAGGGTCGGTCGGGTGACCTGAAACAAACCTTTTTTTGTTGGCCCAACTAAGTGTAGTAATTTTTGAGAAATTAAAGACTATTGTTATCTGACCTGTTCGAAGGTTTTGGTCAACTTCGGCTGCTACATCGTTTCGGTGAGATTCCTTCAGTGCGTCCACTACCGCCTCTCTCACTTCATTTACTGTCATTCTGTTGGCATTCTCTGCATACCAGGCATTGAGCATCTGTGCAAAAGGAAGTCGTGAATGGTTGTATCAGTGTTTTACTGGTGTCATGAGGACAGGGGGTAGGGTCATAATTTTTGATAAAAAGTAATCTAGCTAAAAGGGGTCAGCCATGATAAATTTGAACTCAAATCCACCAACCCCCATTCCCTTGTGAAAAAAAGACTACTCTCTTATTGATGAAATGTGCTTTTACTACCTTTCCAGATTCCTAAACTCCCAATTACTAAAATGTGAAATTGATTTACCAAGATCCTACATTTCTCTACCCATTAGTCCTCCAGTAAGAAGGGGAAAAAAGGGGGAAAATATTTCAGGAGTGGTCATACGTAGGTGTACAATGTTACGGGTGTGTCATGAAGCATGAAGGTGCCTTGTCTCCAGCCCATGCCATTGCCAACCAGGTAAAAGTGGCTTGGTCCGATTTTTTCAATATTTTAAACTCTACTTAAATTAATGTGTTTAAAATGTCATTATGATATCATATTTGGAGGATGGGACACAATAAAATATCTTCAATGGACAAAAAGAGGCAATTAAGAGGGTCCCATGAACGCAAGTATAGCCATTTACAGTGTATTTTTGAATGGGTGGACTCATAGTGTGCACTCCAAAAGTCTTAGATTGAGCATAAAACTGATAACACTGTGCAACGACGAAAAAAAAAAACGGGGGCAGACCTACCTGACTAGACTAATTTGAGGTCACTGAATCCAAAAATCATGGTAAAAAATGCCTCATAAGTCTCAGTTTCAAGATATTCCAACCATGATTATTTGTCGGTCTACTACTGAATATATGGTCCGACCAATATACAGCAGGGACAGCATTAATAAAAAATTGTCAATTTTGTTTGCCTGGCAGAGATAACATGACTCTGAAGCACATTTAGTGGTAACATACCGTAAAAACCAGGATTCTACACTGTTATGAAGCTAAATTAGTGATATTCTACCGATATTAATTGAAAAAATACCATAAAATATATAGATTCATCCTAAAGCGATATAACATTTTTTTAAGCTACTAAGATCAGGATTGTGACCCGTTCTGACAAGAGGTACCTTCAGGGAAGCTATTATTACTGTTTTTAGCCCCCACCAGTGGCAGAATCCCAAAAAGAGTAATAAATAGACAGAAATTTGCTCAGATAACCCTTTATGCAGAATACAATGATAGATCATTGGTGTTACATCTTTAGGATTAAAATTCTATATCTATAATGGTTTTTGTAGATAAAGATGGTACAAAGGCCTGTTTCTGGCTACCATGGTAGCCATTGACACATTAAAAATATTGGATATTGGCTCTAGAATATTGGAAATGTCATCAATATCGCAAACCTCAAAACAGGCCTTGGAAATTCCTTTCAGAATGAATTTTCTACCAAAAGGTATCCTTGTATGAGGATATTAGACCATCAAACCTAATTTTACATGAAACATTAGCCAGGAACATTGCTGGGATATGGTCAGAGGTGGTTCTTATGGGGAATACAATAGGAAGACAAAGCGACCTTTTTAAGCACTAGTTTTATGTTTCAAAGTGTTATTTTGGACCTATTTATTCACAAAGAATATTTATTTCTATAACAGATCAGTAATATATTAATAATGTTACTAGTCAAAAATGAGTTTTACATGAAAAGAAGCATTTTCCTACTTTTTGAACAAATAGTGTATATATAAGCTCTAACTGGGTATACAAATAAGACCATGTGAATATCTGAAAACTGTGACTTACCACACAATTTTGAGTGCTATTTTTGAGTTCCCCAGGTCAAAATACATGAGAATAATTGAGTCTGGTCCCGTTTTTTTTCAATTTTTGAAAATTTGTTGTACAGTGTAATTAGCTGAAATCTAAGATGAATTTTGGGGAATAATGTGTAATGAAGTATTTGGGACATGAAGTATGGTCATACTGAACATTCTGGTTTATTTTTAACAAAATTTATTTTTGAGCCCTAATCATCAGACTATGCCACTTAAACTTTAATTTGATAACAGACATACCAATAATTATAAATGATTTTCACCTTACTTTTGGTTAGACCGCGTATCACTTATTTTATTGCTGGGTCCTGTTTCTCCACAACCTTGCGGACGTCCGCAAATTTGCGGACGTCCGTAAATACACTCTCCATATATTTATGGAGCTCCGCAAATATAGGCCTATACATTTTCTGTGGTACTTAAGCATACAAACACGGATGTCCAAATATATTTGCGGACCTCCCCAAAATTATGGAAGCAAATTTACGGATGTCTGCAAATTTGCAGACGTCCCCAAATTTGTGGAGCAACGGCATCCTGGTACCGTATATCAGTAGACTTATGTCCATTAATAGGCCCGACTATAAAATGAGCTCTTTATTTAGGCCACTTAAAAAAATAAAATGGTTTCTCATCACCGCGCGCATCATTGGTTTGTGGTTCAAAACCTAATTCCATCATAAAATCAAGTTTTGAGGAAAAGCTTTTTTGGCGAAGAGCCAAACATGGAGTCAGAGTCCTCCTGGTGGCCCTGTGTGGCGGCCCGTAGCGCCTCCTCATGGCCCATGGAGCCTCCACCAATAGTGACAGCTTTCTTAACCACCCCCCCCCCTCTATTAGCGCATTGTTACTGTTAGAATGCTAGCAGGGATATAACCAGGGATTAGCGGTCGTCAGCATCGTCTTAGCTGAGGTGCGAATGCACACAGCACACTCAGCTTTGTCACCCCTCCTCCCCCCCCCCCAAAGTCTCTCTTGGGGACTAATGAGCTATTGCATTTGTTACCAAATTATGACTAATTTCTGACCTTAACTACTGTTGCGTGTATAACCTAATAGCCCTTTAGATGTATCAAGTTAGTGTTACATTGAGGAGAAAAATAAAGTTACACTTGTGGCTCTACCCAGGGTACTCCCCCCCCCCCCCTCCCCCGCCCAGTTTAAGTTTTCACACCCCGGTTTCACACTCAGTGACGGTCAATACATGCCAGGAGGGCAGCTGGGGGTGGCGGGGGGGGGGGGGGGGTAGGAAGCCTTGCACTGTACATCCCCGTTATATATGATTGTGTGTGCCCTAATACATACTTGTCTATGGTGATTTGGGAAATTATACTTAGGAAAAACTCGCGTATAAGCCGCACCCCGACTTTGGCCAGATCCTATAAGCCGCACTAGCGATCTGACTGGCGTACTTGCCGCGGCTAGTACGCGAGGTTTTACGGTAATAATGATAATGAACACGGTTTCCCAATATGTTACAGTTATATAAATCATTCAACTATGTAAATTACTGAAGAACATTGCAAAAAATTTCAAGTTTTCTGTTTTATGCTATAGAAACCTTAACATGGGTCTGATTTACAAGCTGTAAAAAAACTGACAGGTAGACAAGAATCTCTAGAATACAGCTCGCCATTCGGGCGAGCAGTAGCCCTGTTTCTGCCGGACCGGCAGACCTTTTGCTGGCTTTAGCCGGTGTCCTACAGGTTTTCGTATAGACTGACATGCCAATAATTATGCCAAATTAAAAAAAAGGTGTGTTTTAGGTTACCCGACCCTACCTAGCAAAACGGGGCCGACCCTAGAAATTTTTATGCAATTTTGAGGCTATTTAAGGGTCGATGTGATAGTTCACGAGTTGAGGCGGTCGCCGGCGAGTTGGCATTGAATTTCATGAGTCGATTTCTGGGTACTTTACAGGCCAAAGTAAAAAAAAAAATCCAACTTACCCACCCTAGATTTTCAGACCATGTAACCTGAAACACACCTTTTTTTTTGGCCTTATTATCATATTTCTGCATGCAAAAGAAAGAGAAGAAGTGGACACCTACGCGGGCAGCATATTCTGTGGGACCGCCTGTTGCTGGGGTGGCGAGGTTCTGGAGTTCCGTGTAGGGTATACCGAGTTTCACACCGAGGTGTTGCCACTTGTCACCAATGAGTTCTGCCACCTTATTAAGGTGAGGAAACGTTATGTCACCTGCAAGGAGAAAGACAATATTATGACTATGTCTCACGACCTTGGGCCAATGTTTTTGTCTCTGACCGGGTGCCGTCCTTGACCGGGTGCCGTCTCTGACCGGCTGTCGTCTCTGACCGGCTGTCTTCTCTGACCGGGTGCCGTCTCTGACCAGGTGCCGTCTCTGACCGGATTGGCTTGATAAGGTCAAAATACCAACAGCATGAGGCTAATTATAATTATAATCATATAACAACTGCCATAATGGTTTTACAAAGCCTTACGTATAGGAGTATACTTCTTTTTAAAACACCTTTTTTTCTGACACCTGGTCAGAGACGGCACCTGGTCAGAGAAGGCACCTGGTCAGAGACGGCACCTGGTCAGAGACGGCACCTGGTCAGAGACGGCACCCGGTGAGAGACAAAAACATTGGCTCAAGGTCGTGAGACAGCCTTACATCCTAGGTTCATGGGTCATTTTTCAGAGCAGAAACCCTCCCTGGCTGTGTCTCACCAGATCCGGACAATGTGAGCGTCTTTGACCGGGTACCATCTTTGACGCCGCCTATTCTGTGCGTAATCTTAAAAAGCCCACTTTTCCGGTAATCTTAATAACAAAACTCCACTTTTCTCGTAATCTTAATAACGAAACTCAATCTAGTCCTAATAGGGGGGCTCTGCCCCCCAATCCCCGTTCTCCTTTCCCTTTTTTCCCCTTCTTTAATAATGATGAGTACTATTAAGACTTTAAGATTTAAGAAGTGGGGATTTAAGATTACGCAAAGAATGGGCGGCGTCTAGTTGCATCTTGCACCGGGTGCCATCTTTGACTGGGTACCATCTTTAACTGGGTGCCATCTTTGACCGGGTACCATCTTTGACCGGGTACCATCGTTGACTGGGTATCATCTTTGAGCGGGTGCCATCTTTGACCAGCCGCCATTAAAAAAAAGATTTAAAAAAGGTCTTGTTTGATATGTAAGAAAATGAAAATGGCGGTGGTTATATCTCCATTAAGGTAGGTAAGTTGATTGTATTTCTTTACAATTTGCATATGTGGTCCTTAGAGGGTTAACAACGAAGATAAGGACATCCGAGTTGGAAAGACTAAATATCTTACCCGCCATCTTGTTTTTGTTTTTATTAGCTGAGGTTAAAGACCCTGGTCAGGACTGTGTACCCTGGTCAGGACTGTGTTGTCTCATCGGTACCCTGTAACCAGAACATATGGGTAGTCAATACAACACAATGCAATAAGCGAGTGTTCACCCAGCAAGCAAGGATACATTTACTCTCGTTCCCAAATCCTTCCGAAGGAAGGCTCTGGTAACTGCCAAATGTTGGGATTTTGCTGGGTCTGGGCAACCCCTGCTGGTAGGCTGGAACCAGCGAACAGGAACAGGAAATGGAACCAGAAAGGCTGATGGTAAATCTACCTAAAACTACCATCATACATTCTGGTTCCATTTCCTGTTCCTGTTCGTTGGTTCCAGCCTACCAGCAGGGGTTGCCCAGACCCAGCAAAATCCAAAGTTCAAGGTCATTTGGCTGTCCCCAGAGCCTTCCTTCGGAAGGATTTGGGAACGAGAGTAGGATACTTGGGCCAACGTTGTACAACGTCGGCAGGTCGCAAGCAATATTTTAACGTTGTGCCAACGTTGGTCTGACAACGTTGGTACATCATTGGTAAATTGATGTTGTACCAACGTTGGCAATACTCCCAGTGGTTTGCCAACGTTGGTATAACGTTAGATAAGTCATGTCCTGCCAACGTTGGTACAAGACTGTATCTCCAACCTCCACCAGAGGGCATCAAAGGTTGTATCTAGATATTTCTACCAGCAGATCCATTATCTTTCCTCATAATTGGCCAATAATTGGGGTCTATTTGTTTTATAAAACTTTTGAAACCAGTTGTACTCCATGTATAATATATTTGATTCTTAATTATCATCTTTATATATGATATAACAGAATCCTGGCAATATTCGTATGAGGACACCCTTTTGTAGGCAATGGCAAGTCAATAAGGTGTAAATAATAGGATGTTTCTATATCACTTCTTGGCTTTTTAAGTTGAGATTAAGGTGAAATGTGAATAAAGAAATGGCTGTGTCTTTTATAGTTATATAAAATTGAGAGCTAATAGACCAATATTATGAGCAAACTATGTTAGACAAATTTTCCCAGTCACACATTAGATTTACACAAATAAATGTCATATTTTGCCTATAACATGGTTGGGTAGACGTTGGCACAACATCTGACTTTGGCCCAACGTTGGCCCAACATCATACCAATGGCGACGTTGGCAAATAGTAGAAATGGATGGCCAAAAAGCACTTGGGACAACGAAAATAACTGAGGTCATGCCAATGCCAGCCGACGTCAGGCCAACGTTGGCATGAATTGCGTGCTGGGATTTATTAGTTACAGGTTTGGGGGGGGCGTAATTCTGACCCCTCTCCAGGGGGGGGGGGCGAAAAAAATTCTGACCCCTCTCGAGGGGAGGGGGTGTAAAAAATGTAGCCCCTTTTTAGAAAAAAAAGCCAGTGCTTTACTATAGTTTAAAGGGGTGTGGGCGAAAAAATTTCAATGCCTTTAGCGTGGGGGGGCGTGAAACGTTTCACGCGCTCTCGAGGGGTGGGTGTAAAAAATGTTCGCCTCTCCGCGCGAAATCTCACCACCCCCCCTGTAATTAATAAATGAACACTCCCTTACAGCACGATGCAATAAATGTATATACATACTAGGATCGAGCTACACTATGGTTGTGTTTGATATCAGTTTCGAAAAAGAAAGAAAACAAGAAAGAAGGAAAAGGGGGTTTGGGGGATATAGATCCCCGATATAATACAATGACATTCCAACAATAAAACTAATTTATAAGGGCCAGAAAAGAAAAGAACGGGTGGCCTACCAAATGTTAATCATGTATTCTAAATATCTTCAGTCTTCTGTAGATAGTTCTAAATAAATGTTATGATCTAATCAAATTTAAGATTTTAGATATTTTCATGTCCACGCTTCCCTGTGAGTATAGCTGGGACTCCACTACCCGATTTTTTGGGCAATTCTCACGATCTGATCATACATGTCTATATAGTTTGCTCAGGTATATTCAAAGCCTTCAGAAATCTATCTGGCCGATTAATCCATCCATTTTCTGTATAAATTGTATATATATATCGGCCTGCAGATCAGACCAATGAAAATCAAACCTGTTAGATATGGAATCTGGAGCCAAAATCGGCCTTGGTTGCAAAATCGGGACATAAATCGGGACCTAAATCGTCTTACATGGCCTTGGCAATTCTATTTTCCACTTGTTTATAAACATAAACATTATTTACAAACATAGACCTGTGGCAGGGTGTATAGTGCCCCCCTGTTTATGCATGTAATTGCTATGGTATACAACTGAGTCTGATTCGTGAGAATAGCCCCGATTTGTGAAAAAAATCGGCTAGTGGAGCCTCACCTTATGTCCCGCCGAGTGTCACTCCTAGCACTGCCAGGATAGGGTCGGCCCTGTCTTAAAGCTAAGGGAGTGATATTTTTTAACAACAGGGGGGGGGGGAAGGGTTTGAGGGGGTGCAGAAAAATTTGGACCCCTTGACTGGGGGGGGGGGGGGGGTCAAAAAAATTTAACCTGTTTTGAGCCAAAAAGCCTGCGTGTTACTATGCTTCAAAGGGCCTGCGTGCGAGCCACTTTCCGACCCTAAGGGGAGGTAAAAAATGTTGACCCCTTGACCGAGGGGGGCGTAAAAAATTTCACGCGCTCCACGCGGAAACCCACCACCCCCCTGTTGTTAAAAAATATATAGCATCCAGCTCTACATCATTAGAATAGTAACAGCTTTGTGTACTAGAAGAGTGTGCCTTGGCATAATAGGCAACATATATGTACCGTATATTATTATGTAATATTGCCATTCACTAAAATTTCACTTTTTTTGCGATTTCGAACTTTTTTCTCGCCAAATCGGGTGTTTTTAGGCAAATTTCACTTTTTTGCGATTTCAAACTTTTTTCCGCTAAATCGGGTATTTTTAGGCAAATTTCACTTTTTTTACGATTTCAAACTTTTTTCTCGCCAAATCGGGTGTTTTTAGGCAAATTTCACTTTTTTGCGATTTCGAACTTTTTTCTCGCCAACTCGGGTGTTTTTAGGCAAATTTCACTTTTTTTGCGATTTCGAACTTTTTTCATGCCAAATCGGGTGTTTTTAGGCAAATTTCACTTTTTTTGCGATTTCAACTTTTTTCTCGCCAAGTCGGGTGTTTTTAGGCAAATTTCACCTTGTTGAAATTTGAACGCGATGTACACATAATGTCCTACCCCCCCCCCCCCCTCCAACACACACACACAGGCAGTGGCCGCTGCCGTGTCCAGAAACAAGGCAGGGTAACAGAGTGCACTGCCACGAATGACTGACCTTCACCTTGTTTTGCAAAAACAATTCACCAATATAATACAATACAGGTCAGTTATGTAATCCACCCACTTATCCACCTACTTGACAGCTGCTTGCCAGACATGCTGGCATATAGCCAGACATGCTAGCATATACATATGCAAAGATCAACAGCTACAAATTCACCTAAATACAAAATATTCCAACTTACATTTTTAAGAAATGATAATGCCCCTATCTTAACTCGCTACTGTCAAAGAATCTAAGCAGAATCTATTTAGGAAAGGTGTATAAAATGAGCGCAAAAAATACTGAATCCATGACCATGCTCCCCATAGGCTGCAGTGCTATAGCAGTGATTTACACCAAAAAAACAGCTGATTTTGCCACAAGATCATGAACTACGACAAAACTATAAACCAAATCATTTCAAGCTGAACCAAAAAGATAGCTGAACATGTTGAGCACAGAATGGTCTGGAGATCAATTGAAAAATGTCTTTTCATCAATGAGTATTTTGATGAACCAACACACCATATCACGGCAATCTGACTCACAGAGGACTGACTACATAAGAGAGTGCCTATCTATAGCACTATAGCACTACAGCTCACCAAGGCACACTCTAAAAATGATCACTCCCTAAGGTAGGATTGCTTTTAACACTTTTTTTTAATTTGACATTATTTCATGCCAAGGTGAGAAGTCTGCGGCCTCGGGCATGTATATCTAATAAGCCAGGAGTAGTGCATCGCCATGCTAGACCTACTACTTAGTATTCTAAATAAGATAATGTATATATGACATAGCTCATAAATCGCCATGCTAGACCTACTTAGATAAACAACATGGACCATTTGCGGGGAGGGGGCACTGTAGTGTATATTTTGCATAGGGTCTATATCTCATAAATCACTATTCTAGACCTACTAAACTAAATAAGATGGCCCATTGGGGGGCGGGGGGGGGGTACACTGTATCTTTGATGCAAGAAGGGGTGCATTTGCGACCATTGCATTTTCTTTGAGACATCCTTCGAAAAAGTCTTCATAGAGTGTTTTTACATATATAAGAATACGGGAAATTTACCAAAAGAAAAAAGTGTACATCTTAATTTAAGTATATGCGAAAGGTGTAAACATTCAGAGGCTGGTCGAAAGGTCGTCCCAATGATCTGCACCTACATGGCCTTTTTTTCAGCAGATCCAGTTTGGGTCCAGTTTTTAACAAAATGGAAGACTTTCAGTTTCACCAAAATGTCCCGTGCTATGGTAGGCCTAACATTTCCAAAAACAGATTTCACTAAATATTGTATATAAATTTATAAATATGCAAATTTCAATTAATAAAAAGAAAGAAAGTCGAGTGCCCCCCCCCCTTGCCTATGAAGGCGAGTTACAACGTTTACACCCCACGGCCACAGTTATACGACGGAATAAGGGAGTGCTCATTTGTCAACAACAGGGGGGGGGGGGGTGGATTTGGGGGGGGGGTAAAAAATTTGGACCCCTTGACCGGGGGGGGGAGTAAAAAATTCAGACCCCTCTTGGGGGGGGGGGTAAAAAAATTCAACCTGTTTTGAGGGGAAAAGCCCGCGCGTTACTATGCTACAAAAGGGCGCGAACACGTGCGATTTTCGGCCTGCGGGGGGGGGGGGGGGGGGTGGGGTGGGGTAAAAAATTTCGACCCCTCTAGAGAGGGGGGTGAAAAAAATTTGTGCGCTCCGTGCAAAATCTCAATACCAACCCCCCCCCCAGTTGTTAAAAAATGAGCACTCCCTAAAATGTTAGTCACTTATAATGTTATTTATAGTGGCTGTCTACGCGTTGTACCGCAAGGAGAGCTACTGTAAATGCAGATATTTTTGGGCTGTACATATTTTCGAGATATTCGCAATGTTTAAAGAATCTGCAGAAATATGTACAGCGCGAATATTTATACAGTATCAGATCAGAGTGCCACATTTCGGATATCCGTGATTTTATATCTACGCGAACTCCTACTTTTTAGCAAATTCCGAAAATGTATATACGCAGAAATATCTACATTTGCAGTATATAATAACCACTTAGGGTCAGCATAGTGATTTAATGTGCTTTGACCCTTGTTGCCATGATGTATTCATGCAGCCCCGACTCGCCAGTACTGCATAAATGCATCATGCCGCCCATAGGTCGGCATGATGCATGAATGCAGCACATGTGAGTTACTTGCTAGGGCTGCATTCATGCATCATGCCGACAAAGGGTATCACGCATTAATGCACTATGCAGCCCCTACAGGATTAACCAATAGCTTACCGCCTTGACTTGTGTATGTGTACTAAGGCCAAACAAAATAAAAGGTGTGTTTCAGGCAACCCGACCCTAGTTTCAAAAAAGGGCCGACCCTAGCATTTTTTTTCCGATTTTGGAGATTTTTTTTGATTTTTTTGTGCAAAATATTCATATTTTTCGGAAATTTTAGCAATTTTTTGGTCAGGAAGAACAGATCAATGCCTAATTAACTGTCCAGCCTCAGGAAATTGCTTATTGACAAGAATGTCCAATAATTTCATGATATTCCTAGTTATAGTAAGAATCAGTGAGTCGTCTTAATGACCCGCGAGTCGATATGGCAGTCCACGACTCATTCAAGGTACCTCCAACATAAAAAAAAATAATAATAATAATCCAACCTACCTACCCTAAATTTTTGAACCATGTTGCCTGAAACACACTTTTTTTTTTGCCTAATCCCATAATAAGGAGTCCCATTCAGCCAGCAGAGCGTGTCCCCAGCGCTACCACTGTGGGTATATGCGGTCCATGGCACCTACCTATGCAGTAAGACGGGCCCCTCAATATGTTAGTCTATGCCATTTCCAGAGGTTGTTATTCATCCAACATTATGATTGAATATATAGGGTTATTATATACACTTAGAGCCATATCCCAGACTATCCCCGCCCTTATTATTGTAGGGGCTAGGGTTATACGGGTTTGTTATATGACGAGTGCGTTTGGATGCTGTGTTTCGAACTCAGTCCGAACCCTTCAGTCCGACGGTAGGTGGCGACACCTACCTCGGGCTTGGGGTATGGACAGAGGTCGCTATAGGCTTCCGGTCTGCGTGTGCGCGCGCAGGCTGGCTGCCTATATATACCCAGCATCTGGCGGTACTCGTCGGTTACTCTGAGCCACGCTGGTGAGGAGACCCCGTGATCATTGCGGCTGATTAGCCTACTGACCCGTTCCGAACTAACTCTATAGGGAGTTCGCACACTGCCTGTCTAGGTTATTGAATAAACCTGATTCGCAACCTGTAACACTTGATCCGAACTGTGTTGACTTTGTTCTTTAATTGATACTCTACCAATATCATAGAGACACAAAGTATCGTTTATTACACTGGTGCCGTGACCAGTTCTAAGTGAAACGCAGGTTAGCCTGTGCAGTAGCACAGACCTCGTGCTCTGGACGGAGCAGCGAGGTCTCCCGATGAGGCACTAGCCTTGTCATCGGAGGGGTTATATGCCGCAGATGAGGCAGATACCCCCAGCAGGAGTGCGAATGTTCCATCTGGAACAGACGCATCAATGGGATCCGGAGGTCCCGTAGTAATGAGTCGTTCATTAGAGGAAATGAACCTGTCGATGTTCAACATCGGTGGGTCAAGAGCAGCCGCTCCGACCCCTCGGAGGTTTGCTCTTTCGGTGGAGCGTCGTTTCGACGATATGCGAGAGGCCAGGGTACAGGAACGTGTGCAAATGGCTCAAATGGAGTTGTTGACCATTCAGAAACAATCAAATGAATGGAAAAGCAGTCTGATTGCATTGGAAGGTGCAGTCACACACAGGGCTTCCAAAATCAAGGAAAAAGATGCAAGGTTGTCAACCTTGTTAGAGGAGAACGAGAAGCTGGTGCAAGCCCTTAGCATGGTCCTTTTGGAGTTCGATCAGAAACAAGCTGATCTGCAGGGGGTCCGTTCCGAGTTTGCCCAAGCGAACACGGAGCTCAACCAGATTTGCGCGGCCCGAGATGCCGTAATATCTGAAGCAGAAGGGGCCCGATCCGAACTTGTTCGAGACACGGAAGACCTACGGGAGGTTCGTCGAACTCTGGTTACTGAGTGTGACATTCTGAAAGCAAAAAGAAATGCTTTACAGCAGTTTTTATCAGAGACTCGGGATAGTATGCAGGACAGCAGTACCTCATACGCTTCCGCTGATAATGCTAGTCCAAAAGCTCCTCACTACATGAGTTTTACGGACACCCCGAATCTGCCTATGGGACGTGGGTTAACCATAGAAGCTGCCTTGTCCACTTCAATGCCAGGTCGTCCGCTCAAAGTGGGCCGGGCAAGAGGTAGAGGTAGGGCGAGTGATTACTCACCAAGAGTGGGTATCAGTGGTATCCGTCCGATTCCGAAGCAGGTCTTCTCAGCTCCGACAGGTGTAAACCCGGCGGGTAGGGAAAGGTCGTTGTCGGAAGTGGTCCGGAGTCCGCGATCCCATTTGAAACTGGACGAGCAACAACTAGATTCGGAACGCTTGAAGAAAGCAGCCGAACAAGAGAAGGCGGCCAAGACCGACCTAACTCCCTCGAGTTTGTCGCAATGGCGAGAATGCCAAGCGAATATACTGTTCCATGAACAGAAAAACTTAGAATTGGAGAGGCGAGATGTGTATCGCCAACAGCAGGCTGCTCTGGAACAACAGCAGAAACGCATGAGGGAGAATGCAGCCCTCGCCGAAGAATTAGCGGAGCAGGAGGCGGCGGTTCTGAGAGCTCGAAAAGAAGGGCTCCGAGCGGCCGGTGAAGCTGCGAAAGCTAAACTGGAGAAAGCTCAGCAGGAAGAGGAAGCTGAGAAACAGGCCAAGGAGTTGGAAAGAGAAAAGTCGGAGCATCAGCGGTTGCTTGCTCTGGCCCAGCAGTGCCAGTACATGACTGATCTGGAGAAAAATTGGTGGTTCAGTCAAGGTGTGGACCCCACTACAGATTTGGTGTCGTATGGTACCTACCAGGCCTACCTGGACAGACAGAATAGCTTACCTGCGATGGGGGCTACTCCGGGGGCAATTCCTGGGACAAAGAGTCCTAAGAAAGCTCCAAGAAGATCAATTCTGAGTACAGAATTGCAAGAATTGTACGATACGAACCCCGCAATTGCTGGGATCGGATTGCACAATGTGGGTGCAGAAAAGGACGCTTCGGCTTCCATTTCTTAATGCCTGGCGATAACCTCTAAAATTAGGGGGTCGTCCAACGCTGCTAGACGTATAGCTAGCGAGCCTTTTCCCTACTGGCAGAAAAACTCTTGGGAAGAATGGTTGGGAGCCACCGTTGAGGATATCAACCTCAGTGGGTGGGATCAACAAGATGCAATCCCGTACATCTGTAAGGGATTGCGCCTAGGAGATGGCCTGATGGCAGTTGAGCAGTGGAAAGATGAATGCGGACCCCGCGGCACTTTCAAACAGCTAGTGGAGATCGGAACAATCTTGTATGGAGACTCCGCTCGGATAGATCCGATGGTCGCTTTTAAGAAGCGAGTGCAAGGCAAGAACGAAGCCCCGAGGGTTTTCGGACTTGCACTGATGAGACTCCTGAAGAAGGTACATCCTGCTTCAGGAATCCATGATGCCTTATTCTCTAAGGAATTGTTCTCTCAGTTCGTCGCTGGACTGAGAGATCCGGAAATACAACAAACAGTGTATGATACGTGGAGAGCAGATACGTCTTTAGATGACCTTTTTAAGGCCATCGACATACATGCTCTCAAAAAGTCACTGTTGGGGGACCGGATGCCTACCCGGGCCTCTGCCATTATAGAATGTTCTCCGGAGCAGTCTGATGGTTCGGGCAGTGAAGAGGAGGGGGCGATAGCTTCGGCGGCTCAGTTTAAGAGGAATGGGAATTCCTCTAAACCACCGTGGAAGAATAAGAAGCCGGAAGGGGGTGGATACCCCCCTCCGAAGAAGGAGTCATCGGATCCGAAAGCTCCGATAATGGACGCAGCGTTTTTCACAGCGCTGTTTGAGAAGATGACGACTTCCATTCAGGGGGCTACACAGCCTAACAGGAGGAAGATCAATCGGAGGACCGCCAAGTGCTATAGGTGCCTGGAGATCGGTCACTTTGCTGCGGAGTGTACAGCTCCGAGTCCGAAAGTTCCCGGGAAGGAGGGAAACTAGAGGGGGTAGTCCGAGAAGGCGAGCGGACGACCCCTGGAGATGAAGTACGCCAACATACCAGAGAGGTAGAGCCTAGTGAAATTCCAAAGGCAGGAAGGGAATCAGGGGTGGCTTCGAGCTTAAGGGGCTCGGATGCCGGCCTGGTTAACATTCCAGTCCAACAGTTGCCCGGCAATGAGGCAGGGAGGCCCATAACGGATAGGAACGAGGAAGTTGCGGCTGTAACAGACACCGTGTGGGTAGGGAGTACCCAGCTTTCCCCGTATCATCCATGTTTCGACCATTTGAAGAAACATGGCCTTGATTTGGCTGCTCCGAAGGATTTTAAAAGCTTCACTGTAAACCCGTCTCCGCTGGGGGGGAGGCGGTGGTATGTGTCTGTTACTGTGGCCGGTAAAGCGGGCGAATTTTTAGTTGATACGGGAGCTAGCCACTCCTTTATCTCCTCTAACTTCTATGCTCTTATGCCGGACAGTCGTGATAACTTCAAAACGAGGGTAAACGCCTGTTCGGCCGATGGGTCGAGTATGCAGACGTATGGGCGCGCGTTCATACCGCTCCGAATTGGGGGGAAGGAGTATGTGGCTTCTCCCACCATTGCGGATATTGCAGACGACGGTATACTGGGATTGGACTTTTCGGCGTTGTATGACGCGGTCCTGAATCCTGGTACAGGGGTACTCCTGATAGAGCACCCGTACCGTGCGGTGGAGCAATGTGTGCTCCGACAAGTGTCAACAGTGGCAACGGTGGTCCAAACTGTAAAGATTCCTCCCGGACAGACGTGTGACGTGCTGGTCCGAAGCAAGGGGCTTAGGAGAGAGGAAGAGGCAGTTGTGGAGCCGGATGTGGCCATGTCGGGTAGTATCGGTTTGACAGGCATGGACACCCTGGTGGGTGATGGTGCTTGGACCGTGGTGCCGGTTTCTAACCCCGGGTTGGAACCGAAGTATCTAAAGAAAGATACAGTACTGGGGAAGGTGTTCACCAGTGAGGCAGTGATGCCTGCTGGGCAGGTGAGCATGAAGGGTGACCCTTCTCCGACCGCTTTGAGTGCGGGACTCGAGAAAATGATCTCCGAAACGGATCTGACGGATCGGAGGGATCTCGACTCCCTGAGGAGGCTGGTAGTGAAGTATCAGGATGCATGGCAGGTGGAGGGGGAGCCTTTGGGCCGAACCGACAAAGTGTTGCATTCTATCAATACGGGAGATGCACAGCCGTTCAAAATGCCTTACCGACGCTTGCCGTTAGGTAAGAAAGCAGTTGTTGAGGAACAAGTGAAGACCATGCTGGAACAGAAGGTGATCGTGCCTAGCACTAGCCCCTGGTCCAGTCCGGTCCAGATGGTTACTAAAAAGGACGGGTCTATCCGATTTTGTATCGATTATAGGCGCCTGAATGGGGTAACCAAGAAGAATGCATATCCTCTACCCCGGATTGATGAGACCCTGGACTCTTTGGGTGGGAACCAATGGTTCTGCACCCTTGATTTGCAGTCCGGATATTGGCAGATCGGGATGAAGGAGGAGGATAAAGAGAAAATGGCTTTTACAAGTCACATTGGACTGTATCAGTTTGAGCTGATGCCCTTCGGGTTGTGCAACGCCCCGGCCACTTTTGAGGCTATGATGGAAACTCTGTTGAGTGATCTGTTGTGGCGGAAGTGCTTGGTATACTTGGATGATGTCATTGTTTTCGGCAAGACGTTTGAAGAGTGTGCATTGAACCTCGGAGAGGTATTGGAGCGAATTCAGTCCAATGGCTTGACATTAAAGCCAAAGAAATGTGAACTTTTTCGGAAGTCCATGGTCTATTTGGGCCGGATCATCTCCACCGAGGGTGTGCAGGCTGATCCGGCTAAATTGGAGACTGTGGAGACTTGGGAAGTTCCGAAAGGACCAAAGGATATCAGATCCTTTTTAGGGTTCTGTTCCTATTACAGGGACTTTATCCCCGGATTCTCTAGGGTGTCTCAGCCCTTGCAAAGGTTGAGCCATTGGACCCCGGGGAGGAAAAAAGAACCCTTCCCATGGGGGATGGAGCAGAATGAAGCCTTCAAAGAGATTAAGGCATTGTTCCGAACCACCCCGGTGCTGAGATACCCTACGGAGAAGGGGCATTTCATCCTTGACACTGATGCGAGCAATGAGAGCATCGGGGCAGCATTGTCCCAAATCCAGGACGGAGTAGAGGTCCCGCTGGCGTTCGCTAGTAACAGTATGAACAAGGCACAGAGAAATTATTGTACTACCAAGCGAGAGCTGCTCGCAGTAGTGGTGTACACGAAGAAGTTTCGGCACTTCTTATATGGAGGGAATTTCACACTCCGAACTGATCATTCGGCCTTGAGGTGGCTCCTTAATTTTAAGGACGCGGAGGGGATGATTGGTCGGTGGTTGAACCACCTCAGCGAGTTCGGACTGGAGAACTCTCATATCCAGCACCGAGCGGGCACGAAGCATATTAATGCTGACTGTCTGAGTCGACGTCCGGTACGCCGTTGTGTGCGTCCGGAGTGTGGGGATTGTGGTGCTCACAATGCTGTGGTAGCGAGTGTGCGTTTGCCTTATGATGGGTTGTTGCAAAACCTGTTGGATTGGTCCACCGACACTATAAGGACGTACCAGATAGCCGATCCTACCATAGCACGACTGAGGGAGCTTGTCCCTACTGGGGTCTGTCCAGTGAGACCTGAAATATCACTGGAAAACTGTGAAATGCGACGTTTCCTGGCTCAGTTCCATGAACTGGAGGTTCGGGATTCATTGTTGTGCAGGTGGAAGTCTTGTCCCGGGAAGCGGAGGGTATTACAAATGGTGATCCCTGCCGCTATGAGGAAAGACATCCTGTACTACTGCCACGGCCATTCCACTAGTGGGCATTTCGGAAAGAAACGCTCTTTGGAACGGCTGAGTAGAAGATATTATTGGCCCGGAATGTCCGGCGACCTTTTAAGGTGGATCGAGACATGTCCGGCCTGTTGTTTAGGCAAACCTGGTCCTGGACTGGGAAAATTGCCACTGCAACAAGAGCTATTCGGTGTGAGGTTTGCTCCAATAGCCGTGGATATTATCAGTGGAGTGAAACCCACTCCTAAAGGTAATACGTGTATGATGGTGGTCTCGGACTACTATACGAAATACACCCGAGTGTACCCACTCGAGGATCATACTGCTGCTACTTGTGCGGAAGCACTGGTAAAGGGGTGGATCCTCCATCTGGGGGCTCCCTTGATGTTACATAGCGATCAAGGGAGAGAATTTGAGTCAAAATTATGGGCTGCTATGTGCCATCAGTTGGCTATATGCAAAACTCGGACCAATCCGTACCGACCACAGTCCGACAGGCAGGTGGAGCGGTTCAATCGGACCTTGATCCAGGTTTTGAAGCCATTAGTGAACTCCCATATGGATGATTGGGACGATCAGTGCGAATTTGTGGTGCATGCGTATAATAATACGGTCCACACTTCGACGAATTGCACTCCGAACCTCCTGGTGTTCGGAGAGGACTTGATCATGCCGGCGGATTTGGTATTCGGAGTGGTAGGGATCAGTCCGGAAGCACCGTCTACAGTGCTGTTTGTGGAATCTCTACGAGAGAGGTTCAAATTTGCCTATGAAACAGTTAGGGCTCATTTGCTCAAAGCTGCTAATTGGCAGAAGGTGGGTTATGACACCGGATTGAAGTTGCGACGGTTCGTAGTGGGGGATAGAGTGATCCGCCTACATGAGCCGCTTTGCAACGTCAAACTGGCGAATAACTGGGATGGACCACATACCGTGGTTAAATGCATCAGTCAAACGACTGTGTTGATTCAGTCCGAAGCAGGGCGCATCCGGACGAGTCATGTGGCTCGGTTGCGTGCTTGGGCTGGAAGGGAGCTCACCCCGGAAACGGAGGTGGAGAAGGAAAATTCGGAGGCTGAATTTGTACCTTTGGAAGGGGTGTCGGTGGATCCCCCTAAGAGGGTGGTACGACAGAAGCTCCGGAAGACCGTGAAAAAGAAAGTCTCGGCAGGCGAAGGAAGAAGGGCACGGAAAACTAAAATCAAGGCTGGAGTTTTAGTTAAGAACGAGTGTCCTTCGGCCAGGTTACGAGAGGCGGGCGGTAAACCCGTTCGGCGAAGCCCAAGGCTGGTGGCTAGAGGGGCAGTAACCTAGCTTGTTTACACAACGAGTGTGGTGTCCTGTGTTGTTTCTATATGTTATATGTGTGTTACCGACAGGGGCGCTCAGAGTCAATAGAAAAGAATGTAAGAGTGCTCCCCGAGGGTGGTGGACGGATAATCCGGTGGGGTAATCTTCGATTTCCCATAAATATCCACTAATACTCCTGATGAGCTCTTTATTCGAAGTATATTTTGACTTTTGTGAGCCGCCTACGTAGCAGTGAGATCCCTCGAGCCCGAGCTGCGGGCGGGAAAGGTCGTGACCTGATTAAACTGTAATTGGGTCACACCGGGTAACGGGATCGCGTCCAATCACGCGAGACGCTGCGCATGCGCTTTGTTTTAAAAACAAAAGCGAGGGAACCGCCATATTGATTTTGGGCTCTCCCAAGTCAATCGTGGTGTCAGTCGGCAGTGGTGAAGTTGGTGATTTGGACGGTTAGAAGAGGAGAAAAGTCGGTAAAAGAGTTGTGAGCAGTGAGTACTCTTTTCTGGTTCGTCTGAGACAAAAGAGGGCGGCGGGGAACTTGTGGTTTCCCCGTCAAACTCCCAGTCGAAAGACACCGCAGAAGTGAGGATGGCCGAGCAACAGCTCCGTCAGTCCGAACTCACCGGAGACTCCGAGGTGGCATCCGCCACCGAGGAGCTTATGGATTCTCAGAACCCGAGTGGTGATGAGCTGAGTCAGACGCTGGCGGAACTATCCGTGGATCCGGCCGTGTCTCCGATTCGGAAGTCTCCGTCGCCTGACGGCAGTGAGGACTCCGAACTGTTGCGGGGAATCGCCTACTCCGAAGTAGTGCCGGGACCTTCCGAGACTACTGTACATCCCTCCCGGATGTGCAGTTTGAGTATCTCACCGAACCTCCAGAAGGCAGTAGCTCGTAAACTGTCTATGGAGAGTGGCAGTGAGTCAGACACTTCACGTCCGAGGACGCGCGGTGGTAAGGGTGCTACCCGAGATCGGTCCAAGTCGTCCGATACTAGGGTTAGCACCAAGGCACTCAAGCACGCGGGTGTTGGGAAAAAGCCACCGGGAAAGGTCGAGCCTACCAAGCCCGATCCGAAGAAGGGTAGTACTGCGAGTACTAAGAAGACGGATTCTAAGGCTGTCACTGCGACGGCATCAAAGGATCCGAAGAAGATCGATCCCAAGGCTACCACTACTAAGGTGCCGAAGGATCAGAAGAAAGCTGATCCGAAGCCCGCCGCTAAGGACCAGCCGAGGAAGGGGCAGACGTCCGGCAGCACTCCAGCTGTCAAGACTCCGGGCTCCACTAAGTCCAACATCCCGATCCCTAGCAAGGTAAAGGATGGTGTGAAGACAGCTGAGACTTCAGCTGCTCCGGCTCCGACCACCGATGTGTTGTCCTTCTCGCGAGGGTTGGACAACAGCTCTGCAGTAGCTGCTACAGCCGCTGCGATGGCTGGTGGGGCGGGACTTGGGGGAGGTCGTCCGAAAACGACAGTTCCTTCCCAGCAACCTCGGACCGAGGAGGCCATGGATGCTTCATCCGCAGCCCATACGGTCCGGACCATACAGTCGGTGTTGTCTAACATCACCTTCAAGCTCCCGGCTCCCCTGGAGCCGCAACGAGAGGTACCCATTCGAGTGGAGATACCTCCTCAGAGAGAGGTACCCGTCCGAGTGGATACACCTCTCCAGCCCACCGAGCCTACTCTGGAGCCATCCAACATGGATACTTCGGATGAAGCCGGAAAACTGGACCAAGCCGCGGGTGGTGGTTCGTCTGGGGCGGGGGTTCACATCCTCGCTCCGTACCAGCATGATGCATGGGACAAGGAAGACTCCGACGTCCCATCCATCCTAAGAGGTGCCATCATCGAGCAGATGAGCAAAACAGAGATTAGGTCATTCGACTTAGTACAAATGCGAACCTTCCGGGGGCTGGACAGTCTGTCTGCCAGGTTCCCGGCCTGGTTCCCGGACCGCTTAACGGCGGCCATGAACAACCTCAGCAACACGGCTAGTACAGCTCGCTTAGTTGCTGAGTCGGAGGGACGTCCCGAAGTTATCACGGCTTTGGAATACGATATGCAAACCACATCGGAATTCCAAGTCGTACATAACAGGAGGGAGAAGAATCGGCGCCTGACGCCAGCAATGAAGCTGGTTCGGGGTCTAGAACAGAAGACTAAAGAGTCAATTCTGGATGCCACTCTGGAGGATGAAATAGTCCAACAGACCTCGGCAGCGGCTAGGAGTGCGGATACTAGTCGTCAGGAGAAGGCCAACCGTAGGCACCAATACCTACGGGAGACCATTAGAGTAACATCTCTGGAAGCGGGTCAATCCCCAGAGGAGGTGGAAGCTGTTCTGAAGGGATTGGATGAAAATACAATCCCGGACGAGGAACTTCAGGTACTGGTCCGGACAGCACTCCGAGCCAATGCCGCGAGTGGGTTTAAATACTTTAAACCAATGTGTGTGACGGACTGCATCAAGGATAAGCGGTCCTCACATCATCCGGAAGAGGTGGGTCCTGATGGTCTCTCCGACGATGAGGAGTGGATTAAGACGGATCCCCTCGACAAGTCGGTACAGCTGTACCACTTTGAGTTGTTGGAGAAGGTCCGAACTGGTAGTACCAAATACCATTCGCATCTTCAGAAAACAAAACTGGCATGGGCAATGGCTAGATGGCATCCATTTAGCAAGTGCCCCTTTGAGCCTTGTCAGAACGTTGACGAGACACTGGAAGCGCCCCAAACTTGGCCTACCAAGGTCCGGTACGCGAGGCATATCACCCGTCACCACGTACGTCATTACATGCGGTATGACTGCCTGAGTGTGGGTGCGAGAGGAAGCAAGGGTTGTCCCGAAGGTGGCCTGTTCTACACTAGAGCAGACATCATCCGACACCTTGCTAAGAAGCACGGCTTGGCCCTGGAGACGGCGGCGGAACGCATCCAGCTCGCCCATGCAGAGGTCTACTCCCATTTCGGGGTAGTAGGCAAAAATGAGAACCTCGAAGTGGATTTTAGCACTAACGAGAAGGGAAAGTCCGGGTTTTCTACAAAGTAAACCCGGACGGCAACTACATCCGGGTTCCGGATGGTGAACTCTTCGAGGAATTCGAGGAGTACCAGAAACGAACCAGTACGAGAAAGGTACGGCGCGCTCCGAAGAGACCAAACCAGTCCTCGGAGCAGGCCGATCCTAAAAGACCGGATGAGAGACAATCCGTTATGGAGAAGGCGGATCCGGGCTATAAAGGGCCGGCATTCACTTCGCAAAAGACGGATTGGAAGACGGGTCCCCAGGGCAGGCCACCTCGGTCTGTTCCAGAGGATCCGAACACCAACACGGGGGGATCCTTCGCTGAGGATTTCCCAGAGAATGATCTGGTCCCGGGAGATGAGTCGCAGACCCTCACTCAGACCGGAAAGACGAAGGCTTCAGTGAAGAAAAAGCTGAAGCCGACCCAGACCCCGGATCTCCCACCTGAGACTCCGGAAGAGGGACGTTTAGTCTTGCGACTAAGGGGCCCTCCTTCGTTTCCTCCCGCCGACTTCACTTCGTACGAAGCCGGACAGGAGGCATTCGGCCAATGGCAGGACAACTTTCACCGGTTGCTTGCTGGCCTGAGTCAGGAGGTGGCGATGTTATCCCTTAATACGGTACATCATCTCCATCAGAGGGAAGTCGTTGCCCAAAAGGCAGCGGCAGTGGAGGCTGTGCAGGAGGAGCGTGAGAATGCTCGGACTGAACGGGTCGCTGCTAAATCCGAAAGGAAAAAGCAGAAGTTGGCAGTGAAGAACGCTGAGGAGAAGCTGGACCACGAACGTCGTCGGTTCAGAGATTGCTTCGCGCATGAAATGCACGAGTGGGATGGGACCCGGGCTCAAATCGAGCTCTGGCTCCAGCAGCTGACTCTGGCTGAGGCCGAGTCGGACTCCGATGAGGAGGGGGCGCCGGCTAAACCCGGTCCCACTGACAATTCGGACTCCGGATAGGATTATCCTATCACAGGATCCGATTAGGAAGGGGGGGGTATTTGAAGTATACCACCCCCACCAGCAGAACACCCTTGGATAGGGTGTAGGAGGATCCGGGCAGAGGGACGCGGCAGGCTGGCTACGCAAGGATCCAGTCTGCCAGGAGACACTGACGGAGGGGGACGAGGAGATCCGGAGAGAGAAAGCTGAACTCGGGACAGGAGTACGTTATCAACATGGATCCGATACGTGGTTTTTTTATAAGACAGTGGATATCAGGACCGAGTGCTCCTAGTTATAAGTCCGAAGATCGCCTGGAGGCAGGACTAAATTTTTTTATTACCTTAAGCTCCCGAGCATGAGCTATGAACTTTCTCGTTCCGGTGAGTAGGAGCTGAATGAAGTAGGTTCCGAAAGCCGGGCGGAATGATACACCATCTACAGAAGATCCGGATCTTCGCTACAAGACCACGTATGATGTCTTTTATAATAATACTTTAATATGTACCTATTTCTTAAAACCTTAAGAAAAGTGATATTGTTTATCACTTATAGTATTATTCATTACGAGTGTAAATAGCTCGGGGTCCTGGAGGGAGGAATTTTTTTTTACTGTGATATTGTACTTTTTCAAGTGTTTGTATACTATATGTATAGGTAAACTCCATCTATCCTAGGGAATGGGGCGTAATTGTTATTACGATCTATATATATAGAAATGTGTGTAATTAATGCCTTATTGTGTTCAACAGAATACGTCATATTGTTTGTAAGGTATAACTCTAATAAACCCCTAAGGTGGTATTTATAAGATAATGCCAGTCCGAAGTGTTTTCGGACTTTAACCTTAATTATTTACCTCCCGGTTATTATCTGGTAGGGGGAAGTGTAGGGGCTAGGGTTATACGGGTTTGTTATATGACGAGTGCTGTTGGATGCTGTGTTGCGAACTCAGTCCGAACCCTTCAGTCCGACGGTAGGTGGCGACACCTACGTCGGGCTTGGGGTATGGACAGAGGTCGCTATAGGCTTCCGGTCTGCGTGTGCGCGCGCAGGCTGGCTGCCTATATATACCCAGCATCTGGCGGTACTCGTCGGTTACTCTGAGCCACGCTGGTGAGGAAACCCCGTGATCATTGCGGCTGATTAGCCTACTGACCCGTTCCGAACTCTATAGGGAGTTCGCACACATAGATACTGCCTGTCTAGGTTATTGAATAAACCTGATTCGCAACCTGTAACACTTGATCCGAACTGTGTTGACTTTGTTCTTTAATTGATACTCTACCAATATCATAGAGACACAAAGTATCGTTTATTACATTATGATAAAATTAATAGTCTAGGAATTATGGTAAAAAATAGTTTTCAAGTAACATAACATATATAAAATGTAATCATTCAAAATCCTGGGACTATGCACAATTTGATACAACTATCCAACAATAGAATAAGTGGATAAAATATGACCTATTCATTCGAGTTTCCCCCGGAATTTAACCCTAGTGATAGTCAAAATAACAACACTAAGGGTTTATAGCAGCCAATATAAAAATATTCCCACTGAACAACAGTGAATGAAATATTAAATTGATAAAATAGTTATGTACCTATCATACAGACACTCTCATACATTAGACGTTGATCTCCATGTATTTTCCTCTCCCTCTGTCTGTGGCTGCACGCAGGGTGATTACAGGCCCTCACATCCTGGTACCTCAGGTAGTCGGGGGCTAAACACCATCTCCTTATCAGGCCAATCCCCTCACCTAACACCTAGAACAAAGGTGCTGATAAGAAATTCTCCCAAGATGCACTGCTCTGGAGTCGGAGGCCTAACCACAATGCATTGCTCTGAACCAAAATGGCGGCCCCCATAGCCCAATGCGCTAGTCCCGTTATTGAGGCTTGAGTATGGGTGCCACCGGGCAGGTAGGATATATATAGACCAGCAGGGGTAAAATTGTAGAGAATTCGTCAACTTTCAATGCTTCTCACACATTTCTCCATCAATATATCATTATCATTTTTCTTGCACTGAATTAATACAAGTCCTTTTTATAGGACCTACCATTTAAATACTGTGTGAGACAAATAATTAATTTTCGATGGAACACCCTACCCATTAGGGTCGTATAGTGCTTGCATGTGTTATGTTCTTTTTCAACATGAATGCAGCCATGGTATCATGCCCGGCCTTCAGGAGTGTATCAACCCCATAGGGTCAAAATGATGCATTAATGCAGCCCTAGTGGGCTACTTGCCAGTGCTTTCATCGATCAGGCCAAAAAAAAAAAAGGTTTGTTTCAGGTCACCCGACCGACCCTATCTAAACAGGGCCGACCCTACTTTTTTTATGCAATTTTTAAGAAATTTTTATATTTTTAGACTTTTTTTGGGGTCAATTTTAGGTTTACAAAATTTTGGAAAAAAATCTCTCCATTTTTACACTTTTTTGGGTCAATTTTAGAGGGGAAGTAAAAAAAAAAAAGTAAAAAAAAAAAGAATCCGACCTACCGACCCTAGAGTTTCTTCCCATGTTACCTGAAACAAAACTTTTTTTATTTTTGGCCTCATGCCAATAAAGGGTATCACACATTTGTACACTATGCGGCCCTTAAATGGTTAAAGGCCCAGCGCCCCTATATATAGGGCTGAGTACCTGTCCCGACTGCACTCTGACTGTTACTGGACGTGCAGTAAGATCTGCGGCTTTAAGCAATGGTTCCCTGCCTAGACTTTTGTCAGGAATTAGATTCTCCGGTCCATTTCATAAAGCACCAATGTTCCAGTTTTTGACCGGCATAACATGGGAACGTTCATAAATGGCGTCAGCTGCTAGGAGATGGGGTGGGCGTTCAGTGACAAGACCTGACAAGGGCCATAATGTATATGAGTAGTAGGGACGCAGGGGTTGTGTGTGTGTGTGGGGGGGGGGTGGGGGGGGGGTGCTGGAGGGTTCAAACTGGGGTCAAGCTGGGTGATATTGTTATGAACGTTTCCCAGGTTAGTGTGGAACTGCCTGGTGAATAAAGAGGCCTACTGTAAATGTATTAATTTTCGCTCAGTACATATTTTTGCGTTTTTCGCACACATGCTTAGGTGCGTGAAATTATGATGTGCGTGAACATTATGCCCATGAAATTAGCTATCCAATGATATGTAGCACTATATAATGCCACTAGTATCTATAATCCTATACAGGTAAGCCCCTAGTCTTTGGGCTCTAATATCCTTAATAATTGTCCGATTTACAAACCGTAAAAATATGACATGTAGCTAAAGATGTGGTGGCCCCAGGTGCGTGGAAGTGTAAATGCGCGAACATGTCACTCTATGGCAGATGCGCGAAAGTTTAGCTGCGCGAAAATATATACGTTTACAGTATACGCTATATAAGATCCTGGATATAGGATATAAGCAGAGGGGACATTTAGTTTTTATCATTTGAAAAATTAGATATAGAAAAATAAATTATGCTGAAAAAAAATAGGTCGTATTTTATTTCTTTTCCACAAAGCCTAGAGTTATGGCAGAATCTACATTTCTAATAATTATACTTTTAAACTGCACAATGTGACAAATGGAGAGATGCAAATGTTTTGCACCAAACTGATGTAATATATCTAGAATTCTCATGGTTAGTTGTGCTTTGTTTGAAAATTATTTAAAAAAAGGTCAGGGTCGGCCCTGTATGGCAGGGTTACCCGAAACAGACAATTTATGTTCCCAGGCCTTACAATAATTGTCTTAATAATAATAAGGCAAAAAAAGATTTTTTTTAGAGTTTTCGGAGAGGAGGGCTAATACTTTCATGTTAAAAAAATAAAAGTGAAAAAAAAAGATCCGACCTACCGACCCTACATTTTCTGCCCATATTACCTGGAACAAACCTTCTTTTCTTTTGGCCTAATAAAAATGATAATGATAATAATAATAACAACAACAATTAAGTTCAAGGTTAATATAAGTCAGAAGTGGGTTCATAGATATATAAGTCAGAGGCCTTACACACATCTAAAGAAGAGATCTAGATAAAGCGAAATAATCAATACATTGATCAATATCAGATGAATATTTAATTCTCCCTGGCCCTTCAACATATGAGACTCCAAGTCTGGTTTCTCTCTCACCTCGTAACGGGAAGAGAACATGCCAAGCGAACCATGGAAACAGGACGGCAGTTCTTGTATTATTAATTCGTGCTGAGACCTTGACTGGGCCGGGTCATTTATTGCCAGCTGGGGTCGGGGAGGAGCTTGGTGGGTATGGGTGATAGAGGGGGGGGGGGGGGGGTAAATTGGAAAAGCCTCCATCCGGGGGGAAGGGGGAGGGGTCAAAATATAATACGGCCATTTAGATACTCATAAGGCCAAATAAAAAAAAAATTGTTTCAGGTAACATGGCAAGAAACTCTAGGGTCGGTAGGTCGGATTCTTTTTTTTTTTTACTTTTTTTTTTTTACTTCCCCTCTAAAATTGACCCAAAAAAGTGTAAAAATGGAGAGATTTTTTCCCAAAATTTTGTAAACCTTAAATTGACCCCAAAAAAAGTCTAAAAATATAAAAATTTCTTAAAAATTGCATAAAAAAACGTAGGGTCGGCCCTGTTTAGATAGGGTCGGTCGGCTGACCTGAAACAAACCTCTTTTTTTTTTGCCTAACCATGCGTGATCCACAACTGAAGGCACTTTCTTTTTTCTTTCAATTTTTTTTGGGGGGGGTGGAGGGGGGTGCTCTGCGCTAATTAGTTTTGGGGTAGGGGATGGGTGAAACATTGCTGTTTTGGAATAATTCAACAAGCCGCTCCCCCAGCTAATTTCAGTAAATGACTCAGGTCTATCACAACACACATTTATGTTGGACTTTGTTGACACACTGGCTACAGCTCTAACCGCTTCCTGGTGGTTGGTTTATATCAGGGGTCTAGATGAGGGTCCCCATGTCGCATGTCGAATTTAGGAAATCTCCATGTCATGTTACTTTAAGTTAACATCGGACCCATCATGTTGCCATTAAGAACCTGTTATGTGACGTCCCATGTCGATTCTAACAAAATACCCTATGTCCCGTCACTTATTTTTTCCCTCGTGTCACTAAGCTCCATGTCGCATGCCAATTTAAAGAAAATGCCAAAATTCAAAATATAGCTACAGAGAGTCAATTTTTACAAAAATCTCCCTAAGCAAGGGTCCCTTTTCGTCAAAATCTGTTTAAACAGAGACTCATTTTTGCCCACTTCTCCATAGGTTCATTTTCAAAATACTGCGAAAAAAGTCTATTTTCTCCCAAAAAACCTACCCAAGCAAGGGTCAAGGGTTGCCAAGGGTCCAGCAGCAATAAAGATTTGAGTGCCCCCTCCCCCCGGGTGTCATGTAGATGTTTAAGCATCTCCCCATATGATAGTCATTCTATTGCCCTGATTTAATGAATAGATACAAGAGCTGAAGATATAGATATGCTTCAGTCTATATAGATAGGGTTACACACACACGCACACACACACACACCCACACCTGTGTGTGTGTGTGCGTGCGTGCGTGTGTGTGTGCGTGCGTGCGTGCGTGCGTGCGTGCGTGCGTGCGTGCGTGCGTGCGTGCGTGCGTGCGTGCGTGCGTGCGTGCGTGCGTGCGTGCGTGCGTGCGTGCGTGCGTGCGTGCGTGCGTGCGTGCGTGCGTGCGTGCGTGCGTGCGTGCGTGCGTGCGTGCGTGCGTGCGTGCGTGCGTGCGTGCGTGCGTGCGTGCGTGCGTGCGTGCGTGCGTGCGTGCGTGCGTGCGTGCGTGTGTCTATACATGTAAGATGATGTAGGTGACTGCAGAGGGGTGTTCGGCGACCTGGCGACCTGGGCTGTTTTCCAGGCGACTTTTCGACCTGGTACCATAATTAAAGCGACCTGGCGACTTTTGGACAAATTTAGTTATAGTAAACATGGTCTAAAAAAGCGACTTTGGTGACTGCAGATGGGTCAAAAGCGACCTGGCGACCTGGGCCGTTTTGGAGGCGACTTTCGACCTAAGGCAATAATAAAAGCGACCTAGCGACTTTTGGAAAAACATATCTATAAGATAAAGGGTTCAAAAAAGCGACTTTGTGACCTGGACCCCTTAATTTCGGCGACTTTCCGACCTCAGGGGGGGACCCCTCTGCACCCCCACTTTGCGACCTTGGGCCTTTAATTTCAGCGACTTTCCGACCTGAGGGGGGGACCCCTCTGCACCCCCATGTAGGCCATGTAGCCTTGGTTGTTTAGGTACAGGTATCACAGTCAGCCTCATCAGGGAGGTCATATCTCTGGCCTCATCTTTCTCTGTTACATATCATGAGACATAACAGTCCCGTGGTGCAGTAGGTGCACAGAGCCTAATTCCTGGAGTGTAATCGGGTCAGCAGGGTGGGAGGCTATAGTACTACTATACAGCATGCTATACTACTATGTACACTGTGATCTGTGTCACCATGGCCAACTTTTACTCCATACCGGTGTACATATATAGGCCTACTAGTACCTACTAGTATATACACCACTATATCCCAGGCATTATACATGCCCACTACTGAGTACTAGGCCTCCTCCTCCAAAGGGTGTTAGACTTGTACACATCCCACAGAGTAGGCTAGAAGAAGCCTGTGTTACAATTAACCTACCAGCTGGGGGGTTTCTCCACATCCATGTGTCCTACAGTGTCCTATACCCCGGGCGTACGTAGCTAGCTCCTGTAACTTGTTACGTAAGGTACATGGGGGCCCTGCTCCCTACACCACCAACCATACACTGACTCCCCTCCCCTGCCTGCCTGTCCCCAACTCCGCTGGTCTCCAGCCTCTCCACTCAGTCATAGTGTGTTTTATACACTGTGCAGACACGGACCCACCGTAAAGCGCATTATGTAGGTCACCACGTCTGACCTGCTTTCCCTGGGTGGGGAGGGGGGGGGGAGGGTTTACAACTGCTAAGTGTATGAAACCTGCTAACTATAGTACCGTAAATTCCCGCGTATAACCCGCACCTCGCGTATAACCCGCACCCCGACTTTGGGAGAATCGTATAACCCGCATCTGGGGTCTGAAATTCGCCATTTTAGTACTGCACTATACTTATAAAAACCCTCGTATTACCCGCCCCTAGACTCTGAGAATATTGTATAACCCGCACTGTTGTGTACTCACGTATAAACCGCCATGACGATGTTTACGCTTATAACCTTATGAACGGCAGCACCTCTGTCAAGCTTTGGTCTGTACAACATGCTATCCGTTCACGAGTCTACGACGACGTTTGTCATACGTAATAAACCACTTCACGAACACAATAATGGCGACTTGAGGACGGGATTCGAGGACCCATCTCGGAAATTTGATCATCTTGCTTGGCACACAAAGTGTCTCTCCCTGCAGATGTCAGCATAAGTTCAACAAAGGGGTAAGGAAGCCCTAAAACCAAAATTGGATGAACTGTCATTGCCCAAAAGTGATAAACTTTGTTGTGAAAAGTGAAGTCCCTGAAACTGAAAGTAGACTCCAGATCCCAAAAGTGAAAGTGAACTCCATGAAAGTGAAAGTAGATCTCTGAAACTAAAAGTGACTGTGCATTTGTGTAGGCTAGGCCCTATATCTACAAGTGTTGATCTACAAATGAGTGACTCTGAAATTAGTGATCTTGAATCTGAGGCTGGGAGTCTACATCTAGAAACTATGGCTGAAGCTAGGAATGTTGTGAGTGCCATAGGAGAGTTTAGTCCCAATAAAGAAAAATGGGCTAATTATCAAAGAAGGTTTAATGCTTGGATGAGAATAAACAAAATCCAGGATGATGAAAAAATTGATGCCTTCATATCTATGGTGGGACCTGAGGTTGTGGATCTTTTGGTTGCATTGTGTGCCCCTGCTGAAATTGAGACCAAAACATATGCCCAGCTAACAACATTGATTAGTAACCATTACACCTCAGGGTCCAACGAGCTAATCGAGAGCTTCAAGTTTGATGAGAGGAGACAGGGTGATAATGAGTCTGTCGCAGACTATATAGTGGCTCTAAAAAAAATCAGTATACACTGCGGGTTTGGGGATGAAGACCAAATCAAAAAGAGGCTAAGAAACCGCCTGGTTACCGGGTTGAGATCCCCTGCAATCAAAAACAGACTATTAGGCTTGGGGGCAGGGTTGACATGGGAGAAAGCCGTAGACATAGGCACGTCCATGGACACGGCTAGCCATGGTTATCAGCTCATGGGGCCTACCCATGAGGTCAACCGGGTTCAACGTGGTAGCTACAAGAACAAAGGAAAAGCCCGCACTAAAAACAAGTGTTATCGTTGTGATGGCGACCACGAGGGCCGGTGCCCATTCGAAAAGGAAAAGTGTTTCAACTGTGATAAAATTGGACACATTGCCAAGGCTTGCAAAACGAAGTCTGCTCAAGGTCAATCTCAGTCGAGAGGTAGCTCACGTCCATACCGTGGCCGCGGAAGAGGTCGCGGGCGAGGCCAAGGCCGTGCACATTACGTCGATGACGACGAAAAACAAGAGGAAGAGGTCAGTTACGCATCACTGTTTGAAGTTAAAAGCGGAAAATACGGAGAAATAACAGTGAATGCCCGTGTCGAAAACAACGAAATGACATTTGCTTTAGACACGGCATCGGCAGTTTCGATTGTCGGTGAGGACGACTACAAAGAATTCTTCCCCGATTTTGAGTTACGCGAAGCTTCTATCAACTTAAAATCGTACACCGGACACAAAGTTGAGCTACTCGGTGAAATCGACGTCCATGTGGAGTACAAGGGTCAAAAGAGACAGTTGCCGCTGGTGATCGCGAAAGGCGTCCGTACACCGTTATTCGGACGGACCTGGCTAAAAGCCATACGTATAGACTGGGAAAATGTCTTCGCGATACATGCAACGCCCCTGGAACAGCTCCTGCATGAGTATCAGTCCGTGTTCAAAGGAGAGATAGGAGAGATAAAGGGCTTTGAAGCGACAATTGAGTTAAAACCAGATGCCACGCCAAAATTCAAAAAGGCGCGTTCCATTGTCTATAACCTCACAGACGGTGTAAAGAAGGAGCTAAATAGGCTTGAAGAAAGTGGAGTTTATCGCCGCATTGAAAGAAGTGATTGGGCATCTCCAATAGTAGTGGTTCCAAAAGATAATGGACAGATGAGGTTGTGTGGTGACTACAAAGTGACTATAAACAGTGCGGTTGTCGATCAACCATATACGCTACCCACAGCTGAGGATATATTCGCTACGCTGGCGGGTGGTAGCCAGTTTACGAAACTGGACCTGTCTAGTGCCTACATGCAAGTGGTGGTGGAGGAAAAGTCAAGAAAGTACCTGACCATCAACACTTTGCAAGGACTTTACGAAGTTACTAGGCTTCCCTATGGGGTAAAGACAGCACCACACATCTTCCAAAGGATCATGGACCAGGTCTTACAAGGAATTCCTGGTGTTTGCTGCTATATCGATGATATCCTGATAACCGCTCCCACAAAGGACGAGCACCTTAAGCGCCTCCAACTGGTACTTCAAAGACTAGACAAGCATGACATCCGAGTGAAACGGGAGAAGTGTTCCTTCTTGGCTCCCGAAGTCCAATATCTCGGACATGTGATCAGCAAGGAGGGTCGTAGGCCCGTACCAGAAAAAGTGAGCGCAGTAAAAGACGCCAAAGCACCAGAAGATGTCTCAGAACTTCGCACATTCCTCGGGATGGTCAACTACTATGGTGGGTTCGTTAAGAATTTGTCCACAATTCTCGCTCCGTTAAATAATCTCCTGCGAGATGACGTCCCCTGGAAGTGGTCAAAGGAGTGCGAAGGGGCATTCGGGAAAGTCAAAGACGCCCTTACCAGTGAAACAGTGTTAACACATTACGATGTGAACAAAGAGCTTCTCCTCGCGACTGACGCATCTCCTTACGGAGTTGGTGCGGTTCTGTCACACGTTGACGAGAACGGAGAGGAGCGACCAATTGCCTACGCGTCAGTGACTCTAACGAAAGCTGAGAGGAACTACGCCCAAATAGAACGCGAAGCGTTAGGCATTATCTTCGGAGTTAAGAAATTCCACAAGTACCTGTATGGTAGGTCTTTTACACTGTTGACCGACCATAAGCCACTGACCAAAATATTGGGTCCGAAAACGGATGTGCCAACGTTGGCAGCACTGAGGCTGCAGAGATGGTCTCTCATACTGATGACCTACAACTATGAGGTCAAATATAAGCGATCAGAGGATCATGCCAATGCCGACTATCTGAGTCGGGCACCAGTGGACATAGCCAAAGAAAATATGGAAGCTGAAGTGAACTATTTTAGCCACACTGACAAGTTACCGATCAACGCCAGAGACATCAAAGAAGCGACCCGAAAAGATCGGATCCTCACTAAAGTGTATGAGTTCACCATGAATGGTTGGCCGAACCATGTTGATGATGATGAACTGTCAGCATTCTATATCAGACGACACGAGCTATCGTGTGACCAAGGATGTCTTCTATGGGGAATGCGAGTTATCATTCCACAGAAACTGCAGGAGCGTATGCTAGAAGAGCTACACATCGAGCACGTCGGTATAGTGCGCATGAAAGCACTAGCTTGTAGCTACCTGTGGTTCCCCGGCATCGACAATGCTATAGAAGCATTAATAAAAGCATGCAAAACATGCCTGAGTCTCAAGAACGATCCACCAGCATCTCCGATGTATCCATGGCGATATCCTCAAAGGCCATGGGACCGACTGCACATAGACTTTGCAGAGTACAAATCTGAAATGTTCCTAGTGGTAGTAGACGCACACTCAAAGTGGTTAGATGTGGTGCTCATGAAATCTACGACCGCAGAAAAGACCATAGAGGTACTGGAGCGGATGTTCGCCCATAACGGGTTCCCAAGAGAGGTTGTGAGCGACAACGGCCCACAATTCATCGCGGAAGTGTTTCGCGAGTTCCTGCATAACAAGGGTATAAAACATACCTTGACCGCTCCCTACCATCCAGCGTCCAACGGACTTGCAGAACGAGCGGTGCAGACCCTGAAAAATGCCTTAAAGCGGCATACATTGGACGAGAAACCCGGCATGACTACTCACAGAAAGCTGTGTAGTTTCCTCCTGTCGTATAATTCGACGCCTCACTCGGTGACAGGGGTATCCCCATCCGAGTTGTTTCTCAAAAGACAGCTTCACACGCGGTTGTCGATGATAAAACCCGACCTTCATGTGACGGTGGAGGGAAAACAGGACAAAATGATAGAGTATCGAGACCAGCGAGTGCCACAGCTAAGAGAGTTCGAGAAAGGAGAAAGAGTACGTGTAAAGAACTGTCGAGGCACCGACGTAAAGTATGTACCAGGATCTATAGTGTCTAGGAAGGGTCCCGTACAGTACTTGGTACGAATCGGCCGTAACATCCGTTACGTCCATGTCGACCATCTTCGAAAGTCCGGCGAAGCCATCGAAGATGACATTGATGACGAACAGCTCAGGCCTATGCAAAGGCCAATCACGGATATCATAAGTGATATACCCAAAGGTGGTACTGACCCTGTAGTTGTTGAAACGCCAGCTACGGCCATGCCACAGGAAGGTGTGGTTACCTATGAGGAACCACCTAGAGCTATTCCACCCCAGGTGGTTGCTACTCCACCGAGAGTGCCGTCTCCAAGACGTGTATCTGTGAGACCTAGAAGGGCTCCAGCAAAGTTCAATGACTATGTGCCTAAATAACTGTTCTATTTCAGAGACGGATATATTTGTGTTTCTGACAGTATTATTGTTCATGTTAAGGTAACATTACATAAAGATAAGAGTTATCGTTTATCAGTAATCTCAAAGAGATAAAAGACTCCTTATAGTATACTACATATCCTCAAAGAGATAAAGACTCAAAGACGTTAAGTTCATTGACACCAACAAGGTGATGTCTAATCATATGTTTATTCCAGCATATATATTAAGTGTGGAGGAGTGTTGTGTACTCACGTATAAACCGCCATGACGATGTTTACGCTTATAACCTTATGAACGGCAGCACCTCTGTCAAGCTTTGGTCTGTACAACATGCTATCCGTTCACGAGTCTACGACGACGTTTGTCATACGTAATAAACCACTTCACGAACACAATACGCACTGGAGGTTTGGTTCGCGTAAAACCTGCGGGTTATACGCGGGAATTTACGGTAACTATACTTAGCAGTCAACCATCCAACTGCTAACTGTATTAAAACACTGCTACGGGCACTCCCTCAGCATAACTGACTATGTGTGAACACGATTCCAAGGGAAAGAGTATGTTTTTGGACCCTAGGCAAGGGCCCGCGAGGGCCCTTGAATAGGGGTACTTCTAGGCAATTTTGGAGGAAAAGGGGTAGCTTACGGCTGAAACTCTCAAATAAAACAATAATCCACTTCTTTCAACATATTTTATGTATACTAAGGATAAGGGTAACCGTTACCTTTTGTGGGCCAATTCTTTTATACACACTTCATAAGGGTATTAATCGTCGGTCCCCCTAAATTAGAGTATGCATTTTTGCTCATTTTCCCATGAATAGGGTGCTATTTTGTAAAATTACCTCCCGTGATAAGGGTCCTAAATTTGAGGTGGTGTTCACACATAGTTACTATAGAAAAGGTAGGGAGTGGCCCCTCTGAGTTCTGTTTCTCCACAATTTGCGGACGTCCGCAAATTTGCGGACATCCATAAATAGATTTATGGATACAAATGTAGTATAATATGTACCGAAACGGACTATACTAAGTACTGGTTATTACTCACTGGACATGCAGCCAATCAGAGGCCTCCATTTGGTCACGTGACCGGAAGTGACGTCACATGACCTTATTAGGGGAGACCGGAAGTGATGTCACGTGACCTACTTAAAGGTCACGTGACTGGAAGTGACCTGGTTAACCAATCAGTGACCTCCATTTGGTCATGTGACCAAAAGTGACGTCACATGACCTAATTAGGGGATTAGCGTTACGTCACATGCCCTATTTAGGGGAGACCGGAAGTGACGTCATGTGACCTACTTAAGGGTCAAGTGACCGGAAGTGACCTGATTAACTCGTCATATGTAAAAGAACCCGTGGGCGGCGAGAGTCTCTGCGAAAGAGCGTGGTCTAACCACCCAAAGGCGTTGAAAGTGTCCAGTCTCCTGCCTAAACCTGCGAAACCTGCGTGCTTGGCCATCCTGTTGTCGTCGCACATGGCAGCAAGGTGGATAGTCAGTCAGTCAGTTAGTTAGTTGGTCAGGTAGGTAGACAGGCACGCAGACAGGTAGGTAGGCAGGCAGGCAGGTAGGCAGGCAGGCAGGTAGGCAGGTAGGTAGGCAGGCAGGCGACTTTTTTTTCCTGACTGCGCTCCAAATGAGACACTAACCAGAGACGCGATGCGAGTGAGTGTTCTATATGGCCGCGTTTAAACTCCTCTCCCTGGCCTCAACTCCTCTCATATATAAGGGAATGGAGATCACAAGCCAATTGTGGGAGGTCAGGTGGACCTAAACCATTATTCTGTAAACTAGTACAGTTTTTTTGGGTATGAGAAGATGTAAATACATCTATCCCGTTTATTTTATCCTGGTGTACAAAAAGAACTTATACAGCTCGAAAATATTCGACACCAGCATTAATTATAATTATAACACTCAACTTAGCTTTTATATAGAACAATGAGAAATAAAGATACGCTATAAGGTATCCTTAGTCTATCAGATAGGTAGTAACCACATATCGTCATACTTACAAATCAACAGTTTGAGTAAATAAATGGTAGTACAGAGCATAATTATAATTAGATCAGAATACACTTGCTAAGACCTTTTAGTCAGCTCCATGTACTTGCCAATATAATCATGTAAATGCAAGAACCCTTAGATAACATTCCTCATGTAATCCTGTCACACTACTACAACGTCAGTGTTGACTGGGTGCCTGGAGCGGGCCACTCCTGTACCGCGGCGAGCTTAATTACTAATACACACAGGTGCAAAGCCTCTTGAGTGCTAAGTTTCAATTACTACATAAAGTAACATAAATACAAGTCAAATGGGTAGCTAAACATATAAATTCGCTCATAATACCTGACAGAAAGAGTAAATGCATTATTACAATATATAATTAGTGCTTCCCAACCATCATGTCATTTATGAGTCTCGTAGGAACAGGTAGGTTATTCCACTGAATCGCACCTCTATATAAAACACTTTTTTTTGCTGACTCATTCTTTGGCTTAACAGTGGTAAATAGAAGAGCATCATGAGCTCTGGTGTAAACAGGTCTGAGGTTAGTAATACCCAAGTTACCTTTCTGTTTAAACATAAAATTAACAAGGTGCATCCTCCGTCTAGGCAATAAGGATGAAATCCCCGCCTCTTGGTGGGTCAATATGGTAGGGTACCTGTAGTCAACGTCTAGACACATTCTCAGGGCTTTATTTTCAGCCACCTGAATCTTATCCAGGATATACTTTCCTGATACGTCATAAAGGATGTCACCATAATCTATATGTGGTAGTATCATGGTTTTATACATCTTCAACCTTATCGACACGGTCATTGATTCTTTCAAGAAAGCTAACTGGAAAATTTTAAATACAATTTTCCTAAATACCCCTTCAGCGTGTTTATTGAAATTTAAAACTGGATCAAGTGTGATCCCGAGATATTTTACACTCTGCGCTCTCGCAATGGGGGTTGTACCGAAGTGGAGGGAGTGGTGGTGAATTTCTTTTAATTTTGCTCTAAGTCCAAAAATCATATAATTAGTTTTTTTAGCATTTAAAGTGAGTTTATTTTTTTTGAACCAGTGCTCTAAAATGATTAGCTCTTCCTCCATTATGGTAGTGATCTCGTTCAGATCATGTCCTGTTTTGGAAATAACCGTGTCATCAGCGTATAAGTATACCGCACAATTTTTTATCAATTTTCCCAAGTCATTTATATATACAAGGAAGAGGGTAGGGCCCAGTATGGAGCCCTGGGGGACTCCACACGTGACCACACCCTCCCCAGACATCTTATCATTAGCTGAGGTGCGCTGTCTCCTATCACTTAGGTAACAGGTTAACCATTTGTGAAGAAGGCCTCCGACACCAATTTTGGATAATTTTTCTAACAAAATGGAGTGGTTTACGGTGTCGAAAGCCTTCTTCAGGTCTATAAAGGTAGACAATGTGTACTGTCTCGAATTAAACCCCCTATAGATATCATCGGTGAAATAACTAACTGTGCTGATGGTCGAGTGATCTGATCTGAAACCTCCCTGTTTAGGGTCCAAAATATCATTAACTTCCAAATAATTAATTAGTCTATCGTTAACAATTTTTTCTAACAATTTACCAATAACTGGAAGCAGAGTAACAGGTCTCAAGTTAGACACCTCAGATCTATCACCATCCTTTTGCAAAGGCACAATAGTCCCAACCTTCCATACATCAGGTATAGAACTTGACATAAAAGATTCATTGAATAATGAGGTAATACGCTCTGGTACAGCAGACAGTGCATCCTTTAAAGCTGGCGAGGATATTCCTTCTATACAAGAAGATTTAGTTGTATCTAAACCCTTAATAAGGCTTAAGACCTCTGTAACATTCGTTTCGATATCTGCCAGTCCCAACTCCAGCTCTTCACCATCAAATGTCCAAGGTACATCATATGCCCTGGCCAGGTTAGGACCAATGTTCAAGAAGAACTCATTAATGAAATCAGGTGTATCACCGTCTTCCACCAGTACCCCCCTCACATTATCTTTCAATTTAAAGTGAGGAACACCCCTATCACCTTTGACCAGACCATTAATAATTCGCCAAAATTTCTTACTATTTTTTTGATTTTCTTCTAAACTGTCTCTAATAAATTTACTCTTGGCCTTTCTTATGAATTTGTTTACTTTATTCCTTAAACTACTTGCTATTTGCCAGTCATCAGCCTTTTTGGTTCTAATAGCCTTGGTCAATGCCGTGTCTTTATCATGAATAATTTCCAAAATATGGTCGGTGATCCAGGGTGCCCTGTCCTTTTTTACCTTAAAAGTCTTCACAGGACACATAATATCAAGTTCGTCCGAGAATAATTTCAAGATAAACTGCCACCTCTCGTTAATATCATTACAATTATCTATAGGACCCCAGTCGGCGTTCCTAATACAGGCTTTGAAGAGATCTGCATTATATCTCTTATAAGTCCTTCCTTCAAAAGAAACCTTTTCATTTACAAAGTAGTGGTCTATTAGAGTAATCCCCACCATAAGGTGATCACTGAGATTCCATTTTCTCAAATACGACTCAAACATTTTGGTGGTATTAGTGATAACCCAATCCAAACAGGTGCTAGAGGTCTCATTTGATCTGGTAGCTTCACTAATTATCTGTCTTAGCCCTAGGATGTTCAAGCAAATTTTCATAAGTCTTGTCGAGACCTTATTCACATTCAAAAAATCAAAATTAAAATCACCTAATATCATTAGGTCTTTCCTTCTAAGTAGGGCCTTATTAACAAGAGAATTAAACTGCTCTATAAATGAAGCCTTGTCACCATCAGGGGGTCTGTAAACATTTGCAACTACAATATTTTTCTTTCCATTGCGAATAATCTCAACCCATTGAATTTCAATGTCGTTCGTACTAACATTAAGATGCTGATAATTAGTGGTCGAGTAGGACAAGTCTTTACGTATATAGATTGCAATGCCTCCACCTGTTTTGACTGTATCATCACCCCATGCTCTGTCATGGCGTTCAAAATTATAACCATCGATATCAACAAAGCTATTTGGAACAGCCTCATGTAGCCAGCTCTCAGAGATACCTAGGACAGCATCAGAACTACTAAACATATATGTCCTCAATGTCTCTATCTTAGACTTAAGGCTTCTTATATTAATGTGTGACAATGAAATATCATTTTTACTACCCCTTTTCATATGTCTACCCACCATAAAATATAGGGTAGCCCAATGACATCCAGTCAATCACTACATAGTACACATTATTTTCATACAGTAGGTATAGGTAACTCGTACCACCTACAAAGGAGAGAAATATCTCCCACATGAGGTATAGTTGTACAGAGTCAACCCCGGATAGGGTCGGCTATATACCACATCATAATTGCTAATAATGAATTAGAATTGAATAACAATCGAGATAGAGGGTACATCTAACCAATTAAATTGTCATGACACACAATATTTATAACAACCTCTATTGATTATAATCACAATCAGTCTAATAACATATATTATATCAATATGTAAGGCCCGGAAGCCAAGGGTTGTTGAGGCCTCTCGGCTAAGAGCGAATCTACACTTATTATTACCACATTAATCAAGTACCGGTAGGCCATATATAGAAATACGATTTATGTATAAGATTATCTATATACGTATACATATAATGAGGAAGGAACTCAAAACCGAAAATTCAACATCCATAAGAGCTCAGAACACGACAGTCTAGCCTGTCCCGTATAACATATCAAGTACCGGTAAGTTTAATCAGACATACATACATGCTAAGTTTTCGGGCTCCAAGTCCCTGGCGACACCTACCATATCCTTTATGTACTAACTGCCGCTTTGGCTCAACAGCTGATCGCTAGTATAATATATACCGTATGTAGGCTAGCTATATTGACATTATACATCTATATGTCAAGCAGTGTAAGAAGGCAAAGTTAGACGTTTATAATTGAAAGGTCACATGGCTAAATGAGTAATATGATAAAATTCTATTGGTAGTTGGTTAACACAGAGGGAGCAGAATTGATACCATAGACCAAAAATTTATACCGTACGTTTTATATTAAAAATATTAATACTAGTGTGCATTCTCTAACTAGGCATTTAAGGTAGGCATTTTTAAAATATGTGTTGTATACCCTAGGGGAAATTGAGTAGTCAATTGCCATGAATAACATCAATTAAACACTTCATTTCCAAAAAATACATTATAAATTTACCGGTAGCGACAAAGTGAAAATACATGACCAATCTTTATAACCCTTTAACACCCATTTATAATCACATACATATAGCTTACGTAACACTATTCAACTTGTCTCTGAGGGCCTCTAGGATTTTTCCCATTTTGTTCTCCTTGATGTTATCAGGCTGTATCTCATGCGCTTGGGATATATTGAATCCGCACCCCCAGGGCTTTTCTAAAGTACATTCATAAATCCCACCGACTATTGCCTTCAGCCTCTCTGCCATGTCAGTGTTCTGTTGGTATTTGAGTTCAGAAACCTCCTCCATGATTTTGAACCTGTTGGTTGCATTGTCCGCCTTGGTCACCTTGATCTGATACGACATCTTCTTTGCCTCATAGCCGTCTGTGCTAAGCATAATTTTACGAGCCATTTCTTCATCTTCGTTATACATCGCCATTCTAAACCAAAAGAGCTGCTCTGAGCTGTTCCATAGGACACCCTCATGTTCTATTTCGCATTGGTGCATATTTGAGAGATACGCATGATGCGATTGGTAACAAGTCCCTGAGGGTATCACGACCAGCTTGGCTGCCTCCATGGTGACTTCTTTGGGTAGTTGATATAGATCTTTATATGTCATCGTTTTATCACCAAGTTCTAGTTTTCCTCCTTTAACTTTAGCAGACATGCCTTTAAGGTTGGCCACTTTAGCTAAGCATCTCAGCTCTTTCCTTTCGCCCTGTTGTTCCACGCTGAGATCATCAGACACATACACATTCTCCCACCTCTTCTTGTGCTCTATATTGCCTATCTCTTGAAATAGCCTGAGCTTAAGATCCAAATCTTTGAACCTGACGAGAATGTTTCTAGGTCTTGTTTGATTCACCCTCTGCTTTCCAATCCTATAGGCCGCATCTAGGTTTACACGTTCGTTCCCTTTGATAGCCCCAATGTCTGACATTAAATCAATTAATATCTTTTTAGGAGTATCACCTTGTTTCTCGGGGACCCCTTCAATCAGAATGTTGTGCCGCTTTAACATCTCGTCGTTTTGTCTGACCCTGAGAGAGAGTTTATCTAGCTTATATTCCAGTCTGGCGTTGTCCAGTTCTAGCTGGCGGCAGTACAGGTCTGCCTTACCCCGATGCTCTTCTATGTCCTCTATACGCTCCTTCAAGCCGGACACCGCCAAGTCATTAGTAGTTATGTAAGACTCGATTAAGCCTTTATTGTCGTCAACTTTCTTGTTTAATCCGCTCAGGGATGTATCAATGGAGCCTAATCTATCTAGGGTTGATTCATTTATTTTCTTTATGTCTGCCATGAATTTGGCAATAACACTGTCCTCTGCCATGACGCCGCACGGTTTGTTTACCTTAGTGATGGTGTCAATAAGACCTGAATCTACCCTTTTATCGTCCACTTGTTCCTTGCGTTGGCTTCTCGTTTGTATTCCTTCCCGTGTATCCTCCATTTATACTCCCATAGGTCAATAATATAACCCTCGGTGAGCTCAGATGTTCATGAAGGGGACTGCATGAAAAGGAGTGTCCAATTTAAAGCATAGAACCAGATGTTGGTGGATCTAATGCGGACCGTCTCGTAAGTCAACCGCTGCCGTGATTCGCCATCTGGCCTGCTCCCCCACCTCCCTTCTCCCTTTTTAAAGTGCACACATATATATATATATGTAAAAAATGGCTCTAGGATTGTTTTAATGAATAGATAAGTAAAGTCCAACTTCTACCTTTATAATTAAAAAATAATAAATTAAAAAAATTGATTTTCAACGAAATTATACGAAAAAATGTCTTTTCTTCTGTAGCTCAGTAAATAATGGCCCTACAGAGCTGAGACTTTGCCCACAGACTCCTCGTGTATGAACAGTGGTAGACAATAGCGTACAGAGTACAGAGCTGGCTGTAGTGGTGACGAAATGGTAGTAGTGGCTTCTACCATTTCTTCATGGCCCCTACCATTTCCTCACGGCCCCTACCATTTCCTCACGGCCCCTACCATTTCCTCACGGCCCCTACCATCTCCTCACGGCCCCTACCATCTCCTCACGGCCCCTACCATCTCCTCACGGCCCCTACCATCCCCATCTCTTTATCACCATTACAATCTGAAGTGATATGACACATACGGAGCAAAATTACCACATACGGCACACAAAAGACACATACGGCCCTAAAAAGCATGGTATATGTCCAGTTTCCAACATACAACCCCCCTCAAATTTGGTCATTGATCACCCTCATTTGTTTAGAATAATATTAAGTTTTTATTCTTTAATCTATACATCACATTAAAGCTTGTATTTATTCTATGGCCACCTTTCAAAAAAAAATCTTAATGTTAAATTTTGAATTCATGACAGGTCTTAGAAGATGTGTGGTCCTTGCCATTTTCATAGAGGCCTTAACAGCTCACTCGGGCTGAAATTTGTTGTTTCTGCCTAAGATACTATATATATATCTTTTAAAAGTCAAATCACATGAGAAATATAACAGATTGGTAAAGAATTTGAATCAAATCATCCTTTTCTGAAGCTTGATTGTCAACCCATCAAAATTATATATAACTTGCTTTAATGATGGTACCATGTCCAAGTAAAACAATCAATTACATATATGCTAGGCTTTTAGCCCATCTTGGAGATTTTCCTGTAAAACACACAATTGTGTGGCCCCTAGAAATGAGCTCTCCAGTGATACAATATTTCTATTCTCCTTACCTTTAGACCTTTTCTGAATGTCATGTATGGCCTAAATTAGGGTTAATGTTAAGTAATTTACAATGAGTATTCAATGCTGAATAGGAACAAAAAGTTTTGGCAGTATTGTTCTCATTGATATATACTTGAATCAAGGCCAAAAAACGGCCGTTTTACGGCCGGCTACGGCCGTTTTGGGGAAATGAGACACGGCCGTTTCCGGCCGTTTTGGGGTCTAAAGGGTTAAGAGCTTATGAGGAGGAGGAGCGGCATTCAGATTTCTCTACACACACCATCATGAGCAGAAGACAACCGTGTAAGCTACAGCTACCCAAGAAGACGAGGAAGAGGGGTCGTTTAGCGTCTTCTCTTGCTACTGAAGATGGTGCTACCACCGCAACCTCTTGTACTTATGACCCTCGCGGTGTAGCGGTGTAGCGAGTACTAGTGGTGGTAGTACTAGTGGTGGTACTAGTGGTGGTACTAGTGGTAGTAGTGTTACTACACCTGCTGCTGCTGCTCCTGTTGCTGCTGCTGCACCTGCTACGCACGCTGCTGCTACGCATGCTGCTGCTACTGCTACGACATCGACAAGGACCCCTACTGTGCACGCCCCGCTTGCCACTCCTACACCCACTGCTGCTGCTGCACCTACTGCTGCTGCTGCTACTGCTACTGCTGCACCTACTGCTGCTGCTGCTACTGCTACTGCTGCACCTGCTGCTGCTACTACTACTGACGACAGGTCTCCTCTCACAACACCTTACTGGTAACCTGGTTTTTACCTCCCCACCACTGTTGCGGATTTTGATGAAGAGCACCATCAACCGCAGCACGTTGGAGAAGGGCCCACTACACCATCCTCAACCGTCGCCGAATGCGCTGACACTTACATTGATTTGAACACTCAGCTCGAGCACGTAGTAGGAGTGGAGGTTGAGGAGGAGGAGGAGGAGGAGGAGACAGAGGATGAAGATGAGGACGAGGACGAGGAGGAGGAGGAGACAGAGGACGAGGAGGGGGTGAGGAGGGAGAGGAGGAGGTTCAGGTGTTTTTTTGTGCTCCCCCGACCCGACTTATGACGACTCCTTCACGGCTACTGGTGCGGACGTTGCTCCTGTTGTTGGTTCTGCTGCTGATTCAGCTCACCCTGATGGTGATACTCTTCTTGTCTTGAGGGTCGCGACCCGAGGTCCAAGAAGAGAAAAAGAGAAGAAGGAGCAGAAGAAGTAGAGAAAGATGTCACAGGTGTCCGTAGATTAGAGTTCTTCTTCGACGGTTTGAAGCTGGAGATCTGGTTGGATGTGGTTAGACTGTCTAGGGAGCGCTAGAGCATCAAACACACGGCTCCAATCCCCACCAAGCAAGTGCACTTCACCGTCGATGCGCTGCTCAAGCTAATAGAGAACATCGCCAACATCCACCAGGTGGTACGGATACGCGACGCGGCGGCTACGCAAGGTCTCCCCTTTCACCAACCCTGGTTTATGGTGCTGGATGGGGACAGGGAAGTGTACGCAGCTGTCAGCTACAACAAGGGTAAGAACGTGAACCACGTGCCCAAGTACGAAGGCCTCGACAAAATCCCCACACTGGAGGGGGTGACGCTCTCCAACAATGCGCTCAAAGAGTTGGATGACAAAAGAGAGATTATTCTCAAATTTCTCGGTAGAGTTCTGGAATGAGAGGCATGCGCACACACGCGCGCGAGAGATAGTGTTTGACGGATGCGTAGACGGAAACTATAAGAGAGATAGATAGAGAGATAGATAGAGAGATAGATAGAGAGATAGATAGAGAGATAGATAGTTAGAAAAGATAGCTAGTGATAGACAGCTAGGTAGATGAAAAAAAATAATAAGAATAATTTCCCTTCACATATTATATTGGTAACTCAGTGAAAACATGTCGCAGTATGTCTGCTAAAAGTGTTTCAAAAGTTTTAAAAGGTCGTACAATCACGACAGAAACGTGGAACAATGTAGGGTAATACCTAGGTTTTGCCCTCGATGCGGCGAAGGTACTTGCCGAAAAATCACCTGTTGACGCGAATCTCTCAACAGAGTAACTATCCCTCCGATGATATGCGCTATACCGAACGGTGAGGAAATATTCACCGCGAATTGGTCTGCAATACAAACAGGTGTCAGGGTGCACGGGACTCGCGTGAGTGTCACAAACTGAAGACTACCAACCGGCGAGTTGAGTGACGCTGTAGATACTATGCGACATAGGTGGTAGAGTTACCCATTCCGGTCGATTTGGAAAGAGAAGCGGTGTGTTAGATTTTCCCAACGCGGACAAACTATGCGTCTTTCGCTGCATTTCCTTTCACTTATACAAGACTGGCAAACGCGCTTCGGAATTGTTACGTCAGTTCGATCCTGCTGCCAAAGCTGAAACCTTTCCGGGTTTGAACATCCACAACTTACCCGCGTTAGAGAACTTGTTTGATATACAAATAGCGCTTTACACCACTCGTGCAGTGAGAGGACAGAAGTTGAAAAGACGAGTTACTGTGATCAGACCACCTTTGAAAACTCTGGCCGCCCGAGGTAAAGTCAACCTACACCTGACGGCGAAAGACGGTTTGCACTTGTCTCTGGTTACGGATTTCAACGCATATGCAGGCATCTACGAGTGTTGCAAGTGTAAGCGGCGTTCACCACCGAGTTCTTACTGAAAAGACACAGGAACCAGCTTTCCTCTTACCGACAAGTCAAGTTGAGATACGTGGGTGGAATCTACCACAATTCGAAAACGATTTTCGAAGCGCTAGCAGATTTCTCCATTTTTCCTCCCGACGACGATTCCGGAATGTATCCTTACAAGATCACCTTCGATTTCGAGGCTTTCTTCAGACCGTCCAAAGAACCATCCACCGAACACGTGTCTGTGCTGTGGGATCACGTCCCTTTGTCGGCTAGCTTCGCATCCGACTTTCCCGGGTGGGAAGGTCCGGTCTGCTTCGTGAGATAATCCGACGCAGATTCCGACCCCTTGTTGGACAGAGTTTTAAATCACATAAACGACACTGCCAAAGTCATCGGGGCAATGATGCTAGAAGTTTACCGACTGACGTTAGTGAAGTTAGATGCAGCGATAGGTGAAGCTCTCCTGCTAGAGGAGGCGGTGTTCAGACTTTCTCCCGGTAGAGGCGGTGGCGGTGGTGGCGGTGGTGGCGATGGTGGCGGTGGTGGCGATGGTGGCGGTGGTGGCGGTGGTGGCGGCGGCGGCGACGGCCGAGACTTCACTGCAACTCGGCACAGACACCCGTTAGTTCAACTGAAGCAGAGGCTTTTGAGATATCTCCGTCAAGTTCCGGTCGTAGGTTTCAACTCGGGGCGTTACGACTTGAACCTGATCAAAATACAGCTTCACGCGTCCTTCGCCTCCAAAGACCGAAATAAGGAAGAATTCAGCATCATAAAGAGAAGTAACCAATACTTGGCAGTTTACACGCAGCACACGGTTTTCTTGGACGTAGTAAACTATTTGGCACCCGGTTACAACAACTCAAATTATTTGCTAGCTTTCACCAGAAATCAAGAGAAAGGTCACTTTTTTTATGAATGGATGACATCTACCAGGAAACTGGAAAACAGAACATTACCACCGAGATCGGCTTTTGACAGCAAACTGACCGGTACCAAGATGACCGAATCCGACTACGCCAAATGTGAAAAAGTTTGGTCCGAACAGAACATGCAAACTGTGAGAGATTACTTGATCTACTACAACAACAAAGACGTGAAACCTTTCATAGAGGCTCTGAACAATCACGCTAAATTTTTCAGAGATCGCGGAATTGACATGTTCAAAGACGGAGTCTCCCTTCCGGGTATGACTTAACGGTTCCTGTTCCAAAACACAGAGGCGATGTTCGTAACGTTTCCCCAGTTCGACGCCAACCTCCACTCTCTGATCAAAGAAACTCTAGTCGGCGGTCCTTCGATAATCTTCCATAGATTTCAAGAGAAGGGTGCCAAGCGGATAAGGGAGCACAAGTACGGCGAAGAAGCGAGAACGTCTCTGTACTTGCGCTGCATGAGCGAAACGCACTGCACGGGTAATTACGTGGTGAGACGACCTGATACCAGGTTCAAAGCTGAAATTAGACAAAAACACTCTCAGAGCGCTTTGGAGTGGCTACGCTTGGTAGAGCACGCTCGCGATGTGAAACTGGGCCATGCTTTCAACGGCGGCGAGATGATTCTAGGTTGCCGAAGAATTCACGTCGACGGGTTTCACCCGGTCTCTAATACGGTTTTCCAGTTTCACGGGTGTTGGTTCCACGCTCACGAGTGCATACCGCTGCACCGATATCCGTGCGCTTCACTCAGGGATGAGAGACGCAACAGAACGGCTAGAGTAAGCGCTTACTTGAAAGCACTAGGTTACAAGCTGATCGTCGTGTGGGAGTGTGAATGGAGACAGATGAAACGTCGAGATCCACAGGTTAAGGCATCCGAACAACACTGGAAGGTTGACGCTTTGAAAGTGTCTCGAAATGCCATGACCGAGAGCGACATCCTTTCCGCTGTCAAAGACCTTTAAGTAGGTCACGTGACATCACTTCCGGTCTCCCCTAATAAGGTCATGTGACGTCACGTGACCAAATGGAGGCCTCTGATTGGCTGCATGTCCAGTGAGTAATAACCAGTACTTAGTATAGTCCTGTTCCGATACATATTATACTACTTATATATGAATGTCCGCAAACATATACGGAGGTCCGTATTTGTATGCTAAAGTACCAAAATACGATTTTATTCACCATTTTTATTTTCACCACAAATATATGGTACATGTATTGCGGACATCCTCAAATTTGCGGACTTCCGCAAATTTGTGGAGAAACAGCACCCTGGGCATGTGAGGTGGGTAGACAGAAGACACCTGGTGGCAGAAAGTAGACACATTTTATATACAACCAGCATCTTTGGTGCTGCCGGGGACTTGCCTAAATAAAGAGCCTAAAGTGCTTGATCTAGGCCACTCCAAATAATATCCTTGTTTCTCATCACCAAGCCCTGACGAAAATGATGAGGGCACTTCTTTTTTTCTTTTTTTCCTGCTGATGACCAAATGGGTGGGAAAATATGAATCTTGGGCAAGCCAAATTCTTATTTCAGCTATCAATATAATATGGAAATGAAATAAATGAAATATGCCCATATTTCCCCTTTGTAATCATTGTTTTCCATTGAAAATGCAAAAAAAAGGACAATTTTGGAGACGTGCACGGTAATGAGAAACAAGTATATTATTTGGAGTGGCCTAAATGCAGAATCAATTATCCGGCTCAAGGTATGCTTTTTCTTCTGCAAATTTTAAGGGGAAAAGTTGACAACAGTGGACAAATATGGGCATATCTTACATCAAGTTGAAGCTAAGAGTTCTGTAAATGAGATTGGATAGAGAAGACATGCATATTCACTTGCAATGATCATTTATCTGTCAATTACTAAAACATGAATTTAGTTTGCAGAGAGCCTCCACTGTAAGAAGTTACTGTATTTAAACAGCACAATGTGCTGTACATTTACAGCATTTTTTGCTGTAGTTGGTATTACAGAACTATTTGCTGTATAATTACAGCATTATATACTGTAAATTTGGTCTCCGGCAATGTTGCTGTACATTTACAGTACATTGTGCTGTAGATGTCCGCCGCTAGGTGGCAGCAGTAGACTATTTCTGTATTAATTATTCCACCAAACCCTTTCCCTGGGTCAAATAATGCCTCACAAATTCTCTAGACATCGTAGAATAAGAATGGATGAGAGAGACTGAATGCAGTTATCATTAAGTGTATAGATGTTTGCATAATTGTGTTGAATAATACAAAAAAACCAGCAGAAGTATAGAATAGACACCACATTGGTGGGAAAAGTTAAATACTTAAGTGCCCAGACTGGGGAAAAGCTGGTATAAAATACGGTTCAGCTGTATTGAAGCAGGATTAAACCATTACATTGTGTAGTGTATATTATCCTAGCTGAGATTGAACTATTATGTAGGAAAGTGCTCTCCATGCATATATATTAATTGATATAAATTGATGAGAACAACAATATGAAACCTACAGTAGAAGTTGCTGTAACTGTACAGCACCCAGTTGCTGTACATGTACATGCAAGAAGTTGCTGTAAATTTACAGTAGAAGTTGCTGTAGATTTACAGCAAGTCAGTTGCTGTACACCTACAGCAAAATGTACTGGAACAAAAGTCGCCAGCAACTTTTGCTGTAGGTGTACAGTACTTACTTCTTACAGTGTAGGTTCCCCTACCCATTTAACCCTTAGTCATATATCTCAAGGCTTGGTAATGAGAAACAAGTATTCTTTTTGAAGTGGCCTAAGGGAGTGCTCATTTTTTAACAACAGCAACATTTTTTTACCCCCCCTAGAGGGGTCGAAATTTTTTACCCCCCCCCCGGCAGGCCGAAAATCGTGCGCGTTCGCGCCCCTTTTAGCATAGTAACGCGCTGGCTTTTTCCCTCAAAACAGGTTGATTTTTTTTTACCGCCCCCCCAAGAGGGGTCTCAATTTTTTACCCCCCCCCCGGTCAAGGGGTCCAAATTGTTTACCCCCCCCCCAATCCACCACCCCCCTGTTGTTAAAAAATTTAAGTTTTAGCTAAAGGGCGGCTAGTTGACCAATCAGAGCACTGCTATGGTTGTCGCGTGACTCACTAAGGCAGGTAGTCTTGGCCGTGATATGTGTTTCAATTGGTCGCTACTTTTTGCCACCAGGTGGCTTCCATGTACTCATCTTCATCTGTCGTATCATGTGCCCTAGTACAGGGAGTCAGTGATGATATGGGTAAAGCGCTTTACGGCGGGTCAGTGTCTGCACAGTGTACAGGACTGTTAGAGGCTGGAGGGGGGACAGGCCCGGGGGGGTACTCAATTTTTTTTTGACACGGGTGTGCGGCTGGCCCTTTGACAACCCTTACCCTTGGTGAGGGGGATTTTGGTCAGAAGTGACCCTTGGTGAGGGGGATTTCGGTCAAAAGTGACCCTTGCTGAGGGGGATTTGGGACAAAAGTGCCTAGGTTTTAGCAATTTTCCCCGAGGAGTCGGCCTTGGTGTAAGAATTTTGGTCAAGAGTGACCCTTGTTACAAAGAATTTGGGCAAAATGTGACCCTTTTGGGGGGATTTTGTTGAAATCTCTGAAAAGTGACCCTTGGTGAGGGGGATTTTGGTGAAAATTGACCCTTGGTGAGGGGGATTTTGGTGAAAAGCAGACCCTTGGTGAGGGGGATTTTGCTCAAAAAGTGCCCTTCCCAGCCGCACACCTGTGTATACAGAATATATGAAGTGCCCCCCCCGGGGGGACAGGCAGGCAGGGGCGGGCAGTCAGTGTGTGGTTAGCACTGGGTGAGGTAGGAACAGGCTTGTACACACCTCCCGGACACACTTACAGGGCCTTACAGGGAACTGCTCAGGAGCTGGAGACTTTTACTACAGGCTGTTAAACGTGAGTGGGGACTCCCCATTAACTGGTAGGTGCTACCCCTTTTAATACCTGGGGCGGACCCAGGATTTTGGAAAAAAAGGGGGGGGAGCTGATATAGGTGTAGGACGTATCTGGGAGGGCAGGGGATGCCTGTGGGGGTAAGAGGGCCCTGCTGGACACTGTGGGGGCCTGTGTGTAACCCCCACAGGTCACACCCTGAGGCACATGTGTCCAGGGGAGTTGTTCCCTGAGCCCGGGGGGAACGGACCGCCCCCCCCCCCCTATTCTTCAGTACATTTTAATGTATTGAATCCCCTACATCCGCCCCGGGCATCCGCCCCTGCAGTATGCTTGTACTATACGATACGATAACTTTTAAAGTCACCGGTGGTGACAGGCATTCAAGACCCGGTATAAATAGCCGCGCCAGGGGTTTGTACTTTAGACCCCCAGCGCCCCTATATATAGGGCTGAGTACCTGTCCCGACTGCACTCTGACTGTTACTGGACGTGCAGTAAGATCTGTGGGTTTAATTAGATACAGTGTCTTATAAATAGCGTCTCAGTTGGACACGTGACCCAGACTGTATGGTCCACACATGATACTCTCGTTCCCAAATCCTTCCGAAGGAAGGCTCTGGTAACTGCCAAATGAAGGGATTTTGCTGGTTCTGGGCAACCCCTGCTGGTAGCTTGGAACCAGCGAACAGGAACAGGAAATGGAACCAGAAAGGCTGATGGTTAATCTACCCAAAACTACCATCATACATTCTGGTTCCATTTCCTGTTCCTGTTCGCTGGTTCAAGCCTACCAGCAGGGGTTGCCCAGAACCAGCAAATTTCCAAGTTCAAGGTCATTTGGCTGTCCCCAGAGCCTTCCTTCGGAAGGATTTGGGAACGAGAGTACACACATGAGAGCCCGCATGGGGGTTACCCTCAGTCTCGGGCCCTGACTCCCGGTCCCTGCACTTGGAGTGAAAAACAACACCATCCATGTTATGAAAACGCCGATTTAGGGGTACTTTTTCACTGAATTGGCAAGTCTGTGGAAATGAGAAATAGGGGTGTTTTTTCAAAATAAATCAGTGAAAGATATGAAAGGGGTGTGTATATATCAATGCCTCTTTGAAAATATAAAAAGGGTAAATAATGTGTCCCTTAATGGTGCCACAGAAACATGTACTGAGTCAGCAACATCTATTAAATCAGTATTCTAAGATTTGGGGTACCCTATGGACCCCTAGGCACTAACTTGGAGGCTAGAATTTCAACGTTTTTGAAATAAAGGGGTAATTCCAAGGATTAAAGGTCAGCGTTTTTTGGAAAGGGGGTATTTTTTGTGGTCAAAAAGTCAGTGTTTTAATCTTAATAGGGGGTATTTTACATCCGGAAGTCAGTGGAAAGGGGGTATATTTCAAAACCCATAACATGGATGGTGTTAGTTTGCTATCAGAGTACAGGGACCGGGGCCCTGACTGTACGTTTACAGTCTGGGAGAGTAATTAGACATATATACCTACACTGGCCCACATACCCTGCTATACTGTACATGCCCACTAGTATCAGCAACCATGGGAGTGTGGGTTCAAACCCCACTCTTGCTCAATTATTGTACTGTTGATATCTGCATATTGCACCTAAATTGAGATAATGTACTTAGTCACATATCTAATAGCTTATATAACTATGTCAATTAAAATGGATTTATGCTTCAAATGGGCTAAATAAATAATGAAAAAAAACGAACCTACGTTTTCCCCAAGGTGGGATTCGAACCCACACATCTCATTGAAAAATGATCCAGGATTCCGGATCATTTTATTTAGATATAAATTTGTCCAGGCCCAGTACCGCCTGATGGCGGCACTGGGCCTGGAGAGCTCGAGGCTGGGTTACCCTGGGCACGGCAAAGACTGAACGGCTCCCCCCCCCCCCCCCCACTCCCCCCATCCGCACATCCAGGCTACATGGGGGTCAGACACCGGTCACCGCGCGGCCGTTCTTGACCCGGAACAATAACCCTATCCGGCTAACTCCATATATAGCGCTGGTGGCCGTGAGGTCGTCCCGGGGGGGGGGGGGGGGGGGGGCACTTGAATTATTTTTGACAGGAGTGTGCGGCTGGACCTCTGACAACCCTTACCCTTGCAATTTTGATGACAAAAATTTACCCTTGTTAGGGCATTTTTGGTCAAAAGTGCCTTGGTTTCGGTAAAAAAAGTGATAAATAGCAAAACAGTTACCCTTGTTAGGGCATTTTCGGCCAAAAGGGCCTAGGTTTCGGAAAAAAAAATGCGATAACATAGATCATGTTTGGGTAAATCTGCTGAAAAAATTACCCTCGTGCAGAGGATTTTGTCGAAAAACTGCGATATTTTTGGTGAAAACTGGCAAATATTGGTGAAAACCCAGACATTTTTGTGAAAATAGACCCTTGTTAGAGCGATTTTTAAGAAAATGCACCCTTGTTAGGGCGATTTTCCCTTGAAAAGTGGACCCTTGTTAGGGTGATTTCGTAGAAAAAAAGTAGCCTTCCCAGCCGCTAACATGTGTATACAAAATATATTAAGTGCCCCCCCCCCCCTGGGAGGTCGTTAAGTCATAAAACACGGTCGGCACCCCTCTTATCTTCTTCAAAGAAAGGGGTGTCTTAATTACCCCTGTAGGGGTGCGGGGCAGTTTGGGGACAGGTTGGGGGGAGTCCCAGACCTCCAGTACCCCTCTCTCATATGAATAGCATTGGAGCAGTCTATACGAAAACATTTTCACCATGCAGGACATTCGGCCCTGCAGATTTTACAGTGTTACAATTATATTAATCATTTTAATATGTAGATTACTGAAGAACATTACAGAAGATATTCACACTTTCTGTTTTATGCTGTAGAAACCTTAATAATGGCCCGATTTACAAGCCGTAAAAAATGGCACGTAGCCAAGAATCTCTAGAATACAGTCAGTTATTTGGGCCTGCAGTTAGTAGCCCCTTTTCTGCCGGACCGGTAGACTTTTTGCCGGCTATAGCCGGTGTCCGGCAGGTTTTCGTATAGACTGTTGGAGCTGCTCTTTGCATTCACCAATGTCCGGATAAGACCTCTCAGACTGTGATATTAAATGGTAACCATAGAAAAGCTCAGGGTGTATGATAGAAGAGAGCATGGGGGTCCCACCCAAGGAAGACATTTTAAAATCTAGCCAAAAGAAACTATCCTGGAACGACTTTTATATGCCTACCCCAGTACTTCCCCATACATTTACATGTATTATTCTATGTGCACATCCTACAATATGGCATTGGCGGATCCAGGGGGGGCGACGGGCCTTGCCCCCCCCCCCCCCCCCCAAAAAAAAAAAAAAAAAAGAGAAGAAGAGAGGAGAAAAGGGGAGGGGGGGGGGGAGAGAAGGGAACAATACCATATTAACACAGTCTAGACCATCAGCCTTTTCTTGGGGGGGGGGGGGGGGGCATGCCCGCAAACCCCCCTATGGCTGCTGCGCTTCGTTTGCGCTGTGCATGGGAACACACAGTCACTCCTTGGTTGGCCAAGTTTGGGCCCCCCCCCCTCTGGAAAATCCTGGATCCGCCACTGATAGAAGCATCCAGCAATCAAATTAATCTCCCTGATAAATGCAAATCCATCTTATAATTATCGCTGCATAAATAGACAAGTTATTGGTGGAGGAGAGAAAAGACTATATTAATGGGATGGCTGAATGTAACAAAAAGAAAAGTGGCTATGCGTGGTTTTGGAATTATAATGGAGCCAGTAAACTGTAAATGGGGTACTCATGAATCTATTAATAGAGAATGTATTGTAAGTATTTACACCTATACCAACCATAATACATATAACCTTTTTTTATTGCAATAGAAGCATAATTGTTAGCTATATTGACCGTGTGCCTATACATGTACTACAGCATGGAGCAGGAGGGCTTGTTTGACCCCCATGGGCGTGGCAAGGGAGCAGCCTTGATGGGGAGGTGGGGGAGGTGGGGGGGTATAGACTTATAGACTTAGAAACTCAGGCCTATTTCGATAGACTGTCGAGAAGTGTGGCCCATTATTAATGCATTGTGCTCTTATGGCTACAATTTGATTGCAGAGTACCGGTGTGATACGACAGTTCTAAGCTGTGGCTGTATCTTCAGCAAATCAAAGTGAAAACAAGATGTCAGGTAAGGCTAGCTTTTTAAGGGAGTGGTCATTTTTCAATAACGGTGGTGGGGGGGGGGGGGGGGTTGGTGGATTTTCGGACGAGCTGCTTGAAATATTTTTGGTCCCCCCCCCACGGGAGGTGTCGAAATTATTTTGGTCCCCCCCCCCCCTCAGGCAAGTTGAAATTGAGCGCGGCCGACCCCTTTGAGTTATACTAACGCGCGGGCTTTTTCGCTAAAAAGGGGTGCAATTTGTTTGATATCCCCCCCTTCAAGGGGTCCAAGATTTTTTGGTCTCCTCCCCCCAAATCCTCCCTCCCCCCCGTTGTTAAAAAATGACCACTCCCTAACTTGCCAGTGTTGGATTTATTCATTCGGCCGTCTTACAACCTGTAGACACTGTTGAGTTGCTCACCGGGCCTGCTAGTATGCACCATGACTACAAATGACTACCGTAAATTCTCGCGTATAAGCCTAACTCTCGTACAAGCCGCACCCTGACTTTAGGACGATCCAATAAGCCGCACTAGCGATCTGACTATGGTGACTTTTAGTGCTGTATCATAATAGCTAAAACTCGCATATAAGCCGCACCCTGACTCTGTGCAAATCCTATAAGCCGCACTGGCGATCTGACTCTCGTACTAGCCGCGGCTTCTACACGAGAATTTACGGTATAATGCATTAAAGAAATACCATATTTCCTCGTTTATAAGCCGGCCCCAGAATATTCAAATAGCATGTCTTTTTCATAAGCCATGTATAGGGGGCCAAAGCAGAAACGGATCACAATGCTGGAGATATAGGGGTGTGACATACATCCACTTTACTGAGTTAAGTGTATTCCCTTCTATTGCGAAAAAGAATTATCACCAGAGGCTATGCCTTTGTATCTGTAGTATTTGTTATTTTAAAAGGGATTTAACATAACCCAGTAAAGTGGATGTATGTCACACTCCCTATCTCTCCAGTACTGTGACCTACTGACCTGGTCCCAAAAGGCATCTGCATGTAAGCTATTTTAAATACTAATACTAATCTCCCACCCCTTCTCGATGTATATAAACCCCCAATAAAAGTTACTAAACCCAACTTCAACTTGTCTGGTTTTGTGTGGAATTTTAATTTACTTCGAATTATTTTAAATACTACCGGTAGATTCGTTTCCACTTAGACACCCTGGGTCCTGTTTCTCCACAAATTCGCGGACGTCAATAAATTTGCGGACGTCCATAAATACACTCTCCATATAGTTAGGGAGTGATCATTTATTATCCTTATTGAACCTTAAAATTTAATAGTCCAAAAATGACCTAAAATATTTTTTTTTTCTCAAAATTGCATAAAGATTTCTAGGGCCAGCCCTGTTTTGCTTGGTAGGGTTGGGTAACCTGAAACACACCATTTTTAAAAATTTGGCCTAGGTCAAAGTCATCATCATTATTATTTTTTAAATATTGAAAGTACCAGGATCCCGGGACCAGGATTGAGTCACAAATCGCCAGATTGACTCCCGGCTCATCAGGATCACTCCCCGATTCCTCCAGTAACTTAAAATATCATGTTTTTGGATATTCCTCTGACATTTTCCTGAGGTCAGACAATTGGAATCGTAGCAAGCTTGATCTTCCTTGCAAAAAAAAGACGGAAATCTTGAAATATATAAATATTTAAAAAATGAGATTGTTATTTAAAGAAATTGGGGAAAAAATCTAGGGTCAGCCCTTTTTTGAAGCTAGGGTTGGGTTGCATGAAACACACATTTGTTGGCCTTAATCGGAATGTATGATTGGGTACCAGAGGACAATCACAAGCAAAATACTATAAGCATGTCAAGCTTATAAGGCTGGTCAATTTACCACCGGTAAATGACCAGGCTATAAGGCCACCTTTTTTTGATAACTTGGATTACGGGCTTTTGGCTCCAAATTTTTGGAAGGGCAGAGGCAAAAAAAGAGCTGTCCTACGGGGGGCCCAAGATCACAAAATTTCCTGAAGGGCAGAGGCAAAAAAAAAAAGAAAAAAAGCATGGAAAATCTCATTTCTGGGCAATCTGATGAAGATATATTGAGAATTATCCCCAGTCTGAAAGGCCTCATTCTATTTTATACCTTTTGCTGGTCAACATGTACTTTTTTCTTTTTTTTGGGTAAAATTCTCAAAAAATCTCGAGGGGAAAGGTAAAAAAAAACAAAAAAACTTTTTTCTCTTGCAAAATGCCAAAAATCTCGGCAGCGGATCCGTAATCCAAGTTATCCAAATAAAACGGCCTAAGCGGGGATATACAGTATGCCATGAGTTTGAGTTTAAGGAGTTGTTATTCTGTTATTCCAATCATGATCAAAGTACACAGGTACATTTACATTGGATTCCATTGAATAACAGAAGGGGTTGTTTCATTTATATTAAACACACAATTTTAACTGGCACACTTTCAAGCATTAGGCCACAACAAAAAAAAGTTGGTCAATGGATTTCATTGGTGGAAAACTGGAGCGAGCGACAATTTTCTTTTTTAATCAGGCTCCGACAAAAGTTCTTTGGGTACCCCTAACATAAAAAATTGATTGGTTAATCTAGGGGAATTACTAGAAGAAAATTTTGAAAAGAAAAAAAAATTCTCAATTTTGAAAAAAATGATGCGAGCAAAATCCATTGACAATTAAAAAAAAAAAATCCATTTCCGAAGATATGGTGCGCGAAATCCATTGACCAACTTTTTTTTTGGTCTGGCCTTAAGGGATCTAACGCTACAACCACCCTTGGTAATTTCTTCCTTACAGATAACATAACAGAAGTGCATACAAAGAAAGTAGAGGAGCGAATAGGTGCGGACTGGAGACATCTTGGTTCAAAACTTGGTATACGTAGCAGAGAACTTGACAAACTTGCAACCCCACCAACAGGCGGACCTGCTCAGTATGCTGCTCGGGTAGGTTCACAGAGAGAAGAAACAGCGTCAAAAGGGAGTCCAAGTTGCCTCCGGAATGACTCTCCTAGCTCTCCAGGGGAGCCCACGTCGTCTAAGATGGGTATCGACCCCTAAAATCAACATGGCGACATAGCCATTTCTTAAAATCGACATGGCGAAATGGCCAGTTAAATGACATGTGACATGGTCATTTCTTAAAATCGACATGCGACATGGGGCTTGGTGACATAAATAAAAATTTCTCATTTACTGTAAAATATGTTACCTAAATCTTTCTTCAAATTTCGTCCTTGTGGGTAGCCAAATTGCAAAATTTTCCCCATTGTGACAATTAAGTTGCCCCTACATTTTCCCCTTATCGACACTAGTGACATGGCTTTTTCCTTAGTGACATGTGACATGGCCATTTCTTAAAATCGACATGCGACATGGGGACCCCCCATCTAACCCCCCCCCCCCCCTCTAAGGGGGGTGTAGATGGGGGGGCCCCCATGTCGCATGTCGATTTTAAGAAATGGCCATGTCGCATGTCCATGTCGCTTAATAATCCCCATGTCCCATGTCGATTTTAAGAATTGCTCATGTCCCCTGTCACTAAAATTTCAAACCCCATGTCGCATGTCACTAGGCCTCATGTCGCATGTCGATTTTAAGAAATGGCCATGTCGCCGTGTCGAATTTAGCCATCCACCCCCATTCTAAGGGAGCCTAGGTGACTCTCTGGCTGACCTAAGGTAGTCACCTGGGGGAGTCAAATTGCTCTCTGGGTCATATGACTCCCCCAGGTAACTCCCAGAGGTCAGTCAGAGAGGCAACAAGGGACAAACCTGTGGAGTCACTAGACGCCGCCCATTCTGTGTGTAATCTTGAATCGCCACTTTTGCTGTAATCTTAAATTCTTAAAGTCTTAATAGTACTCACCATTATTAAAGATATCAACATAAGACACCATCCATAATTAAGATTACGTGAAAAGTGGCCTTTTTAAGATTACGCACAGAATGGACAGCGTCTAGTCGCTCCGCAGGTTCGTCCCCACGTTCGCCAGAGAGTCACTTATGCTCCCTTATGCGACCTGGGCTCCCCTGGAGAGGGGTCATTCTGGAGGCAACCTGGACTCCCTTTTGACACTGTTTCTTCTCTCTGTGTTCACATTCTGGATGAATGAACATGACATGTCTAAAGGGCCAAATCCATCAAGCCTTCTACGATTCAGTCCAGCTGTTGTAATCCAACTGAAATCTATAGTCATTGTCTGGTCAATAAATACATGCTGTGAAATCGCAAAATTCTAAGTTTCTGTGCTTACTAGGATCATTCCCACAAATGGAAAATGAAATGGCCATCATTCATAGTGACTCTGGCAACATTTCTGATGTGATATACATGTATGCCAATGAAAATCCTAAACCTTTCTGTTGATCAGCAGTCTATATGAAAACTTTGTCACCATGCAGGACATTCGGTCCTGCAGATTTTTTTCATGCAGGCCCAGTTCAATCTTTGCAGGCCCGGATATTGGAGTACAATCTTGCTATTTAAAAATGAAATATAAAGCAAGTGTTTGTACTTGCAATGATAATAAATAGGGTTCCCCCTAGATTTTACAACTACCGTATTTCCCCATGTATTAGCCCGGGCTTATACAAGTACTAAGTGGTAAACTGACCAGGCTTATACACGGGGCAGGCTTATACTCGGGGCAGGCTTATATCCCTTTAGCTGTAGAAACATCATGATACCTTCTTACAATTTTCAGAATTACTTACTTTTCCGACACATTTAGTGCAACATTTCCAATAGTTTTATTACCAATTTAAGCTTTAAAATGGCTAGGGACATAAATGGAGTAAAAAGTGTTCACATAGCCGAATGAACTGTGTAAATACTCCAAGTAGAAGTGGAATTATGGCCTGAAATTTGTTTTTTTATTGAGTATATATTGCTCCCCCCGGGCTTATAATATACTCGGGGCCCGGTTTATACAACACAAAGTCACCTTTTACCCAGGCTTATACAGGGGGCAGGCTTATACACGGGCCCCGGCTTATACACGGGGAAATACCGTATATTAACCATTTTGATATGTAGATTACTGAAAAATATTATAGAAAATATTCACACTTTCTGTTTTATGCTGTAGAAACCTTAATAATGGTCCCATTTACAAGCCGTAAAAAATGGCATATAGGCATATAGGTCTCTAGAATACAGCCAGCCATTTGGGCCTGCAGTACCCCTTTTTCTGCCGGACCGGCAGACTTTTCGCCGGCTATAGCCGGTGTCCGGCAGGTTTTTGTATAGACTGGATTAGAGGGTGTTGATGAGGAGGTATCAGCAGTATTTTGCTTTCCTAGATTATTCAGATAACTTGATTTCAATGCAAACTATTGATTGCAAATCCCCCGAAGTCCTCACACTCCACAGAGGACAGCACTTAATCATTTCACACCCCTGATAATTTCTTGCCAATGGAATGACAACAGACGGGAAAGCTTTTGAGTCACAAAATGGTCGCATTTAAAAAAAAAAAGAACGCTTCACGATCTTTTAGATATCTGGTGAGGCCTGGAGATATTTTGTAAATTTTTATTTAAAGACCTTAACACTCACTGGGACTCTTAGTAACTTATTAAGAGACGCACATGAACTGATCTTCTTTAACTCATATTAAACAGATGCTCTGCACCTGGCAGGAAGATGTCAATTTGTCTGCAGCCCAAGCTAGAGACAAATTGGTTGACGCACTGAAGAAATGCGACAGAAATGACGTAATAAGAGAAGTAAACAAGATAGGCCTACTTCAGCAAGGTAAGATAACAATTTCTTGAATCTTAGGCCACTCAAAAAAAAAAAAGTTTCTCATCACCAAGCAGTGAAAAGTCTTGATCGTCACACCCTTAAGAGGTAAATGGGTTTGGTTATAGCGCTGTTACAGTCTCAAAAAAGGAAAAGGGAAAAAAAAGAAAAAAGGAAGGGAGGGGGGGACAGATATATACAGCAATGTTATCAACTTACAGTGGTGCCATCTGCCTGTGCTAAAGGATGGACCTGGAAACTGATTAGGACACCAGGAAAAGTGGGCTTTTTAAGATTACAGGTAAAATGGGTGGCGTCTAGTCATTTGGCAGGTTCGTCCCCACGTGTGTCCAAGATGGATGCCGTGCTTGATGACAACAGAGCGTAACCCTAGTTCTATCATGGTCCGCCGGGCACTTCCCATTGAAAACAGTGGACCAACGGTCATGGTGTTGGTCAGGGGACCAACACCATGCTCTGACGTCATTAAGGTCATTAAGGCCGTTTTAAGGTCATTTTAACATATTACCATATGATTCTCCTGTGCAGGTAGGTATATATGTTATTAATTAATTGATTAAACAATGATAGAACCGTGTTTACACATCATGTTGGATCCCCTGACCAACCCATGAGGCCAAGATGGCGAAGCCATCTTGGCCTCATGGGTTGGTCGCCATCTTGGCCTCATGGGTTGGTCAGGGGACCAACACTCCAAACCCATGTGTAAACACATAGATACATAGTTTCCGTCCCAATAAATGGCACTAAATGTGATAATATATAAACCTGACACCAATTCCTTGAGTGTTCCTTCATTTCAGAGAATGCCATCGAGAGAGTTTTTCACGGCATTTCAGGAATGCTCATACAAGACTGGGAAGATGTCGGTATTGAAATGGGTATACCGCATGACAATAGAAGTGCTGTTAGAGCAACACCTTGTCTCCCACACAACTATAAACTAGAAATGTTGAATATGTGGCAGAGAAGAACAGCTCCAGAAGTCCAACGTAACCAACTGATCAATGCACTCAAAGAACTTGGATGTGATGGGATCATCGATGCTATAGGTACGTACTACAGTACAAGCATTTATTTTTTTGAAATACAAGAAGTCCTATGTTTTAGCACTGGAGGGCCATATTCAATGCCCCCATTGAATAAAACGTGGCCGTATTCAATGGGCTAAGAAAAATTAGTTTTTCCTTCATTAAATGGCTTCAAATAAAAAAATAAACACAAATGCCGACTACAGCCTACGGCCTCGTGAAATAGGACCCAAGGTCAACTCGCGAAATAACCCAGCCAACAGACTGAAACTTGTGCACCTTTGTCTATATAGTTCCATCAATCAAAATAGATGAATATTTGATGTGCTGGAAGTAACCTTTCTACTGTAATCTGCCAGGGTCCTGTTTCTCCACAAATTTGCGGACCTCCATAAATTTGCGGACCCCCGCAAATTTGCTTCCATAAATTTGTGGAGCTCCGCAAATATATACGGAGGTCCGTATTTGTATGCTTAAGTACCAGAAAACAATTTCTGTATATATTTGCGGACCCCCATGAATATATGGAGAGTGTATTTATGGACGCCCGAAAAATTGCAGACCTCCATATACTTGTGGAGAAACAGCACCCTGGAATAAGAGATGCAAAATTTTGAAGTGAATCATTTCATTTTGTAGACTGCTATAAAAAGAAGCGTAACTATCATTTGATAAATATCCAAGATATTAGCTGTTGACCCCCAACGAAAAGTGCCGAACAGCACTGAAGGCTGTGTCTCACGCACTTGGGCCAATGTGTTTGTCTATGACCGGGTGCCGTCTATGACCGGGTGTCATCTATGACCAGGTGCCATCTATGACCAGGTGCCATCTATGACCGGGTGCCATCTATGACCGGGTGCCATCTATGACCGGGTGCCATCCATGACCGGCTATCTAAAAAATTGTTTGGAGGGATAACATTTTTTTTAAATTTCTTTTTGCAATTTTTTAAAATTAAAATTGTGAAGAAAATAATTTTTTTATATTTTTTATTCCTCCAAACAGCTTTTTTAGATAGCCGGTCATAGACGGCACCCGATCATAGATGGCACCCGGTCATAGACGGCCCCCGGTCATAGACGGCACCCAGTCATGGACAAACACATTGGCCCAAGTTCTTGAGACACAGCCTGAAGCAATATACGGAATGTACTCCTATATTTTTACACACACCACTCCTCTGTCTACTAATTTAGATATCCAAATAGTTTTGATTTTTACTTTCAGAGAAAGTTGACGAGAAAGTCCCACAGGAAAACAGTCTTTTCACCCAGTCATCGCAACCCAGTGGTAAAGCATCACCCAACTCTTTCAACACCTATTATATTTGCCATCTCGTAAAAGGTTAAGCCACTGCTTAGCAAAAGACCAACCAACCCAGCTAACAAAAATAAGTTAGGCCACTCAAAAATAAAATCTGGTTTCTCATCACCCAGCACTGAAAAATATGACGAGGGCGTTTTTTTGTTTTTTTTAGTTCTTTTTTGCTGAGGGGCCAAAATGTATAGGAAAATGTAGACTTTTCATGAACAAATTTTACACTTTAGTATTTAAGCGTTTATTGATTTACAGAAGTTGGAAAATGTAAGATATTCCTAGGGCACTGCAATACTGACAGTATAAGCTTTAACGGAATGTACTCTTATATTTTTACACTCACCACTCCTCTGTCTACTAATTTAGATATCCAAATAGTTTTGATTTTTACTTTCAGAGAAAGTTGACGAGAAAGTCCCACAGGAAAGCAGTCTTTTCACCCAGTCATCGCAACCCAGTGGTAAAGCATCACCCAACTCTTTCAACACCTATTATATTTGCCATCTCGTAAAAGGTTAAGCCACTGCTTAGCAAAAGGCCAACCAACCCAGCTAACAAAAATAAGTTAGGCCACTCAAAAATAAAATCTGGTTTCTCATCACCCAGCACTGAAAAATATGACGAGGGTGTTTTTTTTTTTTTTTTACTTAGTTTTGTTTTACTGAGAGGCCAAAATGTATAGGGAAAAAAAGGCCAAAAAGGCCGCATCTAAAAAAATTCAGATGCCAAGTTGCTAAAATATCAATATCTAATAGCTGTTAAAAGGGGTAGAAACGAAGTTTAAAGGGAATTTTAGTCCTTATTTATATGTGCAGACCATCAATTTATTTAAAAAAAAGAAAAATTGCCCTCCTGCACCTCCAGGAAAAAGTAAATTTTAAAAAAAGCCTCCCTCCCTAGTAGTATAGTATGTATCGGAACGGGACTATAGTTAACTACTGTTTATTACTCAATCGACATGCAGCCAATCAGAGGCCTCCATTTGGTCACGTGACCCCCTCATTTGCATAATTACGTAATAGGCCACGCCCCCTCATTTGCATAATTACGTAATAGGCCACGCCCCCTTGATCACCAGCCAATCAGAGGCTTCCATTTGGTCACGTGACCCCCTCATTTGCATAATAGGCCACACCCCCTTGATCACGTGACCCTTTCATTTGCATAATAAGCCACGCCCTCTTGATCACCAGCCAATCAGAGGTCGCCATTTGGTCACGCGACCCCTTCATTTGCATAATAGACCACGCTCCCTTGATCACGTGACCCCTTCATTGACATGATAGACCACAACAACATCACGTGACTATCTTTGTTTGTAAACAACACCACGTGGCTCTCTTTGTTTGTAAACAACACCACGTGGCTCTCTTGTTTGTAAATAAGACCTACTAAGTTTAGGCATAGGTAACAGCAGTGTTTGTAAATAACGCCTACTATGTTTTCAGTCATAGGTGTCTAGAGCAGCAGCAGCAGCAGCATCTTCAGCAGCAGCAGCAGCAGCAGCCGCGTCATAAGTGTCTAGAGCAGTAGCCACGTCATAGATGACTAGTGCAGCAGCAGCAGCAGCATCTTCAGCAGCAGCAGCAGCAGCAGCAGCATCATAGGTGTCTAGAGCAGGAGTAGCAGGAGTGTCATAGGTGTCTAGAGCAGTGGCAGCAGCAGCAGCAGCATCATAGGTGTCTAGAGCAGGAGTAGCAGGAGCGTCATAGGTGTCTAGAGCAGTGGCAGCAGCAGCAGCAGCAGCATCATAGGTGTCTAGAGCAGGAGTAGCAGGAGCGTCATAGGTGTCTAGAGCAGTGGCAGCAGCAGTAGCAGCAGCGGCAGCAGCAGTAGCAGCAGCAGCATCAACAGTATCTTCAGCAAAAGCAGCAGCAGCCGCGTCATAGGTGTCTAGAGCAGTGGCAGCAGCAGTAGCAGCAGCGGCAGCAGCAGTAGCAGCAGCAGCATCAACAGTATCTTCAGCAAAAGCAGCAGCAGCCGCGTCATAGGTGTCTAGAGCAGCGGCAGCAGCATCTTCAGCAGCAGCAGCAGCAGTAGCAGCAGCGGCAGCAGTATCTTCAGCAGCAGCAGCGTCATAGATGTCTAGAGCAGCATCGTCATAGGTGTCTAGAGCATCAGCTGCAGCAGCAGCAGCATCTTCAGCAGCAGCAGCAGCGGCAGCAGCAGCCTCATCAGCAGCAGTAGCAGCAGCAGCAGCAACATCTTGAGCATCAACAGCAGCTTCAGCAAAAGCAAAAGCCCGTAACTTAGCATCATGGGCATCAGCTATAGCCGTAACAGCGACACTGCGACTAGCAGAAGCAAAACAGGCTATTTGTTTAGCAGCTGTACAAGCATTAATAGCATTAGCCCTAGCAGCAGCCGCAACAGCGGCACTTTTAGCAGGCGTTGCAGCATCAGTAGCAGCAGCATCGGTAGCAAGAGCGGAAACAGTAGCAAAAAGCTTAGCAGCACGAGCAGCAGCGGCGAGAGTAACAGCAACGTTGTTAGCAGCATGGGCAACTTCGTATGCTGCATGTGTAGCACGAACAGCGATACGAGCTTCACGTTTTGCACGAGCAGCAGCATTAGCTGCAGAAGTAGCCCTCACACTTTCCAGCCACCCGTACGAATCTTGATAAAAACCAACTTTTGCACGAGCAGCAGCATTAGCTGCAGAAGTAGCCCTCACACTTTCCAGCCACCCGTACGAATCTTGATAAAAACTAACCTCCACCTTGCTACTTGTTGACTCATCAGTAAACATGGACGTCTCCTCATGTGGTGTTGTCGCGGCTCTGTAGTAGTGTTGGGATTGCTCACATTCGGTAGAACGTAGAGTGATTCCTGATGACGCCATGCTGAAGGTGGTTGAAGAAGTGTGTGGGACTCATGTTTCACTCTCGCTTATGTACTAGGCTCCGAGATAAGCTTCTTAACTCAGGAGGAAAACTCTCACTAGGAAGGCGACCGGCTGTCTACCTGTGTAGGCGCGGGTTCGTTACATCTTTAATCCTGTTCGACCCTCCGAGGAAATACATGAAAAAACAAAAGACTCGAATCCGCAGACAGTAGGAAGCTATAAGGAGCTTAACTCGTGTTTGATTTAAGCTGTCTACCACACGCACGCGCTTGTAGTCACAGCTAGAGTGGCAGACTTCTGTCCGCCCGCTGGCGCATGACAATCGACTTTAGACACCCCCTGTAGTTTGTTTTTTTTGCATACACAGTTGACTAGCATCTTAAGCTCTTACTCAGCTATAAGCCCATATACATGTAACGCGCATTACTCTTCTCTATGATAATTATCAGATCGATTTAAGGGTGGAAAGGGCTTAGGTGATGTAGATCCCTCTCTAGCTGAAAACAGGCTTAGACTATAGCATGTAGGCAGCTGGCCGCGTTAAACACCCCTGTAGTTTTTTTGTATACACTCTCGATCCCCTCTCTAGGTGAAAACAAAAGCTTAGAAGATGAGGTGATCCGGCCACTGGCTGGCGCGTCACACCTGGCGTTAATCACCCCCTGTAGGCTTTGTATACGCTCTCTAAGTGAAAAACAAAAAAGCTCCCTCCACGGGCTGGCGCGTCACACCTGTCGTTAAAACGCCCCCTGGAGTCTTAGTATACACAGGTGCCCCGCCTTATCTATCTATTCACCAGCTATAAGCCCATATACGCGTACATGCGATTTTTGATACCCTCTCTGGAATAGGGTGGGGCTCAAGGTGAAAACAAGATTAGTCCATTCGCTCTCTCAGCTATATAAAGAGCCTCAATTGTTCTTGCAACAGCACTTCACCACCGGTACACTATCAGTCACGAGGCAGATGTTTGCGGCATGGGTCATACAGGTTACCTACTAATAGCGGTTTGGGTGAGTAGATCACTTTTTTTCCCCTAAAAAACAACAAAAAAAACCCACTTATGACTCAGGTATGTATATGTAGCACTGTTAGTGTAAGTACACAGTAGAATCTACTGTACTATAGACTCGGCCCTCTGAAGACGGCGGAGCGCGTTAATGCGCGGGTCTGTGGCGGCGTCACTTGTTTTTTATTCTAACTAAAAAGTCAGAAGTCGATCTACGACCTATCAAAGACAAATTTGTGATAAGTTCAAACTAAATAAGACAGTTTGAGCGTCTCTTAGTCGCTGTCAAAGATGCGAATAACGAACGCGCTGAGGGCGGGGTTCAGGTCACGTATAGTTCCTTGCTCTTTCGTCAGATGGCGCCACAATAGGGGATTTGTACATTCCTACGATGCTCGCGAACATTTCAACGCATAATGAGCTATATAGGCAACAAAGTGTGCTTCTGAATATATTAAAATATAAAAACAATTCAATATTGTGTATTTCTGATAGAAATGAGGCAGTTTCTTTGAATACCAACTAAACTATAGCGAGATGAAAAATACCACACCATATCTAAGGCTTTATAAAAGATACATAGGCAGAAACTCTCGCCGAGTAGGTAATCTGAAAAACGAACCAACTCGTTGTGCCACAAGGGCCCCCACTCAACGGGGGCCTTTTGAGCTCAGGCATGTTGTTTCTCAACACTGGGTGTAATTAATTACGCCCATGTTGAGTAGCATCTACTAACCAACTGACAGTGTCAGTTGGTTGGCCCCTCTTTAGGGGCCACACAATAAATAAAGAATAGAGACCTAAGGGAACGTTCACAAACGTCTCCCCTGCCTACGGGGTGGGTGGGTCTTTGGGTTTAGTGACAAAACAGCGACATGTCAGTTCTCTTTTTTTTTCCAAGTCTACATATTATTTATGATTAAAAAAATTTAAAAAAAAAACCACGCTAATAAAGTGCGCTGATCAAAAACTGAATAGAAAAATAACCAAAAATAGGTTGGTAGCTGATCGGTCGTTGTCACACGGTGCAGAAAATTTACTGCATATCGGACCAGGGGATAGTCTGGCAGCGACCCGCCACCCCGTCCACAAGCTGTGTACAGCACCCCGTTTCTCTTTGTCCATATTGGCTAAAAAAACGGGACATTGTTGACTTGGCTATTTTACCCGTCTGGGTCTTATTATTTAAACACCTCGTGTTGACCCTGTGGGGCAGCGGGTACATGGAATAAACGTGTCCAAGTGCACGCTATCTAACACATAACCGAAGGTTACTGAGTTATGTAATAATAGTTATGTAATAATAACTGACCTATGAGGTCGCCAGTCAGTTTGCCGTGATTATTTTGACACACTCTCAGTTACTCGTAGCACATCTAATACATAATTAGACTCAGCCTCATATAAGACAGTCTCGGCCACGCAGGCTGCATATCGGACCAGGGAGATAGTCTGGCAGTGACCCACCAGCCCGTCCACAACCTGTGTACAGCACCCCATGTCTCTTTGTCCATATTGGCTAAAAAAAAAACACAAAAAAAACAGGTCATTGTTGACTTTGGCTATTTTACCCGTCTGGGTCTTATTATTTAAATCACCTCGTCTTGACCCTGTGGGGCAGTGGGTATATGGAATAACCGTGTCCAAGTGTACTCTATCTAACACATAACCAAAGGTTACTGAGTTATGTAATAATAACCACCCTATGATCCTATGAAGGCGCCAGTCAGTTTGCCGTGATTATTTTGACATACTCTCAGTTACTCGTAGGGTATCTAATACATAGTTAGACTCAGCATCATATAAGACAGGCTCGGCCACGCCGGCTGCATATCGGACTAGGGAGATAGTCTGGCAGTGACCCACCAGCCCGTCCACAACCTGTGTACAGCACCCCGTGTCTCTTTGTCCATATTGGCTAAAAAAAACCACCAAAAAACAGGTCATTGTTGACTTTGGCTATTTTACCCGTCTGGGTCTTATTATTTAAATCACCTCGTCTTGACCCTGTGGGGCAGCGGGTATATGGAATAACCGTGTCCAAGTGTACTCTATCTAACACATAACCAAAGGTTACTGAGTTATGTAATAATAACCACTCTATGATCCTATGAAGACGCCAGTCAGTTTGCCGTGATTATTTTGACATACTCTCAGTTACTCGTAGGGTATCTAATACATAGTTAGACTCAGCATCATATAAGACAGGCTCGGCCGCGCCAGCCGCATATCGTACCAGAGGGATAGTCTGGCAGCAACCCGCCATCCCGTCTACAATCTGTGTACAGCAGTCTGGACCAGACCACCAACTCTGGGTATAGCATTCTGGATGCCTGTAGCAAGACTGGATCTAACCCTTTAATAGTCGCATAGCGCTTTAATGTGCAGTGCCCGTTGTCGTCATAAGTCATGAATGCGGCACTCAGAGTTCCTCACCAGGGCTGCATGCATGCATACACTAGCATATCGACAAAGGGCGTAGCGCATTAAAGCACTATTGCCACCTTTAGCATTAAAGCGCTGAGGGTTTGTTTGTTTTTTTGATAGTGTAGAAACTAATATCTGTCTAATTAAACCCCTTATCAGTGCTGTTTTTTTTTGGGTTTTTTTCACATACAAAAAGAATTAGGTAATGGCGCTGCAGTACTCTGAAAAGCGGTGGCGGTGAATTTCCATTTAGATCCTGAAAAAGGGGGGCGGTCAGATGTCGTCAAGGCTCTGATAAGTAGGGCAGTTAAAATCATATGATTACATTGAGCTAATTTTCTTGCTGAAAGGAATGAATAATTGTATTTGTATAAAATTCACACACACACACACACACACACACACACACATCCCACACACACACACACACACACACACACGCACACACACACACACACACACACACACACACACACACACACACACACACACACACACAGGACACCTGATGATCTCCACACGATGACCTGATTGCTCTTCCTAAAAAAAAAATGCCCAACTCGATCTACCTACTCAACAGGGTTTCAGTGTATAGCGTATTAGGGGTTTTTCTGATGCGTATATTATATTGAGATTGATTTTCAACTTTTGTGATCAGTGGTTGGTCCTTAAAAGGACCGTTTGGTAGAGAGAGGGTCGCAGGGACCTTGCTGCTGAAGCGGAGGGCGTGGTCATAACGCGTGGCAGTCCTTCAGCAGCTCCTCCAGCACGGCGGGCGGTAGTCCTTCCTCCATGCAGACTTGCTGCTTGACCTGCTCCACGCACCGGCGGATGAGTTGATCAGCGACGTTCTCGATCAGCTCATCCACCACACCCTCTGCTTCAGCAGCAGTCCGCTGTCTCTCCTCTCTCTGTAGCGAGGCAAAGAACTGCTTCTCCACGGCCGCATCGATCATAGATCGAGAAACGGCCACGAAGTTCTGTCTCTCCGCCTCCTCTCTCTGTTGCACGGCTACGAATTCCTTCTCCACGGCCGCATCGATCATAGATCGAGAAACGGCCACGAAGTTCACTCCGTGAGCCATTTTGTCGAACTGACTTCCTAGCCGCCTGAGAGATGCTGACGTCACACTATTTTCGACGACGCTATGACGCGCACGAGGTAGACAGACGACGTCGTTTCACTTCCTTATTTGGAGTTTGGGATCTTTTGACACCGAAGTCATACCGTACGGTCGCGATAAAGCAACTAGTGTTGAAAAGCGTGCCGGTCTTTTATAAGCGCCGGAGTATAAGAGCCTCCAAATGTTTTTTCTCAAGCACTAAAATCGCGACTTTGAATAAGCGCCAGCGCCTGGCTTGTATATAGCTCCTGAGTAAGAACTTCACCGAATTGAAAAGCCCTCCCTCAGAGCTCTTAATCGCGACAGTACGGTACAAATCTGATGTCAACCCGCGCCAAAAACAAAAAAAGGTGTTCCAGTCACACGTACCTACGACGAGCGACCTTCAGCTATCACCACGTGAAGAGTGGGAAATAAATTTTGTACGGCAAGAAAACTGAAAACTGATAACGATTCCATTAGATAAGTATTTGGTTCCAATCTATGGCGAGATATTTCCACCAAAGCGATTGATTTATATGTCTGTAAGGTTCAGCTCTCCAACACTCTCCAATGTCCGCCGGTGCACGACGGTCGCCGCCCATCATTAGTCACAACTAAACTTCTGCTGGAGAGTGAAAGTTACGTTGAGTCTTGAGGTGCGCAGAGATACTATCTGCCGCAGCCTGATTTTAGTTCCACGCTATTTAGATAACCGCCCCATTTAAAATCTCTCTCTCGATCCTAGTAAAGGAAAAAAAAAGGCTAGAGTTTATCATGGACGCGTCTCAGTTTCAGTCAAGCCGTAAAGTGAAGAACCAGAGCTTGTACATATTCCCACGTGGTGAGGGGTGACCCCGCGGGGCGTTCAGTTAGTACTGAGTCTATAGTACTGAGTCTATACTCAAGGTCAAGTTCCACTCTCTAAACAGAGCTTTAGCGACTCCGTCATATAGACTAGACCGCGCGCGCGATTTTTTTTTTGCTGAAGCAGCTAATCGATGGAAGAGTAGAGAACAGGTGCTCGACCAAAAATCTGCTTCAGAGGCTTGTTATCAGGTATTAACAGTTAAATCAAAATATTTCAAAACATCCAGAAAAGCAGAATAACATGTCCTACGGGCTACAGCCGGGCACTGACGAGCAGCCGGCGCTGACGTCATTTCAATCAGGTCACAGGGCTCTTTAGACACCTTTTCTGTAAGACCCGTCTCATACCTTAGTATATAATACCGTAAACACCGGTGATTAGTATATGATCACATTGGAGTCGCGGATCCACGAAGAGGCTGAATAAGCCTCGCGCGGACCCGCCACTTGAAAATGTGACATAATCTTACCATGCGCTTTGTTTTGTTTTTGTTTCTATTTACAACAGCAAACATTTCAAACAACCTATTGTTTTTTTAAAATGATGAAAAATCAGCCCAAAAAAAAAGTAAACATTTTAGAGCTAAATTTGTGGAGGATAGCCGGACATGCTGATGTCACTAGACCCCTAAATTCGATATGGTGACATGGGCATTTTCTTAAAATTCGATACGACGACACGGGCACGGACATCTAAGTGACATGGGACATGTGGCATTTCTTGAGTCCCACATGTGCCATGGACCATAGTGACATGAGGAAAAAAAAAAAAAAAAAAAAATGTTCAAAGAGTGCATCAGAAAAGTGCCATTTCAAGCCTAAACATTTCGCCAAATTTTTTTTTCTCTTGGATGGTACTCGGTTTTGCAGTGTCTGGGTCCTTAAAAATGTACCAGAATGCTCAAATTCGGGTTCTAAATATTTTCAAAAAACGTTTTCTCCCTTAGTGACGTGTGACATGGCCATTTCTTAAATTCGACATACGGCTGCATGGGGAGGACCCACCCGTCAAGGGCCCCATGATGACTCATACCCGCCGCGTTCAAACTAGCGTGGTGGTTATAGGTAGACCTTCTTTCAGTATCCACGTGACCAGATCCATCGCCGTCTCTTGAGCAACAGTAACCGAGGTAACTAGGGTTATTGTTATCCGGTCCGTAAGACGACAGTCTAAGACGGTGTGTAGTCGCGTTTTGCTCTCCCTAATACTCTAATTCAAGTCGAGTTACCGCTAACCCCTACAAAAAGAGGGTCATTTGTGTAATTCAAAAGGCGTTCCTTTGTTAGCAATGAGGGGGTCGTTCTATTCATTGATTTTTTTTTTTTTTTTTTTTTATTTTTTTTTATTTTTTTTTTTGTTTACAACAACAAGTCAAAGTACAGTCAATCAACCGAGATCCTTTCTACTCCGTGGGGGTGTAGAAGGATCTCCCCCCTGAGGTTACAAAGTCACCTCTTTATTTAAAGGGTTACAGGTCGCAAAGTCGCTTTCGCTTTCGCTTACAAGTCACAAAGTCGCATGAAATATTCAAGTCAAAAAGTCAAATTCATCAACTATCAGCACAGTCGTTTGAAAAGCATCAAGTCACCGAAAAACTCCTCTACAGTCACCTCCGACTCGCCTCCTCCCTACCCCCCTAAAGGGGGGTAGAGAGGAAGCGATTCCCTAGAGATCAGATAATTTTTTTTTTTTTTTTCTCCCGAGCAGACCCTAAAAACCCCCCCTCCCCCCCAAGTGCCCGCCCACCCCACCATAAATAGTGCCCCCCTCCCCCCCTCCCCTCCCCATGCATCTTAAAGTGCCCCCCTCCCCCCCTCCCCTCCTCCCCTCGCCCCTTATAGAAGCCTCCCATTAGCTAGTCCAAGTCATGTGACCAAAAGGGAGGCGTAGTCTGTCTATTGTCTATATTATGCAAATGAGGGAGGGGGTCAGGTCACGTGACCAAGGGAGTGTGGCCTATTTTCTAAATAAAGAGCGCTTCCGGTCACGTGACCAAGGGGTGTGGTCCTATTATGCAAATGAAAGAGTCACGTGATCCATGATTATGCAAATGAGGGAGTCACCTGACCAAATGGAAGCCACTGATTGGCTGGTGATCAAAGGGGCGTAGTCTACTATGCAAATGAGGGGGTCACGTGATCAAGGGGGCGTAGTCTATTATGCAAATGAGGAGGTCACGTGGGAGTCACGTGACCAAATGGTGGCCCCTGATTGGCTGGTGATCAAGGGGGTGTGGCCTATTACGTAATTATGCAAATGAGGGGGCGTGGCCTATTACGTAATTATGCAAATGAGGGGGTCACGTGACCAAATGGAGGCCTCTGATTGGCTGCATGTCGATTGAGTAATAAACAGTACTTAACTATAGTCCCGTTCCGATACATACTATACTACTCTCCCTCACCATTTTTTTCCAAAAAGCATCCGCAAAGCTGATAATCGATTTTAAGTGGCTTTACCGAGAAGTGCACAAAGTGGGTCTGTTCTAGTTCTGAAGCTCATGCTAGCACAATTTGGAGGGAGAATACAATCTCTGCCAAATATCCCTCACGCAGGTCGCCTCTCTCGTCGGCTCCACGTGTGAATAGCGGCCCTTATTTGCACGAGGTCCTCGTACGGATATCATCGGCCATAGAAAGGATATAGATTAAGCAGTGCATATAACGTTACATGTACACAGGGGGGTAGGAGCCAACCGATGTTTAATTTAGGTGGATGAACTGAATGACTTGCTCATAATATTCACATTACCGTAAAACCTCGCTTATAGGTCGACCTCACTCATAGGTCGAATTGCAATTTTGAGGAAAAAAAATCGACCTATAGTAAAATACAATGAACTTTTGGAAAACCCCACTTACAGGTCGAATTAGAGTTTGAGAAGTTTTTGGGGGGCTAGACCCCACCCTAGACCCCCCTAAAGCACCCTTCGTCTGGCCAAATTGAGTATTATTTATGCTGTTATGCCTTTATTACGACCACCCCCTACTTGCAAAGAAACAAGCAAAGGGGAAAGAATCCTCGAAAAAAATGTGTATTTTACAGTATTTAGAATTAATGTTTTTAGGCCCCTAAAAACTTAAATTTTTTTCAAAACCTTAATTTTAAGTCGAATTGGACTTTTGAGGTAAAAAATCGACTTATAGCAAAAGGAAATCCCAAATAAAAATCGACCTATAAGCGATGTTTTACGGTACGTCCGATACCCTAATCTGTATGTCTGATACATTTTAGATGGCACCTCTGAAGCTGGCGAAGGGGCATCAAGCTTACCCGAGGAGGAAGAGGTATGATACCAAACACACATACCATACCGTCGCGTTTAAGCGCCGGGTATTGAATAAGCGCCGGGTATTGCATAAGCGCCGGTTTTGTATAAGCACCAGGGGTATAAGGGTCTTGAATGAGCGCCTGTCTTGTATAAATGCCGGGGGTAAACTCCCCTCCAAAGTTATAAGCGCCGGGGCACTTAAACACAACGGTACGGTAGTTTTTAGAACATATACCACCTGTGCTGGATTCTGAGACCCAATTAAATTTGTCTGTAAAAACTGTAAAAAAAAAACACACAAAAAACTGTAAAGCTAAAGAAGGTATTATTTTTGTTGCCTTTTAATGCAAGAAACCCTGACCGTTTTTGATATACAACATGTAGTTTAATAGCATTGACGAAAAATGAAATGACATGTTAGTCCAATTCTGCTCAGCATCCGACCCTGAAGGCATGTTGACTGGTATTCATATCTCACCCTTTGACATGCATGTTGTTCATTCTAGTCCAGAGAATTGACGTTTCTGGCCTCACTAGATTACGGTTGGATAGAGCGCCGTTATAGGAAACTACGGGCAAAATGTGGTGAAGATGTCAATCCTGTGAAAGTAGCCGTACTGGATTCTAGGGTCAACAAAAAACACATCAAGGTAAAGGAGCAGTCAATTATTACTAGTTCTGGGCATGGTGCATTTTCCAAACATGGCAAATTTTTTTCCGACCCCCCCCCCACCACCACCAATTATTTGAAAGTAGTTTTTTACCATCCCGACCCCCCCCCCCCCAAATTGCATTTGCTGGTAAGGCCACTCAAAAAAAAAAAAAGTGGTTTCTCATCACCAAGGTCGGAAAAATGTGACGAGGGAGGCTTTTTTTTTTTTTTTTTTTAAACTCGCGGGCTTAAATGTATTGGATTATATACGTTTTTCATCACCAAAATTCACATTTTAGTGCTTATGTACTTTATGGACCTTTAAAAATAGGGAAAATGTAATTTATCTCTATCCTACTGCAATGCTGGCAGTATTAGCTTTAATTTGATACCAAATATGCCAATATTTGTCCATTTTTATCATATTTGTCATCAAAAATTTGCAAAAAAAAAAAAAAGTTTTCCTCAAAAGCTGATTTTTATGATGCGCGCTGTGATGAGAAACCATTTCATTTTTTTGAGTGGCCTAAGATAGAGGAATTAAATGTGTCGCCAAGGGCTTGTTCTTCATCATGACCCCCTCCCCCCAACATTAATATCTACCAAGCCGCCACCCCTCCCCCCGCCTGGCAATATAGACTTGTCCATAATTCTGTTATGGCAGAAACTTAGAAGACACTTAAATAGTACCCGCAGTAGTCTTCATTCTATCAGTGGGAAATACCGTCTTATGTAACAACAAGCGATTCTTAACTTCCAGATAACCTAGAGAGCACAGGCAATTTCTATGCTAAGATTAGAGCAATTTCCTGGAATTCTCTCTTCATATTTAAACTCATAACATAAATCATGCTTTAAGAACAAATGCTATAGATCTGCAGGTGCTGCAAAGGTTTCGTCTTTTGATATATCTAATAAGAAAAATGTATTTTCACTGTTATTCATAAAACATATGGCATAAGTAAAATTGAAAAAAAAAAGAAAAAAATCTTGCAGAATCTCGAGATTGTAGACTGCGCACCTGCAACCAAATGGCCCTGGGTCCGTGAGGACTCTCATGGAACCAACTGTGCGGCCATTATCCAGAAGTGTGCCCCGGGAGTGCACATTGTCAGCTACAATGTAAGTAAACAAATCATTTGCCAAATGTTGAACTTGTTTTCTGTGATATATTTGAAATCCCAGGATGCTGTTTCTCCACTAATGTGCGGAGGTCCGCAAGTTTGCGGAGGTCTGTAAATACACTCACCATATATTTATGGGAGTCCGCAAATATATATATGGGAATCGTTTTTTAGTACTTAAGCACACAAATACGGAGCTCCATAGAAATTTGCGGACCTCCGCAAATTTATGGATTTACGAATTTAGGGATCTCCGCATATTTGTGGAGAAACGGCATCCAGTGGTTCAATATACCCTGGGTACTGTTTTTCCACATACCGTTTACTAGTATAACTAGTAAACGACCAGCAGTGCTCCCGCTCTTCACCAGACGGCGCACTGTGTATTATGTCATATTATCGCCCATTGGCTTCGGGCAGCGCTAGTGCTAAGCCTATGGCGCGTCTCTGTCTTTTGGCTCTGGAAGCTTTAATAATTATTGTATCCACTAACCAAAAATATCTTCATGACTGGGGGAGTGATTGCCATCGGGTTTAGCACATAAAAATATAGCCTAAGGTAGATACAAGTATAATTTCAACTACTACAATGGTAGAGGTATGGGGAGTTGCCCAGTGAGAGACCCGCATGTTAGGGTTGGTGCGCGATTTTCTCATGTGTCCTGACGCTGTTAGATGAGTAGTATAAGCCGCGGCTAGTACGCGAATCAGACTCAGCTTTCTTTTGATACCAAACATGCCTACCGTAAAACCTCGCGTATAAGCCTAACTCGCGTATAAGCCGCACCCCGACTTTAGGCCGATCCTATAAGCCGCACCAGTGATCTGATTATGGCGACTTTTATACTGTACTATAGTAGCAAAAACTCGCGTATTAGCCGTACCCTGACTCTGTGGTGATCCTATAAGCCGCACTAGCGATCTGATTCGCATACAAGCCGCGGCCTATACACGAGGTTTTACGGTATATAGGGTGCGGCTTATACGAGAGTTTTTATAAGTATACTACAGTACCAAATTAACAATTTTCAGACCCCCTCTGCGGCTTATATAATACGTCAAAGTTAGGGGTGTGGCTTATACGTGAGTTAGGCTTATACGCGAGGTTTTACGGTAATACAGAGGTTCGTATGATATGGGATTGGGCTGAAATGCCGTATCATGTGGATATATCCTAACCCCTCTACGACCGCATATTGACCAAACAGAAAAAGTTATTTCCGCATTTTGTGGACCTCTTTTTATGGATAGGAATTAGGGAGTGGTCATTTTTTAACAACAGGGGGGGTTGGTGGATTTCCGCGTGAGTGGGCCGAAATTCTTTTTATCCCCCCCCCCCCCAAGCGAGGGGTCCAAATTTGCCGGGTCAGTGTGGCTGACCCCTTTGAGCTATAGTAACGCACGGGCTTTTTCATTAAAAAGGGCTGCAAATCTTTTGGTCCCCCCCCTCAAGAGGGGTCCAAATTTTTTTGGTCACCCCCTAAATCCACCACCCCCCGTTGTTAAAAAATGACCACTCCCTTAAGTGGAGAAACAGCACCCTGGTGAATCGAATTGGAATGAAAATTGTTTTCTTTATACTGAAAGTAAAAAGGTCTGTGACTTGCATGCGATTTCTGTTACATCCAGTCAAATATCCGTGTGCGTTTTTGTTCGTTTTTTTAATTTTTTTTATTAGGTCCTGATTAAGATTCAGAATGACCTTTCACAACCAATTTATGGTAAACCTGATTACGATTTATGTAGCACGTTTTTCTATGAAAGAAAAGAAAAGAAAGAAAGAAAGAAGGTGTAAGTGAAAAGATGGGGGGGGATGCGAATCACATATTAATCCATCATTATAAGGTTACACTATTTTTTAGACTTTTGATTTTATCTAAGTATCTGAATTGTAAACTAATGTCAATTTAATTGATTTTCAGGTTGACAAGTATAATGACAAGGAAAAAGATTGGAAGATGGAAGACAAATACATTATCAAAGCACTGAGGGACATAGAGAAACGCGATGATGTAAGTTTAATGATATGGACTAACAAGTTAGTACGACTATTGATCGACAGGGGGTGGTACCAGCTCTCCCGCCAGTGACGCCGTGACGTCACTGCGGGCTGCCACTCGGTCAATCATGGACATTTAGAAAATTTTTATCTGTCTGAACATTACGATTTCTAGGCCTGTTTATATCTGATCAAACTGTGTATACTTATGGTGAGAAGTAATAGTTAGACTATGGTTATGAAAGGGTAAATAGAATTAACCACAGCTTTATAAGCTGTGGTTAATCCTACCTACCCTTTCATAACCATTGTCTAACTATCTTAAACCACAGCTAGAAGGTTATGTGAGTCTAAGTGGAAATAACCAAGGTGTGAATTCCTTTGTCTTAGCCCTCCGCTGTGGTTTAATTAAATATAAACAACCCCTCAGATTCTCCTGATCTATCTAGGTTTCTCATGTTATTCTTTACCGAAGGGAATGCTATGGGGTTCTCATATGATTGGATCGTGAGAATTGACCAAAAAATCGGCTAGTGGAGCCTTAAGCTGGGACGTTTTTTTACTCAAATCGGCGCTATTCTCACAAATCTGACGCAGACCATGAAATCATAGGGCCACTTTATACAGGAAGGTATTGTAGAACCTGGCGTAGGCCTAGTGTTTGTAAATATGTTTATGTTTATAAACACTCCATGTACAGATGATGAATAGAATTGCCAAGGCTATATAGCACAGTTTAGGTCCCGATTCAGCCCCGATTTTGCATCTCAGGCCGATCTATGCTTCCGATCACATATCAAACAGGTTTGAATTTTATTCATCTGATCTTCACAGGGCTCTAATCGGCCGATTTCTGTACAATGACAGGTAGGAAATATGTTTTTGTTTTTATCTGATTAGACTGCAGAGACCTATATGATCGGTTCGTGAGAATTACAAAAAAAAATCGGGTAGTGGGGCCCCAGCTTCTGGCTTATCAAAGCCTGTCCTTCTCAAGCCATATCTTTTGTTACACTTCTCACTGGAGTTTACAGCTGGGACTCCACTACCCGACTTTTTGGGTCATTCTCACGAACCAATCATCATGATCATAAAGGTCTTTACAGTTTGATCAGGTCAAAACAAAAAGAAATCCTATCTGTTATTGTGCATAAATCGGACGTTAAGAGCCCTGTGAACGGGGGAGCATCAGATAAATGAAAATCAAAACAGTTTGATATAATATATGATTGGGATAAAAATCGGCCTCAGATTCAAAATCGGGGCCCAAATCAGGACCTAGATCCTATTTATATAGTCTTGGCAAGTCTAATTTCAACTTGAGCATGAGTTTTTATAAACATCAACATGTTTATAAACATGAACCTATGGCAGGATCTAAAGTACCTCCCTACTTACAGTATACACAAATATGATTCTCTGGTTTGAGCCCGATTCGGGAGAATAGACCCGATTTGTGCACAAAATCGGCTCGTGGAGCCTTACCTTATCACTGACTAAGTAAGATATCTGTTTCAGATCAACATCGTCTCTATGAGCTATGGCGGACGTGAGAAGTTAGACGACGAGGAGGATAAGATCCTTTTGCGTCTGTCAACCAAAAAGGTAGGATATGTATATCTGATTTTTGTGAATTAATGAGTGCAGGATCCCTGCTGGGTCCATTGTTAGCATGCATGTAAAGACGGAATGTTGCCGTAAATAACATTTGTTGATTTCAAGTTCACATTTGAATAGTGAATGTTATATCAGTCACCTACAGTACTTTAAGGTGGGTCGCTACCCTTTGATCAAAGTAAACAGAATTTCTTAATTTTTTTTCTTCTAGAGGCAGTTTAAATCATACTGACATGATAAATGAAAAGAAAAATGGGGAGTCCCAAACTACTTTTTGAAATATCGAATTTTGAGAATTTTAAGTATTTTTCTTTATTTCTAAAAAATTGAAAAAATTGTGAAAACTTTGGTTATCTTTTTTCATATCAACCATTATGCACAGCAATGTAAAACCTCACATGTGATACGCCTATATGTTATACTTTAGAGTAAAAATAATCTTACAGTTGTACACCGTGGCATTCTGAGTAAAAATATGATGATTCGTGAAAGAGTACCGTTAAACCTCGCCTATAGGTCGACCTCACTTATAGGTCGAATTGGAATTTTGAGGGAAAAAATCGACCTATAGCAAAGTACATTGAACTTTAGGAAAACCCCACTTATAGGTCGAATTGGAGTTTGAGATTTTTTTTTTTTGGGGGGGGGGGGTCAAACCCCACCCTAAACCCCCCTAGAGAAGCTTTTCCCGAGGCCAAAATGACTATTATTTCTGGTATCTTGCCCTTTAGACAGCCCCCTACTTCTTGCACAAAGAGATTTGGGTTTACAGGGATAATAATCTCAGAAAAAAAGGTATGTTTTCCAGTATTAAGAATGAAGGTTTTTTTGGCTCTTTAAATGGTTTACCATTTTTCAAAACCCCACCTATAGGTCGAATTGGACTTTTGGCAAGAAAAATCGACCTATAGCAAAAATTGATTCCAAATAAAAATCGACCTATAAGCGAGGTTTTACGGTAGGAATAAAATGTCATTATTTTGTAGTCTTATTGGCTAAAAATTGTATTCAAAATTAACAGAATAAGTCTCTCAAAAGATAGTTCAGCTCATTTGCTAACATATAAAAGTGATTTTGATAGGGGGTCCCGGGCATATTTTAAGTTTTTTTGGCCTTTCAAGTTAGAAAATAATGCAAAAACAGACTGAATTTCATATTCACTAATTCAGAGCATTGTTTAATGAGTAATATCATCAAAATCTTGCTCTTAAACGTCCTTATTAAATAACCTTGGTTAATAGGAAATAACATCTGTTACAAATATATCAAATTTTAAAGGTCCCATAAGATGCTCAATCTTACTTGAATTTGCCTAATTTTTGAATATGAAAAGGGGAACTCATTTGTATATCAAACTCTGCAATATGGGCCCATTCTGATACTTTTAAGCTGCATGCGCAGAGACCTGCGCAGTGGGTTTCTTTTCAACAGGTAGCAATCCACCTTAAGAGCTATTATTACAATGGATAAACATTTCATACCGCAGATTCTTATTGCTTCTGCATCCAATGATGGCTGGACTGAGGCAAACACTATAAGATACCCCGCCAAGTTTAAGCACGTCATAGCTGTCGGCAGCTGTGATGAAAATGGCCTGAAAGCTGGACACAGTTCGGTCGGTAAGGAGCTGGACTTTCTGATGCCAGGACTTGATATAAAGGTTGACAAAGTAATGAAACATGGCAGTGGTACATCGTATGCCGCACCGCACTTGGTGGGCGCTGCTGCACTGATACTCAACCTGATAGAATCCACTCAACACCCAGGTAGGTGCAATTAAGTAACCATTAAACCCAAGATAAGGCAAAAAACAAAGGTTTGCTTCAGGCCACCCGACCGACCCTATCAAAAGAGGGCCGACCTTATGTTTTTTATGCAATTTTGAAGATTTTTACACTTTTTTGGGGTCAATTTTAGCTTTACAAACATTTTGAAAAAATCTTCCCATTTTTACACTTTTTTGGTCAATTTTAGGGTATGTAGAGGGCCTGTAAAAAAAGAAAAAATCCGACCTACCGACCCTAGTGTTTCTTCCCATGTTACCTGAAACGAACCTTTTTTTATTTGGCCTAAGATAAGATATTCGAGATCCTATTTAAGTGCCTCAGACTGTCAATCCGGGGACTCATACAAGACTGGTGCTCTTTCAAAACCGGCACTTTATCGTGACGGTACGGCATACATGAATAATACGAAATCACCGTGACGGTACGACATACATGAATAATACGAAATCACCTTGACGGTACGGCGTACATGAATAATACAAAATCACCTGTATCTGTTTGTTTGTTTGTAATTGATTTTTTATTCTGTCCAATATGTAGGCTTATAGCCTGTATTACTATAAAGAACAGATCATATGTGGGGCTCCCTGACCAACCTCAGCTCTTATGGAAGAGGTTTCTCAGTGAGCTCCATTATACCAGGTGGAATAGGTATATATAATATGCTAGAGATGTTAATTAGCATATGGGTGAATTATTGTCTTAAATTAATTTTATCAATTAAATTGGCATGAAACTTCTTGTGATGGATTAGACTCTTCTTATATTCTCTTGGAGTCATATAAGCCCATCCACACAGGTTAAGTGTATGAGCTCATATAGTCCCCATTTGGGTCCAGTACCCCCCACCCCCGCCTATATGTCCGGTAGGAGATCTATAAGGTCCTCATACTTTTTGTTTAACCAATCTGTGAATTCTTCTTCCTTTTCAATCTCCCTTGTTTCAACAGTTTGGCTGTTCCACAGTATGGATAATTTATATCCTAATTTCTTTTGTCCTCTGGTATTGACAATTTAATCAGTGTACTCAATATTAAAATGGAGGTTGTAGGCAGATCTATGCTAAATAATTGCCCCTCTTTGTAGGGGATCTACCCATTAGGCCACTCAAAAAGAAAAACCTGGTTTCTCATCACAGCGCGCATCAGGAAATTTTTTTTTTTTAATTTTGTACATTTTTAATGAAAAAATGTGTTAAATATTGAGAAATATTATGATATTTGGTATCAAATTAAAGCTTATATTGTCAGTAATACAGTGGTCTAGGAATATCTTACATTTTCCAACTTCTGTAAATCAATAAACACTTAAATACTAAAGTGTGAAATCTGCTCATGAAAAGTCTACATTTTCCTATACATTTTGGCCTCTCAGTAAAAAAAAAAATATATATAATAAAAAAACGCCCTCGTCATATTTTTCAGTGCTTGGTGATGAGAGACCAGATTTTTTTTAGGGGCTTTAAGATAGTGCTGGTTAATGAGTGATAACTGATTTCCTATTTCTTTAAAACCCACAGGTCCAGAAAAGAGACGTGAGCTGACAACTACAAAAGACATGAAGAATATTTTCAAACGCGCATGTATAGGGTACGGTAGGCGTACGATTCACAGGGGCTATGGACTGCCTAACCTGAACCTAGTTAACGAGGAATTCATTGATAGATATATCCTTAACCCCGACACGGATGGCACGGCTGCTCCTGGCCCAGGCCCTGCTGGCATGGCTCCTGCCCCTGCCCCAGCAAACAATTAAGGCCACCTTATTTTGATAACTTGGATTACGGGCTTTTGGCTCCAACTTTTTCGAAGGGCAGAGGAAAAAGCAAAAAAAAAAGCTGCCCTATGGGAGGGGCTGGATCAAAAGATTTCCCGAAGGGCAAAGGAATAAAAAAAAAAAGAAGGCATCGAAAACATCATTTTTGGGTAATCTTAGGAAGATATGTTGAGTAATATCCCCAATCTGAAAGGCCTCATTCTACCGTTTACTGGTCAACATGTACTTTAATTTTTTTGGGAAAATTCTCCAAAAAAAATCTCGGAGGGGTTTAAAAAATGTTTAAAACTTTTTTCTTTTTTTTGGGAAAAATGCCAAAAATCTCGGAGGCGGATCCGTAATCCAAGTTATCAAAATAAAACGGCCTAATGGCTGGGCCCTGGAAGGTGAGATCCCCCTCACCAAAGCCGACATGAAGATCCGTATATATCATCATATTTTTGATTATGCACTATAAGGAAAATAGTTGATAAAGGGTAATTCGATATGTGGGAGTAGGATATATAGGTTCTGTGAAATAAAGACAAGTTGATATGTAGGCCTAAGGAAAATAGTTGGTATTTAAGGGAAATTATATAGTAGGTATACAAGACCAGCATACAGGTTTTATGATATAAAAGCCAGTTGACATTATTATTACATAGGTTTTGTGAGATAAAGGCTTTTGTGGGATAAAGGCATTTGTTTTCAGGGATAAAAGCTTTTGTGCTTTAACGCCAATTTTGTGGGATAAAGGCTAGTGGTCAAAAGCTAGTAAAACCTTAGTAAAACCGACTAACTTTTGACTATCATTTGAGATTCACTATTTTCAGTGTATGAATGGAAAAGTGTGCCTTTGTCATGTGTATTTGAGGACTTTGCACAAATTTCAAGTATAAATGCAGTCTATACGAAAACCTGCCGGACACCGGCTACAGCCGGCAAAAAGTCTGCCGGTCCGGCAGAAAAGGGGCTACTGCAGGCCCAAATGACTGGCTGTATTCTAAAGATTCTTGGCAACGTGCCATTTTTTACGGCTTGTAAAGGTTTCTACAGCAAAAAACAGAAAGTGTGAATATCTTCTGTAATGTTCTTCAGTAATCTACATATTAAATTGATTAATATAATTGTAACACATAGGGGGAACCCTATTCGTTATCATCGCCAGTACAAACACTTGCTTCATATTTCATTTCTGAATAACAAGATTGTACTCCAATATCTGGGCTTGCAAAAAATTGAGCCGGGTCTGCATAGAACAAATCTGCAGGACCGAATGTCCTGCATGGTGAAAAAGTTTTTGTATAGACTGTAAATGTATAGTCATGTATCCTAGCTCTGTAACAAAGGACAAAACAATGAAAAAATGAAAGAGCCTGCAAAACCACTGATCAAAATGAACCTGCTGATTTAACACCTGTATTTAAAGATACAATTTCAACTAAAACGTTCCAAAATTAAGTTGGAATATAACCGCACAATGTTTTCATCAACCATTTTCCTATTATCTGACATTCTTTATGATATGTATTGTTCATCCAGGGCCAGGATGGTGTTTCTCCGTAAATTTGCGGACATCCGTAAATTTACGGACGTCCGTAAATACACTCTCCATAATATTGATGGAGCTCCGCAAATATAGGTCTATATCTCTTTTTGGTACTTCAGCATACAGATACGGACCTCCGTATATATTTGGGGACATCCGTATATATTTGCGGAGCTCCATAAATATATTTGCGGACGTCGGCAAATTTGTGGAGAAACACCATCCATGGTGCTGTTTCTCCACAAATTTGCAGACCTCCACAAATTTGCAGATGTCTGCAATACACATTCCATAATTTGTGGAGAAAATGAAAATGATGATTAAAATAGTTTTTTTGGTACTTATACATACAAATACGGACCTCCGTATATATTTGCAGAGCTCCATAAATTCATGGAATGATCGCAAATTTGTGGAGAAACAGCACGCAGTCATAGTACACTTGTTGGTGTTATAATGCCCCGTATAATGCACCATCAACTGGTCTAGAGTTTTGTCCGCCGACAGTAAATCATTTGAGACACTTGTAGTTTTGTTATGCTAAGTGATGAAACCTTCATTACTACTGATCATGTTATCAAACTATAATGAGAAGATCACTTGAAAGTAGCTGACAGCTGTGTCTTACGAACTTGGGCCAATGTCAACGTCTCTGACCAGGTGCCATCTCTGACTAGGTGCCATCTCTGACCAGGTGTCATCTCTGACCAGGGTGTCATCTCTGACCAGGTGCCATCTCTGACCGGGTGCCATCTCTGACCGGCATGAATAAAAACGTTTTATTTAGGGCAGATGATGATAAAATTGGGCAACTAGTTACTACATTAAAGAGTTATAACATCCATTAACATTTTCAGCCAAATTCTATCTACATCTGCCCTAAATAAACCGTTTCCATCCAAGCCGGTCAGGGATGGCACCCGGTCAGAGATGGCACCCGGTCAGAGACGAAAAAACTAAAGTTTGTGAGACACAGCCTGACACGGTAGTATTAAAGTGACATGGTCCGATTTTTTTCATATTTCAAATCCTGCTTAAAGGTGTTTCATATGTTAGTACAATATCATATTTGGAGAATAGGGCCCAATAAAATGTTATCTATGGGCAATAAGAGCCCAATTAGAGGGTCCGACATGGCCCAAGGGTAGTATTTTGCAGTGTTTTTTCAATGGGGGAATTATAGCGTGCACTCCAAAATTAGTAAATTGAGCCATAATCTGATAATTAGTCAGATTTTAAGCTGAATTATAGGGAATGAGATAAAATAAAGTAGCTAGCACATGAAGTATGGCCATAGGGAACATTCTGATTCATTTCTAACAAAATTGATTTTTGAACCCTATTCATCGGACCATGTCACTTTAAGTTCCGTGCACTAAGTGTGTGAGAGTGACAGTTATGCTCAGTATGCCCAGTGTCGAGTGGAGGAGGAGGCTCATGTACCCACTGTTCATTTATTAATTACGGGGGGGTGGTGAGATTTCATGCGGAGGGGCGAAAATTGTTTACGGTCCCCCTCGAGAGCACGTGGAACGTTTTGTGGCCCCCCTCGCCCACCCCCTTTGAACTATAGTAACGCGCAGGTTTTTTTGCTAAAAAGGGGCTAAATTGTTTACGCCCCCTCCTCAAGAGGGGTCAAATTTTTTTACCCCCCCCCCCTCAGGAGGGTTCAGAAATTTTTACGCCCCCCCTGTAACTAATTAATGAACACTCCCCAAGGCCAGACCCCAAAAAAAAGTTGGTCTACGGGTTTCCCACTCCCTATTTTCGAGAATGCAATTTTTTTTTTTTTTTTTTTAAAGTGTCTATAAAGCCCCATGTTGCAATCTCAAGAAATGCACATGTCACATGTCACTTAACTGGCCATGTTGCATGTCGATTTTAAGAAATGCCCATGTCGCCATGTCGATTTCAGGGGTCGATACCCATGCCTAGGTTTTATGATTAGAGTAGCGTAGAGTAGAAGTGGTAATAATCATTGAAATACTTTGCAGTACCGTTATGGATTATATGTAGCTAACAAAGGAAAGGGCTCTCCAACTCTTGCATGTATTGGGGAAATAGTAACAAAAGAAACATTTTTTTAATAAAGAATTTACCAAATAATTGTCAAGCAGTATTCGCTGCAGTCTTGGTTCTTTCTCCCTTTAGGGAGAGGTCAATTTTGAACAAATACAAATACGGAAATCCATCAATTGCCTCCCTTCCCTGTTGTTACAACTGACCGCTTCCTCATGGGTAGACACTAACGTTTTCAGCCACCCGGCCACCCGGGCCAGTAGCCTCAGAAATCTGCGGGCCCACATCTGAATCCACTGGCCCAGAATGGCAAATTTACCTTCTCTGGGGAGAAAATTATGAATATTCGGGAATAGAATTTATTAGAATACGATCAAATTGCCTAGCCACCCCACGATTTTTTCTTTCCAATGACATATTACACGACTATATTGCGCCAGCAAATTCTCCCAAACTTTTTTGGGTCCACTGCTGTGGGCCACCTGGGCCCACAGAAGGTTGATTCTGCATAAAACTGCGGGCCCAGAGGCCAAACTATGTGCCATAGCTTCCCGGGCCAGCATTAGTGGCTACCCCTGATTCCTGCATCTTCCTAAGGCCACTCAAAAAAATAAAATGGTTTCTCATCACCGCGCGCATCATAAAAATCAGGTTTTGGGAAAAACTTCTTTATTTTGCCAAATTTTGATGAAAAACCTCATCAAAATGGACGAATTTGGTCATATTTGGTATCAAATTAAAGCTAATAATGCCAGCAATGCAGTGGTATAGAAATAACTTATATTTTCCACACTTTTAAATATCAATTAATTTTTAACCAATTAAATGTGAATTTTGGCCAAAGAAACCTGTAAATAAACCTATACATCTTGGCCTGTGAGTAAAAAAAAAAAAAAAAAAAAAAAAGCCTTCCTCGTCAGATTTCTCAGACCTTGGTGATGAGAAACCACTTTTTTTTTTTGAGTGGCCTAAAAGATATTTTATACATTGTGCTTCCTGTTATCATTATCCTTAAAGACACTTTTTTAAATTTTTTTATTTAACCGTTCATAATATATAGAGTGACATTAAGATCTTCCCGGTTAATTTTCGCGGGGGTAATCCATCCAGTGAAAGTATTACATGAATTATCATACGCTTGAACAGTTTTAGTTGACCTTCAGGTTCCACCCACTTTTTGCTGTATAGTACAGGCTAGTAACTTAACTATTTTACAGTAACACATTACCACCTAAATCGACCCAAAATCAAGTTACCGTAAAACCCCGCCTATAAGACGAATTTTATTTGGCGTTTTTATTTGCTATAAGCCAATTTTTTTTTCTGTAATTGGGGGTTGGGCTTATAGTTGGGGTCTTAATAGATTAGAATAAAGAGGAAACAATTTTTAAACTATTTTGTATAGGACGATTTTTTTCTCAAGTTGGGGGTTCAGCTTATAGGTGGGAGTCGTCCTATAGGTGGGGTTTTACGGTATGAAATGAACCCAATATAGACTTCCATTCATCACTTCCTTATCAACTGTCTGGCCCCCTTATCATAGGAAGGCCATTTGTTATGAAATCTAGATGAAATTCCTGATTAAAGGGCTCTCTATTAGACCTATGAATTCATTGTCTATGTGTTTTGATTGTTCATAACGGCCCCCTGCAGGTTTCCCCCCCCCCATTTCTGGTGGCTCACAGTTATATATTTTGCACCCTATTATGGCCAAACTTACAGGTTTAATAAAAGAGAAATAACAGACTCCAAACTTCTCATATAGACTTACAGGCACTTGATATATGGAAACATAATGAAAATAAGAAGTCACCCAAAATCAGATGGTAATGTATCTTCAAGATAACATTCAGTCATCAAACACCTCAGAAAATATGAAACATGCTCCTGGTCAACCTTGTATAGTTACAACAAGAACACCAAAGTACTAAATAAAGATACCCTGACATACACGGTGAAAGCAAACTCACTGCAGTAAAACATGGTAATAAGTTTGTCCCTCATTAAACAACTAGTGTACTATGTGGTTGCATTCTTACATTGACAACAGATGTACTTTATTATGGATAAGCACCACAGCTTATGTCAAATATAAATACTTCATGACTACTGAAAACGTACATATTTCCGCTGGTATAAAAAGTACCATTTTACTGGGATTTAAATTCGCGGATTTTGAATGATGGTTGTTACAGACCTATGTTGGATAAATTCTTGCTCTGTACATATTTTCGCGGAATTAATAATCCATGAAACCCGCGCAAATATGTACAGCGCAAAAATATACAGTAAAACCTCGCGTATAAGCCTAACTCGCGTATTAGCCGCACCCCTAACTTTGACAGATTATATAAGCCGCAGAGGGGGTCTGAAAATTGCTAATTTGGTACTGTAGTATACGTATAAAAACTCTCGTATAAGCCGCACCCTATATAGGCATGTTTGGTATCAAAAGAAAGCTGAATCTGAATCGCGTCCTAGCCGCGGCTTATACGCGAGGTTTTACGGTAAAACGTTTACAGTATTGTCTTTGTAAGCCTTTCCAGTTACACGGACAACATTACTCAGTATGTATTTTCGCGCATGAATATTTTCGCGAATTGACTACAAAGTGCACTTTCACGTGTATTTAAATTCGCGGATTTTGGAATATGCTAGTTATATGACTATATTGGATAAATATTCGCTCTGTACTTATTTTCGCGATTTTTATTTCCGCAAAATTCGCGAAAATAAGTACAGCGGTAAATTACATACGTTTACAGTATAGTGTCATAACGACCCATTTAGTCAGAATATAGAAGTTTTATAATGGTATAGCGGCCCATTTAGTCAGAACATAGAGTTTTATGTCGTTACGACCCATTCACTCAGAACATAGACGCTTTATAATGTCATTACGGCCCATTTACTCGGAACATATAAGTTTTATAATGTCGTAGACCCATTTTATCAGAACATCGAAGTTTTATAACGTCATAACGGCCCATTTAGTCAGAACATAGAGTTTTATGTCATCACGGCCTATTTGCTCAGAACATAGATGCTTTATAATGTCATTACGGCCTATTTACTCAGAACATAGACGCTTTATAATGTTGTTACGGCCTATTTACTCAGAACATAGATGCTTTATAATGTCATTACGGCCCATTTACTCAGAACATAGACACTTTATAATGTCGTTACGGCCCATTTACTCAGAACATAGAAGTTTTATAATGTCGTAGACCCATTTTATCAGAACATCGAAGTTTTATAACGTCATAACGGCCCATTTAGTCAGAACATAGAGTTTTATGCCGTTACGGCCTATTTACTCAGAACACAGACGCTTTATAATGTCATTACGGCCTATTTACTCAGAACATAGACGCTTTATAATGTCATTACAGCCTATTTACTCAGAACATAGACGCTTTATAATGCCGTTACGGCCCATTTACTCAGAACATAGACGCTTTATAATGTCATTACGGCCTATTTACTCAGAACATACACTTTATAATGTCGTTACTGCCTATTTACTCAGAACATACACTTTATAATGTCGTTACCGCCTATTTACTCAGAACACAGACGCTTTATAATGTCGTTACGGCCTATTTACTCAGAACACAGACGCTTTATAATGTCGTTACGGCCCATTTGCTCAGAACATAGATGCTTTATAATGTCATTACGGCCTATTTACTCAGAACATAGACGCTTTATAATGTTGTTACGGCCTATTTACTCAGAACATAGATGCTTTATAATGTCATTACGGCCCATTTACTCAGAACATAGACACTTTATAATGTCGTTACGGCCCATTTACTCAGAACATAGAAGTTTTATAATGTCGTAGACCCATTTTATCAGAACATCGAAGTTTTATAACGTCATAACGGCCCATTTAGTCAGAACATAAGAGTTTTATGTCATTACGGCCCATTTACTCAGAACACAGACGCTTTATAATGTCGTTACGGCCTATTTACTCAGAACATAGACGCTTTATAATGTCGTTACGGCCCATTTACTCAGAACATAGACGCTTTATAATGTCGTTACGGCCTATTTCCCTCAGGGCTCTGACCAGCTCGGGTACTGCCTGCTGTGGGGTGGCGCGCTGTCCCCACAGCTCCAACATGCGGTATCTGGGGTCCTCCACTAGGGGTGCCTGGGCACTCACCCTGTCTAGGTCATCTCCCCCCAGACCTAGATAGGCACCTACAGTTCTCCAGTCCTGGGTCAGCTTGGGGGATATCTTCTCAAAAAGCTGCTGCAGATCGTTTTCTGTTCATGAGAGATAAGGACAGGTAAGAATGGGTCAATTATACATTGGTTAGATGCATTGTAAGTGGCACATTAGAAATTGTTTACAGAGAAAATACTCAGAAAAATAATGGAATTAATCAATGATTACATGACACAAATATGGGGGTCTTCTCTAATCTGCCTCTACTCTTGAAGCCTTGGATTCCATCACACTCGGCCCCATGTTTAAAGATATATACAAAGCCCTGTACGGAATGACCTTGAGCAGGTTTCAAAGATTGAGCGTGTGAGTGGCCTCACAGATGACTCAGGGTAAGCTGAATCTGTAGCTTATCATGTACTTAGATATAGTACTCCGTTATAATCATTCATTGGTCGATTCTGGCATCAGAAATGAATTCCTTGTTAAAAAGTACCCTAAAGTCATGTGTCATACATGTATGTTATTCCATTTCAGGCCAGCAGGTGGGTGTGGGTGAGCAGGTGGGTGTGGGAGAGCAGGTGGGTGTGGGTGTGCAGGTGGGTGTGGGCAACGGTTGCAGGCTGCGGGCATGTACCGCCTTCTGTCCCTATCAAAAAGCAAGTTGATCGGACGATAAACGGCGATGATATGGGTGGTACAGTTTTGAACTGCTCTGGACGCTCCTGACGCTGTTGCTGCCAACTCTCTTTTTTCTATCGTGGACTTCTCAGAGTGTACGAGAAGTATGGGTGGCGCCACCCTTTTCTGTACGGACGATATAGGAACTAAAATATTTGTTCGTGATGTAAGTGATGCTCTAGACTGGCATGCCTGATACCGCGTACATTGGATGTCATGTGTGTCGGGCTCAGTATGGCCGTGTATAGGGAATACACATTCCAAGAATACACATCTTCAATATACACATCCCCTCCTTCCCTTCCCGGTGACACACCACTGCCCCCATGCCTGCAGTTCGGGGAGGTGAGGCCTACAGTGAGAACGCCAGTGGGACTGGCCAGGGCAGGTAGTCCAGCCTAGCAATGCTCTGTTTTGCAAACTTTCATTTAAATTTTATCTAGATGTTTTAGATGGTTTTTATTGTGTGTTAGAGGGTATTTCCAGTGTAGAAGATGGCATTTCTGCGTGTGAAGAGAGAAATATGGGACAGATTGGCAAAAGTAGTCATTTCTATCTTTGCTTTAACACTGAAGCCTATGTACCTTTCATTTAGAGGGTAGCAATTTAAGAATAATTAAGAGTTTAAGGAAAAGAGAGAAATCACTACCTAAAGATCGCAGGCCAATTACAGCAAGAAGGAAAGACATTTCACTTTTTTTTTCGAAGGAAACATTTGTTCCCTGACCTTGCCCATCTGTCTTTTTAGTTATCTCATCTCTGTCTGTCATACAGGCTGAATGACAGACAATCTCTTATGTAACAAAAATGTCTTAAACCTTGGTTGAGTCGTTTAGTATAACTCAGTCACCCTGAGTCAATTACACATTTACTTGTATTATAGCTAAACACACAGGAAAGGTGTCCTATTCCTTCCACATTCTTTAGACCTCCCCAGGATAGGATATTCAGTCTTCAAAGGGATTCTAACTTCTTAGCCTCATGCAGCCATTGAAGTTACACTTCATTATATGTTTAAAACTTGATATCAAATCATTAAACATGATCAAAAGTGAAATAAGAATCTTGAAGTGTGACTGAAATTTCTAAAACAATGCTTGTGGTGCCATCTGGTGTCAATAAAAATATGTGTACATTGTACACACTTTTATTAAAAGTGTCTAAGTGTGTTGAAAAAAGTGTGTTCATGCTCAAGTGTGTTAAAAATATATGTGTGTTACTTTTTATCCATGTTCCCGCAACACACATTTTTTACAGTGTACCATCTAAGGCACCACTCGTGGAGAAACCTGTCCTTTAGACAGATATCTATCATCGTGGACCTCTGTGTATGTAGATACTAACCACTTGCTGTTTTTGCTTCCAAAACGGTCTTGCCCAAATCTTGTCGGCCTTGATTTTCCAGAGCAGCAGCGATCAGATGTTTAACATCCTCGTAGTTTGAGTTTGAATGTTGTTGCCGCCATCCGTGAAGCATCTTCATAACATAATAAGACATACTGTAAACATATTTTGTTTCGTGCTGTATACATTTTCGTGAATTTCAGCAAAATCCGCAAAAATATGTACAGCGCAAATATTCATCCAGTATAGTTATACAATTGCCATATTCCAAAATTCCTGAATTTGAATACACTCGAAATTGTACTTTAGGCCAAAAAAAAAAGGTTTGTTTCAGGTCACCCGACCGACCCTATCTAAACAGGGCCGACGCTACGTTTTTTATGCAATTTTAAAGAAATTTTTATATTTTTAGACTTTTTTGGGGTCAATTTTAGGTTTACAAAATTTTGGAAAAAAATCTCTCCATTTTTACACTTTTTTGGGTTAATTTTAGAGGGAAAGTAAAAAAAAAAAAAGTAAAAAAAAAAAAGAATCCGACCTACCGACCCTAGAGTTTCTTCCCATGTTACCTGAAACAAAACTTTTTTTTATTTGGCCTTATAGCAAATTCGCGAAAATGTATAGGCTACCCGTGAAAGAAATCTACCCGGTATGTTTAGAGTAATGTACATAGTTAACCTTTATTGCCTTTTATCAATCTGATACATAAATACATCCCTGATGAGTAGACCCATGCATGTGGTCCTCAAAAGCTTACCGTAATCAGTATAACTGTTCTCAATATAATTTTTCAAAATTGTGGAAAAAATGACGGCAAAGGGCATACTTTTAACTACCCCCCATACTGCATCAGAGCATCGTCCAGCCCCTGACGATATAAGAAAATGATAATAAGGCCAAAAAAAAGGTTTGTTTCAGGTCACCTGACCCACCCTATCAAAACAGGGCCAAAAAAAGGTTTGCTTCAGGTCACCTGACCGACCCTATCAAAACAGGGTCAACCCTGTGTTTCATATGCAATTTTCCGTATTTTTACCCTTTTTAGGTCAATTTTAGGGTCTTCGGACCCTACATTTTCTGCCCATGTTACCTGAAACAAACCTCTTTTTTTTGGCCTAACAAAAAATGCCTGGGTAAAAATGTCATAATATCCTACCCGGGCAGCGAATCGCTCCGGACCGCCCGTCACGGGGGCACTTAGGGTGTCAAGGGTGTTATGTGGAAGGCCAAGCTGCAACCCAAGACGGAACCAGTCAGCGGCGATATGTGCTGCCACGACCTGCAGGTGAGGGCCTGACAGCTCCACTGTTGGGCAAAAGAAATAAAAGGTGTGTTTATCGAACCAAACAAAGATCGCTCCCATGTCGCCTGCAGACCCCTAGCGTCAGTGGCACGGACTAATAAAAGGTTGTTTTATTTAGTTTTTACTTTGGCTGAAAAGTACCCAGAAATTGACTTGAGAAGTTGCATGCTGACTCGCCAATGACGGCCTCATGGACTACCAAATTGCACTATAGGTATAGGCCCAACCTGGCCTAAGTTTGGCCTATAAAGAAAACATGGTACAGGTTTCAGCTAGAACCGGGCTAGAACACTGAGGGAGTGGTCATTTTTTAACAACGCGAGGGGCCGGGGGAGGGGTTGGTGGATTTTCGCGAGAGCGAGCCGAAATTTGTTTGGTCCCCCCAAGTCGAAATTGAGCGCGGTCAACCCCTTTGAGCTATAGTAACGCGCGGGCTTTTTCACTAAAAAGGGGTGCAATTTTTTTGGTCCCTGCCTCAAGAGGGGTCCAATTATTTTTGGCCCCCCCCTTCAAGGGATCCAAATTCTTTTGGTCCCCCCCAAATCCACCAACCACCCTCCCCCTGTAGCTAATAGATGAACACTCCCTTATGTCCAGCACAATACATCTGACCGCCTGACAGCTCAACTGTTATAAAGGAAACATTGTACAGATTTTAGTTAGCACAAGTGAAAAGACTGTTTCCCGATAGCTTTTTGGCCATCAATTTATTTTCCAGCAAAGCATAGGCCTAATCAAACTGGAATTCTGAATTGAGAATAAAAGGTTTTATTATCACATCTCACCATATTCAGTCTCAAAGAGGAAGTTATTGTAAGTGACTCAGTTAGAGAGACCCTTATTGGGACCATGGTACAGGAAATCCCATTCCGGCGACCTGGGCCACTGTCTACTTTCTAAAAGTTTAGACCTGAGGCAATAATTTCAGTGACTTCAGAGAGTGTTAATTAATTATTTACAGGGGAGTGTTAAAAATTCACACGGAGGCACGATATTTCGCAACACGATAATTTTTTGGTGACAATTTCAGGTCCTTGTCTGGGGCTTATTTCTCAAATTTGTCGGGTCCCCCTCTTTTTTTCACTTCTTCACATGTTTTCCTACATGCCGTTTTTACAGTTTGTAAATCGGATAATTTTAAAGGATTATAGCGGAAAAACGCTAAAATTATGCCTAAAATAGGAAAATTTAAAAACAAATTAAAAACAAAAAAAGAAATCCGACCGGCCAGGTCTGGTTTGTCTGACCATGTTACCGGAAACCAACTTTTTTTTTATTTGGCCTTACTGAATTGTAATAGGTAATCATTGATTTTTCCAGATTTGAGATTCTTTAGATTTGAATCGCACAAAACTTGACAAATCATTTAGACGTCCATACAATATGCAATGTACACTACTAAAGCTTTGAACAATGGGAAAACTGTAAAATCACAAATTATTTAACTAATTTAGGTACTTGCAACTCTTACCATTTAGAAAAAAGCTTGGAACACCATCGATTCCATCTTCCGTCTTGGGGTAGACCTCTAGAAGATACTCCCCCGGGGAGGACTTCATCTCTGTAGTTTCTTCATTGGCTTCTGGTTCTCCTAATAAAATACGGATTTTAGTTTGGATTTTTCTACACGGACACTGATGCTACTAAGGGCTAGTTAAAACGACCTCAGACTCGTGAAAGATGTCACGATAGGATTATATTATACAGTATAGTACCTACAGTTAAGGGAGTGTTCATTTATTATTTACAGGGGGGATGGGTTTGGGGGGGGGCGTAAAGATTTCCGACCCCTCCTGAGGGTGGGGGGCGTAAAAATTTCTGACCCCTCTTGAGGGAGCCCCTTTTTTAGCAAAAAAGCCTGCGCGTTACTATAGTTTAAAGGGGGGGGGCGAAAATGTTTTGCCGCCTTCGGCAAGGGGGGCGCAAAACGTTCCACGTGCTCTCGAGGGGGTGCGTAAAATTTTTTCGCCCCTCCATGCAAAATCTCACCACCCCTCCCCCTGTAATTAATAAATGAACACTCCCTAAGAAGCCTCTTGCACCATGCCCACCCCTCAGAACTGTATTAATCTGATAATGATAATAAGATCGGTATGATGTATCAATGCAACCCTACAGAGACCCACAAAAGGCACGATGCACGATATAGTCCTTCCTTGATTAAGAAGTTAGAGTAATAGAAGTTTACTAGTAATCCATTTAGATAGAGATACAATAAGAACATATATATTACTGGTATAGGATGAATATCCTTACCTTCAGAATGACACTGCAGACCGTTAATGAATGCAGTTTCAATATTCTGAATGAAGTCACTATTTTGTAAGAGAGACCTGTGTGGGAGACACATGCACGATTTCAGAGTATTAAATTGATGGAGGCAAAAAGTGAAAAGGATGCTCTCTCCGCAAAGTATCCTAGAATGCTTTATCTCAAAACTTTATGGTATTTCATTGATGCCAGTGATCTAGATATTTAAAGAATTTCAGTTGCATAATTATCATTAGGGATTGTAGAGTCCCTGAACTATTAGAGCAAGTCCGATAGAGAAATAGAGATGGACAGAATAAGACGTGGACAGAGACAGACAGAGGCAGAAACATGGATAGATGGATACGGCTGTAGGATGTGTGTGTGTGTGTGTGTGCATGTGTGTGTGTGTGTGAGAGAGCGAGGGAGAGAAAGAGAGAGGGAGAGAGAGAAAGGGACCCCTTGACCGGGGAGGGGCAAAATAATTTGGACCCCTCTTGTGGGGGGGGAATTAACCTGTTTTGAGCAAAAAAGCCCGCGTGTTATTATGCTTCAAAGGGCCCACGCGCGAGCCGATTTTCGACCCTAAGGCGGGGGAGGGGTAAAAAATGTTGACCCCTAGACCGGGGGGGTGTAAAAAGTTTTGCATGCTCCGCGCAGAAACCCACCGCCCCCCTGTTGTTAAAGTTAGTATATCCGATGTTCGGGACAAAAAATGGATTTCCCTATATTTGACATCCTATCTGCTCCATTCTCCCTGATTCCCTCTGATTTTGCGCTAATTCGATTTTATTGACCAAGATATGTCCATTTTGGAATAAAATCATGCACTCTTTTATTCCCCCCATAGATAATGTACTAGAAAAGCCCATGGTTGGGTGACATTGGATCCTTTTGTGACCTATTAACACCCATTAATCATATTTAATTGACCTCTATTCTGTAAATATTATACTTTTACAGTGTTTGAAATGTATTTAAGTGAGATTTAGAATTTGAAGAAAATTCGAATATTCCCACTTAGGTCTCCCTTAGGGAGTGATCATTTATTATCAACAGGGGGGGTGATGGGTTTGGGGGGGGGCAAAAAAATTTGGACCCCTTGACCGGGGGGGGGGCAAAAGAATTTGGACCCCTCTTAGGGGGGGGCAAAAAAATTTAACCTGTTTTCAGCTAAAAAGCTTTTCAGCTATTATCGACCCTAAGGGGGGGGGGTAAAAAATGTTGACCCCTTGACCGGGGGGGTGTAAAAAATTTCGCACGCTCCGCGCGGAAACCCACCGCCCCCCTGTTGTTAAAAAATGATGGCTCCCTTACCTGAGGTTGTTGCTGTTGGTTACAGCAGTCTGTGGGTGTAGCAGCACCTCCCCCACCCGGAGCCTCCAGGCATCCGTCTGACTGCCATACGGGGGTGCAGGTACCACCGCGTGCTTGGTGTGGATGGAGGTGTGCTGCCTGCCCAACGCCTCCAGGGTCCGCGCCACACTGGAGTAGGAGGACAGCAGGGTGGGAATACCACTGTACAGCATCAACTGTAACAGTATAAGTGTACAGCTACATGGTGCAGGACAGCAGGGGGGGCATACCGCTGTACAGCATCAACTGTAACAGTAAAAGTGTACAGCTACATGGTACAGGACAGCAGGGGGGCATACCGCTGAACAGCATTAACTGTCACAGTATAAGTGTACAGCTACGTGGTACATGGAACAGGACAGCAGGATGGGCATACCGCTGAACAGCATCAACTGTAACAGTATAAGTATACAGCTACGTGGTACATGGAACAGGACAGCAGGGTGGGCATACCGCTGTACAGCATCAACTGTAACAGTATAAGTGTACAGCTACATGGTACAGGACAGCAGGGGGGCATACCGCTGAACAGCATTAACTGTCACAGTATAAGTGTACAGCTACGTGGTACATGGAACAGGACAGCAGGATGGGCATACCGCTGAACAGCATCAACTGTAACAGTATAAGTGTACAGCTACATGGTACATGGTAGCAGGGTGGGCATACCGCTGTACAGCATCAACTGTAACAGTATAAGTGTACAGCTACATGGAACATGGTACAGGACAGCAGGGTGGGCATACCGCTGTACAGCATCAACTGTAACAGTATAAGTGTACAGCTACATGCTACAGGAGAGCAGGGTGGGCATACCACTGCACAGCATCAATTTAAATTTTACATTACGTTATTTCATATTAAAGAGCCTTAGAAAAACGTTGACATGCAACGTTATATAACGTTATAAAATGGTGTATAATGTTATTTGTTTACTGGGATGGTACAGGACAGCAGGGTAGGCATACCGCTGTACAGCATCAACTGTAACAGTATAAGTGTACAGCTACATGGTACAGGACAGCAGGGTGGGCATACCGCTGTACAGCATTAACTGTAACAGTATAAGTGTACAGCTACATGGTACAAGGAACAGGACAGCAGGGTGGGCATACCGCTGTACAGCATCAACTGTAACAGTATAAGTGTACAGCTACATGGAACAGGACAGCAGGGTGGGCATACCACTGTACAGTAGCAACTGTAAGTGTACAAGGATTGAAGGTGTGATTTACATCACAAATTTCATGAAAAATAAAATGAGTTTCATTGCGATCCATGTTATTAAAATACAGTTATAATGAATCCTTGAAGGGTAGCATACTCATGGGGAAACGCACGACGGAGGACTATTTTGCGACACCAGCTGTATGCCTTATTTGGACATATAAGTCAGGTCAGACCAGCCTATGTAGGTCAGCTCAAGTAGGTCAGGCCACGGGAGGGATGCTACCCGCCAGAGGCCGAAGGCCTCTGGTCAGTACAACTTGCGTTTGTAGTGGCATGTTATCATCATGGGGCTATTGAGCATTATAATACATGTCTAATCAGAATCATGGTTGAAATCATGATATCTCAGAGAACATTTTTATGTATGGATGATGATAATAATGATAATGGTGATGAAAATTTAGAGCTTTGCCGTGCAAGCAAAAGCGAGTGTGAAACATGTAGGGCCATATGAAGGGTTACTAAGGCCAAAAAAAAAGGTTTGTTTAACGTAACCGGACCGACCCAAAACAGGGCCGACCTTACATTTTTTTAATGCAATTTTGAAGGAAAATTCCTGTATTTTTACCATTTTTTTGACAATTTTCGGGTCTTCGGACCGGCCGGCTGGTATTTTTTCATGTTAAAAAAAAAGTAGAAAAAATTAATCTGACCTACTGACCCTACATTTTCTGTCCTTTTTACCTGAAACAAACCTTTTTTTTGTCCTAAGACTAAGTTATTTCAGAAGACTGAAAAGTACAAACCCAGTCCAGGATGTTGAAGCTGCTGTCGTCTGTCACTGCAGAGACATAGAGCTAGGACCAAGAAATGAGACACCAATACATTTTGAGATATGTACACTTCAAATAGCAACTACAATGTATACAGTATCAACTTAGAGAGCTAAATTTTGGAAATCCGCGAATTTGAATGCATGCAAAATTGTATTTTTCAGTTCTAGGGGCATTCTAGGTGTAATCAAGGTTTTTTGTAAGAAAATGTAAAATTATTTGTGTAGGCCAGCAGATCTTGGTTTGCTCCTTCATGTTCCTTTAAGTTCTGGTCTGGGTGACCAGTGCCTTCAAACGTTAAGCTCTAAGTCTGCGGCGGCAGCAAGACGTCATATTCTGTGACTGCAGAGGGGTTTTCGGCGATCTGGGCCGTTTTCCAGGCGACTTTTCGACCTTGTGCAATAATAAAAGCGACCTAGCGATTTTGGACAAATTTGGCCATGGTAAAAATAGTCTAAAAAAGCGACTTTCCGACTTTAGGCCCTTAATTTCGGCGACTTTCCAACCTGAGGGGGGACCCCTCTGCACCCCCTATTCTGTGTTAAAAAAAAATGTATTGCCCTTATTTTGCGGCTGTGCTGCCTGTTTCCACTCATGGTTCTGATGTGAAAAAGCTGTGGCAGAGGACAAGACAGTCTTAATGCAGAATATAAACATCTTTTGTTGTCACCGTTGACTTTAGGAATAAGTGTGTACACCATTGTTCTTTGAAATAGCTCTGTCCTCCTACCGTAGCAGTCTATACGAAATCCTGCCAGACACCGGCTACAGCCGGCTAAAAGCCTGCTGGACCGGCAGAAGGTCCCCGATGGCTGGCTCTCATCCTGGGCTACATGCCAGTTTTTACGGTGTGTAAATCGGACCATAATTAAGGTTTTTAGAGAGTAAACTAGAAAGCCAGAATATTATATAAAAAAAAAACACAAAATATTACAAATTATGATTATCAAATTTTTTTAAATATACCAGTAACCTCTATTTAACATCATTTAACATCTAAATTCTTGCCTTATACTACATTTCTTGATACAAACATTTCCCAGTGGTATCCGGGCCTGCAAACATTTAGCCGGGCCTGCAGAAGTACAAATCTGGGGGACCGAATGTCCTGCAAGGTGAAAAACTTTTCGTATAAACTGCTCCTACCTTTGACTGATGTAAGAGCCTGGACAGGGCATCCAGGCTGGGGACGTACTGGGGGTTCAGTTGTTCTGCTGTGGGGTAACCCCCACGGTCCTTGGGCAGCGCCTTCACTACGTCTGTATTCTTTGTGGCCACTTTCCAGCGAAACCTGTGTGACCCCAGATTAACCTGAAATTGTTTCCAATTGTTAGGCTGGCATATGTTTTTTTGAGTTTTATAAGTGTATTTATTTGATCAGATCATCTTCGAAAACACACTTACATTGTCAAATTACATCGTCAAGGGCCTGCGGTGCATTTCCACTGGTTTTCCTTTTTCAATGTTCCAATATCAATAGCGTCATTTATAAAAGTATTGCTTGTGTATGTAGTAATAACAATAAGCTGTATGAATATTGACTGTTACCATATTATGGATAGGGAATAATGATGATAGTACAGGTGTTTTTAATACTGTAAATAGTCAAACAGGCAATTCATTGTATATAAAATGACGAGGGGTCACAGGAAGGTTAAAGTAAATCAGGTCAGTGGTATATGTTGATGATTCTAGAGTCATAAAATGCCCCAATCAAATCTACGAGGGATGATTTAAAATAGTGGTATTGTAGCCATTTTGTTTTGCTTGTTTTCCCCAAACATGAAGGGTTATAACGTTTTGGCACACCACCAAGGGCCCCTAGCTGTATCTATTATCCAACAAAACTCCACACTTCGAGGGCTGGCAAAAAATAACTTGTCGCTAAAGATGGGAGAGTGATAGTTATAATCAAATACAAAATAGGAGCTAGAAATGTTGTAAAGTAGATATTAAGAGCAAATACCTTAGCCCAAAATGCGAGGCATCCTTTAACAGACTTTACATCAACCTTGAAGTTTTAAACTTTTCGTTGACATTTCCCTGAAGTTATCTGTAATTTCCCTGACAATCGCAACATAAACACAATGTTTTTAAATGCCGGCCAACTATGAATATGCAATCCTACAAAAATACAGACTTTTTGAATGAAAACAGGTGACATTTTTGGCGTTTTAATGATTTTCCCTGACAAAATATTATTTTCCCTGACTTTTTCAGAAAATCTCATTTTCCCTGACATTTTGCTAAAAAATCTGAAATTTCCTGACATTTCCCTGACCTGGAACAAAAAATACTTTCCCTGACATTTTCCCTGACAGTGGCAACCCTGTTGTAATATAGAGACCTAAATAATGAAAATGATAAAAGATGGCCTACAGAGGCGTAGGAAGCAAATCTTCATTGGGGGGGCCCAGGGGGGCCCACTCCAACCAACTTTATGTATTGGTTTTTACGCACGCTGTATCATATACACACTTATATTAGATTGTATGGAAAAGTAGTATTTGAGCCCCCTTTTAAGTTCTAATTTGGGGGTCCAGGCCCCTCTGCACCCACATTTCCCTATGTGGGAAAGGTCAGAATTGGAAATTATGTGTACCATATGACATGTCTTGACAAATTTTGGGGGGGCCCAAACATATTCAGGCCCCCCCCCCCTCCTCAGTGATTGGGGGGGGCCCGGGCCCCCCCAGCCCCCCCCTTTTCCTACGCCACTGGCCTACCACTTGCTGCTTGACGTGTGCGATGGCTTCCCCCACTTGCTTTAGTTGTTGGCCGCAGGAGGCAGCGTCAGACGGCAGAACGGTCAGTACCTGGGTCTCCTGCAAGTAGAGAAGGCAGAGAACCATAAGGCCACCCAAAAAGGCCACCACTTTTTTTTTTTTGAACAAAGTATAAATTTGTTCAAAAAAAAAAAGTGGTTTCTAGTCACCAAAGACAAAAAAGTATGAAATGTAATTTGTATCATATTTTTACCTCAATGACTAAAATGTATAGGATAATATATGTTTTTCAGCACCGAAATTTACACTTTATAGTTAGGAATTCACTTATAATTAAAAGTGGGGGAACGCAAGTTATTTCTATCCTACTGCATTACTGGTGGTATTAGTTTTTATTTGATACCAAACCTGACTATATTTTTATCATATTTTTCATTAGAAGAAATTAGCAAAAGAAAAAGTTTTCTTCAAAACCTGATTATCATGATGCGTGCAATGATAAAAAAAAACATTTCATTTTTTTGAGTGGCCTTATCAAGATAACATATTTATATTTTTGATACGTCAATATTATGTCAACATATAGCCCTTTGAGGGGTCACAGATCAAAAGCAATCCATTGGACACAAGGAAATTTCCATTTTTCTGAAAGCCTAGAGTGTTCCCTCTCACATATCAACATTCGAAACGACCAAGACATTTATTGTACATAAATCTAGGGTCTGATAGACCCATACAGCTTCATGAGACGTTTGCGAATCAATTTCTGGATACTTTTGAAGCTTAAGTAGAAAATCAAATCAAAATTAGAATCCAACTCTACCTTCCCTAGATTTTCAGATCATGTAACTTGAAACAGACCATTTATTTTTATATTTTATGTTATATGACAACATATATGTGACCCGTTTTAACGGAATGGGTGGAAAGTCGCACTTTTAAGAGCCTATATATGGGCATTTTAAGTAGCATAGTGTGGAAAAAATGTTATATGAAGAGTTATCTTCTGGCAAACTAAGTTAAAAAACATATTTCTAACCCCATTTTCCCAAAAATGATGGCCATGGGATTTAGAATTCCATTGTATGATATAGTTAAGATCCCATTTACCGTATTCGACGTAATAAGCGCCCTGGGCGCTCATAAAATTATTTTTATGGCGTTTTAGCACTTAAGAGTTTAACTGTCTCCAAAATCTTGAAATTTGAGCCTTTGATCTAGTCTAAAAATATCTCAAAAGGGGGGGGGGCGCTTATTAGGGGGAGGGCGCTTATTACGTCGAATACGGTAAGTGTGAACAATCTCATTTTTAATTAATTTCCATTTAAATCAACAAAAAAGTATCAAAAATATTGCCTAAGAGTAAACTTTGGGCAATATACCACTTGTCATATATCAAATGAATGCTCTTGATGAGCTGTACATGTATACAACAATATCATAACATTTTTAATGTGCGACTTCCGACCCATTTCGTTAAAACGGGTCACATATATTATATCTAAATTTTATTATTATTTTTGTCCCTACACTGATATTTCTAGGCTCCCTATACGCCCAACCTCTCAGTCACTAGTGCCTAACCTAGTTAGTCATTTTTTGGCTCCCTATACGACCAACTTAGGTCAGTTATTATTGTCAGGTTGGTCAGTACTGACCAACCCACCTTAGTCTTTTTATTTCCAGGGGGAGCCACTGAGTGGTCATGACAGGTGGCCCCAACTAGTGGTATACAAATACAACACACCAATGATGAACCTAGGTTAGCCCCTACTGACTGACCCCTGGGTCATTTTTGAATATAACTTTGCCATTATAACTAACACTCATATGACCAACCTAGGATAGTCTGAACTGACTAACCCTTTCAATCTATGGATTTTTAGTGTACCTGTAAGTTGGCCAGGTCCAGCTTAACATCCCCCACGCTGGGTCTGAACAGCAGGAGTCCATGGGGAGCCAGGTCAGTGCCTTCTGTGTACATCTTCTGGTAATCCTCAAACACTGTCTGCCCGATCGACCAAACTTGATCGCTGTTGCTCTTTGAGAACCACTCTATGAATTTTCCATCATTATCCTTAGTGTTTGTACAGCGATGATTGATGAGGATAACCTTGACGACCTTGCGGTAGTGATCAAGGAAGTCCTTTTTCAGACGAATTGCAGTCGAAGCACTATCGGGAGCAAATGCTAGCACGTGGGTGATGTCGGCAAACGTGTCAGCATCCTGTAAACAACAAATTAACATTATTGGCTACATGAAAAACGGGTGTGTACATCATCATATTTTCATTGTATGAGTACAAAGTTCATATTTAGTGATATAAGAGGCAATTAACAAGGGATGGACCTGCAGAGTCACTAGACGCCGCCCATTCTGTGCCTAAGGCCAAAAAAAAAAAAAAATTTGTTTCAGGTAACATAGGGAGAAACACTAGGGTCGGTAGGTCGGATTTTTTTTTTTTTTTTTTTACCATTATTTTTTTTTGATTTCTCTCTAAAATTGACAAAGAAAAGTGTAAAAAAGGGGAATTTTTTTCCAAAATTGTGTAAACCTAAAATGACCCCAAAAATGTATAAAAACATAAAATTTCCTTCAAAATTGCATAAAAAAAACGTAGGGTCGGCCCTGTTTAGATAGGGTCGGTCGGGTGACCTGAAACAAACCTTCTTTTTTTTTGGCCTAATCTTGAATCGCCACTTCTAACGTACTCTTAAAGTCTTAATAGTACTCACCATTATTAAAGAAGGAAAAGGAGAACGGGGGTTGGGGGGCAGAGCCCCCCTATCAACATCAGACGCCATCCATATAAGGACTAGATTAACTTCGTTATTAAGATTAGGGGAAAAGTAGGGTTTCATTATTAAGCTTACAGGGAAAAGTGGGCTTCTTAAGAATACAGGTAGAATAGGCGGCGTCTAGTGACTCCGCAGGCATATAAAAGGGAATAACAAGAGACGGCTGTCTTTGGTTATCATGGTACATAGACAAATGCCAACCCCCATTGGTACCATCTCTGTCATATTTCCCGGGTGAGGGCTGGGGCAGTATCCCATGAAGCCTCACATGTCGTTGGTATTTGTGTTTATTTCACGATTTGAAGGCATTTAATGATGGAAAGACAACTTTTTATTAGTCCATTGAATAAGGCCACATTGTATTCATTGAATCAATGGAGGGCATTGTATATGGCGAACAGGGCTAAAGCATAGTAAATCTTGTATCCCCCCCCCCCCCCCCCCAAAAAAAAATGAATGTAACCCCGTGAGTGACTCGCAACTCGGCAGTGCTACATTTGTGCATCATGCTGACCCTTCGGGATAGTATCAACTCCATTAGGTTGGCATGATATCTGAACATAGTCCTGGCGAGTCACTCACCAGAGCTGCATTCAGACATCAGGACGACCAACAGGGCCATGATGCATTAACGCGCTATGCGGGTTCGGTTTAATGCGTCCCGAACCTTGCAAATCTCTGAAGGGGAGTACTGTAGCGGGCACGTATCGCTCGGGGCAGCCTGAGCGTGCGTGGAGAGCGCATTGCCAGCCCGTGGTAGCTCAAATACCGTAGCAGAGCGGTGGACAAGCAGCTAGCCCTGTGGTGTAGCGGTAGCATTCTCAACTCCGGAGCGGAGGGGCCGGGGTTCGATCCCCCGTGGGGCTGTCACGTTTTCCGCTGCCTGTTACACTACTATGGTTCAAAGAGGGAGGGGCGAAAAGATGTCCTTGCCTTCCGCGATCTCATCAGCCCTCTATAATTAATAAATGAACACTCCCTAATAGATACTTAGGGCTGTGTCTCACGACCTTGGGCCAATGTGTTTGTCTCTGACCGGGTGCCAGCTCTCACCGGGTGCCAGCTCTGACCGGCCTGAATAAAACCGGGTTATTTAGGGCAGATGATGATAAAAATGACTAGTTTAGCCATCTGCCCTAAATAACCCGATTTTATTCAGGCCAGTCAGAGCTGGCACCCGGTCAGAGCTGGCACCCGGTCAGGGACAAAAACATTGGCCCAAGGTCATGAGACACAGCCTTAGGGAGTGATCACTTTTTAACAATTTTTTACATCCCCCTGTCAATGGGTCAATTTGTTTTTACTGCACCGTTGAAATTGATACGAGCGGGCCCTTTGAAGCATAGTAGCACGCATGCTTTTTGGCCCAAAACAGGCTAAATCCTTTTGAGGCAATAAGGGATGGACCTGCTGAGTCACTAGACGCCGCCCATTCTGTGCATAATCTTGAATCCCCACTTCTGGCGTAATCTTAAAGTATTGATAGTACTCACTGTGTTGTCTTGTTTAAGTATAATTCTAAGTTAACAAAACATATACAGTAAAGAACTTGTCACGATGAGGCAACGTGGTCTGTAAGAGCCTTGTGCGCATGCGTTTATTGCGGACATCCTGTTAGCAATAGTTTTACGACAATAGCGATTTATGTAAACACAACAGGATCGGTACACTCATCATTATCAGAGGAGCAAAAAAAAGGAAAGATGAACCCGGGTTGGGGGGCAGAGCCCCCCTATCAACATCAGACGCCATCCATATTAGAACTAGATTGAGTTTCATTATTAGATTACGGGAAAAGTGGGGTTTCATTATTAACATTACGGGGAAAGTGGGCTTTTTAAGATTACGCACAGAATGGGCGGCATTTAGTGACTCCACAGGTTCGTCCCCACGTGCCCTCAAGGCTCAAGAGGGGTCCAAATTTTTTACAACCCCCCGCCGATCAAGGGGTCCACATTTTTTTGCCCCCCCCCTTGTTGATAAAAAATGATGACTCCCTCACCTGTAGTAGGTAGCTGTAGTAGGTGCTGTAAGCATTGTTGAGGCAGTCTGCCGGTGTGTAAGAGGCAGCGAGACCTGGTCTGACATCCGCACAGAGCACACCGTCCAGTCGGCATGCGGTCATGTCGGCCCGGTCGGTGACGGTTAGGTCCCGCTCCCTCCCCGGGTACAGGAGGCTGGTACTGATGTCATGTGTCGTCAGGAGGTGGACGAGTTGGTGCACGAGGAGGGAGAGGTTGCTGTTCAGGTCCCACCATTGTGTGGTCCCCACCACCAGGGCCTTCACACCTGTCATGCTGCTCTGTGGGGTATAGAGGGAAGAACTTTTGTATAACACATTGTGTAGCTTATTGAGGAACTATAAGGGAAGAACTTTTGTATAACACATTGTGTAGCTTATTGAGGAACTATAAGGGAAGAACTTTTGTATAACACATTGTGTAGCTTATTGAGGAACTATAAGGGAAGAACTTTTGTATAACACATTGTGTAGCTTATTGAGGAACTATAAGGGAAGAACTTTTGTATAACACATTGTGTAGCTTATTGAGGAACTATAAGGGAAGAACTTTTGTATAACACATTGTGTAGCTTATTGAGGAACTATAAGGGAAGTGCTTTTGTATAACACATTGTGTAGCTTATTGAGGAACTATAAGGGAAGAACTTTTGTATAACACATTGTGTAGCTGATCTGCTTATTGAGGCACTATAAGGGAAGAACTTTTCTATAACACATTGTGTAGCTTATCTGCTTATTGAGGCACTATAAGGGTAGAACTTTTGTATAACACATTGTGTAGCTTATTGAGGAACTATAAGGGAAGAACTTTTGTATAAATCATTGTGTAGCTTATTGAGGAACTATAAGGGTAGAACTTTTCTATAACACATTGTGTAGCTTATTGAGGCACTATAAGGGAAGAACTTTTGTATAACACATTGGGTAGCTTATTGAGGCACTATAAGGGTAGAACTTTTGTATAACACACTGTGTAGCTTATTGAGGCACTATAAGGGAAGAACTTTTGTATAACACATTGTGTAGCTTATTGAGGCACTATAAGGGAAGAACTTTTGTATAACACATTGTGTAGCTTATTGAGGAACTATAAGGGAAGAACTTTTGTATAACACATTGTGTAGCTTATTGAGGAACTATAAGGGTAGAACTTTTGTTTAACACATTGTGTAGCTTATTGAGGAACTATAAGGGAAGAACTTTTGTATAACACATTGTGTAGCTTATTGAGGAACTATAATGGTAGAACTTTTGTATAACACATTGTGTAGCTTATTGAGGCACTATAAGGGTAGAACTTTTGTATAACACATTGTGTAGCTTATTGAGGAACTATAAGGGAAGAACTTTTGTATAACACATATTGTGTAGCTTATTGAGGAACTATAAGGGCTGGTCAGAGACAAAAACATTGGCCTAAGGCTGTGTCTCACGACCTTGGGCCAATGTTTTTGTCTCTGACCGGGTGCAAGCTCTGACCAGGTGCCAGCTCTGACCGGGTGCCAGCTCTGACCGGCCTGAATAAAAACTGGTTATTTAGGGCAGATGGAGATAGAATTTGGCTGAAAAGGTTAATGGATGTTATAACTCTCTAAACTAGTCATTAGTTGCCCATTTTTATCATCATTTGCCCTAAATAACCTGTTTTTATTCAGGCCGGTCAGAGCTGGCACCCGGTCAGAGCTGGCACCCGGTCAGAGCTGGCACCCAGTCAGAGACAAAAACATTGGCGCAAGGTCGTGAGACACAGCCCTAAGTTCGTGAGACACAGCCCCATAATACATTGGCTTGTGAACTGCAATAGGATGGAGGGCTATGCTTGGGAAGCATAGCCCTTCTACCTCTGTTAGCTCTAATTTGAGGCTTGTTAAACATATTTTTGAAAATTATTGTTGATTTTAATATGAGGCTGGTATGACGTCACTATTAAATATGCAGGTTTTACATAATGAATTCAAGATATAATCCTTATGGATTAGGAAAAAAGGTGGAAGATAGGAAAGAATAGTAGAAGAAGAGATAATAAAGTTGGGTTGAGCTGTAGAAGGACAGAGAACAGGACATACAACATAAAACATAATATAAGTGGTCAGTGGGGGACACATGAGTGTCGCCCACTCACCATATATGCAAGGGCCCGGGGGGGGGGGGGGGGGGGCACTTAGTATATTTTGTATACACAGGTGTGCGGCTGGCAAGGGTACTTTTTCAACAAAATCTCCCTAGCAAGGGTCCTGTTTCAGAGAAAAATGACCCAATTTTCACCAAAATGTCCCAGTTTTGCCCATTTTTTTCCGAAGTTTTGCGGACACGGGTAAAATTTTTCGGTGAAATTACTGATCCATGAGACATTTAGTGTTTTTCCTCTTCAAAACAAGGACTTTTCAGCCGAAAATGCCCTAGCAAATGTAGGTTTTTGAAACAAAATCTCCCTAGCAAGGGTAAGGGTTGTCATTGGTCCAGCCGCACACCCCTATCAGAAAAAATTCAAGTACCCCCCCCCCCCCGTCGGGGCAAGGGCCATAGATGTTATTCATAGCCATAGGAAACGTAACTTAATTAAATCTTGCTTTGGGGAATAGTGTGTGTGTGTGGATTTACTTGCCGGCCCAACCCAAAGTGAAAGGTGCAAGGAATAAGGAGTGACTATTTTTATAGTCCATGTCTGGAAACATCACAATTTCTTTGTCATATTCTTTCTTCAGCCATGATTTGAATTCTGTTTAAAGGATATTAAAGGCTAAAACAGAGAAATTACAGATGTATTCTTATTTACTGACTTATGTGACTGCAGAGGGGTTTTCGGCGACCTGGCGACCTGGGCTGTTTTCCAGGCGACCTGGCGACCTGGTACAATAATAAAAGCGACCTGGCGACTTTTGGCCAAAATTGATTATAGGATAAAGGGTCTAAAAAACGAGCTTGCAACCTGAGGGCCTTGACTTCGGCGACTTTCCGACGTCAGGGGGGGGACTCCTCTGCACCCCCATGTTGCGCAGGGTTAACCCTTCCCGCGCCATTTGCATAGCGAAAGCGCGGTAGCCGTCCCGGTGACGCATTTACCCGAAGCTTTTTGCTCTCTCTCTCCTGCAGATTTCCCTGGCGGCATCAACCAACACTAAAATAAAACAGTTCTCGTCTTCACCACCACGTGGCAGCATGACGTCACTCTCCGGCCGTGTTCACTGCTACCAAACACAGGACTACACATAAAGGCGGTGATGAAGACTGTGTATGAAGAGTGTGAATATGACCTATTTCCGGGAACTAGGTCAGTTGAGGTGAGTCAGAATTGGACACTTTGGTTTTGCCAGGAGGGAAGTCATAAAACCACGGAGAAAACCACGTTTGTTTGGGTGACGGACGGCAAAAACCAGCATTTTGTGTATCAGATATAGACAGTGCTATTTATCTCATGAGGATCGGTTGACAAAGGACAGAAGATCGCCCCAAGACAGTGTTTGTAACTTACCTCTTCTCAACTCAGAATTGGCCCGGTTTGGGGACGGTACTTTGAGCTGGCCCGGTCCGCGGGACTCACTGGCACTATCTCGGCGATATAAACGGGAGCCTGTCTTGTCCTGTCTTCTACTTGTACTGTCTTGTCTACTCTCAACTAGCTACGGTTCTGCCACTGTACACAGTGACAGAGATTCCCTCCTCCTTGATTCGTGAAGACAACAGCGTCTGCCTGCGGTGACGATCGTCTCTACACTTCTAGATTCCCGACACCAACAACACCACAGAAGTAGGTGATGACCTGCCTCCCCGCCCCCACTCCCTCCTCCCCCCGACACACATCCTCCCCACCCCGTCCAGATAGGCAGTCAGCCCGGGGGGGGGCCACTCTCCGAGATTTGATGACAATGTGTGAACACGATTTCAAGGGAAAGAGTACCTTTTTGGGCCCTAGGCACGGACCCGCGAGGGCCCTTGATTATAGGGGTGCTCTTCAGGCAATTTTGGATGGAAAGGGGTACATTTTGAGACCATTTGACAATTCATAAGGTAAATTTTGCTCTTTTTTGCTACCATATTTATTGATCACCGATGACAACAGTATTTTATCCTATTTATCTTCCATGTTAAACCGTGATAAGGGTATGTTTTTCATAGTCACCCATGTCTTTTTGCTAATTTTTTCCTGATGTTCACACATAGTGACTATGGGAAAGACAGGGAGTGGCCCCCCCGGGGCAGTCAGTCACCGACCCCCCCCCCCCCCCCCCCCACACACACACACATTCCTAATACCATCCACATGTTCCAGCCCGGGAAATCCCCACCCAAACTGTCCCAGGCACTCTGCCTCTGGAGAGGGAGGGGAGGGGTGGTTTCATATAAGGCCAAATAAAAAAAAGTTGTGCTTCCGGTCCCGACCCTACCTAGCTAAACAGGGCCGACCCAAAAGAAAAAGATATTTAAAAAAATGTTTTTTAAAATGAAAAATGTGATAGAAATAAACAAATATAGGCATACCGTACTCGACGTAATAAGCGCCCTCCCCCCAATAAGCGCCCCCCCCCTACCTTTTTTCAGATTTTTCCCAGAATGTTTTAATGTGTTCCTCCAGTTTGTTACTGTTTTCACACCTTTGCGTAAGATGGAGCCCTTCACACCTGTGCAGGTGTTAAGGCCAAGCCAAGTGTGAAGTCATAGGGGGTGTTTAGAAGCCTTGTAGAACTGGCAACTTAGGTGGGCCAGTAGTCTACATATGACAGTTATGGGGGGCGCTTATTAGAATGAATATCTGGGGCTGATTTTTCCATTTAAAATAATTTTTTAAGCGCCCAGGGCGCTTATTACGTCGAATACGGTATTTGGTATCAAATCAAAGCTTATACTGTCAACAATGCAGTGACATAGGAATAACTACCACTTTCACAAATTTTGCATATTTTGTGAAGGTTGAACCCTACATAAAGGCTACTTCTGTATTCAGACCCTACCTACCTAGCATTTTTAATGATGTTACCGGAAACACACAATTTTGTTTTTGGCCTAATAGGGGGCTTCCATAATGTACCGGAGTAGTATAGTATGTATCGGAACGGGACTATAGTTAAGTACTGTTTATTACTCAATCGACATGCAGCCAATCAGAGGCCTCCATTTGACCGGAAGTGACGTCACATGCCCATATAAGGGCATACCGGAAGTGACGTCACGTGACCTTGACCTAGTTAGAGGTCAAGGTCATGACTCAGCCAATCAGAGGCTTCCATTTGCCCGGAAGTGATGTCACACGCCCATATAAGGGCATACCGGAAGTGACGTCATGTGACGTCACACGTCCATATAAGGGCATACCGGAAGTGACGTCATGTGACCTTCACATGTACATATAAGGGCATACCGGAAGTGACGTCAAGCGACCTTGACTTAGTTAGAGGCTTCTGATTGGCTGGTACACCGGAAGTGACCCATTTATGCAAATGAGGGGCCTACTTCTGGTCAAATGGAGACCTCTGATTGGTTGGGTCATGAAGAAATGTGTCTCTTAATTTAATTTTGTTTAGGAAGTGATCGATTTTAGGATCACGCGACCGGAAGTGACCTGATGAGTCACGTGACTAGAAGTGACGACGACACATACCTTAATTAGACGATTCAGCAGCGACCGGAGGAAGTGTCACTTTAAGAGGACACGCTAGTTAATTGTTATAATTGTTTTACTTACTAATAAAAGAAGACGTATGAAAATAAACACAACAATAATTTTATTTTATTTTTTTATTTTCTTTTTTTCAATTCTAATAACACTCTATTTTTGAAAAGATGCGCTCAATCAATCAATAACACACTTTTTTCATATTTTAAAGGACTCGTTGTCACACCGTTAGAATGCACGCGACGCTTATAATACAAGTAGCGCACGTCATCTTTCTCTATGGTGTAAGTGGCCATTTTTGGTTCGTACCACTTTTGAAATTTATATTTACCGCAAGGAGAGTTTTTCGTTTTCGAAAACATTTAAGAAGACGACTACTTCTGTACACTTTTTTTTAAGATTTTCTTTCACCGGTTCCGCTGATTTGATCGTAGCAAATGTAAGTCTTAGGGTTGACACTTGGGATCCCGTCACCTTCTCACGCCGCTTTTTCTTTTCTTTCTGAAGTATGTCTCTCTCAGGCGAGGTTTGACTACACACAGGCAAACATCAGAGGCACCCAATAGCGCTAATTCTACCTTCAGACAAAGGTCAGGCACGGCTGGCCTATAATAGACGGGTCAAGGGCTATTCTAGTGAGGGTCAGGCTACGCAGGACATTCAATAAAAAGCTGGAGTTTGGCAAACTTGCTTTTGAAAGTCTGACCATGCGGGATCCTCATGCCATAGTCTGGCAATGCTGAACTCTTGGGAGAGTATGCCGGACTCTTGCTGGCCAGACTTTCAAGCAAATTTGCCAAAGTCCAGCTTGTTATTGAATTTCCGGCGTAGCCTGACCCTCAGTAGAATAGTCCTTGACTCATCTATTATAGGTCAGCAGCGCCTGACCCTTGTATGAGAGTAGTATTGGCGACATTGGCCGACTCTGATATTTACCCGTGTGTACGGCGGGAGGAAGGGGTTCACAGCCACTGCTTGCGCTTATAGAGCGCTACTAGCGGAGGTCTGGATGAGGAGACTACGGTGTTTGTCTTTTGCTTGTGCAGCTGCTGCTGCTGCTGCTGCTGACGATGTCACGGATGCCGCTGACAGATACTGCTGCTTGTGCTGCACGAGACTGAGTAGCCGCTATTACTAATGCTACTAATACTAGTATGAGAAAATACATTTAGTCAATTGATTAAATCAAGGAGGTTTTCTGACTTCAGTGGATCGTTTAGCCATCGGCCACGGGCAAAACTTGAAACCATTTTATACATGGGACAATTGGCAGACTCGAAACGTGTTGGTACCATAGGGTCGATCATGTTCATCATCAGTTCAGGCAAAGGAAGTGTGTCGACAGCACGCGAAAACTTCATGTCTGAATGTTTCAACACAAGACTTTTTATCACACTCACACAGCTGCTTTGAAGAGTGAATCCTTGACCAAACTTGTGCTTTTCCAACACAGCTTTGGCCTCTTTCTGTGCAGTAAGGGATCTCTCTTTCGGGTTCATCTCAGTGCTGTCTAGCATGTCCTCAAAGTCTTTAACATAATGTTCCAACGGACTACAAATGATGGACTCCAGATCATCGTCCGCATATGTCGTCTCCTCGCACCATATTGTGTCTTCGCCTGTTTCGAATTCCGTCATTTTCTTGACAATCTCCTCCTGAGTGCCTTGCATATATCGAAGCTCCTTCAAGGAGTTGATAACTTGTATGGCGAAGACTGACAAACTTGAAGGAATTTCACCACAGTCAGGCCAAGTATACGGAGCTAAGAAAAATAGCTCCAACAAAATCTTCTCCCTCTGTCCAAATGAAACTACTGTTCCGATGAAGTTGAAGCATGCTTCTATCCATTGCTCCTTGGTGACGTCCTTCCAATGTTTCTTTACCTCACAGGCATCATAGGGCACCGTTTCTCTTCTTGCTTCAACTGGGAGTTGCTTTTTCTTTCTTGGACTCATTTCGAGAGGGTTTCGATGCTCTGTAGCGTCAACACTTTCATAAACAAAGAAAATAGCAGAACTAACCATCGTAACGTGCTGAGCGAGCGTAGAGTGGACGATGCTACGAAGATGAAGGGCGGGTGGAGAAAGTGTGACTGGTGACAGGGGTGTTTCACTCCTTATGTACCCTGTCCTAGATAAGCCTCTTAAACGGCTGAAAAGACTCTCTAAGTACAGAGCTTCTACCGCAGGTGGGTTTAGACTTAAGCAGCTTAGTTCACACACGTGTCTGTTAGAAAAAGCTACTTGCACACGCGCTTTCTTTTTTTTTCACTAGTAGGGTTTAGACTTAAGCAGCTTAGTTCACACACGTGTCTGTTAGAAAAAGCTACTTGCACACGCGCTTTCTTTTTTTTTCACTAGTATTCACCTTCTGCCGACTTATAAGACACCTATACACTCTTTCTCGTGAAATCTATGGAAGATGATGGAAGGACCACTGACTACATTTTCTTTGATCAGAGCGTGGAGGACGGCGTCGAACGGAGGGAACGTTGTGAACACAGCTTATAGGTTTTTTGGAAGAGGTCTTGTAAAGTCAAACTGGCGAGAGAGATGGCGTCTTTCAACATGACAATGACAATGCTGCTATGTTGGAAAAAAATAGCGTGATTTTTTCAAAAAGCTTCTATGAAAGATTTGACGTCTTCGTTGTTGTAGTGGATCGAGTAATCTGTCATAGTTTGCTTCTTCTTGTCATACTAAACTTTCTGACATGTGACGTAGTCGGATTTCGGCCATTTTGACGCCCGTCAGGTCGCTGTCAAAAAGTCGATCTCGGTGGCAGGGGTTTTTTGTTTACTAGTTTCTTGGTATACGTCATCCATTCGTAAGTAAAGCAACCTTTCTCTTCGTTTGTAGTTAAAGCTCGCAAATAATTCGCGTAGCTGTAACCAAGTGCTAAAAAAGTTGACTACTACGTCAACTATTGATTGCTTCTCTTTATGACGCTGAATTGTTGGTTTCTTCGGTCTCCGGAGGCAAATAACGAGTGAAGGCGTATTTTTTGATCAGGTTCAAGTCGTAACTCTCCGAGTTGAAGCGTACGACTGGAGCTTGACGGATGTATCTCAGAAGCCGCTTCTTCAGTTGAACTAACGGTTGTCTGGTGTGAGCTGCAGCGAAGCCGCCTGGAGAAGGGGTGAATGTCGCTTCCTCTAGCAGGAGAGCTTCACCTATCGCTACATGTAACTTCGCTAAGGTTGGTCGGTAAACTTCTAGCACAGCTTTCTCGATGACTTTGACGTTCTCGTTTATGTGATTTTTAAACTCGGTCTAACAAGGGGTCGGAATCTGCGTCGGATTCTCTGACGTACGCTGCCCCTCCTACCCCGGAAAGTCGTATGCGACGCTAGCCGACATCGCTGCATAGAGGGCAAAACTTAGGTATCGTTCTTAATTTTTCTACGGGTCACTCGTGATTGTACGGTCTTTTAAAAATTTTGAAACACTTTTCGCAAATGTCCTGCGGCATGTTTTTCTTTTTTTTTGTTTTTTCACTTATTTACCAAATATTAAAAAAATAAACGTTGTTTATCACTTCGAATACTAGACGCCTCTTACCACACGATGCTATTAGCATAGTGAAAGACGTCTGTAGTGTAGGATCGATTTCAACAGATGTCCATCTTACTGCAGGGATCAGACGAGAGTCGTCAACACTGGAGTGTCACAGCTCACTTTTATTTCTTTGGGTACAGCTGCATACAACCCTTGAACATACATTGCGACGTCGCCGCGTCCCATGTAGTCTTCCAACACTTTCATCAGAGCCATAGGCTCAGACGTCTCGTTGTACTTCCAAGCTTTCAGCACTTCATACACAGGGTTCTTCACAGTCCTGTCAGAAGGCACAGGTTGAGAGATGGAAGTTACTTCATGAGAAGTCAACCCTAAGTAGATCCCTATGGTCTTCCAGTCTCTAGGGCAGAGCTCAGCTAAAAGAGAGAAATATTTCTGCACTTTCCACTCCATGTCTCCACTCTCTAAGCCATCCCACATGTCATGCTTGTCCATGTACTCACGTGAGAATTTGATGAGGTCCATACGGTAAGATTCTTCCAAGGCGGTGGCTAGGTCCTTCCACCTACTAGTACAACTTTTCTGGTACCAAGTAGTGAACATTTCTCTAGCTTGAGTTATGACACTTGTCTCACAACTGAGATATCCCATATCCTTCAAGTTCACTTCAAGGAATGAACCTAACCGTATGTAATCTGATGTCGGCAACTTACCGCTTATTTTCAGTAGCATAGCGTCTGACAAGTATCCTAACGGCTCTGCTTTGAAGTATGATGATACAGGTACCGCTGCAGCAGAACCAATAACAGGAGCAGCGTCTGCGCTGGTATCAGACGACTCGTTGTCGGAACAGGGCAACCACATGACTTCGTAAGGTATTGGTGAGGGCAGGCGACACGGACCGGACGCACTACCAGTGGAAATGAGGTCGAAAAACGGACTGTGCGCCCGTGACCCTTCGGGTTCCTCGTACGCCTCGTCGTCAGCGTCGTTCTCTGTTTCACCCTGTTGCTTTAGGACATGTATGTCTACTACGCGCTGCTGAGGCTGAGTGTCCGAATAGCTGTAAGTCTCAGCGCGAGCAGCGTTGATGGCGTCGGTTGATGAAGCGGTGGAGAAGTTCTGTGCAACGTACTGCGTGTCAGTACTAGTAGCGGTAGTCGCAGCAAGAGGTGTAGCAGCAGCAGCAGTAGTAGCAGCAGCAGCAGCAGCAGCAGCAGCAGCAGTAGCAGCAGGAGCAAGCGCAGCGCTAGCAAGTGCAGCAGTAGCAAGTGCAGCAGTAGCAGGCGCAGCAGTAGCAGGCACAGCAGCAGCAGACACAGCCGCCTCAGCAAGCGCAGCAGTAACAGGCGTGGCAGCAGCAGCAGCAGCAGCAGCAGCAGGCACAGCAGTAACAAGCGCGGCAGCAGCAACAGCAGCAGCAGCAGCAGTAGCAGCAGCACTAGCAGCACGAGGATCACTAGCAGCCGCAGCAAGCGCAGCAGTAGCGGCAGCAGTGTGCTCAGCAGCAACAACCGTCGCGAGTGTAACAACGTCGCTACTACTGCTGTGTGCGCTCGCTACAGCGGGAGGGTGATAAGCCCAAGCGGTTGCGGCGGTAGTCTCAATTTCAGTAGCAAGAGGAGACGCTGACAGTAAACGATCACCGTTCTGCGTATTCTTCTTGTTCTTGAACTCGATTAGATCCTTGGACGACAGTAGTTGTTGTGTTTTGCTCATGGTGGTGCTTGTAGAGAGCAGCAAAAGACTGAGTGATTGAACGGGTGTTTCCAGGCTTCTTATATACTCCTTCTCGCTTCTAGAGCTAAGCTACTTACAGCTCTCTTCAGCTGCCCGCCGGCTGACCGGTGACCATTCACAAAGAGAAACAAAAAGTCATAAGGCATGACGTTTTCAGCTGGACCCCTTTCCCCCTCCCCTTTGAGAGATCGACTGACACGAGCTAAGCTACTTACTACCTTGTTCAGCAATTCAACGTGAGTTAGCTGTATAAAGGATTAAGCAGTTGCTGCCGCCAGCTGACCGGCGGACATTCCCAAAGAGAAACAAAAGACATAAGTCATGACGTTTTCAGCTGGATCTCTTTCCCCCCTCCCTCTTTTTTTTGAGAGATGGACTACCATGAGCGGGCGGTGTACCGACTGTACTAATTCAACGCGCATTAGCTGTATAAAGGATTAAGCAGTCATGAGCTTAGAGTGTGTATACAAAAAACTACAGGAGGCGTGTAGTGTGAAGCAGGACCCCCTAAGACGGGAGTGACTGTCTGTGAGTAGAGTCGTGTGCATGTGGTGAGCGACTTAAGTGTAAAACAAAAAAAATCACCGCCTCCTGCCGTGGTGAGTAGACTGGCCGGCGGCGGCCGGCTAGTTCAATAGGGGTGACAGCTGACTAAGGCTGTGCATGAAAATCCGATTTTCACCTGACCTCTGACGTTTGTTACAATGAATGCCAAAGGGGGAGAGAGTTGTCCTCAGGTAGGGGGTAGGAGGTAAGGCTAATGGCTAAGGAAAAAAAACACCATTTTCAGCTGGCCACCACAGACGGCGATGACATACCCCTCGGCATCTAAGCTCTTAAGAAGCTCTCACGGAGCGGAGCGGCTGCTGGACAGCTGGGGTGAGTAGACAGGTCGGCGGCGGCTAGCTAGTTCAATAGGAGTGACAGCTGACTAAGGCTGTGCATGAAAATCAGATTTTCACCTGACCTCTGACGTTTGTTACAATGAATGCTAAAGGGGGAGAGAGTCGTCCTCAGGTAGGGGGTAGGAGGTAAGGCTAATGGATAAAGAAAAAACACCATTTTCAGCTGGCCACCAAAGATGATGATGACACGCTCCTCGTCATCTAAGCTCTTAAGAAGCTCTTACGGAGCGGAGCGGCTGCTGGACAGCTGGGGTGCTGTTGGAAATAGGATTAAACTCCCTCTGTATAAAAGCTCTGATTTCTGTTGGAAAAAAAACCATAGCACCTTTGACCACAGTAACGTCTACTACCACCACCACCAGCACCACCGTCGCTGCCACCGCCGCCGCCGCCGCCAGTCACAGCTGATCACCTCATTAAAAAGCATGTGACGTCGTCGCTTCTAGTCACTTGCTTCATCAAGTCGCTTCCAGGCACGTGATCTTAAAGACCCTCACTTCTTAAACAAAAAAACGAAGAGACACACTTCTTCCTCTCGAGAGGAAGAATGACGTATATAAGGAGGCTGACACGTGTATAGGTGCCTTATTAGTCGGCAAGGGGTAAATACTAGTGAAAAAGGAAGACAGGTGTGCAGGTAGCTTTCTAACAGACACGTGTGTGCACTAAGCTGCTTAAGTCTAAACCCTCCTGCAGTAGTCAAGTAGCATGTGAAAACTTACTTAACAGATCACTTAATTGAGTAGAGACTCTGTACTGAGAGAGTCTTTTCAGCTGTTTAAGAGGATTATCTAGGACAGGGTACATAAGGAGTGAAACGCTGCTCTCACTCATCGTAGCATTGTCCACTCCACGCTCGCTCAGCATGTTATGAGGGTTATTTCTACCTTTACAGCTTCTTTTCTTATCGAAGTGTCGACGCTACAGAGCATCGAAACTCTCCAAATGAGTCCAAGAAAGAAAAAGCAACTCCCACTAGAAGCAAGAAGAGAAACAGTGCCCTATGATGCATGTGAGGTAAAGAAACATTGGAAGGACGTCACCAAGGAGCAATGGATAGAAGCATGCTTCAACTTCATCGGAACGGAAGTAGTTTCATTTGGACAGAGGGAGAAAATTTTGTTGGAGCTATTTTTCTTAGCTCCGTATAGTTGGTGTGACTGTAGTGGTGAAATTCTTTCAGGTTTTTCAGCGTTCGGCATACAAGTTATCTGGTCTTTGAAGAAGCTTCGATATATGCAACGCACTCACGAGGAGATTGTTCAGAAAATGACGGAATTCGAAACAAAAGAAGTATGGTGCGAGGAGACGACATATGCGGACGATGATCTGGAGTACATCATTTGTAGCCCGTTGGAACATTATGTTAAAGACTTTGAGGACATGCTAGCCAGCACTGCGATGACCCCGAAAGAGAGATCCCTTACTGCACAGAAGGAGGCCAAAGCTGTGTTGGAAAAGCTCAAGTTTGGTCAAGGATTCACTCTTCAAAGCAGCTGTGTGAGTGTGATAAAAAGTGTTGTGTTGAAACATCCGGACATGAAGTTTTCGCGGGCTGTCGACACACTTCCTTTGCCTGAACTGATGATGAACATGATCGACCCCGTCGTACCAACATGTTTCGACTCTGCCAATTGTCCCATGTATAAAATGGTTTCAAGTTTTGCCTGTGGCCGATGGCTAAACGATCCACTGAAGTCAGAAAACATCCTTGATTTAGTCGACTGACTAAATGTATTTTCTCATACTAGTATTAGTGGCATTAGTAATAGCGGCTACTCGGTCTCGTGCAGCACAAGCAGCAGCATCTGTCAGCAGCAGCTGCTGCAGCAGCAGCACGATCAGCACAAGCAGCAGCTGCTGCAGCAGCTGCACAAGCAGCACAAGCAGCAGCATCTGTCAGCAGCATCCGTGACATCGTCAGCAGCAGCAGCAGCAGCAGCAGCAGCAGCTGCACGAGTAGCACAAGCAGCAGCATCTGTCAACAGCATCCGTGACATCGTCAGCAACTGCAGCAGCTGCACGAGCAGTACAAGCAGCAGCAGCTGTCAGCAGCTGCAGCAGCTGCACGAGCAGCACAAGCAGCAGCACTGACAGCAGCAGCAACAGCAAATCAGCAGCAGAAACAGCAGCAGCAGCAGCAGCAGCAGCAGCAGCGGCAATGTGGACCGCTAAATTCGAGATGGTGACATATCTGTTTCTTAGAATCGACATTCGACATGAGGTCTAGTGACATTTGACATGAAGCTTGAAAAACATAGTGACAGGTGACATGAGCAATTCTTAAAATCGACATGAGATATGAGCATAATTAAGCGACATCGACATGCGCCATGACTATTTTTTATTTTTTTTGAAGACAACCGCCATAGCTTTCTTATCCAGACCTCCACTAGTAGCGCTCTATAAGCGCAAGCTTTGCCTTAAGAGAGCTGTGGCTGTGAACCCTCTCCTCTCTCCGTACACACAGGTAAATATCAGAGTCAGCCAATGTCGCCAATACTACTCTCATACAAAGGTCAGGCGCTGCTAGACTATAATAGATGGGTCAGGCTAGGCCGGACATTCAATAACGGGCTGGACTTTAGCAAATTTGCTTGAAAGTCTAGCTAGCAAGAGATGCACATCATCATAAACGCGATCATGATACCTTTCATAGTAAGTAGACTCGCCTCTCTGCCCTCTCTTTTAGAGAGGGCAGAGAAGCGAGTCTCACTCTTAAAAAACCCTGCCCCTCCCCTCCCCCCCTCCCCCCCTCCCCCCCTCCCCCCCCCATGCATCTTAAAGAGTGCCCCCCAGAGTGCCCCTCTCCCCCTAGAAAAAAAGAGCCACATTTTTAAATTATTTTTTAGCAAGCTTTTTTCAGCTTGCTTTTTTTTTCTTTTTTTAAATTTATTTATCCATCAAAATCTCAAGTGACTTATTTTGAAAAGCCAACCTAGTAGTCACGTGACCCCCTTAAGTAGGTCACTTCCCGTCACGTGACCTATTTGAATTTCCCGCCAACATGGTGGTCACGTGACCCTCTTAAGTAGGTCACTTCCGGTCACGTGACCTATTTGAATTTCCCGCCCAAAGGTCACGTGACCGGAAGTAGGTCACTTCCGGTCACGTGACCTATTTGAATTTCCCGCCAAAAGGGAGGCCTCTCATTGGCTGCTTTTGAATTTCCCGCCAAAAGGGAGGCCTCTGATTGGCTGCAGGTCGATTGAGTAATAAACAGTACTTAACTATAGTCCCGTTCCGATACATACAATACTACTTACCGGTATGTACCGGTAGGGCCTACACACATTTTCTCCAAAAATTTACCCCCCCCCTCACCCCCCTGAAGCTCTTGTACGCATTAGGGAGTGCTCAACATTTTTTCACACCCCCCAATGGAGGGGTCGAATTTTTTTACCCCCCCCCCGGCAGGCCGCAAATCGCTCGTCTTCGCGCCCCTTTGTAGCATAGTAACGCGCAGGCTTTTCCCCTCAAAACAGGTTGAATTTTTTTACCCCCCCCCCCACAGGATTTTTTCAAGGGGTCCCCCCCCTAAATCCACCACCACCCCCCCCCCCCCTGTTGTCAAAAAATGAGCACTCCCTAATAAAACAAAGGGTTTAGGTACGCAATATTTCTCTGAAAATAGACCCCCCACCTCCCCGACCCCTTTGTGTGTACATACTTTATGAAAGCCCCCATATGACATTATGGAGGGTACAGAGGGGGGGGGGGGCATGTCGGATGTCGAGCTTTAATATTATTAAAGAAATGGCTATGCCTATGTCGCATGTCTATGTCCCTATATAATGCTCAAGTCCCATGTCGATTTTTATTTAAGAAATGTCAATGTCCCCGGTCACTATCTTTTTAAATGTCATGTCGCACGCCACTAGGCTTCATGAGTCATGTTGCATGTTGATTTAGGAAAAGGCCATGTCTCCATGTCGAATTTAAGGGTTGTTGGTGTGGCTTAGGCCAAATAAAAAAAAAAGTTTTGTTTCAGGTAACATGGGAAGAAACTCTAGAGTCGGTAGGTCGGATTTTATTTTTTTTTACTTTTTTTTTTTTACTTCCTCTCTAAAATTGACCCAAAAAAAGTGTAAAAATGGGAAGATTTTTTCAATTTTTTTGTAAACCTAAAACTTACCCCCAAAAAATGCAAAAATAAAAAAATTTCGTCAAAATTGCATAAAAAAACGTAGGGTCGGCCCTGTTTAGATAGGGTCGGTCGGGTTACCTGAAACAAACTTTTTTTTTTTGGCCTTATAGGGTATTTACATGTCTCATTTCAGGCATCTGGAAAACTGAAAGAAAACAACATCTGGAAAACTCAAGACAACAAGATGTCGGGTCAGTAACTCATCCTATTAGCTGTCCCACTTAACTATATAATATTACTTTCACTTTTATATGTTCAGAAATTATCTCATTTTTTAATAGTAGATAGGGCCAAAAGAGGTTTGTTTCAGGTAACATCAGTTATATGGCAAGAAAATGTAGGGTCGGTTGGTCGGATTTTTTTTTCTACTTTTTTTTTTCTAAACATGAAAGTACTAGTGCACCTCTGCGAAGACCCTAAAAAAGACAAAAAAAGGGTAAAAATGAGAAAATTTCTTTAAAATGGCATAAAAAAATGTAGGTCGGCCCTTTTTCGATAGGGTCGGTCGGGTGACCTGTAACAATCTTTTTTTTTTGGCCTAGCATTAAATATCACCATGTGCACTGCAGCAATGCAAGGTAAAGTTCCGTATATAGTCACCGAGTGTACCAATACTAAACGTGTGTCTGCAACCTTCTTTGACAGATTTTTGTTTAACATTGAAAAAACGGTTCAACTATTAACCGTTATAACCTACCATTGATACTATTTGAGAAACGTAAGGCACTTTTTAAAAAGCATAGGACATATCTCAAGTTAGCAAGGTAGCCTTCCACACATAGTAGTACCGTAAAACCCTGCCTATATATATAAAGACACATTTCATTTGGCGTTTTTATTTTCTATAAGCCGATTTTTCTGTAAGTGGGGGTTCGGCTTATAGGTGGGGTTTTAATACATCAAAATAAAGAGAAAACTATTTTCAAACCTAGTTTGTATAGGGCGAATTTTTTTCTCAAGTTGGGGTTTCGGCTTGTAAGTGGGGTCGTCCTATAGGTGGGGTTTTACGGTAACAGTAGTCTTACCAATCAATCAGAAGATATGAAGCTTGATTTACACTAGAAACAAATGTAATTATAAAAGAAGAATACCTTAAATTCCCGCATTCTAACCGCGGGTTGTACGCGAATCAACCTCAGCTTTCATTTGATACCAAACATGCCTATATAGGGATATAGGCAACAACATCCGCCTGGGCAAATTACATCTGCCCTGGGAAATTTTCAGGTGCCTGACGTGAAAGTGTCAGTCGCCTGTCTATAATCCCTACACTGTCTATATAATGCTTTTCATAATGTAACAAGGTAATTTAAGTGAAACGGATCCATAAACATCTTGGGTCCCGGCTATAATTGTATTATATTATGGACAGTACTGCTAATACATCTGCAGTTATATACTTTATCTTATTTCTCATAATTATATGATATAAAGAAATATAAAAATCCCTTAAGGAAACTAATTGTATATGTATCATGATTGACATCTTCTGATATATGTACACAGGAGCTGCATTACACAAACAGGGCCTGGCCCTATGTAAAGCAGATTAAATAAACGAATTAACAAACAACAAACAATAGGGTGCGGCTTATACGAGAGTTTTTATTAGTATACTACAGTACCAAAATCGCAATATTCAGACCGGCTCTGCGGCTTATATAATTTATCAAAGTTAGGGGTGCAGGTTATACGCGAGTTAGGCTTATACGCCTGAATTTACGGTAATAATTATTTTGCAGGTGACATCACGCCCATCGACCTGAAGAAGGTGGCGGAGCGTATCGGCACTGAGTGGATGACGTTAGGAGTCCACCTGGGGGTGCCCTACCACCTGCTGCAGAACATGAGCGTCCCCCCCCTGGGAGGCCCCACCCAGTATGCCGCACGGGTAAGGGAGTGTTCATTTATTAATTACAGGGGGGGTGGTGAGATTTTGCGCGGAGGGGCGAATTTTTTTTACGCCCTCCCTCGAGAGCGTGTGGAATGTTTCGCGCCCCGCCCCCCCCTCTCCGAAGGGGCCGAAATCTTTTCGCCCACCCCAATTTGAACTATAGTGTAGAGGTCGCGGAAAACTTAGTCATTGGATCGGCCGGGAATCGAACCACAGACCTCTTGCACCGGTGACAAGCGTGCTAACCGTTACACTACCAACCCGTGTCTGACTGTTCTCCGCTCCCTACGTTACTGGATCGGTATGGTACAGAGGGGGAGGATTACCCAGGTGTTTCACCCCTTCGGGCTCTCCACCAGGGTACGGGGAATCCGACCCCTACACTACCCCCATCAGCTTCCATCATGTCCTCTAGATTCAGATTTTCCGGGGGGTTACCAACCCTGGGCTTTCTCTCCCTCCTAGAAGGGGCTTTATCAAGCAGTTACAGAGAGTCCCAGCCCCCGGAGTATAGAGGCACCTAGCACCAGGCATTCTCACCCACTGGAGACCGAAGGTCCCAATAGGGCTTTATCAAGCAGTCGTTGAGATACCCTGACTTCCCAGTGATGGAAGCTTTCTACACCATACCGATTCAGCCAATTTGTTGACTGAACTCCATGCTGAACTCCAACTGCCCGTACTGGGGACCAACACTTCCCAACCTGCTCCTCCAACTACCAACCGCCAGCAGGTGACCAATCCCCAGCAAGCTGGAATGCTCCTACCGTCCACAGTCAACGTACTACTCGATTCATCGCGGCCGATCCACCAGTGTAGAGGTCGCGGAAAACTTAGTCATTGGATCGGCCGGGAATCGAACCACAGACCTCTTGCACCGGTGACAAGCGTGCTAACCGTTACACTACCAACCCTTGTCTGACTGTTCTCCGCTCCCTACGTTACTGGATCGGTATGGTACAGAGGGGGAGGATTACCCAGGTGTTTCACCCCTTCGGGCTCTCCACCAGGGTACGGGGAATCCGACCCCTACACTAGTAACGCGCTGGCTTTTTTTTGCTAAAAAGGGGCTACATTTTTTCCGCCCCCCCCCCCTCAAGAGGGGTCAGAATTTTTTACACCCCCCCTTCAGGAATGTCCGAAATTTTTACACCCCCCCCCCCTGTAAATAATAAATGAACACCCCCTAAGTTCAGGTGAAAGCTCAGATTAAAATCTGATTTCATATCTTTTGGTCTTCAAATTGGTCATTCTTGTGATCCGTCCAGATCCATGAGAAATCTGTTTCACTTTATGTAGGTGGTGGGACTTAAAGACCACATCCGGAGGTTTGAATAACATGAGAAAACCAGAATATGCCACTGGAAACAATGTTTTAAATAATCCTTAATTGCATTAATATGTGTATACAGTGGTATTTCTAGCACAAGTTGTGAATCTCTCCAAATATTGAATTGATCAATGTGTGCTTTCCCTACTATATATAAGGGGGCACTCCAGTGAGTGGTCATCTGTGAGTCTATGTGTGATGTGTATGCGGGAGGGGGGGGAGGCGCACTCACCCAGAACATATTTTAATGACCCTCATTGGTGTAGGTACTGGTAGACCGATGGTCATAACGAGTTACCAGTCAGTGCTATTTATGGGCGATCGGGGATTAAACAAACACAGTGCCCTGTGCTGGGTGCAGTCAGTAGGGTCAGTCCAGGTAAAACCTATGGGGGGGGGGGGCACTCTGTCATATTTGTTGCCATGTGGGGACATGATCCCATGGGAAGAGCTCCATTCTGGGGCCATTTATGGGCAAGGGCTCATGGGGAATCTCCTGTCTAGTTTGTTGAGCAACCTCTTGTATTAGGGGTACCAGTTTGAGGTGATGTTTGTACATACATGTAATGGCTATAGGAAGTATGGAGAGTTCCCCCCCCATTGGGTTGGTTGTCACCCAATGTGATGTCACATTGGGTATTTGGTACTGTAGTTCATGTGGTTCTCACTGGGGACAGCACAATCAGTGGGATTTCATGCAGGAGAGTCACTGACAGTGATCTTAGTTTAAAGATATACACCGGGGTTCGGTCAATTTTGATCTACCCATAATAACTGTTAATCACTTGGGATTATATGAGTTTGATATATGGTGATGTAATAGAAGCAAAGAAAGCAAAAAGTGCTAGATTTTGATATACCGTATTCGACGTAATCGTAATAAGCGCCCTCCCCCTAATAAGCGCCCCCCCCCCCCCCCTTTTTGAGGCATTTTTCGATTTCGAGGGTCAAAATTCGCGATTTCGGGGACATTTAAATTCTTAAGTACTGAAAACGCCATAAAAATAATTCTATAAGCGCCCTGGGCGCTTATTACGTCGAATACGGTATTGACATTTCAAGATAGGACACCCTTAACTATGGCTGCGTGTGGGTAAGCCCCTATTTTTTCAATGTTTTTCAATTTTTGAGAGATTGACCCATAATATCTCAACCAAACTTCTCAGATCTTTAGGGGACATTATATGCAACATAATCAGAACAACTAAATCAAAATAACTCTATTTTCTCTACACATTGCAACACAGACAAGAAATTGGCTAACACTTTGTAATCAAAACCTTGGCCATCTGTACATAGGATCAAAAGATACATTTAAAACAAAAAAGAAGCGATTCATTAATAAATAAAAACAGTTTTAGATTTATTGAAATATGTTGTAGTCAGCCAAGACACCTGTAATAGCTTAGGGCACAGCTTTTTCGAAACAGTGACAAGATGTGTAGAATGCCACAGTGAGGTATTTAAAGGGTTAATAAAGGTGAGTTAGTTCATATGCAAAAGGAAGATATGCTTTTAGCATGGTTTTGGGTAGTTTCATTTTTTGCTACCAGGTGCCGTATCTGTAGACCCTGGTGTATACCTTTAATCAAATAATAAAGAAAGAAATATATTGATTTTTATATGAGACAATCAGTAAATATATCAAAGTACCCGTTTATGATAGCGAAACAACCACTTGAAAACCTCCGGATGTGGTCTTCAAAAATGTCAACAGACCAGATCACCAAAATACATCAAATAGCCCCATTTGCCCTCTTGATTTTCAGAATTATTTTGGGGAACATATCCCTCAAACCCCCTCGACATTACTAGTACTGCTGTTTTTCTATTGATGAAATTGCATAGTGTAGATGAACTTATAAGTTGCTTCATCGCACAAATCCTCTTCAGCGCAAACCCTCAGATCTTTTGCTTTTTCCCGTCCACACCCCTGTAAGTTGGACTCTACGGATGACATCCAATTTATTTCTATTTCGATTATCACTATTTTAGTCTCGATTTTGCGATTATCTCGATGTAGTGGGTCGCCGCTGTACTATTTCTATGGAACCAGTTGGAGTTATATTTGGTATATGTGTTGTCGTGTATCCAGGCCGCACTCCTGTCTACTGCCGAGTATAAGGTTATATAAGCCCACCTGAGGAATGGTGGAGCGCGGCCTGGTTATGTGCATTGAGCCGTGACCGCCACGTGTCACCCGACATATCTCGGGTACGGTGTCGGCTCGGATGCACCGGCGCGTGGTTACCCGGAGTTCCTCGGGAACTCAAGTGTTTACGAGTAATGGAGAGAATTACATAACGACCAGTACATAAGACCTGGGGTTCTGCTAATCGAGAACCCAGTCTTGCTGCGCACTTCGGCCAGCTTGGCTGCTCCACAACAGAGCTTCCCCGAACTCTGTTGTACCTTTTAGGCCTAGTCCTGTCGCTGCTTCCACCTTGGTCACCCTGGGTCTTTCTCTGTTCCACCCTCTGGGGGAACTAGAGGAGATAGACGCACTGGTGTACAACTCCGGGTACAGAACTCCCTCTGGGGGAGTCTGATCCAAGTGGAGTTAACCAAGATGGAAGAGAGCCTTGGAACTCGGGAATTATGTACTAGACCGTGAGCGTATACCTCCTGTATGTTCATATGACCACTGGTGTTCAGAAGCCTATTTGATTATTGCTATCCGTCTGTATGATTACGAGCCGTATGTCAGAATGAATAAAGTGTAATTTCTGAACAACCTATTTTCGAATCTGGAGTTTTTCATAGCAGATGTCTATCTTAGAATAGCCAACAGCTACATCGATTTATTTCCATATAACAAAAATATAGTTAATATCAGCTTGAAAATGGAGATCTGAATTCATTTCCTGATTTCCTGCCTCATACTTGGGTGTATAAACACTAGCCTTTTGAGCACAGTCTGGATACACTTTTTTGGTGAAATTTCCTCACCCTCAACCAGCCTAATGTTTGACTCTTTATGGTAGTGACTATAAGTCACCTAGGGAGACATGCATCTAGCGAAGAGTGTGAGGGGAGTGTTTTCCCGCAAAACAAAATTTTGAATCTTTTTTTTTTGAGGGCCTTTTCATCAATAATATGGGCCTACAATGGTCACCATATTTCAAGTTGAATAAAAAGCAAATTCTAAATTGAATATTTTCACAATTTTTGCAGTTTTTAGGAAGATTGATTAAGGGGCTATTTGTTATACAAATGCTGTATTGATATAATGCCTTTGTTGATGCGACAATCGGAAATTTTAGAAATGTCGGTGTATCTATTCTCGGGGTATCAATGACATCCCTATTGGACTCTTTATAGCGATGACTTTGACAACCCCAGAACCCATGCTCCGACATCTCTACAAATCTGATTATTGCATTGACAAAAGTGTTATATATCAATACACCATTTGCATCACTAAATATAGTGGAGTCTATCATGTTTTGAATGGATTTTAAAGATGGTATATCAGCTAATAGACTTCCCAAATATTTTCTTCAAAATGGATATAATATTAATGTCAAGGGTTTTGTTATTATTTTAGCTGATATGCAGTGCTCAATGTTAAATATATTTGTGTATAAATGCATGATTTGAGATAGAAAATAATGTCGCTTATTCACCTCACTGACTCAGTCACTCCCCCAGGTGAGTACAGGGGAAACTATAGCCTGGTAGAGAAAGCACTGAGCCATGCAGTACCACAACATAGCCAGTTTTAGTGTCGACCTACAGTAAAAGATATTGCACTGCATGTGCTCATCTCATAGACTAAGACACTGCCAATCATTTTAAAAGTTAGGGAAGATGTATGGGATAGGATATACAATAGTAATATGATAAAACTAAAAAATCTCTAAATATTTAGCTGATACACCATCTTTAAGCATCATTTCCTGAAGAATTGAATTCTTTTTTGGTGACATCATCTTTGAAAGGGAGCCAGAAAATATGAGTTTATAAAAAAAAAAGGAGTTTTTTTTCTCAAATTCAAGGCTAAAATCCATAGACCAAAAAAAAATGGAAAAAAAAGATCGCCCACCCTCACCAACTTTTGAGAATCAAAATCCATAGATTATCTTTTTTATTTGGTGTGGCCTGTTAAAGAGTTGAAAACCTGATTCCAGGAAATATAAAACGGATTTTGATTTAATTTTAACAGTTTTCAATCTCAGACAGCATGGGATTGAACTGATGTTGGCTGTGTCTCACGAACTTGGGCCAATGTGTTTGTCTATGACCAGGTGCCGTCTATGACCAGGTGATATGTTAGGGAATAAAAATATATTTAAAATAACATTTTATTACTATCAAGTAATATTACTGTCGCTTAAACGTCGGTCAATCATAAAGTGTACTTTACTTTGACCACCTTTACACATACATATTGGAGGAATAAAACAATTTTTTTTTTTTTTTTTACAATTTTTATAAGGTTTTACTAAGCTCTACATGAATGTTTACCGTTCTATACTTAAAGATTATGCTTCCGCACTATATTTGCCTTTTCCTTGCTAGCCGGTCATAGAAGGCACCCGGTCATAGAGGCCGTCATAGACTGCACCCGGTCATAGACGGCACCCGGACATAGACGAAAACATTGGCCTAAGTTTGTGAGACACAGCCTGTTACAAAACAAAAGCACTCACCATATTCGTCTTTCCCTATACAGATGATGAACAAATGGCATGAAAATAAGGCCAGACTTTCGATGGCCGAGGTGAAAGCGACCATCGCTAAAGCTCTCGAAGATGCTGGCAGGATGGACATAGCACGGGATGTGAGGAACTCACCGATGAATAATAGTATGTATCTACCCACTGGTTAAATTGCCCAAGGATAGTTAACTAATAATCTAAAAAAAACACAAAAAAGGGCTGCATAATGCTCAAAGTGCTGTGGCATTCATTATAGCATCATGCTGTCAAACTGGCCAGTGCTACTTTAATGACTCATGCCAGCACTTTGGGACTGTATCAGCCCAATAGGCTTGGCATGATGCTTTAATGCAGCCCTGGCTAATTACTTCATTCATGCATCATGTCACCACAGAGCAAAGCGCAATTAAGCACCATGCACCCTTTAAGTGTTGAATAAATTCAGGGTTCCCACATGTCATGGAATTTGAAAGTTGTCTGGAAAGTCATGGCATTTTGTAAAAATTTGCCATGTGCGATGGAATTTGGAAAGAATGATTGATATTTCAAAATCTCCTAGAATGTACCATTTGCTTTCTAGATTTTAACAATTTTCTTAGAGACCAAGTCCCCCGACCTCCACAAGGATGTTATAAATGTCATGGAAAATTGAGATTATTGTCATGGAATGTCATGGTGATGTCATGGAATTCAATATGAATATTTTTGTGGGAATCCTGATAAATTAGTCAGTCCAATTGCTATGACCAGGCGCACCATGTTCCCAACTGACCTGGCTCCTTGACCTTGAGTTTGACTATAACAAACATGTGATGGTGAAATGGGCAAATACAATCTATTGTGATATCTCCAAAGTAAAATTTTATTTATTTGTTATACTACTTGTTTAAACCACTATTAAACATCGATTTCCACAGAATCTTGTTATTTTATGCCAATATTATTGATAGAGGTCGTGATGAAAATAGAATGGCCTATGCTTTGATTATGGAAAAGGAAAAGTAATGGTGTTTTTGATTTGCAATTTGAAAAATTAATGGTGTTTGAAATTTGCAAATCAACTTATATTTGATCTGCTTTATGTAATTACCGGTAACCTTTTTTCTGTACTTTCAGGTGAAGAGATCCAAAAAGTCTTCCAGAAAATCTCTCCAAATCTAACAAGAGAATGGCGAGATGTCGGCATCTACCTAGATATGTCGTTTAATGAGTTAGATGCCATAAAGGCGCCGCAACCGCTAGAAAATGACCCAAGAATGATGATGTTGGAAAAATGGCACAGTCGGACGCTGCAAAATAGACGCAAATTACTAGTTGACGCGCTAGTTGAACTAAAACGGCTGGACATTGTCAATGAAATAGGTAACTAACTTCCTTCAATATCATCTACAAGTATCTCATGGAACTGTATTAAATACCTGTGTATAAATCGCAGCTCACATATGTAACCTGCACCTTGTATATAACCCGCACTTCGCGTATAACCTACACCCAGACTTTGCAAGAGTTGTATAATTCTCACCTGGGGTTTGAAATTACTATTTTAGTTCTGTACTATACTTCCAAATACTCTCCTATCACCCAAATAAGACTTTGGGAATATTGTATTTAACCTGCCCTAGAGGTTTGTTTCCCATATGATCAGCGAGTTGTACGTTGGATTTTGAGGTAGACAAAATTAAAAACAAAAACAAAATTTAGCTGTTGTGAAAAGACAACTGCAGTTCCAGATACAAATTAATGCGGCTCGTCATTAGCCTTTTTATTTGCCATCTAGCAGCATTTAATTTGTGTTCAATGATAACTTCTGTACTACAGTGGCCCAAGAGGCTCAACAAGTTAAATTGCATTTGAGAAATAAAGATTCAAATGAAAATTCAAATTGAAATGAATATTCACTTTTTAATATGAAAATTCATTTTTCACTTTTAAAATTGAAATGAAAATTCACCTTTCAAAGGGAAAATTTAAATGGAAATTCACTTTCACATCTTACACCCAATTTTACTATCACATTTGTAAGTGAGAAATCACTCTTGTCATATTATCAGCTGTCAACACACAGTAACATGCAGTCAATTGTAGAGTTACAGTGAATTCTCATTTCAGAAATGGTTACTGCAATCCGTCAACTGTCAAGAACAGCTTGTGACTTTAGCATTGACATGAAGTCCTACAGGCAATGGAGGAACATAGGGGAATGGGGCAATATTTGTTTAAGAAATTTGGCTAGAAAAAGTTCAGAAATGAAAAAAAAAGAAATTCCCCATAAACGCCTATTTTTGGCCATAACATATTGACAGATTGACAGCACCTATCGTAAAACCCCACCAGCCGAGCCCCCAACTTGAGAAAAAATTTGTCCAAAACAAAATAGCTTTAAAAGTTGCTTTCTCTTTATTCTTATATATCAAAACCCTACCCTCTAAGCCAAGACCCCAACTACAGAAAAAGATTCAGCTTTTAAATTAAATAAAATGCCAGTGTTTCCTTGTGTTGACAGTTGACACTTTGACATTAGTGATTTCTCATTTATAAATGTAATAGTAAAATCGAGGTTAAGATATGAAAAGTAAATTTCCATTTCAATTTTCAATTTGAAAAGTGAATTTTCATTTCAATTTTCAAAGTGAAAAATGAATTTTCATATGGGAAAGTGAATTTTCATTTCAAAAAAAGAATTTTCATTTCAATTTTCAAAAAAAGAATTTTCATTTCTGAAATGGAATTTCATTTTTTTACCCTCTTAAGCCACTGTACTTAACCTAAATTCCCTCTCATGGGCCAACTACCCAAACACTTAATCCTAACATGAATGAATCTCAGTTTATAACCTGATGTTTCCCTCCTTTTTAAGGCGGGCTTGTTGCTGCTCCAAGTGCAGCACCGGTTACCACCGGGGGGAGTGACTTCTTCCAACAACCTTTGCCGAGCGTTCCCACATCACAGCCAACCCCTGTGAGAGTACAACAGGAAGCGACCAATGGTAGAGCTCAACCCATGTTTGTCGAAGGTACACATATAATCCACGGCCCAGTAGAAAGCCTTCCGTCACAGCATCCCGTGGAAGCATTGCCAGCCCATGTTCAAACGACATACGTACAGGACACCTCACTACACAGCTATGCATCACACGGTTCAGTCCAGACCAGTCTCCAGTACCAACGTGCACAGGCTGCACGTAATGCAAACCCTGGCCCACCACGACAAGATCTAGACAGTGTCCAGAATCCACAGAGTATGAATCAACACTATTCTGTCGATGGGCGTACAGTTGCGCAGCCAACCGAAGGATCATACAGAGAGGCGGAAAGTCTGGTCACTAATCACGCACCATCTTTGTAGTAGGAAAAAGTTGCTTAAGTAAATTATGTTACGAATGAGTCAGAAAAGGCACTTGAAATGCTCCTTTTGATTGTTATGGATATAGCGGTACCCAGTGCCTACACCAAGAGTTGGGTCGGCCCAAAAAAAGGTAGGGTTTGTCAGATACCGGAACAGAGATTTTTTAGGTCCAATATAATCATGTCATGAAAAAAGGAGTGAGACCTGTTACAGCTGAGACATGTGATAATCGTAAATAACACTATTCCATTGTGTGAGGAGGTTGACTAATTATAAGGGGGTCCATAGGATCTGGCAATTTGGTAAAGCAATACTAGTATCCCATTTTAAACAGCTATTGTATATAACAAAATGGAAAGAATCATCATATATATGGAAAACGATAAAGGCAAAATAATAGAAACTGTGTTGAGAAATCCCGACGAAGCCTATTTCTTTTTGCCCGTCCCTAATTCTTCTCTTTTTGTGAAGGCAAAAAAGAAAGTAATTTCTGGCTGAAAAATATTTTTGACTGAAATTATGAGAAAAGTTAGAATTTTTCTCTCATAATCTTTAAAACCATTTGGTTTAGAAAAAATCGACCTATCAACTGAATCTTTGAGCCTGTGAAATTCAGTAGAAATAAGTCAAACCTATACATATTATAAATCATTATGACTGTATATAATGTCTCCACCTTATTCATTCCATCATTTGGTAAAGCAATACTAGTATCCCATTTTAAACAGCTATTGTATATAACAAAATGGAAAGAATCAGAATAAGGTCATCAGAGCTGTTCAAAGTTGCATAGTAACCGAAAAAGGGTGATTTTTACATGGGAAAATTCACTGGTCTTTGGCAACTATGCAACGTTGGACAGCTCTGTAGACCTTAATAATTGGAATATCAGCAACATATTCAAAACTGCCCTCGGGCATCACGCCAAAAATACGTTTTGTTCTTAAAAAATGAAAATTATACCTCATTTCCATCCCATAATGATGTTCTAAGGAGAAGAAGCTAACCAAGAATGTTTTTGTTCTATTCACATTCCACAGCCCTTAAGTCACCAAATAATGGAAGGAATTTGATGAGGGTACCATAATGGTCAAAATATTGTACAACATGTAGAGGTTTTAATATATTCTTTTTAGATTATACATGCTCAACCATTTCAGTGGAACCTGCCTACACCGTCCCCTTAGCTGAACACAACTTTCTTAATGGTTCAATATACTGCTCACATTAAACAGCCTACAGATAATGATACAGAACTGTTACAAAGTGATGTAATAGGGGCTTCACATTAACTGGCCTTGTCATTTTTATAACACAATTGATGTCAGAAAGGCAGCCCACAATACACTGTATACTCAGTCTTTGCGAAAACTTTTTTCGGCATGCAGGACAGTCGGTCCTGCAGTTAGCCAATTTTGCAGGACCGAATAGATTTCTGCAGGACCGCATACTAAAATCAAAGTTTTGCATACTATTTAGAATAGAATAAAATTTATAAAAGATATTTTAACAAAAAAAAATTGCTTTAATTTGCCTAGAATACTAGTGTGCACTCTAGGACTTGTAACTTCAGTCCTACCGTAAATTCCCGCGTATTACCCGCATCTCGCGTATAACCCGCACCCCCCAACTCAGGAGAATCCTATAACCCGTTTTTGGATTTGAAAATCTCAATTTTAGTACTGATCTATAATAATAAAAACCCTCGTATAACCCGCACCCTATATAGGCATGTTTGGTATCAAATGAAAGCTGTGTCTGGTTCGCGTACAACCTGCGGGTAGTACGCGGGAATTTACGGTTTGAATATTTGAAAAATTCTTTCAGCCCTGGAAAGCCCAGAATGTGTTCCTGCAACACCAGTCATTCTGCCAGACCAGAGCCATCTTAGGCGGACATTGCCACTGTCCGGCACGTTTTGGCAAAGACTGTATACTGCTACTGAATGCAAGGTCTTGTTTCATTTGTACAGTAGTTTGATAATACCCTACAATCGCTCTGATAAGCCGACCTCCTTCATAAGCCGACCCCCTACTTAGAGAAAAAGTTACAACTCAATTTTTAAGCAATTTAAATATTTAGGAAACTCCAGTTATAAGCCGATATATGAATTTTGAATCCTTGGGGGGCATTAGGCCTCCCCTGACCCCCCACTTCTGCCCCATTCTAAAATTTGAGAAAATATTATAAGCTGATTTAGGCTCTATATAGCAAAAATGTACTGGCTTATGAGAATGGTTTTACAGTAATATTGGGAAACTTCTGAAAGTACCGTACAAAAATGAATGCTGATTATCGTGAAGTTCTCATCTTACCTCTAGGGTTAATGAAAATACTACATTGAATATTCTGATGTCGATGTTACATTATATGTCCTAAAACAGACCAAGACGTGCTTAAAATATTGTATCGGACGGTATCATGTCCGGTAATGCTGGTTTTCATCTTGTATAATGGTATTATATAACTGGCTATCTGACCAGTCTATCGCAGCAGAGAGGGTAAAATAACTCTGATAGTCTACGAGTTGACATCTTACCATACTGTTGTATACGGGACTAGCGCATCCTGGTACTTCAGGTAGTCGGGGGCTAAACCCCTATCTCCTTATCAAGCTAATCCCCTCCTTTCACACCTAGAACAAAGGGACTGATAAGAAACTCTCCCATAATGCACTGCTCTGGAGTCGGGGGCCTAACCACTATGCATTGCTCTGAGTCAAGATGGCAGCCTCCATGTCCTAATGCGCTAGTCCCGTATACCTGAAAGACTCACTGTTGGCAGTACCAACTGTCAGTAAGAGAATTAAATTCCCTCATTGATAATTTGAACTGTGAATACCAGGATAATGTTCTGTTATTGACAGTTTGTACACTGATATTCCTAGGCTCCCTATACGCCCAACCTCTCAGTCACTAGTGCCTAACCTAGTTAGTCATTTTTTGGCTCCCTATACAACCAACCTAGGTCAGTTATTATTGTCAGTACTGACCAACCCACCTTAGTCTTTTTATTTCCAGGGGGAGCCACTGAGTGGTCAGGACAGGTGGCCCCAACTAGTGGTATACAAATACAACACACCAATGATGAACCTAGGTTAGCCACTACTGACTGACCCCTCGGTCATTTTTTAATATAACTTTGCCATTATGACTAACACTCATATGACCAACCTAGGATAGTCTGTACTGACTAACCCTTTCAATCTATGGATTTTCAGTGTACTATCAATAACAGAAAACCTTTTTTTTGATTGCCGGTTCAAAAAATAAAATTAGAAAAAAATAATTGTATATTGCCAGTACAAACTGTCAACTCCTAGGTAATGTGATAAAAAAAAGTTAACTGTTTTCTCAGATTGGAGAATTACTCTATTCTTGATGATGAGCGTAAAAAGAGTTGAGGAATTACTGCTTTTATTCAGATAATCTATTGATAACAGGTCGATTGTTATCACAGCATGTGTTGATGGTATGCAAAACTGCAAATAATATAAAAATTTCTTCTTCCAAGTTTACCAAATGTACCCATTGCTCAAGTATATAAAGCCCCAGCAGAGCAGGTGCAGTCCCACATTGTCGTTTGTATGCTGGTCCTAACCATATTCCCTGGACGTCTTGTAAAATTCTTTCCAAATTTAATAACAACTTGTGAGTGGTGAAAAATGTATTAGTGTGCTTACCATGAAAATTGTCCATGCTGATTTGTTTATCCTTGCTTTTACGAATTGTAGAAGGTGAAGTTACTCTTTTTTCTCATGAGAATTGCAAAGGGCTGTGTCTCACGAACATGGACCAATGTTTTCGTCTATGACCGGGTGCAATCTTTGACCGGATGTAATCTTTGACCGGGTGCAATCTTTGACCGGCTTGCAAGGAAAAGGCAAATATAGGGCGGACAAACGTTATGCCGATTATATAACATATCCTCGAATAAAAAAAAAACAAAAAAAACTTTTTCTGATACCCGGTTAGAGATGGCATGGGTCCGGTCAAAGATTGCACCTGGTCAAAGATTGCAGCCAGTCAAAGATTGCACCCGGTCAAAGATTGCACCTGGTCAAAGATTGCACCTGGTCAAAGATTGCACCCGGTCTAAGATTGCAGCCTGCCATGGACGACAACAATGGCCCGATCTCATGAGACACAGGCCAAGGAGCGTTGACAATTCGCAGCAGTCCTATAAAGCACAGGTTGACGATGTATTTCCCCATGGACTATCTTGCCAGAGGTCTATTATTATGAAAATAAGTATCTAGTGTTCCATATCCATTACCAATATGTAATGAAAGTTAGAGTTTGTTTAGAATTTGGGAGTGTTATGTCAATATTTGTGATAAAAAATCATTATTAGACTTCGTTATACACGATTATAACCCTCGCTATTCCTGCATCATATCAAACAAGAAACGCCATAATGCATTAAGCTGTGTCTCATGAGATCAGACCAATTTGAAAGTCTTTGACCGGGTGCAATCTTTGACCGGCTTGATAGAAAACAGTTTATCTAGGGCTGATGAAAATATAAATGGGCTGAAAAAGTTAATGGATATTACAACACTTTGAATTAGTAATTAGTAACCCATTTATATCTTTATAATGTAATTGATGTATGGTAAATACTTTTATTTCAATACATTCTCAGAATGTATACTTTCTTTATACTGTAATTACTGCAAATACGTGCTAGCTCTCCTAGGTGCACGTACAAACGTTAAAAGCGCAATCTTAATTAAGCCGTCTTAAAATGTCTTAATGTATAAAATCGGGCAGTAGTACTTTTAAGATAGTCTAAGATAAGTCTTAAGATGGGATTAAGAAAGTTTAAGATAGGATTGAAATAGAAGAAAAAGAATTAAGATAGTTTAAGATAGGATTGAAATAGAAGAAAAAAGAAAAAAAAACGGGGGTTGGGGGGTAGAGCCCCCCATTACATACTAGATAGTAGATAGTAATAGTAATACTAGTCTAAGAGAGTCTTAAGATGCAAAGAGCATGGGTGGCGCCCTCTAGGGAGTAGTGTCAGAATTAATTTTAAGACAATTAAGAGCATCTTAATTCTTAGGTTAAGATTGCGCTCTTAACGTTTGTACTTGCACCGTGGAGAACTAGCCCAGGCGTGCATAATTACCAAAAGTTGAAATGCTTTCTTTATACTTCAAGTTTTACCTTTGTGGTGAACAGTCATGCATGTCATTCATACCCTTCAAGGGAAAATTATTTTATTTTTTTGAGGCAAAGAAGCACTCATTGTAGACTGTTAAAGTTATTAACACTGCTAGATGTCTAAGCATCCAGCCCGTGATAAGGATCATGTTTCCATGGTGGCGTTTGTCAGTTCTTTAAACCTTGAGCATTGGCATAGACATACATGGCTATGTAGTTAAGGTGTTGATTACGAGAAACTTGCTTAGAGAGCAAATCATATTATTAACTAGTTGTTTGACCGATAAGTCAATAAATATTTTTGTTTAAATTTTGTAGGAATTGAGTTGGGTGTTCATTTATCATTTGTCCAACAGAAGTGCCACACATTTGTGTATGGTTTTTATTTATTATTTGCCCGTGAGACTAAGGAAGACATAATCCATAAAGTATGTGTTTGCTTTTAAAAGCTTGAGTTTTTTCTCTCTTGGCACATTCATATTCTTCAACTACTAGGGCGCCTACACAGGAATCTCTTGACGACAGTCAGGTAATGGTGCCAGCGTGGGCAATAACCCTTTAAAGATGGTGTTAGCTAAATGTTTAGAGATTTTTTAGTTTTATCATATTACTATTGTATATGCTATCCCATACGTCTTCCCTAACTTTTAAAATTATTGGCAGTGTCTTAGTCCATAAGATGAGCACATGCAGTGCACATTTTTTACTGTAGGTCGACACTAAAACTACCTATGTGTTGATACTGCATGGCTCAGTGCATTCTCTATCAGATTAGTTCCCCCAATACTCTCCTGGGGGAGTGCCTGAGTCAGTGAGGTAAATCTCAAGTTATGTATTGATAGACAAATATGTTGCACTGTTTATCAGCTAAAATGATAATGGAACCCATGGCATTGAAGTGATATCCATTTTGAAGAAAAGGTTTGGTAAGTCTATTAGCTGATTTACCATCTTACAGGACATTTGTCACAAAAGGATGACATTTGTCGTCATGATGCACCAATGCAGGCCTGCATGCATGCATCATCACGACCAAGGCCATGATACAATAATGCATCATGCCGTCCTTAAAGGGTTAAGAGGGGTCAAAAAGCAGCTGCACACACCAAGGTTGAAGAGGGACATCTATGAGAAGAGCCCTTACCAGAGGATTGGCTGCTTGGAAATAGTTTCACCCCGCCATCCAACATACCACAGACAAGACAATATTCAGTGCAGTGGTCATAGGGCCAAAAAATGAAATTCCCTTTCAGAAATGAAAATTAATTTTTTGAAAATTGAAATGAAAATTCGGATATTCAGTTCAGTTCAGTTTTCAGTTTTCAATGTTTTTATTAGCACAGAATAGTCATATAATGTCAATGTGAAAATTAATTTTTCAGAATGAAAATTGAAATGAAAATTCATTCTTCACAGTGAAAGTTTAAATAACAATATATGTAAAAGCATCTAGAAAAGCAAGTATAATCCCAATATAGAAACAGAATTATGCTTGTGTCATCATCTGTAAAACCACATGAGTTCTACAGAAGTTTTCAAGAAAGAAATTCAATCAAACATTGTGTGTATAGGTTTACATCCATTGTGAAATTAAGTATAGATTTTACATTGTAAGCCATTAGAGAATAGAGCACTTGTTTCTGATAAACACAGCTTTGAATCTAGTTGAAGTACATTGAAGTGGCATAGTCCGATGGTTAGGGCCCAAAAATTAATTTTGCTAAAAATGAACCAGAATGTTCAAAATGACCATACTTCATGTCCTAACCACTTTATTAAACATTATTCCCCGAATTTCAGCTTCGATTTCAGCTAATTATCAACTTTAGGCTCAATTTGAGACTTTTGGAGTGCACGCTGTAAGTTCACCCATTGGAAAATGCACAGTAAAATGCTATACTTGCGTTCATGGGACCCTCTTAATTGCCTCTTATTGCCCATCAATAATGTTCTATTGTGCCCCATCTTCCAGATATGATATTAACATGATATTTTGAACTCATTAAAAGAGGATTTAAAATATGGAAAAGTCGGACCATGCCACTTTAAAACACATCTCCAAATGGTAAACATATTCACTTAAACCTATTTTGTGTATATTTTGTTGGTTTAAGGTACATCCGATGATTGGAGCTCAAGTTTTATCTTTCCAAATGTATAAGTCAGCATGTTCATAGAAAACAAACTTCATGACTTAGCTTTTACATTCTCTTTCATCCCCTATAATGACCAACACCAATTTACTGCCCAATATATGATCAATGGCTGGAATAAAATCCTTCACAATTTTCTCCTGATTATTAAACTGTTACAGTTATTTTGAAAAATCCATCTAAGTAAGATTTGCAATTCAAAAAAGACTTGATCTTGACAGACATTACTACCTGTTTATGGCTGTGTCTAATGAGTTTGGGCCAATGTGAATGTCTATGACCGGGTGCAATCTATGGCCGGGTGCAATCTATGACCAGCATGACAGAACAAGGCTTATTTAGGGCAGATTTACATTTTTAACAACATTTTCTACAATATGTGATGCATAAGTTAACGTGGATGGCTGTCATTTTTTCCCCTTCCTTTAGACAATGTAGGTGTTCAAAATGAATGCTACTTTTCAATACATCCACTAAATTTCTCAGCCATATCTATGTACATCTGCCCTAAATAAACTGGTCATAGATTGCAACCAGTCATAGACGTTCACATTGGCCCAAACTCATGAGACACAGCCTTATACCCAGACTCTACCTAAAGGCAAATGTGGTGAAGCCGGCAGCGAACACCATGATGATGAAGAGGGCGGGGAAGATGACCAGGGCAAAGACAGTGTCAATGATATCCCCACACCAGCTACGCTTGAACTGAAACAGATAAAAAAAGCATTTATTGACGCTGCACAAAGCCTCCAATTTATACTCCTTTATTTGTTTCTTAAAGTCGATGAAAAGCTTTCCAAGGTAGGATGAGCAAGTTCTCCCCAGCTTTGAGCAGATTTAATCATATTTTGTCCTTAATACAATTTTATTTCAAATCATTTTTTTCATATAGTAAAACAGTTGAGTAAGTAGAATTTATTCCTGTTTTTCTTCAGGTCATTGTCATACTTCACTTCCAGGGTAAGGAGCGAAATAAAAATCCCACAGCTTTCCAAATGAAATACCCTTTGAAGCAAAAGCTACACCAGACAATTTGTTTCTGATAAGTTATCATTTAAAGACTGCATAATGCTCTAGTGTGCTTAGGCCAACAAAATGGACAGAAAATGTAGGGTCGGTAGGTCGGATTTCTTTTTTTAAACTTTCTTTTTTAAACATGAAAGTATAGCCGGCCGGTCCGAAGACCCTAAAGTTCACCAAAAAAAGGGTAAAAATATGGAAATTTCTTCAAATTGCATTTAAAAAACGTAGAGTCGGCCCTGTTTTGATAGGGTTGGTCGGGTGACCTGAAACAAATTTTTCCTTTTTTTTGGCCTAAGCCGTTCATGCAGCCCTGGGGAGATGACAATGAGAATAAGCATAACAGGACTGTGTGGCCATCAATGTGTTATTTCATGGTGAATACGGTCTATCAATGCTAAAGCAATGAGAGGGCCGTTCCCCAGGGCAGCGTGCAATAACCCTGGGCCGTATTGCACGCTGTGGCCGTATTGCATGCTCTGAGGGTCACGTGACCAATGGAAAAGTTTAATTTCATGTTTTTTCATGTAATTATGAGTAGTTTTGGTCAAATTTTCATGTAAAACCCTGAAATAAATACAGAGCGTCACTCAAAAGTCACCTCGTCAGTGGTTATTGCACTTGTGGTGCCTGGCCCGTATTGCACGCTGGCCGTAGGCCAGCGTGCAATACGGGCCAGGCACCACTCGTGCAATAACCACTAACTCAGTCACTTTAGCGTGCAGCTCTGTCTATTCATTTTCTATAGCATCATTTATGAATATTAAAGGCCTACGCTACCATTGTCCACAGACAGCCAGGCCGCGCAGGTAGTAACATAGTGCAGAGTATACACACTGGCCACCTGTGCTATACCATATGCGACCCTCAGCACTCAGGCAGTGACAGTGGTTTAAAACATGCTTTATGTAAAGGGATGGGAAGCATACTCTAGACATGGAATCATGTAAAAGGACCATCCAGATCATTGTACATGACATAGCCTTCCAATACGGTTGGGTTATCTTCAGTTAAAAACATTATTTGTCACATAGATCAATCTATTAAACCAGTCATTTTCATTTTTTGGATAACCCCCTTTTGTAGAAAATTGAATATGATAAAAGGTCAATTTTATTTTTTGATGTTGTCAATAGATATATCATCCATACTGTACTCTAATTTTAAAAGAATCTGAACGCACAAACGTTCATGGTGACATAAAATAGGAATTTTTAGATATAAACATGGATTTTGAGGCCAAAAATAAATTAGTTTTCTCATCAATCTATTCAAGATTATACTTGTTTTGATAAGTCTATATATGGGTGATATGATCCCAATACTATTACCATTGGAAAGAGTCCTCTAAATATTTAATATCGGCCTGCTTGCACATTCTAACCATTTCAATGAACACACCCAAGAAATGCAGCATTTACGCAAAATTAGATATGATAAAGTCATAATTTTTTTTCATATCTACACAGTTTAAACATTTATTACTAACCTGCTTTAATGCCAGGAAAATCTGAACGTGGGATATATAAGGTAGCCAATGCCTTTAAATACAACTAAACTTTTGTGTGGCACATCAATTAATAAATTTGTCTCAATTACCAAGAGCGGTAACAAAAATGTGTGTAAAGAGTTTCTTTACCAGATGCGCTTTAGTCACATGTTCTGCCACATCGTTGTCATCTGTCGTTAATGTGTTCGTGGCCGATGATTGGGGCTGAAAAAACAATCATCGCTATAACTCCACCTATTGGGCATATAATTTAGAAGACGGCAGTCCCTTTCTGAGCACTTAGGGAGAGATCATTCGTATGGGTCAATATGTATGGTCAACATGTATGGGTTGTTGGATTTGGGAAGGGATTTTTTACTGGGGGGAATAGACAGGCTTGTAGGAAAATCCATTGCCCATAGATTATATGGTTATATGTGTGCTTGTTGTGGAACCACCACTCCCTTGAATACTACAATACCATGTATACATAACATTTAATGGCCTTAGATATGATACCCTAACACATAAACACTCTCCTAGGGTCTGTATGATGCATGAATGCAGCCCTGGCCATTAGACTCAACAGGGCCGCATCCATGCATTATGATGACAAAGGGCATAACAAATAAGAGTACTATGCATCCCTTATAGGGCTACTGACTGGTGGTGTTTCATTTTAAACTACATTAAGCCTAAAAAGAAAAAAGAAGGTTTGTTTCAGGTCACCCGACCGACCCTATCAAAATCGGGTCGACCATACGTTTTTTTTATGCTATTTTGAAGAAATTTTCATTTTTTTACCCTTTTTTGGGTCAATTTTAGGGTCTTCAGAGAAGCTGGCCAGTACTTTCATGTTAAAAAAGAAAAAGAAAAAAAAATCCGACCCTACATTCTATGTCCATGTTACCTGAAACATGCCTTCTTTTTTTTATGAAGAGTTGAAAAAAATCAGCATAGCAACTTTAATTTGTGTAGTGCAAATTTTGCTCTTGTTGACTCACCTCTTGTTCTTCAAGTAGTTGTTTTCCGCCACACAACCCCCGGATCCTGGTGCACAGCATGCCGAACACGATGTAGACCACGGCAAACTCCAGCACCATCCCCAGCACCATGCACAGGCAGAAGATGAGCCAGATCTGGGCACTCCGGGTACATTCAGCGCACGAGAACTCCCGCCACTCCGCCACCACATTGTACAGAACGGACAAGATCAGTGCAATGACTGGTGAACGAAAAGTATGATCATTTATTACATGATGGTATGGCCTTTTCTATCACGGCATGAACGTTGGCATTCAAGCAACCATTTATTGCTTAAAGTCAGCATTTAAGCAGCTTTAAGTTCAATAAATTCCTTATAAATGTCCCAGAAAAGTCATAATGACATTTAAGTGGCTTTATGTGGCTTTTACCCGAATTAAAGAAGTGTGACTTTAAGCAGTCCGGTTTTTGCTTAAATGCCAACATTCATGCAGTGTATGCTAAGCCTATGGGACTTTCTTACTCCATGCCCCCATTGAGTACTGTGTAGCCATACTCCATGGCCTCCAAATTTGTTGATTTTCTTCATTTTAAGACAGTAGGGCCATGTGATAAACACAAAACCCTACTTATTAACATAAATTCACACCATACATCACTCGTTGAAGCTGGGTCATATCACACTCAGCCTTCGGCATCGTGTGATACGACCCAGCTTCAGCTCATGAAGTATGATGTGCATGTATGTCAATGGCGTGGAGTTTTATCTATGTCAATATTTTACCCCTTTTGACTCGGGTGAATGGTAGTATAATCTACTTCTTAGAGCCATCACATAATTCATATTGAAAAACGTCTGTATAGCATATGAGACTTTTAATGCCAATAAAGATCTAAACTAAATGTAAACTAATATGGCACTTGTTGAAATAGTTATACCCTACATAGAAATGTACAGATTTAAACACATTTTATTAGTACTAATTTCGAAAAAGGAAATTAAATGTCAGCATGGGCTATTGTGAGATATTGTCCATCAAACATTTCAAGGATATTGTATATAGCTTTAAGTTATAGTATATTGAATGTAACTTACTCAGACCGAGGAAGATGCGTTTGTCAGACGGTGGGATCCAGAACCCGAGCCAGGAAATGATGACCAGGAAGGCACTCACAAGGTACACTCCCCGGTCAAATGTCATCTCAAAGGTATCTCTCTTCAACACCCAGCGGATCTCAAGACATGGGAAAGCACCTGTTAAAGGGGAATAAAACATCCTCATTCACCTTTTAAAGCCAACTGCAGATAGGCCTACTGGATTGGCCGAGCGAGAGCAATGCTGTTCTGAGATCATATGCCGCTGTTGATTGAAAAGTTGATTGACTTTCATGCTAGATACAAGACTTAATAAAGATAGGGCTTGTGGATCTATTCTCCCCATGTCCCTCTGTCAAAACATTCACATCTATGTTTTATCTTGAAAGTGTCATATTTTTGTCTACACTTTATTAGTACAAGAACGATATTTTAAAATGCAATTCAACTCGATATGACATAATATCAGACCTCTACTCTTCACTGTGATCTTACAATGCAATACAACATAATTTCCTCCCATCATTGTAGTTTTGTGAACAGATCCAGATAAGAAAGAACACAAAAAATAAAGAAATTCAGTTAAATAAATTTAAAAAGAAGAAAGTTATCTAATTCTTACCAGAAGTGTAGTTTTGTGAACAGTCATACAGAATTACGTCCTTGAGGGTGCGGGCGGGTATCCTAATGTCCCTATCCACATCCACCGGACCACCAAGCCAGGCCAGGTAAAGGGTATCCATCGTGTGACTGACTGAAAAAAGACATAGATGAATGACCTTTAGGCCACACCAAATAAACAAAGGTCTACTATATTTTCAAAAAAAAGGCACATTTCTTTAGTATCTTTTAGTGTGTTTAGTTTGAAAAAATCTTTTTCCCCATACCCCCTCCCCTTTCCCCTGTAAAAAATCAAATCATTGGACATTGGTCAAATACGTCACCCGGTCAAAGACGTCGCCTGATCAAAGATGGCATTCGGTCAAAGACTAGCAAATTGTATCGATTTCAGGAGACTTAGCCTGAAGTACAAACACATGTATGTCATACATTTTACAAAATGATTCAATTCTGGTCAATAAAGTTTAAATCTTGTTAAAAAGAAAGACTTACAGCTCTCAAACATGATGCGGCAGACTGTGGTATGGTGGGCATGGAGGAGTTGGGGACAGTACACGTCGTTAATCAGTCTGAAACAATGTCAATGATAATATTGAATTAATGGCACTGCATGAATCTTGGCATTTAAGCAAATATTTGACTGCTTCAAGTCCAATTTTAAGCATATTTAAAATGGCATAGTCCGATGATTTTGATAAATATCAACCAGAATGTTCAATATGGCCATACTACATGTCCTACCTGTTTTATTTAACATTATTCCCCATAATTCAGCTTAGAATACAGTCAATTGTTCGTTTTATGCTCAATTTAAGACTTTTGGAGTGCACGCTATAATTCCCCTCATTGAAGATACACTGTAAAATACCGAACCTGGGCCATGCTGGATACTCCAAATAGGCTTCTATTAGCCATAGATGGCATTATATTGTTCCCTATTCTCCAAATATGCTATTGTACTAACATTTGGAACACATCTGAATAGAATTTAAAATGTGAAAAAAAATCGGACCATGTCATTTTAAGTCCAGGAAAAGCCGCTTAAGGTGGGTCGATCCCATTGAATCAAAGTCATCAGAATTTCCCAATTTTTTTTTCTGTGAGTACCCTAAATCATTTGAAAACAGAAAATGAAAAGAAAGGTAGGGGTTGCCGCGCTACTTTCTGAAATATGGAATTTTGAAAAATAGAGATAATTTAATTTTACACTAAAAAATCTGAAATAATGTCAAAATTTGTCTGATTTTATTTCCTATCAACCAATAACCGTAGAGTTTTGAAACTTTACATGATTAACACATGACTATTTACCTTTATTCTAAAAATAGTTTTTGAGTTCTATCAAGCCGCATTTTGGAAAAAATGTCATCTTTCGGTGAAGAGTTGGAATAAATGTTCATTATTTCCTTACATAATCAAAGAAAAATTGTAGTAAAAGTCATCAGATTTTTCTTAAACTACCCCAATAGATTGCTTGGATCATTTGCTGCTGAATAAGAGTAATTTTGATATGGGCTTCCGAACATAATTTGAGGGTTTTGGCCCTTTGAAAAAAAAAAGTAATGCAAAAATGGACTAAATCAAATCTTCTAAGCCTTGCATTATGGGTAAATTCCGTACATTCTGCATATCAGATGGTCTCATCATATAGCTTTCGATATATGAAAGCAATTTATTTATGTTGATGCTCTTTGAAATGTTATTTATTACTTCATAAATGAAAGCTCCTGGAGAATGTTAGAAAATGCCCAAAATACCTACAATTATTATATCAAAATATAAAAGTGCTCAAAATTGCTCAATTCTGCTCAAATTTGGCCAAAAATTTATTTGGGTGTAGAAAACTATTCCAAGCATATCCCTACCAAAAATGGTATTAATCTGACCAATATAAGCCACATGCGCAGAAAGATGCGCGGTTGTCCATTCTGCAATGGCCTCGACCCACCTTAAAAGTCATTATGACGTTTCCATGACATTTCCATGCCATTCACTGAACTTAAAGCCGCTTAAAGAGTGACTTTAATCAATAAAAAGTATGCTTTTATGCCAAAACTTCATGCAGTGTGGTCTGTGTTCACTGGGTGCTTTTTTTTTTACAAACATTTATCTTGACTGATCGCATTTGTGCTAAGGGCGCACTCCCATATGATATGCATAAATCTCCAGTTTGACATTACTAAATTTAAGTTTTGATAACTCAGACTAGAAAGGTCCCCCTCCGCCCATGCAATTTAGGTATGTGGTGTACGTTCTTGGGGGACCATTGATGGGATCTAAACATAGGTTATTGGTAACATATTGGATAACTAAAAAATAAACACTTGTGAAAAGTCGTTGTATTCCGGTAACCCGAACTACCCTATTTTTAAGGTCCGACCCTAAAGGTTTTTTTGGGACATTTTGGAGGAAGATGTGATTTTAGGGCCTAGGTCTGGCGAAATAACTGTAAAATTTGCTGAATTTAACAAATTACCATAAAAGTATTTATTTTGGCCATGTCACCGGAATACAACTTTTTTCTTGGCCTTATTGAGATTGATCAGCAGATTAAAAAAAATTGCAGATTGAAATATGAGTTTGATTGATGCAAAAGAACACAACTCACCTCACGACGTACCACACATGACCTGTATGTTTAACACGGAAGAAGTGTTCATGTGCTATACCATCAACTCTATCAGATTTATCAGCGTTGCGGATAAACAAATCTGGGCGCCAAGTTCTTTTGAGCATTGTGTCGTCAAACTTCACACTTTTCTGGTCACTGCAATAAATGGGGAAATACATCTGTCATTACGATTCAAGAAAAGAACACGGGGGAAATCTCGGGTTTTGGTTTTGATTCTTTGTTCATAGAATGAAATAACTTAAATGCTTTCGGTCACAGGGATTTGTTGAATTTGCAATATTTTGGGCGTTATTGCCAACAGGGGCAGGGGGTAGCTAATCACTATTGTATAGCTTAGGGGTTTTTACTAAAGAGGGTGATATATATTCAGAGCCTTTACTAGTCTCCCTGGTGAAAATTCTCAGAACCTTTAGAAGCTTACTGGTGTTTGTGTTGGAAAAGGACATAGATCTTGTAACGCCTATACAAGAAAATATTTTTAGAAATCTTTCCTAACATAGTCTTGAATGCCCAACCATGCAGGCTTGCTTCCTACTGAGCTAACCAGGCAAGCGTTATTCTTTTATGCGACCATGCCTAAATATCACTTACTGCCCCCTCCACAGATCCTTAATGGGGTTTGGTCATCTAAATTTCTAAGTAAAGTTTCTCACCTATCTGAGTCATTGAATAGTTTCTGTAGCCTCACATCGTGCCAAGCCATCCTTTGGTAGATGTTCATATGCATCACCTTTAAAAGGAGAAGCAAACGTTTTTAACAGTAAAATGTTATGTGAAGAATGTACAGGGATTGAACCTTGATCTAGGTTATAGAGCAGTGCATTAACCCTGTCTCTTCCCCAACATACGGACCCTATCTATTCCGCCTTAGCTAGATGACCAGTGTACAGCGCCATTTGCAATGGTACCCCTCTGTATTCCCACTGTTCTCCAACAACCAGCTCAGCCAGATCTTGTGCCCGAGATGAGGGTGCAAACAGAGTGAGTGTACTAGGAATGGGTGGTAGGTAGAAATTTCATATATCATCTGTCCAGGATAGGGTAGTGGTTAGCACTGTGGACTCATGATACAGAGTACCTGAGTTCAATTCTCTTCCATACAATTCATGGTAATCAAATTCATAAATAAAGTGATTTTGGAAATTATTGTTCACAATACTAACAGAAATTTAGAAATATATATTTAAAGGAGATACACTTATTTGGCCTGGTAGGGATTTGATCTTGGGCTCCCAGCATTATGAGTCCAATATGCTAACCACTACCCTATCCTGGACAGACAATATATGAAATGTCTACCTACAACCCATTCCCAATATACTCACCCTGTTTGCACCCTAATCTCAGACACGAGATTTGGCTGAGCTGGTTCCTGCAGAGCAAAGGGTTATGATTGGTACCAGTGGTCTACAAGGTGGAGCCACTGTATCTCGCTAATGCGGAATACCCTCCCCAGCCTACCTCCGTATGTTGCCACATATTATGACGTCACAGAGGGAATTCCCTAGGGGTTTCCGGAATGTAAACTGGTTTTTACACATTTTTCTAAAAGAGACAGGTGACAATGTCCGTATCTTGAGAGGGCCGTATGTTGGATGCCGTATGTAGATATTTTGTATAAAAAAATACGGAGGGTATCCGAAGGGTCAAAAGAAACGGAAAATTAGCTTAGGTTATATTTTGTCCGCATCTTGACCGCATATTTGGGCCGGATGTTGGTTTTTATATAAAGATACGGTGAAACGCCTTCCAGGGCTGCATTCAAGCATGCATCATGCCGACACTATAGGGTTGAGACACTCCTGAAGAATCGGCATGATGCACCTTTGAGTGATATCCATCCTTAAATGTTTAATGGGTTATTTTGCAAGAAACACTCTCATCAAATGGATGTCTAGATTCAGTAAAACGTGTAGTAAACATGGGACATGTCTAACTCAGAAATAGAGAGTTTTTATTGCAAACCGTTCTTTAAGCGTCACTCTCATACCCCACACTTCATTGTTAATAGATTTGTGAAAAACTAAGATAATGACATGCATACTCTCCCTTTTGTTAATACTATCAGTATATGTGTATGAGTTCTACATACCAATGCCTTATAAATTGTGTACTAACTGACCCAGGAGACATGGATTATCATTCAAATTTTATGCAGTCAAACTTCCAAAACCTTCCTATCATGAAAATGGATGATTTAGGAAGTATAATTAAGCAACAATAGTTTACTCACCCCTTTGTGATTGTCAAACCACAGATTGTTGACATAGATGCCTATTCTGATCTCTGTAGGCCCATCTGTGAGAAGAAAGTCATGTCTTGAATATCCCTTTCATCCGCTTTTATATCGAATCATATGGAAGGAGCTGTTCTATTTAGCTTCAGAAATGAAGCATATGTTATTTGACATGTTACTGATAGTCCATAGAAATATATGGTATAAAATGATTTTGCTACTACCCTATTTCTATGTGTATAAGCCAGCTTGTTTTCATTGCAGATAAATAATGTCTAATGAATCAATTAGAATGCATTTGTAAATTTGAATATCTCTATAAAAGTAACCTGGGTGAGGCACTATTGACTAATGTCTGAAAACTAAAGATTATCAGTGTATCAATATCAGTGTATTAGCCCATACTTACCAAGGCGTGGAGGTTCATTTACGTCATATGTGTCAAAGAAGTCCATAATGTCCTTAGTGGAAATCCTACAAAGTGAAACATTTTTGAATGTATTAAAGATACATTACCCCCTCAATCGGCCCAAAATCAAGTTATGAAATAAACCCTATGTAGACTTCCATTAGTCATGTTCTTATCAATTGACAGGTCCTTTCTCATAGGAAGTCCATTTGTTATGAAATCTAGATGGAATACTAAATGGAGGGCTCTCTGGTAAACCTATGCATTCACTGTGAGAGCCTATTTGTTTTGATTGTTCACAATGTATCCCTTGCTGGTTTCCATTTTTGCTGGCTCGTAGTTATATATTATGCGCCCTATTATGGTCATATTTACCGATAAAAAGAGAAATAACAGACTCCATATTTCTCATTCAGACTTACATGCACTAGGTATATGAAAACATAATAATAAAAAAATACTGTTCTACGACAAAAAAAGAACTGGGGGCAGACCTGCCTAACTAGCCTAATTTAGGTCACTGAATCCAAAAATGATGGTAAAAAATGCACGATAAGTCTCAGTTTCAAGATATTTCAACTATGATTATATGTTGGTCTTATACTAGATATATGGTATGACCAACATGTAGCCATGAAAAAAAATCAATTTTGCCTCCCTGGCAGAGATAACACAACCCTGAATCCCATTCAAGGATACAAAATCATTAGAAACAGAATTCGACACTATCATGGAGCTAAATTTGTGGTATTTTAGCAATATTTATTGAAAAAAACGCCATAATACATATAGATAATTATATCTAGAAAGGATATAACATTTCTTAAAACCACTTAGACCAGAATTATAACCCAATCTGACAGAAAGAACCTTCAGGTTCTTTTTTAGAACTGTTTTCAACCACTGCAGGGCACCAGAAAGGCAGAAGAGCCCGAAATAGACCAGAAATGCCTTTGGCTAATTTTGTATGCCGAATACAATGGTACATGTTTGGTGCTCCATTTTTGTTGATAGAATACCATATATATGTGAAATGTAAAATTAATATTTTCTAGGCAAAAATGCCACTTTCTGATTACCATGGCAGCTATTTTTATATTATAAATATGATATATTGGTTCTAGTATCTTTGAAACATCATCAATATCGCATACCTTATGTTATAGGGCTACTGGCATTTCAAATTCCTCTCAGAAACCAAATTTCTACTAAAAGCTAGCCATATATTAGGACACTCATCAATAAAATCTATTTATTCATAACACATTTGCTAAGCATATTGCTGGAACCTGGTTGGAGATGATCCTGATAGGGAATACAATAGGAAGGCAAAATGGCTCTTATTAAGCACTAGTTATATGTTGCAATGTGATATTTCATACTTAATCATTCACCAAGAGTACTTAATTCTGCAGAATTAGTAACATATCCATCAGGTACATGGATTATAATAGGTTTCAGGTGATTCAAAACCAGACCATGTGAACATCTTAAAACTGTGACTTACCACACAATTTAAGTGCTATTTTTGAATTCCCCAGGTCAAAATACATAAGAATAAATATATGTCTGGTCCCGTGTTTTTTTTCAACTTTTGAAAATTTGTAGAACAGTGAAATCAGCCAAAATTAGCTTGATAAGGTACCTCAAACTTTTTCATGGAATATTGCAGCCCCATTAGTTTTAACAAGGAACCCCATACCGTGCCATACCATGCCACACCACTGAATAATCCAGGCCATTATCCACGGTTCTTTGTTGGACCCCTCAAAGATTTATGCCATGCATTTGACCTTAAACCTTTAAGGACGGATGTTGCTAAAAGATGACTTCTGTGTCCTGCCGACTATCCGGGAGTGTCTGAACCCGATAAGGTCGGCAAGATGCTTGAATGCAGCACTGGCGAGTTACTCACCAGAGCTGCATTTATGCATCATGAGGACCAAGGGCATGATGCATTAAGACATTATGCCATCCTTAAAGGGTTAAATTCCTTGAAATATCGAAACATAATTAGGCCAAAAAAAGAGGTTGTTTCAGGTAACGTGGCAAAAAAATGTAGGGTCGGTAGGTCGAAACTTTTTATTTTTTTAAACATGAAAGTACTACCGAGCCTCTCTAAAGACCCTAAATTTGACCAAAAAATGATAAAATTACGAAAATTTCTTCAGAATTGCATGAAAAAACGTAGGGTCGGCCCTGTTTTGATAGGGTCGGGTGACCTGAAACAAACCCTTTTTTTGGGGAGGACCTTATTTGAAAATAGCAGACATAGACAAAGGTGCACGAGAAGAGTTCTTCACTGAGGGTTATTTCAAGAGGCGAAGCCGAGTGAAATAACCCTCAGTGGGGAACTCTACAAGTGCTCCTTTGTGTTTATTTCATGTTATTATTAATGACATTCATCAAATTTCCATTTAATTGCTCTGAAAAAGCTAATCTATCATATTTAGGTCAACAATTTTGGTGATTTGACAGGCCGTAAAATACGGGGGCGGGTTATGTCACGGGGGGTGTTTAATACGGCCTTTCTTGGTTAAGTCAATGGGAGTGCCGTATTCACTATGAAATAAAACACCATACCCACCTTTTCCCATAGCTGCAGGTAACACAGCAGGTTAGGAGGACCAGGAGGATACGTTCACAGAACCCCCTCATCGTGCAGGGGTGGCTACAAAGTCCTGGAGATGAATGGGAAAGAACATTCAATTCAGTTCAACTCCATTCAAAGATTTTCATTTCAACTGCAACTGACAGGAACAAGTTCTGTATTTTGTCAGTTACAACTTACAACAAGTCTGAGATATCTATGAATCTTTTATGTGTACAGATAGAGGCTGTGTCTCACGAACTTAGGCTAATGTTTTTGTCTCTGACCG